>AP028277.1:10000000-11200000 GCA_030269945.2 Trilocha varians
GTAAAAGTCGCCACTAGTATCTGTGCTTAAATCTTTAAAACAACTGATTTTGATGACATTTTTATAGATTTAAAATTTTATATAGTTTTATGTAAAGTCGTAAAGAGCACATTTTGATGCACTCATGAATAAGTATTTATTTATATAACAAAACTCCACAGGTATAATTACAATTAAATTCGAATTAAAATTATAAAACAAAAAATTAGCTAATTAGGGATTTACATTTTGTTTACACTGATTTTAGTCCTTAGGGGTACAATGAGATAGATCAAACAAAATATTATAAACGAATAGTAAAATTATGTAATGTGTAACGTGTGTGTATGTGGTTGTGTGTGTATGTGTTTGTGTCCATGAGAGTGCATGTGTGCGTGCTTGAGAGACAAGTATTAGAGATTTTTCTTTAAAAACTCTTTTACTTTGTTCATTCTACATATTATTCATATGAGGTACAAACTATAACTTGTGATTTACAAAAAACAATGAATGAGTTTGGAATTATTCCGCATTATCTTTTAAAGTAAAGAGATCCGCAGAAGAAAAATATATAAGAGTGAACGTGCAAATATAAAATAAACAATAAATAAACTTATTCAGACACTCGCGGTTTTCTATAATACTTTCATAACACAACAGTCACTAAGGGTTCATGCTCAGAGAGTTGTAGATACAGTGAGTGTGATGTGTCGAGAAGTGATTTCGAGTTCCAGTGGTACGACCCAAAAGCGAACGAGAAAGAGGGTAGACAGATTTGTTTGTTCGTAAATCGACCCGCAGTATCCAGTCTTCTCGTGATCATGACGTTTGCAACAACTTTGAAATATCGAGACAACTCAATTAATTAAATATCGTGGTAAGAACCCGTTGAAAATGCATGAAAGTAAAACAGTAAATAGGTGTGATAAAACATTCATAAACCAGAAAACTTAACAAATCAAACAATTGCAAAGTATCCAAGCCCACTGAAAACTAAAGAAAACAAAAACAATCATACAAAAAACTATAAACAATAACACACACAGACAGCCCTGACCAACGTCCACCATTAGTCAAGTCCCTTTTAGCAAGGGACACATTTGCGTACTTCAAAGAATGTACTAATCGGAATAGATTCCTCACTCTTGCTCTAGTAAAACAAATGTTTGCACTGTTTACTTCTAAACGGGGATTATGTGCAACTACTTGGATTTGTTTTTACACGCTTTATATTACACTAGCTTTTGCTCGCGACTTCGTTCGCGTGGACTTCAGGTTCGTCCCGTATTATCAAAAATTGTAGCCTATGTGTTATTCTGATGTATAAGCTATATTGTAGTAAAGTTTCATTCAAATCCATTCAGTAGTTTTTACGTGAAAGAGTAACAAACATACATCCATACTTACAAACTTTCGCCTGTATAATAGGTATATATATTAGATAGACATACTTTATTTGAGGTAAAAATGGTACAAAAGATGAAAAAAAAATACAATTTACATAATCATACCTATTACATTTTTACCACAAATTATTACCTTGCACTGGATGTGATTATGTAAGTTCGGGTGAAATCTTGCAAGCCAAATTTGACAAACTTCCTGGTATCCGATTGTGTTGACATTTTGCACACAGATGTATGCAATAATATGACAAAATGGCGCTGATCTAATACTACTAAATAAGATAGACCTGTCGTGTTTAGCTCATCTTACTTGTCTTGGCTAGCACTCTACTAATACATGATATTCAGGATCTTATAAGCTTGTATTTAAAGTTTCTTTGAAATAAGTTAAATAACTATTAATCAAAGGATATCAGGATATGATCATGATAAACTTATTCAAACACTCGCGGTTTTCTATGATACTTCATCATTGTCTTCTCGTGATCATGACGTTTGCAACAACGTTGAAATATCGAGATAACTCAATTAATTAAATATCGTGGTAAGAACCCGTTCAAAATGCATGAAAGTGTAATGATGATGATGGTTATAAGATAATATAGAGTTACAAAATTAATTGTTTTAGCATTTGTTTTCGAACCGATTTCAACGATTTTGTTTACATCAAAAGTGACATTTCTTAATGTAATCCATCGTAAAAGTTTTCAGATCATTCTTGAAATACGAAACCCGTTAAAAATATTTCTATACACAAATCTTCAATGTTATTTATTTAAGGCAAAAAAATATCATAAATTTAACCGAACATCGTTCAAGAGAATATCGAATCTCACATCAAATTTTCTACACTACAAAATAATAAGTCGACAAAAAATATATTACGAGAAAATTCACCGTAAACAATGAGATACGGGCACCTTCGCAATTTCCCCGGGTTATGTCGAAGAAATGCTCTGTCTCGTAAAATAGTTGAGAAAAGAGAAGGACGGCGATATATTGTACGGAAAATTGAGTTTGGAAACGGCTCAGTGGATTTTTATACGGCTCCTGTGGTTATATTGAAAATTTACGTAACTTGATATAGTTTGGTTTGATCAAACTTGTAAAGCTATTGGTGCATCGAAAATATAGATAAAAAGGTAGGTAGATGCTATGTTTTTATCCAATATAATAGAAACACGATAAAACCATAAAAATGGTTAACAAAATATTAAATTAAATGCAAAAACTTCCAAGATTTAAACAGTGTTTTGTAATACTTGATGTTTAAGTGTAAATAATTTGTTTGTAGACAATTTTGCATTGTTTTGTTCGGTACAGTGATATAATATCAATGATGCTATTAAAATTTGATATCAAAAAGAGGTAAACAAGACAAATAAGACAAATTTGAGATTCAACATGGACGCTACAAAATGGCGAGTAATCCACATTATTTTTGGCGGGAAATCTTGTATTTTTATAACTTAAATAAAACTTTTTATTGCCATGTAGACCTACCATATTTAAAGATATTTTTAAAGCCTCGTATACGGTTTATTTTATTGTCATGTCATACAGCGTCAATATTGTGAAATATGCATTGTTCTGTGTTTATAGGAATGGAGGCCCTCGTGAAATCTCTTTGAGAGGTCGCGCTGCATAGCGTACACATTTCACGTCGTTCATCTACGGTTTAAGGCATAAGCAGTAGTATATTAGAAATTTACTGAAAACTAGCTGGCCCACGCAGCTTCGTCTTCGTCACATAAGACTACAAAAATTCATAGAATCCTTCTCTGGTCTTCCATGAATAGTTCAAGACCAAAATTAGCCAGATCGGTTCAGTCGTTTTCGAGTTTAAGCGATACTAACGAATAGAAAGATCGGAGTGAGAGGTGTTCAAATACTCAATTTAAAAACTGATCTTGTGGTTTCTGATTTAATACGGCGTTTCCATATTGGTTCACCAACGTCCAACACACGTAAAAACAAATGACGGTGACGGTCGACCAACATGTAAACGGGGGTTTTGTATTGGCATTGTTCGGCATTTTAACTATGTGAAACACCGTTTGACAGTTGGTCTACCAGTTATAATTTGCGCGCATCTGGAGGTTGGCGAGCCTATGTGAAAAAAAATAACATATAAAATCGCTAATGGCTCGTATCTTGTAGCACACATCACGTGGCTACGTTTGGAGCGGTTTTACATCAGAGTTATTTTTTAATAAATTCTTCACGAAGCGAGACCGGGTGCCCTCAGCCATTGAACTTATTAAATATTCACTAATATTATAATATGGATGTACGTGAAAAAATAATAACAGTCGCAGTTTTTAAGTTAAGTTTTCGCACGGTTAACGATAACCTATGAAAGAAAGAAAGAAAGAAAAAGCATTTATTCAACACGCACATTGAGGACGTTCATATTATTATAACATGTAAACAGTATAATACCTATTTAAACAAAGTACAAAACAGTTCAAAAAATAAAATAAAACCGAACAAGATAGAGGCTTGTCCTCAGTGGCGTGTGAATAGGTTTCAGCTCAGCAAAAGCTTATGGTCTCAAAGAAGACCAAAAGCACTGATTTTCACCTATCACCTGTATTAGTGAGATCTTCAAATAGTATAAACAAAGAACTATCAAAATCAGTTAATGCAAAATACAGCACATTTCAATACCTCTTTCGTTTCGAAACTCAGTGAAAAAATCTTGGAAACACACAAAGTAAATTCCGCCAAGTTCGCATTTCGACTTATCCAACTTAAATCAGTGTACCAACTAAAAATATGTTGCCGGCATTAGACACAGCATAGATTTTATACAGAAGCTACTTTTGATTACAATATTTATGTACTACTAGCTCAATCTGGCGCAGCTTCGTCAGCGTAATATAATTAAAGTCTCTTTAAACCTTGCCTGAACTTCCATTAATATTTCAAGACTAAAATTAGCTAAATCGGTTCAGTCGTTCTCGAGTTTTAGCGAGGCTAACGAACAGCATTTCATTTTTATATAAGAAGAAAACACAGGTTGAATGAGTGCATACTCATTTACCTTACAGACAATTACTCCGTTAACTCGACTGCAATAATAAAAAATGTCTCTGAGGTTTTAGCAGTATTCATGAACGAGAAAGTGAGTTGATTTATTTCCTCTTAAATGACCACCTGCAAAATTCAGTTTGCTGTATACGGCAATCGCTCTTTAGCATTAAAATAAAAACTTGAGAGGTGTCAAGGGACACCCGGATGGAACGAAGTTCCTTTCGATTAAAAGATATCTTATATTTTTTTTTACGCGCCATAATCATCTAAAACAAATAAGGAACGTGTTTTAAAAGATTCTGATCACAGCGCCATCTAGCGATAATCATCTAAAACAGAAAAAGCGCCGTGACAACTTTTCGTAAGAATTTTTTCCATCTAGCCCCCTTTCACAACGCGCGATAAGGAACTTCGTTCCAAAAATCTGCACTTTACTCTCGCCTTAGGGTCTCACAATATTTTCCTTTATCGTTTTCAGCCAGTAGTGTTGTGATTGAAATTGTAAATAAAGCCTTTTCAAATTAAGATTTAGAGGTAAAATAACCACTCGACTATCACGACCTAATCCATAACTCTAAATCAATAAACATCTTTGTAAGATGCACTTCTGTATGAAGTATGCTGTGTCTAAGATTCCCGCATAATAGAGGGGGTGGTCCCTGCTTCCCGGGACAGAAATTCCTGGGGTTATAGCCTGCAAATTGAACTGAGTGATACCAAATGAAATTGTCAGGTCGTGTGGTGGAAATATGCAGAGTTCCTTAAGCTGATTCCGACTGAATTTACTTTTATGTAAGATCTTTTCGTTTCAATTTTCGTTCACTCTAAAGGTTTGGGGGGAATGGTATATTGGAACGAAGTTCCTTATCGCGCGTTATGGAAAGGGGTCTAGACGGAAATTCTTATGAAAGAGTGGTCACGACACTTTTTTTGTTTTAGATGATTATCGCTAGATGGCACTGTGATTAAAATCTTTTAAAACAATTCCTTATTTTGTTTTATATGAATAATGCTAGATGGCGCTGTGATCAAAATATTTTATTTAAGTTATAATAATTAGTTGTATTAATTATTATAACTTAAAAAAATAAAATTTTATTACAATTCCCTCACTAATTAATCGAAAGGAACTTCGTTCCATCCGGGTGTCCCTTGACACCTCTCAAGTTTTTTTGTATTATTTTGAAAGTGTATGTGTATGTTCTTTAGTTGTAGCTTAAATTATTGAATGCATTCGACGCATTATTGAGTGTCTTTGAATTTATTGTGTGTTATAATATATTAAAAAGCAATTTTTCTAAGTATAATTTATCTTTTTCTTTAAACACTCGCGGTTATCTACATCACTTACACTATTACTAAACGGGTTCTTACCACGATTATTTTTAATTGAGCGGTCCCGATATTTCAGCACTGTTTCAAGCGCCGTCACTGGAAGACTGAGGAACTGCGGGTAGGTCATTTAAGAGTAGCAAGAGGGTAGACAGATTTGTCAGAATAATCGTGGTAAGAACCCGTTTAATAATAGTGTAAGTGATATAATTTATCTATTTCTCTGACAAGATTCACCATGATATTGTACTGGAGGAACTTTTAACAGGGTTATTAAGGCAATCTCTAAAATTATCCGAAAAATCTAAAAGGAGTTAAGTAGTCAACAATTTAAATTTCAACTACGCTATATGCCACTTCAAAGACGAAATTCTATCACTAATAAGAAACGTATTTTGAAAACTTATTGTATGTGTAGCAAATAACTTTACATACAAAACTTTACACATACAGGTATATAATAAAACATGCATGGAGTACCGAACAACAAAACTGAAACGAACTTATTTCAAACTACTAACAACTTGTACTACACTGAAACATAAATATAAAGACCGGCCCATACTACACACGCAACTGAATTTCATTCTGAGAGGCTTTTCTTGGGCTCAAAAAGAGACCATAATAGGTATGGAACAATTTATTTGGTTTTGAAAGAGAAAATCTATAGTAATATTATGAATCTGCAGAGTTTGTTTGTTTGGTAGAACGTGCTAATCTCAGGAACTACTGGTCCGATTTGAAAAATTCTTTCACTGTTGGAAAGTCCATTTATCGAGGAAGGTTATAAGCTATATTGTATCTTTCTGTGACGCAGACGAAGTTGCGCCGTTCGCCTAGTAAAGATATAAAAATAGTTGAGTTTGTATTGCCAGTTCTTAGATCTGCGACGTAGGTTGAAATTGGTAGTTAATTTATTGTGATACTGTGACCATGACTGAATTGATTTGATCTGTTTTTAATAGGTTTAAGAGTACATAGATAATGGATTATCTATATCCTGTAGAGGTTTAATGGTATCCATTGAGCATCTGTTACAACAAATTAAACTATATGGGCATGGTATTGGAACGAAGTTCCTTATTGCGCGTTATCGAAAGGGGGCTAGATGGAAATTCTTATGAAAAAGTTGTCACGACACTTTTTTTGTTTTAGATGATCTGGTCGTTTACGTATGATGAATTCAGAGCTTTTATATAATTTTTGGAACGAAGTTCCTTATTGCGCGTCATCGAAAGGGGGCTAAACTTTTTTGTTTAGATGGCGCTGTGATCAAAATATTTTACAAAACAATTCCTTATTTTGTTTTATATGATTTATGCTAGATGGCGCTGTGATCAAAATATTTTATTACAATTCCCTCACTAATTAATCGAAAGGAACTTCGTTCCATTCGGGTGTCCCTTGACACCTCTCAAGTTTTTTCTTTAATTTTTATCATAGTAGGTAATTAAAATAATAAGAAGTGCTGAAATATGTAGTTAAACTTTTTATTTGGAAGGTATCTAGCTAACAAAAGTCATTTCAAAAATGCCTGTAATTCGTCTCAACGCTCTCGCATTCGCACCGTGAATATGAATCTGCCATTACACACTGCTAAGTAATATATGCACATATTTTCGTAGACTCAAGATATTGAATAACAGCAGTGTTGGTCTCCCGGGACCCCGTCATTTAGTCCTTCGATCCTGGAGGCTTTGACTCCAGAATTTGCATGCATGAATGTTTCCAGGGCTTTTTTGTTATGGAAATATTGTATTTCGTATGATGCATACGGTTCTGTCAAAGCTTTTTTTTGAATTAAAGCTTGTAATATTGTTGTCAATATTCTTTTGTGGTGGTATGTAGTCGAAATTAAAATTGGAAAAATGTTTTTAAATGCAAGCAATAAACAGTGAACTAAGGTGAAGTTGGGATGAAATTTAACTGCTATAGTATTGTAATACACGAATATCTTCTTGTCTTCTTATATATAAAAATGAATTGCTGTTCGTTAGTCTCGCTAAAACTCGAGAACGGCTGGGCCGATTTCGCTTATTTAATCTTGAAATATTCGTAGAAGTCCAGGGAAGGTTTAAACGGTGAGAAATTTTTTTTATGTGACGCAGACGAAGTTGTGTGGGCCAGCTAGTACCTATATAAAAATGAATTGCTGTTCGTTAGTCTCGCTAAAACTCGAGAACGGCTGGGCCGATTTCGCTTATTTTAGTCTTAAAATATTCGTGGAAGTTCAGGGAAGGTTTAAACGATGAGAAACTTTACTTATGTTACGCAGACGAAGTTGCGCGGGCCAGCTAGTTTTCAATATTTCTAGAATGATCATTACATTTTGAAATATTTCCTAATTCACTCAGCTCGATTTTCAAGCTTCACCAATTAAAAAAACCTAAAAATATATGTTACAAACTAAAAAGTCGTAATATAAAGTAACAAAGCTTTTAAAAAGTATTTTCAGTAGTAACGAGTTGAAATCCTGTCAAAGTGAACGAGAACAAAGGAGAACGTTCGGACGAGTTTGAGATTTGACGCCTTTTCCCCTTTGTTACTTTGTCACGGGAATTTATAGGGAATAGGCTACTAAGCCATATGCTGTGGGGAGTGAAATTGTTTAAAAAATGATTAAATCTGTCTCCAGAGGGCTATGACATGTCCCTCTTTAAACTACCTGATAATCAGATAAGTTTCTTATTGAATTAACTATTTGAGATCAAGTCCACTGAATTTTGCAAGTTCTCAATGTCACTTACACAATTACTAAACGGGTTCTTACCACCACTAAAATACATAAATTCTGTTTTTATTTGATTTATTTGTGTACTAGCTGACTCGCGCAACTTCGTCTGAGTCACTTTCAATTAAAGGTCTAAAGATTATCTGTGCCAAATTTCATCAAAATTGGTAGAGAGGTTTAAGCGGGAAGGCGTAACAGACAGACAGAGTTACTTTCGCATTTATTATATTAGTAAGGATTCTTGATTATTTGTGCAGAGGGACTTAGTATTTATTGACTTTCATTGCTATATTCAGGTTCTTATTACGAATCCTTTATTTAACAACCGATCAGACAGCCATTTTAAAGCAATAATCGCGCAGTCGATCGCACTTGCGTTAAGGAATAACTCCGCGAATCCAATACATATTCAAAGTCAAGATAAATTCAGCATTAAAACATCAAAGTGTGGAAACCTAAGAAAATACTGTGGGGCACAAAGCAGGGTCATGACCTCAAACGGGACCTTAGCACGTCGTTTTTATGAGTCTCGCTGTAAAATAGGCTTTCACGCGTTTATACTGCGACTTTTCTTGAGACACCTTTTTACTATTTTTCCAAAAAGGAGGTATTCAATGTGTGTTACTGTTTTAATCTATGTTTTTACCGCAAATTATATAATATGTTTTTAGCGCTGTACATTACGGTTCCAGTAGGTCAATTCTGTAATTATTTTTATTGGTTTATCGCATAGTCACATTTCAAATACATCAAGATTAGATGAATTGATAATAGTTTTAGATAGATGATTGAGCGACTTCCCAAAAGGAGAAGATTATCAAGTTGAGTATTGAATTAATTAAAATTGTTATAAATAAATTGTTATTATTGAGTTATTAAGTATTAATCCTTCTCTAATTCCAAATGTGAATTTGCTCACGATTTTTATCGTTTTCAGCCAGTGCTCTTGTGATAAATTGCACCTTTACACATTATATTTTCCACTACAACTTGTCAGTTCGAAGCCGCGAATTGAAGTCAAGCATTTAAACCGCTCGGCCTACTTATCAATATTTCAAAAAAAAAACAAGACCTCAAAATTCTCTTAAAACAAAATACCAAATAACAATTACACAAATAAGATTATTTATTCATGTTAATAAATTACGGAAAGGGCTTAAAAACTTTTATAAAAGGGCCGAGGGATATGTTTAAGTAGGGCTATTAGACGAAGGGTGGATTACTATGTGTTTCTCTTCAAATTGCGCTGTAACTCGCGGATTAAACGTGGGCTTTGGACGAACCTTAATAAATATTATGGTGTTGAATTTGCATGGAGTTTTGCAATGGAATTAAAATTGAATTTGACCGTATTTGTTACAATATGTAATCTTTGATTATGAAATCGTAGTAAGTAATACCTTTTCTTAGAACTTATTTAAATTTAGAAATAGCTTTAATGTTAATAAACTATTCCAAACAAAACCATTATGCACATTTCAAAATAATTACAGAAGCGCCTGATGAATATAAGTCAGCAATCTCACAAAGCAGCATTGCTATTTAAATTTTTCAGGCTGCTTCATCAGTGCACTCACCGACCGATGGTAATCTTTCCCGAGCTTCCAAGCCTCGACAAAAGCTCCATAATACGATTTACATGGTTCTTTGATCGCAATGTTACTGCGAAATTTTTCAAAGGGAAGAATTAAAAAGCTGAAGTGCCAGCACTCAGCGCTTTTAAGAAACTTTTAAAGGAAAGTGTTAAAATGCTCCGAGTTTCTTAATAAAGCTATTCCTTTTTATTTTACGGAGCTTTTCGAGTTAAAAATGGATTTAAAGTCAAGTTTAAAACACTTCGAATCGTATTAACAAACAGACAAACCTCCTTAGTTTAAATTTGGATAAAAATTACCGCATCACCAAAACCGCGTCTTATAAATTTCATAGCAGCCAAAGTTGCCGCGCAAAAAACGACTTAAGCCCAAAAACATAACGTCTACATTCAAATGCCATTGAAACAGACGAGATAACTTGTAAACCATCTAAACTTGTCGAACTAAACCTCTTGTCTTACCTCAAAATGGCTAAAGTTTCATTAAATTCCCAAAAGGACACAAACGCCACAAGAAAACATTCGATTGTCGACCTTACTGCTCAGAACTTAAGGTACTCCGTTAGTATACAGGGTGTTAAATAAAACAGGGAAGTGGAATTTTTGAAGAGGTTTTTGGAACCTGTTGAGGGATGAGGAATTATTTTTTCTTCATTTAACGAAGGCACACTTTTGAGTAATTGATATTTTATCGCACCCTAATTAGAGAGGGTGTTTAATTACCAATCAATTTCAAAGGGTGATCTTTTGGGGTGGAATTTTGTCGATGTTTTAGTTTTAAGCTCACTTTGAAATTGATATTTTAGTTTCTAATAGTGATAAAATTTCACATAACCTCAAAAGCTGTATTAATTGTTGTTGTTTTAATTGCTGTACCAGTTATTAGGTATAAACAGTTGGTACTTTATCAGGAATTTTAGCAATGCAAGGATTAACTGGTATAAATTTTATTATAATATACCTTACTGTAAAAATAATTTAAGAAATATCACTTACACTATTACTAAACGGGTTATTACGGACTATTACTGTCAGTGTAGTATGTCGAAATGTGAGTTCGAGTTCCAGTGGTACCGGCAAACGAACGAGAAAGGGGTAGACAGATTTGTCTGCTCTTAAATGACCTACCCGCAGTTCTTCAGTCTTCCCGTGATCATGGCGCTTGAAACAGTGCTGAAATATCGGGATCGCTCAATTGAAAATAATCGTGGTAAGAACCTGTTGAGTAATAGTGTAAGTGATGTAGATAACCGCGAGTGTTTAAAAAAAATTAATTTAAGAACTAGAATTCAGCGTTTCTAGAAAATTCTCGTTCATACTTAATTCAATTTCTTTCTCTGAAGTAAATGAAATGGTTAATTTTGTTCTTCTTATTTGGAAAACAAACAACTACGGATTCAATACTGATTCATATTACAACTACTCCTTAAGTCACTATGTTTAAAAAAAAAAACTTTGCATAATAAGAATATAAGCCTATATATGATCGTATAACCGGCGATTTTGTTTTACCACGTGATTGACGAGACGCCATAAGTACATCACCCAAGCGTGATCTTACCCTCCTCCAAAAAAAAGGTCTCCATACATTCTGCGCACAATAAAAACTAATCAAATGGCCAGTTGCCAAGTCTGTCTGTTTAGAAAAACGGTCACATTTGTAAAGGGCCCTTTCTAACTGAGATCTCGCCAGAAAAACCCTATTAAGTGCCCCTCCATTAATCTAAGTCTAATTTGACATTTACCTTGTCCGCCATATTGGTCGCCATTTTGTTTTTGTAAGTTATATCGCGGGGACAGTTCTACGACATGTCCGAAGTGCGATTTTTTCTGGATTACAAGGGACTGAATGTAGACTCCTTAAGATGGGGAGGTGGATTAGATGATGAATGTTTGGTTTAGAGACAAGAATTATTCAGAGAGTGTTTTAAATCATGTTTTAACTGTATTCTGTTTTGTGTAATATTAAATAAACAAATACTAATGGATATAGGTAATAATGTCTATTTTTAGGGTTCCGTAGATAATAAGTAACTTTTATACTGTTTAATAGTTACGTGAACGACTTTGATTTTTTTTTTTCCTATAATATTTTTTTTTAATTCTTTTATTGCTATATAGATAAACGAGCCTACGGCCCACCTGAATATTTTATAGAAACGCTGTTATATAAGTAGCAGCTTGTTATATAATGTAAGAATATTAGTAACCCCTTCAGAGGAAACCTGCGCCCAGCAGTGGGCAGCAATGGGTTGTTATTATTACAGTAAAAAAGTAACGGTCATCACTTATCACTAGGTGAACTGTCAGCTTGCATGAATAATACTGTCATGAAAAATTCAAATGTTACATGTATTATTTTTGTAAGCAAATGAGTCAACAAGTCACTTGATCGTAAGTGGTTACTATCGCATGAACTATAAATGCCATAGAAAGTCGTTCCTATCATCTACCATGTAAATCATTTCTCAAAGACTTAAAATTTTAGATGGAATTTTATTTAGTTGTCGACTTATCTATTTTTAAATGTTCGAAACGTTCACATAAAATATGACAACCCTCAATGACGATATTAAGGAACTTTCTAGAAAGTCTCTGAAGACTGATTGGTTCATTAAACAGTCGTCAGGTGTCGCTCCAGGTTCGATTCCGGTCGAGACTCATTAGTTATTCTCGGAGGAACGCCGGAGAACTTCACAAATGATTCGTTACTACATTTTAATTCTCACTAGGGAAAATATTCTCTGCGTAGTTTTATATAAACCTTTGATCAAATATACTAGATAGACTCGTAAAAATGGCACCAATGGTAAGCTCGTTATTTTTGAAATAAAACCAAAAAAGTTGATAACTAAAACTTTAAATGATGGTCGTTGTTACTAACTCTTTTTCACATATTTCGAACTCTTTATATTTCATATTTTTATTTTTAATAATTTTTGTATCTAGAACGTTTTATAATTTTACTTTATGATGCTTTTTGACAAAGACAGTTTGGTTGTGAACACTGAAGAAGTAACTAGTTTTATTATTGTACACCAAATTCCATAAAACATCATAATCGGCTAACCTATATAGAGGCAGTCGATTATAGTCGTTTTGTGCTTCTTGTTATCACAAAGAAAATAAATTAATCAACTATAACTACTGCTAAATTAAAAAACATTTTTATTAAAAAAAAGGTTGCATAAATTGTCCAATCATGTTAATTTAGAAATAAAAATTTTCAAAAAAAAACTTTCATTTAGAACAAAAATCATCTTCAGTCTTCCCAAACTAAAGTAACACAAAGACAAACAAATACATTAAGCTTCATAACCTCCCTTTAGGAAGTCGGTCAAAAAGAGATTCTTAATCCGAAATACGTCAAAGGGAGACCTCAACACAAGATGAAATTAATCCGTAACTTGTCACAGCGGGAACGAGGTTATTGGCGCAGACACCTTAACGATCGAACCGGGCAATGATTCGCCAGAACCGCCCGAATTCTTGGGTAATTTGGCAGGCTATTTTCCCCAAGAAAAATACCGTGAATACGCACATTTTTCCTTTGAAAACTGCGGGAAAACACGCTTAAATAACCGCTACCCTTGCCGGTGTGACAGTTCACGGTTGGTTGGGTGTGACGCTGTGACACGAGATTTTAGAACAGTTGTGAGATCTGTGATTGGTATCGTTTTTGTCGGGATACGGCGAATATTCGTGTTGTGAGTGTGTTAAGTACAAGTTGAAACATCGTATTTTTGTTCATAACGTTGTTTCTGTGTTTGTACGAAGTCTTAGCGCGTTAACGCGACACAAAAGTTCGTCTGTTGATGTGTTTAAAAGAACTGTATTGTACTGTACTGTAACAACCCATTACTGCCCACTGCTGAGCTCAGATCTCCTCCGAAGAGAGGTTAGGCGTAGTCCACCACGCTTGCCCAGTGCGGATTGGGGACTTCACATATCTTCAAAGGATTTTTAGAACCCTTTTGCGATATGCAGGTTTCCTCGCGATGTTTTCCTTCACCGTTTTTAGCCAGTGGTGTTGTGAAAAATTGCACATAAATCTTTTTCATATTAAGATTTAGAGGTACAAGCCGACCGGTTTTGAACCCGCGACCTCCTGTACGGAAGGCAAGCGCTTCAACCACTCGGCCACCACAACTCACTCGGCCACCACGACTCATAATAAGAACTAACGGTTTAAAATATCGTTTACTTTTAAATTAGTAATACGACTGTTTGTTTGTTTTATTAGTAAAATAAATTACGATTTAAAACACTACTTTACTCTTTGATCAACGTTTAACAAGTCTTCATTTTATCAATTAAAATATCTATTAAATAAAAACGTGGCGACAATTTCTCAAAAACCAATCCTTTATCAATTTTTAAGTAAAGGGTAAAAAAAATCAGAAAAATACTGGCACAAAACTTATGTTCTCCACTCTCATTTCACAAAAGCCTCTAAAAGCTCAGATTACCTTACAAAGCTCCGTACGTTACAAAAAGAAAGCTTTCCACAAACAAGGTTATAATTCATACATACAAACACGTTTTCATTACGACAAATTGCGTAGTCATTTGTATTTTGTGTATGTAATATGTGTGTATGTAATGTGTGTTGGAACATTTTTCAAAAAACGGGACAAAATCTCAGATGTAGAATGAGAAAATTGAAGTATTTGTTACAGAAAAAGAGGTAAGTCTTCGGTGTTCCGCGAGTGCTATGACATGTCCTTCTTCAAATGAGGTTTGAAGAAAGTCCTTAAAGGTTGGCCGTAGGTAGTGTCCCCTGACAGTGCAGAGGTCCATGAGCAACGGTAACCACGCAAGATCAGGTGGCTTGTTATCTCGTCTGTCTACAAGGGAACAAAAAAAGTAAAAATGTCGTGATGGCTGGATTTCACTGCTCAGAGTCATTACGGTGGTCGCTGTGAGAGGTGGAAATGAGAGGTGGACAAATTAATATAGATGTCTTGGTTGAAGAACTTGTCTGTTTTACGAAATTGACTTAAAACGGTGAATGAAGAAATCGTAGGAAACTTGCATATTTGAAAAGGATTTAAAAACTCTTGAAAGATATGTGTAAAGCTCGGACTATGGTCGTGAGGTGGACTATGCTTGATCCGTCTACTAAGGACACGGATAAATCTGTCGGATAAATATGCACGTGTACTGTACTGTACCAACCCATTACTGCCCACTGTTGGGCTCAGGTCTCCTCAGAAGAGGGATTAGGCATAGTCCACCACGCTTGCCTAATGCGGATTGGAGACTTCACATATCTTCAAAGGATTTTTAGAATCCTTTTCCGACATGTAGGTTTCCTCACGATGTTTTCCTTCACCGTTTTTAGTCAGTGGTATTGTGAAAAATTGCACATAAATCTTTTTCACATTTAGTTTTAGAGGTACAAGCCGGCCGGTTTTGAACCCGCGACCTCCCGTTCGGAAGAAAGCGCATCGACCACTCGGCCACCACGACTTAACGTGTCTGCACGTGTAAATGGGCCAAATATTTACACGTAGCTACCTAAAGTTATTAAATGTAATTTTTTTAAGATACTTTTTTTACAGTACTTGGCAAATTTGAAGAACTACTGGAGATATTACTGAAAAATGTAATTTAACAACACTGGCACCTGTTGCAATAAAGTAGAAATTGTTAGCGACAAAAAACATAATGTTTTTCAGTAACAAGCTCCGGGAGAGCTCATGAATATATAACAACTCCACTCGTTAGGTTTTATGTTTGTTTGTTTGTTATGGAATTTCAGTTTTAGTGTATTACATTGTTCTATTATTTGCTAGTTGTTAAAAAATGAGGTATGTTTTATCCGTAGTTTTAATAGCCTCTTTGTTATTAATTTTACTGCATTATTATTATCAAATGAAGATGGACAAAGTCAAAATATCATAAAATAAAAGACTTCAATTTATGTGCGAAAAATACGAAATATCAGAAAACGTTGTATTAAGGAAAAAAATATTAATATTCTCTGGGTATAATGTCCGTCTGTCAGTCACGCACATCCAAACTTAATTTAGCAGAAATTGACATTATTAAAAACAAAAGTTTTTTTCATCAAAATCCGCAAAGTTGATGGCAGCAGATACCTATCTCGTCCCTTAAAGAAAATTACGCCATTTCCGACCTTATACTAACGAAATAAAGCTCAACTGAAAAAAGCTCACAAAACTTGATTAAAAGACGGAAATGAAAGCTGCGGTTTTTAACACAACTTTTTTAAAACTTTATCTTCGTTTAGATTAAAAGCTCCCTGTAAGGTATATCCTGTGTACACAGGGTTGGGACTCTTGCCCATTGTTGGGAAACAAAGGGACCCCGCAAAAGAGGTCAGGAAAAACAAACAATGTGAATTACTTATTTTATATTATGATTTTGGTGCCGTGGTCATTAACGGAATGTAGGTACCTCTATAAGTTTAATTATATTTTTGTAATTGTTAAATGTGTTAAAAACAGTCTTAGGAAATCGAGTAACTAAACTTTTGGAACGAAGTTCCTTATCGCGCGTTATCGAAAGGGGGCTAGACGGAAGTTCTTATGAAAAAGTTGGCACGACACTTTTCTGTTTTAGATGATTATCGCTAGATGGCGCTGTAATTAAAATCTTTTAAAACAATTCCTTATTTTGTTTTATATGATTAATGCTAGATGGCGCTGCGATCAAAATATTTTATTTAAGTTATTAAATAACAAATAAAATTTTATTACAATTCCCTCACTAATTAATCGAAAGGAACTTCGTTCCATTCGGGTGTCTCTTAACACCTCTCAAGTTTTTTTTTTATTTTATTGCCAGAGAAGCAACGGGCCAGCTGATTGTTGGTTATTGCAACACGCCTACAGCCCACCTAATGGTAAGTGGGTACCGTCGCGCATGAACCTCTGCAAAACCATGGTATTAGGAGCCGTTACTCATTTACCTAGTGTAATGCCATAATGCATTTTCAATTTATTATTATTGTCTCCCGCTTTGCTTTGAAAGTCAAAACTCATGTTTTCCTACGCCTTCTATCATCTTCTGATTAAATTCGTTGCGGGGCCCAAGACAAGTTAGCTTTCCCTCGGGTTCCTGGGCTTCACTGCTCAGAGTCATTACAGTCGCCGCTGTGGATCCTGGCTACACAGGAGTTATAGTGAGAGGACGGCAAATACCCGAAACCTTATTTGAAGAAGGGGAATTTGCTTCTATTTCCTTTCAACACATAAAAAAACTCTTTACAGCTCAATAATAAACGACATTGACGTCACAAATCATAAATTACACTTTCCTTGAAAACTCCTGACACTCATTTCCAGAGTTTCCTGAAAAAAACCTCATTACCAGTCTAAAATGACAGTCGGTAATGAAAAGTCGTGAATGCTTTTCATTCTCATTTCTATTGAGTGTCAAATAAACGTATTTTTTTGTGTAAAGTGGGTAATCGAAATTTGTATCCTTAAAATGTTGGTAATTTACTCTGATTTATAGAAATACGGCAATTTTGTAAGTAGTAAGTAAGTATGGTTTTGGATTAATTGGTTAAAGTATCTACATAATTATGTTTTACTAACTGGCCCGCGCAACTTCGTCTGCGTTACATAAGTAAAATTTCTGACCATTTGATCGGTTCAGCCGTTCATAAGTTTTAGCGAGACAAACGAATACCAATTGATTTTTATATGTAAGATTTAAAAGCTTGATTTAACTTGATTTTACACGCTTTGTATGTCATTATACAAAAAAAAAAGACATGCCCGCTGAGTTTCTTGCCAGTTCTCCTCAGGACGGTGGCTATAATTATTATTTTTTTGTGTCCGAACTGGTGGTAGCTTTTCACTTTTGACGTCAACAGGAAT
This sequence comes from Trilocha varians, assembly GCA_030269945.2. Taxonomy (NCBI): domain Eukaryota; kingdom Metazoa; phylum Arthropoda; class Insecta; order Lepidoptera; family Bombycidae; genus Trilocha; species Trilocha varians. Next base: position 10,017,932 of record AP028277.1, read on the forward strand.
GAGTACGTCACCAATGTTAAAAATAAAGTATTTCATTTCATTTCATATAACATTGCAATAATATGACATCATGGAACTAATGATGGAGTCGGGTTTTAGCCATAGGGATGTTCTAAACAAGATAGACCCATCAATTTGGGCTTATATTACTTGTATTAGCACTTACGATTCAAGGCCTAAAAATTGTACATATTTACAATGTTTTTCCACGCTTATTTAGTCTCAATTATCTTAGCGCACACAAACTTAGACACGTGTACAAGACTGTTACAAATTTGCAAGGCTTCTATCTAAGTTTCTAATACAACTGCCATGCACAATTTAATTCCCCTGGCATAGTTTTCATCTGATATTTATTACAGCTCGTCCGTTACCCTCACACCCTGAAATAATCCCTTTAAAAATTCAACACGACTCGCGAGTGGCCGACTCAGTCGAAAGGTTTCGTTGAGCCAAACTAACTGAAGCTTTATTACTACGATATAAAGCACATTTTCGTATGCAAACTTATTTATTACAAAATATAACGCACGCCGCAAAGTAGGATTGCTAATTAAAAAACGTGTGAGTTTCAACTTATTTTTCAGGATGTGTTTTGGTACATTATGATCCTTAAGTGTATTGCCATAAAGGCTAATTAATTTTTTTCATGTTTCCGTCAAACTTTTGAATATATTTCCCTTTGAGAATAATTTTTCGCTTCACTCCTTTATACAAAAAGCTACAACATCAGACAGAGTGGATCCTTGTAAAAAACGCCTTAAAAATGAAATGGATCGACGTTCCGTTCCTTTTTTATCTCTTGAACTATGATGTGAAGGAAAACTTAGAACAAAAAGTTTTTCAATATTAATTTTGTCTTGGTACTACTACATTCTTCATCTAATTTGGATGTTGTTAAAAATATTAAGTATAAATAAGTACCTACTAAGAAAGAAAGTTGAAGAGTTTGTTTGTACGGACTAATTTCAGGAACCGCTTGGCCTATTTGGAGAATATTTTCAGTTTTTTTTTTTTATTGCCATGTAGGCAGACGAGTCAATGGCCCACCTGATAGGAAGTGGTTACGGTCGCTCATGAACCTCTGCAATGTCAGGAGACATTGAGGGGTCGCTACCTACGACCTAACTTTAAGGACCCTCCTCAAGCCTCGTTTGAAGAAGGACAATTTGAAAGAATCTATCGAGGTAAATACTATTTTGTGATATCTTTCAAAAAAATATTTACCGTACCAAAAGTCGGCTAATGTAACCCTAATCTTCTTATATATAAAAATGAATTGCTGTTCGTTAGTCTCGCTAAAACTCGAGAACGACTGAACCGATTTGGCTTATTTTAATCTTGAAATGTTCGTAGAAGTCCAGGGAAGGTTTAAACGGTGAGAAAATTTCCTTATGTGACGCAGACGAAGTTGTGTGGGCCAGCTAGTTGTAGAATAAAAATCCGAAAAAATAAGTAAAAATTCCCTTTTCTTTGTGGTATAGGCAAAGTTGCAAGTACACAAAATGAAGACACATTTAAAACAAAGAAAAAACGTAACAACGTATAAACCTGAAACCACAACCCGGTTATAATGCAACTACAAAACCGGTCCGTTTTTAACCCGGGTTAAAGTCCCACTTGTCCGGTAATTGGAAACGGTGAACCGGTAATCTTCACTTTGAACCGGTAACTTGTTATACGGTTCGGGAGATGTTTTTTTTTGATACATTTGTTTTCATAATGATTTCATTGGATGAAATAGATACACGAATTTGGCTCACATTTTTATGATTTTTTTTAGAAATATGTGCATTATGTACGGGTAAAACTTACGTATTTAACTTGCTATAGATACTTCACGATGCTTACCTGTAACAAAAAAAAAAATTAAGACATAAGATATTATTATGTAATTATTGTCAAAAATTAAAGCATAGAAAAACAGAGGTGTCTTCAACAGATAAAATCATATTAATACTACTTATCATATAGGAAAATACATTAATTATTATTGTTTACATTTAATTTAGACATAATGTCACCGAGCCGGAAGATCAACAAGATTAATCCAATTTAAGTTAAATATCCGATACATAAATAACAAAGCGACGAACGATCCGGCTTATGCTCGGTTTGTCCGCATTACCATCTGATAACCGGGACACAACATCAATTTACAGAAGTAAATAGTTATACAAAGAACTGCACTTCTCTGGTACAAAGTCATACCAATAAGAGGTTCGAACCAGCTGACTTCTGTACTGTAACAACCCATTACTGTCTATTGCTAGGTTCAGATCTCTTCAGTGGAAGGATCAGTCATAGCCCACCATGTTTTGCCAATGCGGGACTTAATAATATCTTAGAAATATTTTGGAATTCTTTTCCAATGTACCTATGTTTCCTCGGAATGTTTTGCTTTACAATATTTAGACAGTGGTATTGTGATTTCAATCTGCGACCACCCATACGGAAAGTTAACGCTTTAACCAGTTAGCCACCACGAGTAGCCGACTCCTAGCTGAAGGCAAAATCATGAGGAAACCTGCATATCGGAAGCATCGAAGATAAGTTAAATTCCTATTCAGCATTGTTTTGCGTGTTAAACTATACCCAATCTGACTGATTTTTTAACGTTTCTGGTAGACGAGCTTACATCCCATTTAATGGCAACTACCATCACTCATTGACTCCTGCAATGTCTGAGAACAACGCACTATGCCCTTGACCAACCCTCTAACCTCGCTGAAGAAGGACAAGTCGTACCTAGGTAGTTAATACATTTAGAACAATACAATACACAACAAGATATTAACACACTCCATTGAATGAAAACAAACAAAGCTCGTGCAGTCGGCGCGATCGATATTAAGCTAAATATATCAGGTCATCCACCTGGTACTCATTTAGAACCGAACCTTCTGGTTGTCAGAACCAATCGACTCGGTTGCAGATTATTACTTGAGGTCGAGTGGTTTCTTGTGTTATTTAGATTCATGGTTTGGGCATTGTTTAAGTGCAGTAGTTTTTAATATGTTTAATTGATTTTCTGTCTTTAAGAATTTACTTTTGATACATAATTTTTGGTTCGTTTTAATTGAATATTTGTGTAAGAGTTTTTACTGTAGTCTTCTTTATAAATGAAAATAAATAAGTACGTATAAGTATAAAAAAGAAACTCCTAAGTATAAATTAAGTACCTTTATATTAGAAGACGCACAGACAATAAATAGCACTTTTGTAATTTGACGAAGTTTAAATGAAAAATCACCCATTTAAGTTACCTACCATTTATGACTGCGCACAATTGAGTCAGTCGCAACGCAACGCATTTTGTCACAAAAAATGTATACTAATTAAATGCGGTCAGTTTAATTGTACATCTCAAAAAAATAAAATAAAAAGCGAAATCAGACGCAATGCGTTGCAATGCGGCTCGTCTAAATATACGCTGTCCTTAACGTTAATTCCGTAACATAATAAATCATAATATCTTTAAAATGATTTCTTAGTAAAAATATTATTAGAGTCTAGACGGATGATCAGGGCGGTTTAATAATGATGATTTATGAACCACCCTTAATGGTTTTTATGACTTTGTTCTAAGGGAAATATAGGGCGGGTTAAACGGTACCTTTATTGAAGTTATTATTCTTTTGCGTCAAAACAAGTACAATTTTGGCGGTTGAGGAAAAATTGAGGTTGAATTTTGGTTGTGTATGTTTTAGGAGTTATTTAAATAACAGTTTTATGAAAAACATAGTATTTTAAAGTTATCACACTTCGTTTTATAATTATAAAACAGAGTAATAATAACTACACACGGCTCCCGGGAGTTACTACAGCAAAATTAAATTTATGAAATTTTGTATTCACATGGTTTAATTGATTCATAATGCAGTTAAAGTTGACTGCAACAGATGTGTGTTATTGCAGGTATTTGTATTATCTACACATGTAAATGAAATCGGCCAATTTAAATATTTAGAAACATCGATAAAACATAAAAATGACACCAACGAGTAATATAAGAAATGAACAGTCTTTCAATCGCAGTAGCTCGGCGACCGCGCGTCTCGTCTAACGTAATACTACCAATCCTAAAAATTTCATCTTTCCTAAAATGACGTAAGTCAGGGGTGACTGGGATCTTGGTCTATTAGAGGCAAACAATTCGATATTACATCTAATGTGCAAAACATCGATTCTGTGTAGATTTTTTTTTATTGCAAGGTAGATAAACGAGCATACGGCACACCTGATGGTAAGCGGTTACCGTCGCTCATGAACCTCTGCAATACCAGGGAAAAGAGGGGCCGTTATCTACCGCCTACCCTATACAAGACTTTTCTTAAACCTAAATTGTACTCTTAAAAATATTTTGTCAAACATTCAGTGATTTGTTTGGAGACACTACAGTTATCAAAAAAAGCTGCCTAGCAATCCAAATTAAATATCCACATAGATTTTAGTTGCATCCTGCTCTAACAACTCCCAATAGACAGAGAGGGTAGTTAAGACTCCTCGTGCATACAAATAGGGCGCATTATACAGAAAGTCCTATGATTTTATTCATACAGTCGGTTGCTGCATTTTAATTCGTTTAAATCCTCTTGATTAATTATTAAGTAATGTTGGCGCAGTGTATTTTAATTTGCGGAACATTTTTATGTGCAATTCAATACTAGCAATGTGTACATACACTTTTATTCTTGTTTAATGTGGTATTTTTAAAGGGTTTTAAATAATATTCCAATATGCATTTTGTGGTGAGGAAAAATATTTTTTTTTACCATATTGGTTGAGGAGACAACGGGTTACCTGATCGTAAGTGGTCATGGACCTCAATGTCAGGGAATATTACTCGCTTAGGGGGACGGGAGAGGATGACGTGATGGGAAGATTACCGTAGTGCATAACGCGTCGTGCCGTATCCCACGCGTGGGACGGTTGGTAATCTGACATTTACCTCCAACTCAAAACCACTACTTACACACTATCTGATCTATCTTAAGATCTATGTTATTGTCTATCTTAAGATCTATCTTATCATCTATCTTCAAATCTATCTTAAGATCTTTTTCCAAGCCTCGTAATTTCAATCGAAGACTAAAACGACACCACTACTCTAAATAAACTTTTTTTAAATAAAATATTAGATATTCGTTCATAATTGGTAGACAGAATTGGTCTAAATTTGTCGGCAAACCGTCACAAGAGAATATAAACCTGTGAGCGAGCCGGCAACCATTACCGCAACCAACAATGACAACCAGCGGTCGTCACATAATAACCAGCCCTAAAAGGGTTCGCTGGTGTAATGAACCAATTGGTAGTTAATTACGACCGGTCCGTCAGCCCTTTTTGCAGGGCAGAGTGTTTAACCATAGAATATAAGTGATATAGAAGTAAAAGTTGTATACGATATCAGTCCATATATAGATAGCCATAGACATCGTTTATTTGAAAACAGAATTTACAAAAATATACATAAAAGAAAATACATAGAATAGATAAGTTTACATCACAAACCAGTCGATTCAGCTCAATGTTATCTGTCACCTCCAACCGACATTAAACGCTGGTAGTATTAGATTCTAAATGTGAAAATGATTTATGTGCAATTTTTTCACAACACCACTGGCTAAAAACGGTGAAGGAAAACATCGAGAGGAAACCTGCATGTTCGAAAAGGGTTCTAAAAATCCTTCGAAGATATGTGAAGTCCCCAATCCGCACTGGGCAAGCGTGGTGGACTATGCCTAATCCCTCTTCTGAGGAGACCTGAGCCCAACAGTGGGCAGTAATAGGTTGTTACAGTACAATGTTAAATTCAATTTTCTAGTGATTGAAGTCGATATCCAGTGATTTTTAAAAGAATATGTATTTTTAGTTATCATTGTATGCATGTAAAATAATTTATTTTTTAAAGAAAATTTTAAATACTAGTAGAGACAAGTAAAACGAGCCCAAACACAACAGGTCTATCTTATTTAGCACAAGAGTTTCAATCACCACCTTCCGAATCCATCATCAGATCAGCGCCATTTTGTCATACGAGTATTATTGCATTGTCACGCGAGATACTTCTGGGTGCAAAAAGTCAGCTCAATCGAAAACCGGGTTGTCCAATTTATCTTGCAAGATTTCACCTTTACAGTTACATCCAGTGCAAGTTAATATAAAGCTTGTAAAATATTCATGTTAATTACCTTCTGTTTTACTCTATGGTTTATGTATCTACATGAAAGGGAAGGCTTAAGTGGTGTTTGTCGCAAAAATAGTTGGGGTATTGTTGATTTTGAGACCGTTTGGGGGATTACGGCGCGGTTTCGGGTTAAACGTCCGTAGTCGAGCGAAACCGGGTATTGTGTTAGTAATGCGACTCGGATTTCAGGCTGTGCGAGATGGTTATTATAGTGTGTGTTAATGTGATTACGTGTGTATGGTTATATGGCCGAGTGGTTGGGAAAAGATTCAGAAATCTCTTATATATAAAAATGAATTGATGTTCGTTAGTATCGCTAAAACTCGAGAACGGCTGAATCAATTTGGCTAATTTTAGTCTTGAAATATTCACGGAAGTCCAGGTAAGGTTTACATGACAACATTTCCGGAAATACTATTTATTCCGTCTTATGTAACGCAGGCAAAATTGCGCGGGACAGCTAGTAATAATATTTTTAGTACAAAAATGAAAACTACCGACTTCCAATCTAGTCAAAAATACACATTCACACAGATCCAAAAGTACTTGTTCGATCTTAAAAAAACGACCCCCACCTTACATCTGACACGAGAATCATTCAAATCGGTCCACCCATACTAAAGTTAGAAAGGAACAAACAAAAAAAACACATACGAATTGAGTACCTCCTTTTTAGAAGTAGGTCTAAAATTAACAAATTTTACAAAAAAATATAAAATAACATCAATCACACAATTTAACCCTCAATTAACAAACACAAAAAAAATGTTATTTTAAAAAAAAACCGAGAACTAAACATTGCGAATGAATGGTGAGTATAAAATGATCCGAATGCGGTCGTGAATAATGAGAGCCTTTGTTTGCGGTTAATTACCGGGGGTTGGTTTGTAGGGGTTGCTTCTGGGGGTGAGTAGGTCAACTGTCACATAGTGTATGTATCATGTATGTTCGATTGGATGTTTTATTTTAATAAAATAGTTTGCTATATTTAAACTGGTGTTCGTTAGTCTCGTTGAAACTCGAAAACGGTTGAATTGATTTGGCTAATTTTAGCCTTAAAATATTCTAAGAAATTCAGGAAAGGTTTATACGGAAACAATCTTATTTATTCCGTCTTGTGTGACGCAAATGAAGTTGTAAAGGTCAGCTAGTCTTCTTGTCAAAATATGAACTACTGTTCCTTAGTCTCGCTAATACTCGAGAACGGCTGAACCGATTTGACTAATTTTAATCTTCGACTATTCGTGGAACTCCAGAAAAGGATTATACAGAAAATTTACAGGAACTATCTCATTTATCTCGACTTACGTACCGCATGAGAAATCTGATCTGTAGACATCGCAATAAAGAAATGAATCGAGATACGTTCTCTCTTACATTATTAAACCCGAATTTTGTAGTAAACTGAGTATATATACAGGGTGTCCCAAAACTAAGCGACATGAACGGGAAGTACCTTAAATATTAGAGATAGGATGTTTTGCTGAAAGGAAACATCATTTTATTTTTGATGTTTAATAATACTGCATTCACAGATTTTTCGTAAATTGCTTGGTTTGTCTGAAAATTGAGCTAATTATATGCAGTATTATTAAACATCAAAAATAAATGATGTTTCCTTTCAGCAAAACATCCTATCTCTAATATTTAAGGTACTTCCCGTTCATGTCGCATAGTTTTGGAACAATAAAGTATTTAATCTAATACAAGTTTTCGTCTAAAATTAGCGTCACAACCAAGTTGATATAGAATTAGCGAGGGCCGCTTCCGCCATAACTCAGATGAGCCGGCTTGAATTCATAATTGTTAAATTGTATATAACTAAGTTGTCTGGTGCATAATGACCTGAATACAGTTGTCAAAGCTGCATTGATGAAACTTTGTTTTAGACTAGTTTATATTGAGAACAAGTACTTCGTCTACGCCACAAAAACAGGGTCACATTTACGATGTTACAGTAGAAAAATACGCTTATTTACGACATCATGTCAAAAGCCTTCATCGCGCGTTGTGAAAGGGGGCTAGATGGAAAAAATTCTTACGAAAAGTTGTCACGACATTTTTTTTGTTTTAAATGATTATCGCTAGATGGCGCTGTGATCAAAATTTTTTAAAACACGTTCCTTATTTGTATTAAATGATTATCGCTAGATGCCGCTGTGATCAAAATCTTTTAAAACACGTTCCGTATCGCGCATAATAAAAATTATAAGATATCTTTTAATCGAAAGGAACTTCGTTCCATCCGGTCTCCCATGACAACTCTCAATTTATTATTAGTGTTTCTCTACTATATAATGCTATATTATACACAGAAACCTTCATCTTAAATCACTCTATCTATTAAAAAAGACGCATCGAAATCTTTACAGTTTTAAACATTTAAGAATACATGAAATTCATACAACGTAGGCGTATATGGTTTGGTAGCAGATTTCAATCCAGGATATTTTTAATTACGCAAAATTTAGGTTGCCTATCTTTTTCCTATGACAATTGAATCACGTACATTTGACAAATTTATTAGCTCTGTGAATGTCTTTAGGCTTTTTTATTGCTAGATAGATCGATAGATCCTCTTCCCCCCGGACCTCTGAGGAGATCAGACGTGTACACAGTTAATGAGAATATACTGATTTTTATTCAAATATTTTATCAAAAGTTACTTTAAAATATTGTGAAATAATAGGAGTGCATAAGGACGAAGAGGTGTCTTAGTTATTTGTAGCCCACACTGCAACAACACCGCGTGGATGTATGTGAGTGTGCAAATCTTATTACACTAGTCAGTGAGACATACACATTCTACTAAAATCATTGGTTACCGCCCAATGCAGCTGACCCCTCCTACATCTCGTACTACAATCAACGTACTTAACATCCTGAAGCTACGCATGAAGCGAGACAACTGCATCTATTGAAACATTTATGAATGAAAGTCGGAGAGGGCGTTTCCACAACTTTTTTGCAACGCACACTTCTTTAACTTCTGCCATCCTGGTATTTCTTGAAAATTGCAAACGAAAGAAAACCTTGTTATACTACAAGTAAAGCTGAATTTAATTATAAAATATTAATTACAAAATTAATACACACCCCATTTAACACCGCCAATCATTGAAATTTTTGATCACTACAAGGGTTTCGTCGATTCACACATAAAAATACTTCCATCTCCTACAAATCATAATATCCTGGTACCAGATATGGAAGACAAGCGTACTAAATCCCGGTCAGAGTCAAATGTTCCAGAGGATAAAAAGAACAATGAACCATCCCCTGCATTTTCAAGCCAACGTTATAAAAGAGGAAGAGAACATTGTTGTGAATCAGACTTTAATGACCTCAAGAATGAGTTGATTACACTGATATCAACCCAAAATGATGATATTAAAAAAATATACCCTACACTGATAGAAATAAAAAAAGCAAATAGTAACATTGAGAAATCAGTTGAGTTTCTAATGGCACAAAACGATGATTTGAAAAAGAAAATTGAACAACTGGAAATACAGGGAAGAAAGGACAAAGAATACATAATTTTATTGGAGGACAAAGTTGAAGATTTGCAACGAGAAAGTCGTAAGACTAGTATTGAAATAAAAAATATACCTAAGGTTACGCAAGAAACTACGGAAAGTTTAATTAGTATGGCAACACACCTATCGGATGAAATAGACTGTAAAATTCAGAAGAATGATATTAAAGATATTTATCGAATACAAAACAAACGAAACAATACCAAAAATAGTTCAGTAGTTATACAGTTGAATTCAACTATTTTAAAGACTAGTTTCTTGAAAATGGCAAAAAATTTTAATATCAAACATAAAGAAAAATTATGCGCTAAACATCTTGGGTTCAAGACAGACGAGTACACACCAATATACGTTACTGAGCAGCTGACATCTAAGGGTGCTCGTTTACATTTTTTGGCTCGGGATCTTGTCAGGATGAAGAAGTACAAGTTTTGTTGGACTTCATTTGGTAAAATTTATTTAAGAAAAGATGAAAACTCGCCTATAATTAAAATAACTAGCGAATCACAAGTAAATAATTTAATGCAATTAAAATGACTAGACGACTAGCAGCATTTACATATTATATTTTTTTAAATTATGTATTGATTAATCAAAACTTTGTTAGCTATTGTCATCCGTCCACATACACAAACACACTCGTACTTAAATATCCAACTATCCTCCACATACTGATACACACCTATACACACATAGTTTATACACTTGACACACAAACGACTGCCGTGAATGGTTCTTATTGTATTGTTAAAAACCGGTTCTTTGTTCATAAAAGATATGGATAGTACATTAAAAGCTTTGAATGCAATAGACGGCACTGAAATATCTCAATCTTTATCATGCTCGGCTAATGAATTGAGTCAATTAATTAAAATAAAATCTTCAGACTTAACCATTATCTCACAAAATATTCGTAGCGTTTATTCAAACATTGACGATTTACAGCTAAACCTTAACATTCTTAAAGCAAAGATAGATGTAATGGTTCTCACTGAATGTAGGCTAACCTTGGACAAAAATCTACCACAGATAGATAATTACATATCTTTCCAAACAAGTAATCATGTAAACAAAGCAGACGGAGTAGTTGTCTACGTCAGAAACACATGCAAAGTTAATACTAAAGAAATAATTCTAAGTCAAGCCTCCTGTATCGAAATAGAAATTGCGCCTGATATTATAATCTTGGGTATCTACCGTTCTCCTTCTAATCTTAGCGTAGATATTTTCGTTGACTCTTTAAGCCAATATCTAGCTTCCATTCCGCTAAATAAGTCTTTAGTTATAACTGGGGATATAAACATTAATCTGATTACTCATCATGACGAAAAATCACAGGATTACTCTAATAGGTTGTGCTATCTAGAAATGTTGGCATTGTATGGACTTTTTCCGGGACATTTGTTGCCTACCAGAGGAAAAAATTGTCTTGACCACTTTTTTCTAAGAATAAAATCTGCAGAGATTAGCGCCCATGTTGCAATCATTAACACAACTATAACGGATCATTTTATGATTCTTTTGAATTTATCGAAAGTAAAGACTAGATCAATGTCAAAAAGAAGAAATAAAACAATTGTTAATATTGAAGGTGCCGTTCAATGTTTAAAAAAGAGTAATGTAAATGATTTGCTTAGGCTAACTGATCCAAATACTATAGTGAATCTTTTGATCGAAATTTTACAACATTGTCTTACTCTAAATACTACCCAAATACAAATTTCAAATAAAAATCAGTTTATAAAACCTTGGATGACTATTGGCTTACTACGTTGCATACGAAATCGAAATGCCATGCAAATTCAACTTAAACAAAACCCCAACGATAAAGTTTTAAGTATCACCTTTCGAAGGTACAGAAACTACTGTAATTATCTAATTAAAAAACAAAAACGTGTTTTTGATCGTGACAATATTAAAAAATCTGAAAAAAATCCTAAAAAGTTATGGAATTCATTGAATTCTGTAACTGGACGAAAATCTTCGAAATCGGGGAATATCGACCTTTTGCAAGCATATTCAACTCCACAGGAATCGGTCGATGAAATAAACTACTATTTCGGTAACATAGGTAGAATTTTAGCTAATAACATTTTAGAGTCATCTTCATCGAATTCGATCAATACGGAGCCGCATTACTTTAGTACTACAATTAATGATTCCTCCTCATTTGCATTGTTTAAAACAAACCACAGTGAAGTTCGGTCTACGTTGATTAGTCTGAAAAATGACAGTGCCCCGGGTTGGGATAACATACCGAACCAATATCTTAAAACGGCACAGGAGATCATAGTACCTATATTAAACCACTTGATTAACGTCTGCTTTGAAAACGGCGCGTTTCCTTATGCACTAAAACTCGCTTTGATAACTCCAGTATTCAAGAGTGGAAATAAAAAGGATCCCTCAAATTATAGACCCATCTCTGTTCTGAATGCAATATCTAAGGTTATGGAGAAAATAATGAACAATCGGTTAATTCAATACTTAAAAAAACGCAATATACTATCGCAGGCTCAATATGGTTTTAGACAGGGTTTGTCTACCGAGGATGCAGTTCTGGCTCTTTCTTCACTTGTTACTGAGAAAGTAGACTCTGGAGATAGGTGTTTGGCTATATTCTTGGATTTTAGGAAGGCGTTCGACACGGTTTCGGTGCCATTGTTATTGAAGAGGCTGGAGGGTATAGGGATTCGAGGACTTTCTTTGCAACTTTTCTCTGATTATCTAACTGAGCGACGACAAAAGGTGAGGATTGGTGACATGACAAGCACAGAGATAATGATTACATATGGGGTGCCCCAGGGAAGCGTGTTGGGTCCCACTTTATTTTTAATATACATTAATAGTCTGTGTAGTTTGAGATTGCAGGGTGGACATATATTTTCTTACGCAGATGATACAGCGGTTGTTTTTTCGGGAAAAACCTGGAATAATGTTCAGACGCTTGCAGAAAATGGTCTTAGAAAGATTACAAGATGGCTTGATATTAATCTTGTAACACTAAACACCTCAAAAACAAACTTTATCGCCTTCACTAAATATGACTGCTTTCAGCCATCCCAACAATTTCAGATAAAAATACACAGATGTTCAGATGAGTCAAACTGTAATTGCATTGATATAAATAAAGTACAGCAAATTAAATATCTCGGTGTGATGTTGGACCAAAGATTATCTTGGCATTCGCACGTGGAATTAATAATGAATAGAATTCGAAAACTTATATGGACATTTAAGTTATTGCGTCATGTTACTAGTGAATCTCTTAGGATACGGGTTTATCTGGCCCTGGTTCAGGCTGTTCTTACATATTGTCTCCCTATATGGGGAGGAGCGACTAAAACTAAATTTATTAAATTAGAAAGGACACAGCGTTCTTTATTAAAGGTGATGCTGTTTAAATCCTATAGATACTCCACTGCCAGTTTGTATTCAACCTGTAATTTGTTGTCCGTTAGGAAGTTATATGTACTCCAGGTTGTTTTGCGAAAACATAAATCAATTCCTTTTGATAGGGGTAAGCTTAGTACGAGAAGGAAAAATGTTGCCACCTATACTATGAAATTAAGAAGTGCATTTGCTAGGAGACAGTATTCACGACAATCAACCCATATATATAATATAATTAATAAAGAGTTAAATATTTATCCGATGCCATCTTATCAATGTAAAAAAACTCTTATTAGCTGGCTTAAATCTAAAAGCTATGAAGACATTGAAACTATTATCCAAACTAAGTCATAGACTCTAAAGAAAGCAAAATTGTATTTAATCTTTCACACACACATACACACACACACACACACACAACACACACACACACACACACACACACACACACACGTACACACCACACTCACACACACACAGCTCATTTGGACTGGATCATAAATTACTATTAAAATATATATATTTATGTCACATATGACAATATTAGTGTAGTTGTCATGCATATCATAAATTGTAAAGCGAGTTTCTCATAAATTATTAGTAGTGTTTAATTGTTTAAATTTATAATCATAATTGTAATATTATAATCTATTCTTGTTATTTTAACTAATAATTAGAATTAGGTACTATTGGTATAATTTTTAGAAAAGAAAAATGTTGTTTCATGAAATAAGTAATGTAATTATTATTGTAATGAAGAGCGGAATTATCAAACACAAGCAGATTTGTTGCTTAAATGATGATTCCAGACATAAAGAATATTGTACTTATTTTCGATACAATAAAGAATTTTTAATTTTTTTTAATTTTAATTTAGATAGATAAACGAGCCTACGACCCACCTGATGGTAAGCGGTCACCGTCGCTCATGAACCTCTGCAATGCCAGGGCAATGAGGGGCTGTTATCTATCACCTACCGATACAGGACTTTTCTTATTCCTTGTTTGCCATAACTATTATTGGCATCCTAAATAGTACAACAGCTCACCGCATAGGTCCAATAAATTTAATAAAATCAATGTCCGTGGTGCTTTTCTCAATTCTGGCGTAATGCTTTTTCAATTTTATTTTATTGTTTCCCGCTTTTGCGAGAACGGAAGTCATAACTCATGTTTTCCTACTTCTTCTATCATCTTCTGATTAAATTCGTTGCGGGGTCCAAGACAAGTTAGTTTTCCCTCGGGTTCCTGTGCTTCACTGCTCAGAGTCATTACGATGGTCGCCGCTGTGGATCCTGGCTACACATGAGTTACAGTGGTGGGAGTGAGAGGTGGGCCAATACCCGAATTCCTTGTTTGAACTTAATATATCGAATATGCTACTTAACCATTTATTTCCATTGAAAAACATCTTTTAAAACTACCTGTAACTCACAATGGCCTATTCACTACACAACCAGCGAAGGGTCGTTTAGCTGTCAAACTGACAACTCGATGATAAAGGTAGCTATTGTGACATCTGTATGGAAACGTCGGCCATGATGGATGCGTTAGATTAGATGAGAGGGAGATGATTTTCATCTTCATATTATTCAATGGTTATTGTATAAGTTTATTATGAGGTTTATAAGGGTTTTAGTAAAGGAAAACTTTTTTTTAGATGTAATTTTTGCACAACAGGAGTGTGTCAAGTTAAGTTATTTTTTCTAAGTTAAAATAAGTTTTGGTGAACCAATTTGGATGACTGTATTTTTGAGAGAGAGCAGATACTTTGTACTTAATTTCATATACAGGGTGATTTCTTAGTGAGGGTACATATTGAAGGTCATGGTAGCTGATGGTTATATACGACCAGTAAGAATATTATTACCAAAGAATATGGCTTAATGCCTTAGTAATCGCAAAAATATCTAAAATCCTTGCAAAATTATGGTTTTTCGACAGCTGATGGGTGTGGCGAAGGTGTGGGGGGGGCGCGATCACTAGAGGTCGTTAATCAACACTCTTTTAGCCGAAATTTTTTATGTTTGAGGTAGTTTTGTCGAATTTAGATTTTAAAAAAATGTATTTTTACCTATTTGTGTAATAATAATTGTAATATTCCGTATTAGAACAGAGTACTCATCACCCTCCTGCAATATGTACCTTCATTAAAAAATTACCCTGTAAATTTGATAAAGATATGACAAGTAGTTTTTTGGCTATGTCAAAAATATGATTCAGACAGACCTTAAATTCAATGATACCACTACACAAAACATTTTAATTCCAACATTGTTCCTTTCCTTCATAAACTTGAAAGATTTAAAACTAAATTGAAACATCTAAAGTAGCTAGTTTAAAAATTGTCTCAATCCCTTACAAGATGGCGTCGTAAAACCGAGATAACCACTAAAATACATGGTAGAGACACTAAACTGCAGGCATCTACGGAGAAAACCTTTAGCTCTACAAATTGTAGGACAATGTAGAGTGTAGTCGAATAATAGTACAGAAAGAAAATACTATACTATACATTTGGATATGTAAATTATGTTAGTTTAAGTTTTGATCTGATCATAAGTGGTTACCGTCGCTCATGGACCTCTACAATGTCAGAGAGCACTGAATGGCCGCTACCTAGGATCTACCTTAAAGGAATTTCTTTTAGTTTAGTTTAAAGAAGGATAAACAAATCGCTTTGACAAACTTACACTGACACATCTCTCACTAATAAAAAAATGCTAGAAGCCTCAAATAAGAATAGGAGAGAGTGTCTAACTTTTCAAAATATGGAATTTGAAAAACATATTTTTGACTTCCAATTGTTAAAGTTTTGGTTCATAGATAAATATTTAGTTCTGTATATTTCAATTATTCTGTGACACAGCTTAGACTATTATGTGTCATTTTAAAAGGTGTATATTTTATTGGTTTTCTACGTGTTTAATGTACTTTTTAGTGGTGGGACATTTATGAGAGTCTACCTCAAACTATTACGAAAATCAGCCATAAAAAAAAAAACATAATTTAAAATGTTCAATACGAATTATAAATTTTCTCTACAATAAATTATTAAAGTAATATTTAAAGTATGATTTATAGTAAACTAGCTGTTGCCCGCGACGTCATCTAAACGTGAACTCTATACAGCACCAACGATTTTAAAATTTCTTTTTTCGGTAATTATTCGAATTTTTCTTACCGTGAAAACCACCAACAATTTGAACTTCAACAAACATAAAAAAGAATTGGTCAAATTGGTCCAAGCATGCGTTTAATACATTTTGCGATTAGTTTTCAATGAAAATTTCACTAACATTTTACTCGCCGACGAACTTTCTTCATAATAAGATTTTCGCGAAATTTCCTGTAGCTTTTTTGTTATTCCGAAAGCACAGCATCCGAGATGTGTTTGGTACTAATTGTATCGTTAGTAGGGAGCTTCGGAAGCTCGCTCGCGTTAATTTCCGTTCGACTGTTCCAGAAAGCTCGTCTGTTCCATGTTCCATTTTGTTTTCCAATTTCAGACATTTTTTATATATTTGTTTTGTTGTGTTTTGATTGGTATTTCATATAAATATCATAACCTGTACGGTGTTTTATAATTTATAGAGTAACATTTGAATATTTGGTATATTTTTATATTGCAATATTACACAAAAAGAGGGTTCAGATAGGGGGGAAAATAGGCTTATTTACGACAAAAACTTTGAAGCACTGTTTTTAAAAAGCTGTATAAGATATCTTTGACGTAGTTTTAAAGTTTAAAGCATACATAGAAACAGACAGACAGCGTGAAGTGACTTTGATTTGTACTAGGTAATGATTATTTTATTCTTAGTTAATATACTGATAAAAAATACAAAAATATCGTGGAGTTTCTTTTACGAATTCCCAGAAAGGTTTCTAATTGGAACGAAGTTCCTTATCGCGCGTTATCGAAAGGGGTTTAGACGGAAATTCTTATGAGAAAGTTGTCACGACACTTTTTTTGTTTTAGATGATTATTGCTAGATGTGATTAAAATCTTTTAAAACAATTCCTTATTTCGTTTTATATGATTAAGGCTAGATGGCGCTGTGATCAGAATATTTTATTATAATTCTCACTAATTAATCGAAAGGAACTTCGTTCCATCCGGGTATCCCTTGACACCTCTCAAGTTTTTTTTTTCTTTTACTAGTAGTTTCCTAGCACCTGTATAAGGTCAACAAGAATGAAAGCATCCGTAGAAAAACAACTCCATATCTTAATTAACATCAACAAATGCTATCGCCGACCACAAAATTAATTAAGCGTATGTAATATATTGAAAAATGTATACATCTGTCTACAACATATCATTAATCTAACCATGATGATACGTCAAAGACAATACGTTTTCAAAATTAAATTTTAATTAACATTTCGCACACGGACGAATTAATTTTACATGTGATTAATTCTGGTTCCCCTACTATGTTAACTAGATGAATTCTCGATTCTGAATTCATAACGAGTTCTTATTCACAGTATGAAGCAAATAACGTGAAAGTTAAAAATGTGATTTTTAATAGTTTTATTCAATATTGTAATTTACTCATAGATTTTTATAAAAAATCGAATTATAAAAAAATATTAAGTCACATATTAGCAGGACACCCATTTTCAAATTAAATGTTAACTCATTACTGCCTTGTACTAAGCTTAGGATAGTAGATAGATGAGATATAGTCCATCACGCTTGCCCAATGCAGATTACTTCAATTACTACAGAATAAAACACTTTATTGTACTAAAAACCAAGAAATTTACAAACGACAATAAATACTCGATTAAAAGTATCATTTTACAATATCGCAATAATTATCGATACCCCACTTTCACGAAACAATAAATCATTTTAGGCAAACGAAATCAACAATGATGTAATTATGAACGTGTAATTACATTTTAGAATCGAGAGCTCGGCAAAGGGCGCCCCGAATTGTGCAAGTAATGAAAAGGCCTAAACAAATTAAACCGTGCTCTAGCATAAATAATTGACGAGTTTACGCTTTAATAAATTCGAGAAAACGATAGTAGGGGATCGACGTGCGAGATTTGACTGAATATTAATATTTGTGTTATCGTGCTTTTTGTTTTTTTATTAAATATTAATCTGTGTTGTGAAGGGGGGTACTTATTGGAGGTATTGAATCAAAGATTTTTTTGTTGCCGTGCAAGTAGACGAGCCAATAGGCCACCTGATCGTGAGTGGTTACAGTCGCTCATGGACCTCTGCAATTTCAGTATTTGTATTAAGAAGGGCACGTCTTGCCACATAGCCCAGTGTTTTGGTTTGGATTCAGTCTGGATTTTTTAGCGAAGTTCGCATCTCATACGCCCCACTTAGGCCAGAATAGTTTTTAGGAATAGTATTAAGATATTAATAATGAAAAGTGTAATTTTTACGCAAAATTACTTACGGTAGGTATTCATTTATTTATTTTATTTACTCCAACAGAATATCATACACTAAGCGGTTTGTTTTATGAATAAATAATAATAAATTCAGAGAATACGAGTTTACGCTATTTTAAATTCGAGAAAACGATAGTAGTAGGGGTCGGATTGACGCGCGAGATTTGGCTGGATATTAATATTTGTGTTTTTGCTTCGTATTTTTTGATTTTTTCGCGTCTGTTTTATGAACATTTAATATTAAATATTAATCTGTAATAATGTTTTGAAAGAGAGTTTGTTTGGATGGAAGTACTTACTGGAGGTTTAAATATTATTTTTGTGTTGAAAAGTTTGTATGAGAGAGGCTTACTGTGTAATGCGTCGCGTCTGTAATTTTTTCGCATTGTTATTCCAGATAGGTATTGAAAGAATAAATTACCGAAAATGTTCACAATTACATAGCTCTTTTAACAGGGGTGATGGCTTCAGATTATCGAGTATGTGGAATCCAGTGCTAAACACAACAGTCACTCGCGGGTTCATGTTCAGAGAGTCTTGTAGATACAGTGAGTGTGGTGTGTCGTGATGTGAGTTCGAGTTCCAGTGGTACGACCCAAAAGCGAACGAGAAAGAGAGTAGACAGATTTGTTTGCTCTTAAATCGACCCACAGTATCCAGTCTTCTCGTGATCATGACGTTTGCAACAACATTGAAATATCGAGACAACTCAATTAATTAAATATCGTTGTAAAAACCCGTTGAAAATGCATGAAAGAACAATAGTATTCTAAATTACATAAATAACAGTAGCTACCTCTATAACTATCTAAATAATGTACCTTATTATTTACTATGCAATAATTTTCTACAATCTTCCAATATGTATTACAGCGATTTAATAATTGGCAATACCTTGATTTATTCCGCCATTTTATATATTTACCATTAAAAATAAGTAATAAATTTGAGTAATAAATCAGATAAGAGAGTGTTGAATTTGTTGGCAAACATCCACAGATTGTTGCCAAGCTCTGCGCTTGAATATCAACCAGCGACGATGACTTTCAAAACGATGTTCACGATTTATACAGCACTAGTGGTTCACTAGAGATGTGACAAAACTGAATTATTATTTTTTTGAGCAATGAAATATTTTTGACAACAACAAGCCTAAACACAACGTGTCTATCTTGTGTAGCACAAGAGTTCCTATGATCACTTACCGAACTCATCATCAGATCAGCGCCATTTTGTCTTATCTTTGCATTGTCACGCGATAAACAAATGCATGCAAAGTTTTATCCCAATCGGAAACCATAAGGTTTGTCAAAGTTAGCTTGCAAGATTCCACCCGAACTTATAGTTTTTTTATATTTTATTGCCTTGTAAGCAGACGAGCTAACGGGCCACCTGATCGTAAGCGGTTACCATTGCTCATGGACCTCTGCAATGTCAGCGGACACTGCGGGGCCGCTACCTACGGCCTACCTTTTAAGGACTTTCTTTAAGCCTCGTTTGAAGAAGGACAAGTTTTCATGATAGATTACTTTAAAACAATACAACTCTATCTTATATTTTTTTCAATAAAAAACATTAATTAAAAAGCTTAAATAAACTGTATATTTACTAAAAAACACAAAACTAAATGATGCTTACTCAAATAAATCTTGTGTTTACGTGGATCACAGTAAATTCAAACTAACTACAACTCTATATCAATGAGCATAGCGGCTACATTTGCTTAAACTATAAAACAATTGGGACGATATTTCTCTCGCAAATGCAACTTCCGTACTGAAACCACTAAAATGCAGGCGTCCACTAATTTTACTTCTCTTCAGGCGGAGAAAGGAAAAAGAAAAGTTTGCTTTTAGTAGAATACGTTTATAATTAACGACACGATCACGACACGATTTGTCGGATACGATTCTGAAGGTCATGTTTTATTATTGTAATATTTCATGTACTGTTGAAAGTTTTGACAAAAGTGATTTTTGAATGAGGAATTTACGTAAAATTATTAAATGCTAAGGTGCGAGTATAATACATGATTTTACTTATGCACTATTGGCACTCATACAATAAAACTCACAACATATTTTTGGGTTCACATAGGTTAAACATACTGAAACAACTGATTAACATTACATTCGAAGATTTACAATAAAAATCTAACCAAAATTTAACATAAAACTAAAGCGAATAAGTATCACAATATGTCAAAAAATTTTAATCAACCAATGCATTCGACTGTAAGCTTAAAAAAAACAGTACGATAGTCATGATAACCAATGAATATTTTACGTTAAATAAATAAAACTTTTCTTAAAACTATCAACAAATCCGCCATTTTGTCGTAAAGTTAAATTAAAATGTCGCGGGTTATAAAGAGCACAGTATCGGGTTGTCTAATTGGGAGGGACAGTCGCGCGGTCAACGCTAACCGTATTTTCTTCGAGGAACAAACACTGTGCTCGACTGTACCCAATTGTTTTAAATAGTGCCATAGAATACTTATAAAAGAAGTAATACTTTAAGGTTTTTTTTTTGAGTTGGAGGTAATCACTGGATCCTGGTATGTGGGAGTTGAACCACACTAAAACCTCCAACCGCTCACACTCTAGGCGAGGCCAGAACTCAGCACGGGGTTATAAGGGACGGCGCGACACGTTACGCTCACGGCACTCTTTCCCGTCGCGTCGCCCCCGACTTTAAGGTTTTAGATCAAAGATATATAACATCATAAGAATAAATAAAATCAAAAATCTAGTATTTTCTTCTCAGCCGCTTAGCAACCGTTATTTTGTAAATTCGTTATGGTACCTTATTTTTGACATGAACTTCACTAGCATTAGTGTCAAATCTAATTTTCAATTTTTATTTTATTTGTTTTAAAAAAGTAAGATTTTCTTTTGTAAGAATTATTCTGTGGTCACAATTCACGTTCCGTATTTCTTCTCAATTGTTTTTAAAACTAAGTTTCGTTAAGAAGTTAAGTGTTAATGTTAAGAGGCAGGTAATAAAATTTTTAGATTGTTTTTAAACTTAGTCTGTTGCTTCCCACTGTTGGACTCAGATCTCCTCAGTAGAGTGGTCAAAGTCACCCACTTTTTGACTGACTTTCTAAAATGGAGAGGTTATATCTATTTTGTAAATTAATTTGATTAGGTCGATCGGATTCAAAATAGCGACCTTTACAAAAGCATTCAGGTTTTCCAATAAACCACTTCGAGTACAAATGAAAAAAGAGCTGTTTTTTACAAAAAATGTAAATTCATTCGGATCTAATATATATATTATACATTTTTGAATATTTATATTACATTTTTTTCTAGAGAGATGTTCGAAACACTTTGTCTAAATTATTCTAAAGTATATGTAACTTTGAAAAACAATATAAACTATAATTTTTCAAAACTAAAACTGTATCTCTGAAATCAGGAGTATCGTCTCGTAGATAATTCGTAGCACATGCTACGAGCTACGAGAGCTACGGCTCTACGAAGCGAATTCAAATTTTCAAGTACCTACATTGTTCTTGATCTTTGTGATATAACATTTAACTATGAATTCTCTCATCTAATTCGGTTGAGTTTTAATATTAGATTTTTTTAAGTTCATTAATTAATTTTTAACTCTAGATATAGTTCATGTTCTATTAGTTTCATAAAAATAACACTATTTTTTGTCACAAATATAATAATAAATAAACATATCTCTCAAGAAAGTTCAAAAACCATTTTTCACCATCTATTACCTACATGTTTACAAAAATAGCAGTATATTGACAATTCATCATCATCTTTATTGAACATCAAAATACAAGCTTAAATCACACATAATATTAAACTACCAGCTTTTGACTAAACAAATATAATATTAATCTCGCAATATTAATTTCATTGAAATGATACGAATGGTACAAAACCGCGTATATAATTAATTCACGCGCTATTTTCACAGCCTCATACGAGCGTTACATATGAACGTGCAAGTTGTGTAAAACGGCGGTCGGCCGCATACTATAATACTCGTACATTATTTATGCGTGTGACAATTATATTTTTAATAGGAAGTTAGGAGAATAGATTTGGTATTGTATTATTATTAGACCTTTAAGAAATAGTAAATATGGTTCAAAATTTATTTATTTTAAGTATCGCAAGTGTCACACTCAGCGTCTGTTACACGGGACTCGGTAGAAGTCTTTTAAAAAACAAAGACAATTTATTACACACAAAAGAAATAGAAATTGTATGACTCTCTCGTGAAAGATTGGCATAAACTAACTGGCCGGCACGGGCACGCCCAACTATATAGACTCATACGTGCTGATCCCGTCAATTACAAATTGAAATAGTGCACTATCCCACACAACCAAGGAGTATAACAGTCAGAACCAATACACTAATGTCGTGTTTCCACATTGGCTCGTCAACTGCTCACTTTCATATTGGTCAGTCGTCACCGTCATTTGTTATGTACACACGTAAAAACAAATGACCAACGTGTAAACGGGGGTTTTGTGTGCATTGGCATTGAAACTATATGAAAACCGATCAGTTGTCATTTGCGCGCATTAGAAGTTGGCGAGACAATATTGATAACCGGCATTACCACCCCGTCACCTCCAATATTTTAAATTAAATATGATTATTATAACGAAAAGTTCTGGAGTGGCGGCCATGAATCGGGAAGCGCAACGTTACTAGACTCCCCACAAGATCAAAATCGCGGGAGGTCACTGGATGCAGATGGCGCAGGACCGGTCGATGTGACAAGATTTGGGGGAGACCTATGTTCAGCAGTGGACGTCTATAAGCTGATGATGATGATGATCATAACGAAACCAGTAGGAGATGCAGACTATTCTATTTTTCGTCATGAAAAGCCGACCTAAAAAGTTGAGAACACGAATCGCTAGTTACACCAATTCCTACTAGTGACCTCTTAAAACTTCGTCTATATCACATTGAGACACAGACTAAGCATATTATATTGCATATATTATTATGGTATGTATACAATATTGTCATGAATAATATCTTGAATGCTAAGAGTATAAAGCTCTTTGTAAATAAGCCCTGCACCGTCGTACATTAATATCTTTTGAATATTAAATGAGACAGAGTATATTAATTGCTTCGATTTTAACTCGTTTTTCATGTAAATTAGTCGAGGGGGAGAGAAAATTGAAAAACTGGATAATTTTATCTTCTTTAGCTGGAGTATTGTTGATATTGTAATCAGTTTCTATTCTTTTAATGAATTCGAAGGCTGTTTTAGCTGTGCTATTAATAACTTGCGATATGAATCGTATTTACATCAAACGCAGACTTTTCGCAACCATTTATTATTTTCAATATTTTTGAGAAATAATATTTTGTAGATTAATAACATTTTAACGTATATTGTCAATGCCTTTGTCGTCCTTTGTCACATTATGTCGTGTCACTATTTTTTTGGTAAATGAGTCACAATGTTACCATACTCCTCTGAAGCGAGTAAGCCGTACATTTTATTATTAATTTTTAGACACATTTTTTTGTTTTATTTTTTTTATAATCTGGCATTAAAGTACATTCAACCCTATATTTTTACCCTCTATAACCAACCCCTATTTTTCAATAACCATTTGGTTATTTTTAAGATTTTCTCTAATAATCCATTTACAATACATACAGTACAAAACCATACACTCACTAACTCCTCATCAACCAATACCAGTTATTAAAAAAGCTTTCATTAGTCCAGGAGTCAGGATAAAAGTATAAAATGTCACCCCCAAGTGGAGCTTACTTGACCCCATTTTCAATGAGCTTTTGTTTCAATATGAAATACTGAAGTCGGGGGAGCGATCCACGTTATATTTTTACATAGCATTTTATATTTAAGGACTTTGTATTGTAGTGAAATATCTTGAGAGGGGAGTTTTTCATAATGAATTTTATTTAATGCTATAATTATGAGGCTAATGGTGTTTTAAATGTGTTGATAGAGTAAATGTTATTATTGTAAGTGGTGTTTATTAAGAAAGTGGAAGCTTTTGAAATGTGGTTCTACAGGAGGATAATGAGAATATCGTGGAAAGACAAGGTCACGAACATAGAAATCTAGCGGCGTGCCAACACAGAAAATCAACTACTGAAAACCATCAAAAGAAGGAAATTGGAGTATCTGGGGCATATCATGAGAAGCCCGAAGTACGATTTGCTACACTTGATCGTACAGGGCAAGATACAGGGGAAAAGAGCTGTAGGTAGAAGGAGAACATCTTGGCTGAAGAACCTGCGCCAGTGGTTCAACAAAAGCACTCGTGCTTTGTTTCACGCTGCTGTGGCAAAAGTACAGATCGTGTTAATGATCGCCGAACTTCGATAGAAGATGGCACAGGAAGTAGAAGAAGAAGGTGTTTATATTTTTAGGTATGCAGATAATTTGGCTGTTTACCTATTTAGATCTTACGGAACATGAAATTAAAATCCAAATATGGATAGTTAACCTTTAAACATGTCAATTATAGTGTAAGATAGAGGAGTTCAGTTTTTTTCTTTTTTATGTAAAATAGATAAACGAGCTCTTGGCCCACCTGATGGTAAGCAGTCACCGTCGCTCATGAACTTCTGCAATAGCAAAAAAGGGGTTTGATTGTTTGAAAAACATGCCTTTTTTCAGAAAACTTCTAATGTTTTGAACTTTTTTTTATCTTTTGTTTTGGTCATTTTTATACAATAAATACTTCAAAATTATCTATACTAATATTATAAAGAGGAAAGATTTGTTTGTTTGTATGTTTGTTTGTTTGTTTGTAATGAATAGGCTCCGAAACTACTGGACCGATTTCAAAAATTCTTTCACTTTTGGAAAGCTACATTATCCCCGAGTAACATAGGCTATATTTTATTTTCAAAAAAATTAGGGATCGTATGAAAATATCGAATATGTAACACAAGGTGAATAATCGAAAACCTATTTATGCGTACGCTGCAAAAACTATTGACAGTAGAACAAAATGATGTAGTACGGGTTTTTTGATCTTAGCAAGACAAACAAAAAAGTCTGCGACAGCATATATCTAACTATCCTATTTTAGTCACAATAACCGCTTTTATGTTTAGCAAAATAATATTTCGTCCCAAGATTGAATTTAACGTTAAATGAGTATCGTCATATTAACCCTTATCCAAATTAAGTATAATGTTATCAAGAGTATTAATGTAGAAGTAAATTACTTTTTGTTTTATTCCAATCGGACTTTTCGATTAGGAGTTATGACGAGTATAAAACGTAATGAATATGTGGATTGTAAATGCTCTTCGGACCGCGCAAATAATAATGCGACCGCATTGCGAGTACTGTTTGAACCCCTTTGTAACGCAGACAAAGTTGCGCGGATCAGCTAGTAATATAATAAACCACGAATATGAAATAAATTATACAAGACACATTCCCGGAACGAATTACTCATTTTTATTCAAGTCTTGTTAAAAGACAAACGCAATTTTCTCGAGAAACTTTTGGTAAACTTTCACAAGTTCCGAAGCACGAGCTTTTACTTTTACAAACCTAAGAATTTCAGTTATAATGATTAAATATTAAGAGTTAAAGAGAGTGACTTTGGAACACGCTTTTTATACATTTTATGTTGGTGAAGGGATTATGAATAAGTATAAGTATTTAATTGTATTCACAGAAATGTATACAGGGTGATTTTTTAGAGAGGGTACATATTGCAGGAGGGTGATGAGTACTCTGTTCTAATACGGAATATTACAAAAAATAGGTAAAAATTTTTTTTAAATCTAAATTCCACAAAACTACCTCAAACATAAACAATTTCGGCTAAAAGAGTGTTGACTAACGACCTCTAGTGATCTCGCGCACCCCACACCTCCGCCACACCCATCAGCTGTCGAAAAACCATCATTATGCAAGAATTTTAGATATTTTTAAGTTGCGATTACTAAGGCATTAAACCATATTCTTTGGTAATAATATTTTTACTGGTCGTATGTAACCATCAGTTGCCATGACCTTCAATATGTACCCTCACTAGGAAATCATCCTGTATTAGTGATAACATAAGGTTATTAGGAAATCTTCATTTTATATTATGTTATATTAATGCACTTCGACAAGCTATAAAAATAAGAGCAAATCCATATCCGACGTGCGTGCATATCCAATGTGACGAACATTGTTTTTGTTACCACCATGTCACCCAGTCACCATTTCTATCCAATGTAAATTTCACTTTTTTTTTACTAATTGACCAAATTTACTGATTCACCAAAGAAATTTATTAAATTGCTTAAGGACATCCTTTATCACAATGATACTGTAAGCGATGCTTGTTAATATGAATTCACTTTGTTTTACGCAGAAAATAATATTGTAGGTAGTTTAATGTTTATTTTTCAAATGTACTTGTACACGCTTCTGCTTTGTTTTGCATTGCGCACATGGCTTACGTTGCAAGCCAGATCTTTTAAACTGTACTTTAGTTTATATATTTGTGTATTAGCTTGTAATGTGTATTGTGTGCTTATTAAATAATAAATAAATAAAAAAAAAAAAAGACATTTAGAGGTACAAAGTCCGAATTCTTCTTTGACCTCTCTCTCTCTTACTTAAAGTATCGTCTGACCATTACTTTGACCTCGAAAATACCTATGACCTTTAACCTCACACGAGAAGTTTATAATTGAATAAGACGAAGTAAAATATTAAAGCTAAAGGGAAAGTTGATAACTAAGTTTGTGTACCTTGTTCAAAGTAACATGTTTTGAAGTAATCTATTATTTACATATATAAGGGTAACGAATACAGGAACTGAAGTTTTGTGAAAGTGGTTAGTGTGTGTTTAAAAATGTAAAATAGGTTTTTTAACTTAATTTAAACACTCGCGGTAATCTACATCACTTACACTATTACTGAACGGGTTCTTACTACGATTATTTTTGATTGAGAGGTCCCGATATTTCAGCACTGTTTCAAGCGCCATGATCACGGGAAGACTGAAGAACTGCGGGTAGGTCATTTAAGAGCAGACAATTAAAAATAATCGTGGTAAGAACCTGTTCAGTAATAGTGTAAGTGAGGTTTTTTAATTTCTCAAAGATTATCAAGTTTACTGTATTTTTTAAGGTAAAAACGGGATCCTATTACTGAGACTTTGTTGCCCGTCTGTAACCAAGATGTATCTTAAAAACGGTGTTAGTTGATTGAAATTTTCATAGATATTTCTTTTTTTACTATATTAAACTTCTTTGGGAGTACCAATTTGGATGATTCTTGTCACAAATAAAAGGTAATGTTTGTCGTAGTGTCCATTTAATTTTACTTCACAGAAGTACACATAACATTTGAAGAGTATTCACTTTTTTTTTTTAATTAATTTATTTAAGGAACACTTAACAACACACTATATAGGTCAAACCCAGGCTCTCAAACTAGTAGTAAAACTACCGTGTTATGGAAGCCAGTGCTCTCCCTTTAAGTAGGTTTTTTTTTTTTTTTAGTTGGAGGAAATCACCGGATCCGGTGGTATGTGGGAGTTGAACCGCACTAAAACCTCCAACCGCTCACACTCAGCGTCCGAACCCCGACTGAGGCCAGAACCCAGCACGGGGTTATGATGGACGACGCGACGCGTTACGCCATCGGCACCCTTTCCCGTCGCGTCGCCCCCCCTTTAAGTAGGTTACAATATACACTTTATTACGCTTTATAATTTAGACATTACTAAGTGACAATATTTTTTTTATATAACACTAGAGCCGACGATCTGGTCAAGATCGCGGGAGGTCACTGGATGCAGACGGCGCAGGACCGGTCGTTATGGCGAGGTATGGGGGAGGCCTATGTCCAGCAGTGGACGTCTATAGGCTGATGATGATGATGATGATGATGATAACACTAGAGTAACATTAAATCAGATATTATTGTAATAGTATTTTTCAAGGACATTATTTTATACGCTATTGACTGCTCCGCGCAATTTTGCCTAAATAGCCCAGTCAAATTAGGGTTTCACCTCGGAATGAAAGATAATAAGCTGCAAATTAGTATGAACCTTTGTTTTGTCATTCTAAATGTTGTCTCAAAAGTCACAATCGTTATCGTGTCCGCGTCTCAAGATATTCAAGGTCAAAGATCACAAAAATCGGTTTTTCGCGAATATCTGGCTTCCTATCGGTTAAATGAGATTTGCATTTATTATAAAAGTTGTAGGCTATAAAATTCCCCACAACTTTTGTTCAAACTTTTTTTTCATACGACCAACCGTTTTGAAGGTAGAGCGCGAAGAGTGCACATCGTACAGTCATATACGGCCTAATACAAGGTCAAGCGTGAGTTATAGTTATCAGTACGTTATAAAGTCAATTATTTACTTGGAAATTATAATTATTAAACAATGCCATTATTTATGTACTAACTATAAATTATTTATATTTAATTAAAGTAAGTAACTTGATTATTTATATATAATTATTCATATTTAACTATTTTAGTATAAAATATTATTAATTCTGGATTATATATTTTAGTTTTATTTTAAGTTAAAATGATAGAGTATATATTTTACACATATTTTTATTTATTATTAAATACGGCATAATATACATTTATCAAAATGTGAGTTCAAATATCAAAAGTATCTTTGTTGATTTTAATTGTAATGAAATTGGAAATGGAAGCTAATTATCTTCTTCTTCTTTGTCGTCTTCTTCTTCTTGTCGCTCAAAAATGTTCGATTCATTGTCATCATCCTCATTATCTGTCATGTTCATCTCCAAACCTTCCAGAATATCGGGATCATATGTATTTTCTTCATCGGGATTACTTGGATACAGTGAAGCGTTGAGGCAAGCTTGTCCGTTGCACTGGCCGCAAGCTAAAGAACATTGTAGCCCTGATTTTCTGCATCCACAGCGGGAACCACAACCATTTTTGCAATTGCAAAATATTACGTTTAGTAGTTCGGCTGGTGCTGCAGGTAATAACGTTCGTATGGGCTCCAGGATTTCATTTTCAAGCATCCAGCCCCATTCTTGAAGTTCTAAGTCCTTCCCTAACCACGTTTGAATCTGGTAGTAGACACGTTTTATGTGTTGATGAGCTGCTGCACTTGTTGGTGGAAGTGTTGACAGTTGTACAGGTTTATTTAGTTTTGTAAATTTGATGAATTGCGTGTAGCGGAAATGATCAATGTTGTCCTCAGATTTTGGAGCATTATATAATGCCAACAAGATGCGCACTCCATTTTCTAATAATGTTTGTTTTGGGCAGTTTTCTTGTTGAAATACTTCCACCAGTTTATCTAAATCAGGATTTTTTTCCAATGCTCTAGTAACAGTTTTTTTTCCTTTTTTAAATAGCGCAGAAGTCGTGTCACAGCCACTGAATGCGTGTAAAAATAAAATGTGCTTTTTAGTACGAGGATATTGGTCAAAACTTTTAGTAGAATATATTTGTGTTTTGACATTGCCTTTGCCAACTTTTTTCAAAAAAAAATCCTGATTATGTGACCGAGTACGTCCAATTAAAATAACGAGCAAATCGATATCTTCTCCTATGATGACAGCAAAATTGATTTTTTCAAAATTCTAGACTAGAATACCCCCTTAAATATAAATAATTAATAGTTAGTACATAAATAATAGGCATTGTTTAATAATTATAATTTCCAAGTAAATAATTGACTTTATAACGTACTGATAACTATAACTCACGCTTGACCTTGTATTAGGCCGTATATGACTGTACGATGTGCACTCTTCGCGCTCTACCTTCAAAACGGTTGGTCGTATGAAAAAAAAGTTTGAACAAAAGTTGTGGGGAATTTTATAGCCTACAACTTTTATAATAAATGCAAATCTCATTTAACCGATAGGAAGCCAGATATTCGCGAAAAACCGATTTTTGTGATCTTTGACCTTGAATATCATGAGACGCGGACACGATAACGATTGTGACTTTTGAGACAACATTTAGAATGACAAAACAAAGGTTCATACCAATTTGCAGCTTATTATCTTTCATTCCGAGGTTGACCCCTTTTTTTACCTAATTTGACTGGGCTAAAAGTACAAAGTCGGTCGTAATTTTTACTTTAATACTAGCTTCGTTTCGTCTGCGTCACATAAGTATTTTTTTCACCGTTTAAATCTTTTCAGAACTTCCACGAATATTTCAAGACTAAAATTAGCCTCGAGTTTTATCGAGATTAACGAAAAAAAATTTTATCCCTTTCACGCCCAAGGGAAATATTTTTCCCTTCT
Source organism: Trilocha varians (assembly GCA_030269945.2). NCBI lineage: Eukaryota > Metazoa > Arthropoda > Insecta > Lepidoptera > Bombycidae > Trilocha > Trilocha varians. The sequence continues at coordinate 10,048,744 of AP028277.1, forward strand.
ACAAAAATCGTTATTATTATTGAATAATATATTTTTTAATGAATGTCAAACGCTACGTTTATGTACGTTGTGTTAAAATGTTTCATACGAAATTTATAGGAAATTTGTACACCCTACTATGTTTCTCTAGTGATATCTCTTACTTTACAGAATAACTTAAATATTGTGTAGTATTCGCATATTTAGTCTCAGCCATCTTATGGTCCTGAAAGGGTTATACACAAGACTATTATAAAACCCATAATATTCACAACGTAGCTTCCTATTAGCAAAGTAATTTTCAAAATCGGTTCATTATCTCCTAAGACACAAACATATTACATCTTTACAACATTAGTAGGTATAGAATATTAGGTAGAATGTGACATGTGTAATTCAATGTATGTACACACACGTCACATGTGCGTGATGTGCTCTATATTAAATATTCGCGACGGAGACTGTGAGTGACAAAGATAAACTTTTTCAGCTTATTAACTTTTAAAACAATGGTTTTTGGGGAATTCACTTTGAAAAACATATTATACAAACATAACTAAAGGTAGCAATGTTTTTGTAAGATTTATACTTGATAATCCTTGTTAAATTATTAATTAGTTCTCTAAAATAGGACCTAAATTACTAGATAAAAGTAGTATGTATTATTCTCCGGTTTCAAGCTTTCTCTGGATCTAATTTCATCTAAATCGGTTCAATAGTTTAAGCGCTATATTGTAATCGATAGAAATAGATCATCATCGTATAATTTAACTATATCATAGAGTAGACGAGAATAGACAATTTTATTTATGAATGTGTCTGATTTTATGTTAAAATTATAATTCTTGAAATGCTCTTAAAATTATTGTACTAAAGTAAAGTATTTAGAAGTACAACATAAAACATGAATAATGTTGTAACAATATAAAAGATACAATTGTTACCAATTGTTATTTTATAATGAAAGCTCCATAAATCAAGATATCGCTTACCGGAGAAACATTCAAAAGCTATAAATAGGTGAGATAAAACGTGAAAGAGCTTTTATTATCAGAGCTTTAAACAAAGATTCCGAACTTTACAGTTTGGTTTGTAAAGATTCACTGACTCTTTATTTACTTAGAGTTTTATGTAAAGTATTAGTATTAGTTAGTAAGTTTTTATGGTGTTTTACTCTATAATTTTGACAAAGGTGTTCGCGCTGTGCTGTAAGGTACTCTTAGGACGCTAGTGTAGAGAGTATATTGTAGTTTTTGATATATTTTAAAATATTCATAATATTTTTATTAATTAGAGACATAGATTGGGCAGCCATAGACAATACATCATGGTAAAATAGTTAAGACTTAAGTTACCTGTGAAAACTTTTCCTGTGCGTCAAGTATCTCTATAAACAGAGATAACTTGTAGTCCATAATCGGGAACCCATTGCGCGGCTGCTGCAGCAGATGCCTCACAGCTTCCCTCACCGCCGCCGGGGTGCTCGGGGTCGAGGGGGTCCCCAAACTGTTGGGGGGCCCCACGAGACCCGACAGCCCGTGGAAGGTCGCCGAGGTCTTCGGCGGCGGGTTGATACCACCAGGCAACGACAACCGGCGCGACGTCGACGGCGGCACCGCGCCGTAACCGTTCGTCATGATGGCGGGCCGCTGCAGCTGGTAGTCACTTCTGGAAGACGGGAGCGTGTAGTTCGAGAGGCGCGGTAAGGTCGCCATCGCGGACGCGGGTCGCGGGCGCCTCGGCACCGGCTGCAGCAGCGGCACCTTCGGCCACTCATCCTCCACGGAGCCTATCGAGTGCGGGCGACGCACCGGCTGGCTGACCGCGCGCGGAGACACTACACTGTGCGGTCGCCGAGGAACGTACGTGCTGAACCCGCCGAAATCGTCCTTAATGACCGGGCTGGTGTGCTTGGGCTCGGGCGCGGGCGGCGGCGGGTCGTCCCACGGCCAAGACAGGGCCAGGGAGCTGGGCTTCCGGGGCGGCAAGGGCCTCTGCCGGGCCGCCCCCTCGGTCATGGTGCGCGGGGCTGGGGTCACATGACGCGCGGGGCGGGCACGCCGTCCGCCGGTCGACTGCCGTGTGCCGCCGCCGCCGCCGCCGCCTGCATCCGCCGCACGTCGCCCGCCGCTCCTGCACCGACGCGGCGACGCGCGATGTTCCTCACGTTTGTTTTGGGACGTGTTGCGTTCGACGCGACCATGTCTACTAATATTCGGTAGTGTATTCATAAAAATTGCATCGATTTTTGATCGAAAAATTTTAATTATAAATTTACAAAACTTCATTAGTTTTTGAATGAGCGGTCGCTGAAATGAAATCTTATTGATTGATATTACTATAATAAAATTATATTTATTAATGTATCCTGAGTAACTTAAAATCATAAAAAAATAAATAGTTTGTATAACCACAATATTTTAATCATGAAATACGAGTATTATGTGAAATTCATTGAAACAGTTATTTCTAAAATACAATGCAATTTGTTTATTTCAGAGTCTTAATTATACTACAACCACTAAATAGTTATTTAAATTATCATTTAATAAATAAAACTATGGACTAACGAACGATACTGTCTATTTGTGGACGTGTATCGAATACGTAAACTTACACAGAAAAATATCAGAAGACAAACTAATATAATATTAGTTTAGTTGTTTAACCACAATGGTTGGCACACGATATACATAATATAATAGTTTTATTTTTGTTGTAGTTTTGAATAAAGTTATTTTCTTTCTTCTTCTTTTTCTATATGTTGGCCAAATTTTACAAACTTGTAAAATTCCACCCGAACTTACGTAGGTACATCCAGTGCAAGCAAGGTTAAGCTTGTAAATATGCCCGATGTTGGGATATTATTGAAACCACAACATAATAATTAATTTATTTATTGTATTTATGGAATACAATAAATTGATATAAAAAGTAAAGAAAATAAAATGCGACTAATCTCTAAATGGATAGAAAGAAAAGTGATAGTTTTGACATAGAATTAAATTTGAATTTAGTTTTCCAAAGCGCGAGACAGCGTCATCGCGAAAACTAAAAAGTTTGAATACAAATAAAATATAAAAAGTTTTGTATGTTCAATATGGATTGAACACCCGATTTCGCAAGACTTCTGTATACAATATCCACGGTTCCCGCACCGCATTGTTCTTGTTGCAGCTGAATTTTTAAATTTAATTGTCGAGGACAATACCGGGTTGCGTATATTATTGTTGCCGCAACAATCTACTCGTCGTTTTTTACGTTTTTTATGAGCTTCTAAAATAGCGTAGACAGATTTTTTTATGAATGTTGAGAAAATTGCGCGTAGGTTTCTTTGGATGTATGAAAATTTATATTTGTTGCAATAATGCATCTTTTTGAGTAGGTAACTAAAAATGAATCTCAGTGAACCGATTTGGATGATTTTTTTGTAGTTTAAGTTCAGTTTTAAGGTTTAATAAGGTTTTTTGGAAATAAGATTTCTTGATCAAAATCGGTTCATCTGTTACAAAGTCACGATGCAACGGGTAGGTCGCAGGAATTAAAAATAATAATAATAAAATAATAAAGAACAATAGACCACAATCAATTATCAGAATGTTAACAATTACAATTATTATTATATTATCATAAAGGTCACAGTTTAACTATTGTCCATTTAGGGTAAACGCCGGGTATTACCCACAATTACCCTTAAAATACCCGAACACAATAGAGACAGATCAACAATACACGTACCAATAACTCTACAGAGCAATAACTTTTGTAGTCTAGGAGCAGTCGAGGAATGAGATTCACCCATCTTATATGTAAAAATGAATTGCTGTTCGTTAGTCTCGCTAAAACTCGAGAACGACTGAACCGATTTGGCTTATTTTAATCTTGAAAAATTCGTAGAAGTCCAGGGAAGGTTTCAACGGTGAGAAAATTTACTTATGTGACGCAAACGAAGTTGTGTGGGCCAGCTAGTCTTATATATAAAAATGGATTGCAGTTCGTTAGTCTCGCTAAAACTCGAGAACGACTGAACCGATTTGACTTATTTTAATCTTGAAAAATTCGTAGAAGTCCAGGGAAGGTTTCAACGGTGAGAAAATTTACTTATGTGACGCAAACGAAGTTGTGTGGGCCAGCTAGTCTCGAATAAAAATATGTTATATGTATTTGGAATGACATATGATAAATTAAGGAGAATAACTTGAAAAAAAAAGTGTTTTAGTGTTCTTTGTAAATTTTGTTTTCGTCAAAAATTTTGTTTTCGTCAAACTACTTTAAGTAATAAATATCTAGTTTTAAATATTTTAATGTTTATATTATACATTCTATTTCATGTTTTTGTTTAGATACTTTAGTAGTTATATACGTGTAATTCTACCGGCCGGGAGAACGTATGATTAGCTTTAACTTATTAGTTTATGTTGATATTGTTTTTATTAGATGTTGATTTGTCTTTTCCCGTAAATATTGTACTAGATTTATAATGTTAACAAGATGATTTTGTATTCAACATAATAGAAAAATAGAGAATTTCATAAATACATTGAAGAGAAATCAGAATCGATATCAAGCACAAACATGGAACTTTGTAATCACCTAATAATAATATGATCAATAATTGATTGAAATAAATAAATAAATGGTGATGTAAAAATCACCGACTTCAACACCACCTTTTAAGAATCGATGAAAAACATTCAATAAGCAAGCTACTACATATTCTCAATGAAAAACACTCTCAGTTAAAACTAAATTCAGATGGGTGAAGTTCGTTCCTTCTTACCTCCTAGACTACATCGGTAATAATACCTAACGTTATTGATATTAGAACGCTGTTAAGATTTCCTCATAAATTTCAAGTCCATGTTAACCGTAATGGCCAAATAAATCAAGGTATTGCCAATTATTAAATCGCTGTAATACATTTGTAAGATTGTAGAAAATTATTGCATAGTAAATAATAAGGTACATTATTGAGATAGTTATAGAGGTAGCTACTGTTATTTATGTAATTTAACAATACTATTGTTATTTTGAGACCAAAAATCTGACATTTTGGGGAGCCAAAAAGAAAGTTAGGGAGTGGTTGATGGAACTTTCCTACAACGATACTGAGAGGATATTTGAGTCGTCACAGTGATTGGAATCCGATTCATAATTTCGTGGTTTTATTCATACTAATAATAGTACATTAGTAACATTTAAGTAATTTATTTCCTTTTTGTTCCTGTATTATTATTGTCATCATACTACTCTAGTTAAAAAACAAAAATATATGTATATTATAATCGATATTATGAACCCATCAAGGTCCTCACGATACAGGCTAGGCCTAGTGTGAGGGCCACTGGAAACTTTCTCTACAATAAGTGTGTAAACAATAAACAAATAAATATATTTGAGTGGAGATTTATAAGAGTTTAACACACTACCCGTTTTCCACAAGAACCGAGCTTACTCTTCATCTGATGGTAAATGATTACCGTTTTGTTTACGTGACATTGAATCATTCTGGTGTCAGGTGACAAGTGATATTGTCATGGGGTTTTTTTTAAGATCTAACAAGTACTTTTAGATCTGTGTTTAACAAAATGTATTTTCACGATTTTTTCGTTTCTATATGAACCGATTTCGATTGATATTTTTTTATTAAGAGTAACAGATACTTTAGACATAATCTCTAAATATAAATTTGATAGAGATTTGACTGTTAGTTTTATGCTGAAAGTCGGCTGTTTTGTAAGGAAAACCGTTTAGTAAACTAAGTATTTACACTGATTAAAAATAGATATCTATTTTAATCAAGAAACGTTTTATTCTATACTTGAGCAAAACTATTATAAACAATATAAACACACTCGTTAAATATTTTATCTTCCATCACAACTCTCATATTCATGTTTAGATGTGTTTGAAGATAAAACAGATGTTTCATAAACTCGTTAACGTAATATTAGATGTATTTATAATAATATTATAAACGAATAATTCATAATCTTAATATATATTAATCTCGTTTCACGATGTTTGTCCGCGATGGACTCCTAAACTACCGAACCGATTTTAAATTAAATTGGCACACCGTAACCAGTCTGGTCCAACTTGAGAGATAGGATAGCTTAGATCAAGGTCTGATGATGGAGCTGGAAGATGGCCACAGGACCTCCGTCAATAAGCAAGATAACCTCATCGTGTTTATACTCTAATGAAGCGTCCTGATGAGTACTTTTAGAAAATGCACGGGAACAATTCCTATGCGACGCAGACGAAGTTGCGCGGGTCGGCTAGTTCATTATAATTATTTACTTTGATATACAAAAGTAAAATAAACGAGGTTTAAGAAAGGTCCCGTATAGGTAGGTCCTCCTTGCCCTGGCATTTCAGAGCTTCATGAGCAACGGTGACCGTTTACCATCAATCATCATTTTCTGAAGGCTATAATTCACATATTCATATTTAGTTTATAACCTGATTTGATTGATTTGAGTATTAATCTAATATAAATTCTCGTGTCACAGTTTTCGTTGCCATACTCCTCCGAAACGGCTTGACCGATTTTGATTAATTTTTGTGCTTATCCGGTATCTATGAGAATCGGCCAACATCTATTTTTAATCCCCTAAATTTTATGAGTAGTCCACCCCTAAATTTTTTTTTTACTTTTTCGACGCAGACGAAGTTGCACGGGGCAGCTAGTTTTATATAAAAATCGAGTGTTTGATTTTTTTTGCTGTTAAGGCAGACAAGTTATCGGGTCACCTGACCGTAAGCTGTTATCGTCGCTCATGGACCTCGCAAGGTGAAGGGACTTACCCAAATGAAGGACTTTCTTTAAGCCTCATTTCAAGAAGGACAACTCACAACTCTTGCATTTTACAAACATGAATGATTAAATTCGAACCTGCTACCAAACCACTTACATGTTTAATCATAAAGGGTTCTTGAGTCGATCTAAAATTACATTAAACTTCAAGTGGAGTGAATAACCTCGGTATTGTAACGAAAATACTTCAATAGCTTCATAACGTTACGCGAGATTTTAACAATCGATTTACTGTTATGGTTAAAGATAACTGGATTAAAGTGTATTAGGATATTTTTAACTTTAGTGCATTTTGTATGTGGAAGTTGAACCGCACTAAAACATCTAACCACTCACACTCAACATCGGAGGCAAGAACCCAGCACGGGGCTATGAGGAACAGCACGACGCGTTACGTACGACACTCTTTCCCGTTACGCCGCCCCTTAGTGCATTGGTAGCACGTTAATTGATGGAGGGTTTCTTAAATTCTTCCTTACTTTATTTAGGTCTATACCAAGAAAAAGATAAATTAAAAACATCGGAGCACTTGTAATAGCTGTAAAAATGTTTTTTACAATTAACTTGTAATTTAACATAAATTTTATTTACTTTCATGCATTTTCAACGGGTTCTTACCACGATAATTAATTAATTGAGTTGTCTCGTACCACTGGAACTCGAACGTACCTCCCAAAAGCGAACGAGAAAGAGGGTAGACAGATGACAGATTTGTTTGCTCTTAAATCGATCCAGTCTTCTCGTGATCATGACGTTTGCAACAACGTTGAAATATCGAGACAGCTCAATTAATTAAATATCGTGGTAAGAACCCGTTGAAAATGCATGAAAGTATTATAGAAAACCGCGAGTGTCTAATAAGTTAATTTTATTTTACCTGAACGTTTAATGTCATTTCTAGTTTTATCTTATTAAAGACTTATGTCGAATAAAATACATATTTATTTCACATATAAAAATCCTTACTTACACCCATCAAAAACAACACATCACACAAAACTCATTCCAATTCTCATTAACCACAAGTATTCGAAAATTAAACCGAAAAAAAGCTTTAATCCCTTCGTAAACAGAACCATCATAGGGATCAAAGAGCCCTCAGGGAGGCAGGGCCGGAATAATTCCTTAATAAGACGCAAGGCATGCGTGCAAAGCAATTTTCATATGAAACTATAAATCAATTCGCCGCCCTAGAATCGGTCGAGCAAGCACAACTTAGGGAAGAGACAACTTACTTATCGATAATAAGAGGTTATCGATACAATTCAAAAGTGAAAACCATTGAGATTATCTTTTAATTTTACTTATTAATAATATTTAATTGACAAAATTGTATAAGCGTTTTTTTATTGAAACAATTTTATGTTTAATTTATATTAATATTATAAAGCTGCAGAGTTTGTTTGTTTGAACGCGCTAATCTCAGAAACTACCGGTCCGATTTCAAAAATTCACTGTTGCAGTGTCCATTTATCGAGGAAGGTTATAGGCTATATTTTATTTTGAAAAAAATTAGGGATCCGTATGAAAATATCGAATTTGTAAGACGAGGTGAAATATCGAAAACCTATTTATGCGTACGCTGCAAAAACTATTGACAATAGAACAAAATGATGTACTACGGGTTTTTAGGTGTTAGGAAGATCCCCAAAAAAGTCCGCAAGAGCATATACGTAACTGTCATAGTTTAGTCACAATAATCGCTTTTATGTTTATAAAAATAAAATAAATTTTCCGAAAAAATAATTTAACGTTACATGAGTATCGTTATATAAACCCTTATCCAAATTAAGTATAATGTTATCAAAAGTATTAATGTAGAAGTAAATTACTTTTTGTTTTATTCCAATCGGACTTTTCGTTTAGAAGTTATCACGAGTATAAAACGCAATGAATATGTGGTTGCACTTCGGGCAGCGCAAATAATAACGCGACGGCATTGCGAGTACCTACTGTTTGCACCCCTTTGTAACGCAGACGAAGTTGCGCGGGTCAGCTAGTCTATTAATAAAGGGGATAGTGTGCGCAAAAACGTACACACTCCTGCTCTCATTAATGTTCCAATTATTTCATCTCAAGTATTTCAAATAAAATAGGCCAAGTGCGAAAGAGGCTCGGGTACAAACGGTTCCGTATCATTCTCACATCTATATTTTGATTTTGTAAGTTATAAAAATTAATTAATTGTAGTTCAAGAAAACATAAAACTAAATATTCTGTGAATAGTTAAGGCGTTTAACTGTCATCAGTATTAGTGTCGAGCACAAAACGGTAAAAAAATAAGTTTGTTGTGTGGGTTATTTTATTTTAACTATTATTTTGTTATAGCGGTAATATAAATTATCTGTGAAATTTTCAACTATCCACCTATCACTATTCTTTAAATACAGGCTATAAACAGGCGCAGCTCAATCATTAATAACGGTCAAATTTAGCGTGCAGGATTCCCGAACTTATGTACATAGTTACATCCAGTTTATTTTTGTATTGTTTAAATTTCTGTAAGGACTTTGGCTGCAAGGCCCGTAGCCTCCCCCTTACTGATAATGTGATTAATTTTAATTAATTATTTTAATTTCATTGTACTGTGTCTTTTATTTCTTTCGTGTTTTTGTGACGTCACTGCTAGCAGAGGCTGAAAACCAGCGCTCGGTGTTTGCTGTGGTAAATCCACAGTGAACATCGCGCATTAAGCTGAGTCCCGACTAGTTTGTGATGAAAACCAGTGTTGTTAATTTGTAAATTTAAAATATGTTTATTTCTGTATGTGTTTTCATCACAAATAAAGCATGTCTATTCCTATGTCTATGTCAGTGTAAAAGCTTAACCATCGACAACTTGTATCGCTACAAGCCATCACTACGTTCGTTCCGGTCGAGTTAACATCGCTAGAGTAATGTCTGAATGTGAAGCAGGACGGGTGTCGGCAGTCGATGGCTACAGTATTGGCTCACGAGGAACTATTCCAAGAATGTTACTGATTCTTGTCGTCAATCAATGTCTAAGGGGGGGATTTTAAGGAGTAATGTTAGTAAGGTGGTTGAGGACAAGTCGTTTTAGGTTTTTTTTTTTCGGAAAAATATTATACTTTGGTTTTTTTATTACTGAAATCGTTTCATAAATTCAAGTACAAAAATTGTGAAAATTTTAAAAACTATATTTAGAACAGACATATTCTTCGCGGGCATCAGCTAGATTAACTTGAAATTTCTCATATTTAAATATTTTTGTTAGATAAAAATTAATTACAGAATAGCAACGAATGTTAGTCTCGCTTCAACTCGAGAACGGCTGTACCGATTTGGTTAGTTTTAGTCTTGAAATATTTATGGAAATGCAAGTTAAAACGATGAGAAACTTTACTTATGTCACGCAGATGAAGTTGCGCGGACCAGCTAGTACTGAAATGAAGTTATTTTTTGTATTCCATTTACATACCTATGATTTGTTTTAATTGGAGTAAATCACCAGCGGGGCGGGCGGGGTATGCGGGAGTTGAACCGCACTAAAACCTCCCACCGTTCACACTCAGCGTCCGAACCCCGGCTGAGGCCAGAACCCAGCACGGGGTTATGAGGGACGGCGCGACGTGTTACGCCCACGGCACTCTTTCCCGTCGTGCCGCCCCCACATACCTATGATACCTTTTACTGACCTCCACCAAACGTGAAAAACATAATAATTTTCCAACCACACAAACGAGCAATTACCTATTCCGATCACAATCGCCAAAAATCGATTACTCGTAATCATTAGTCGATGATTATCGATACGATCATTCGAATGATTCCGGTCGTTTCCGACTGTCGATCCCTCGCTTGAAAATGTAATTACTATCTTGGATTCGAACCCGGATAGATTGATTATTGGGGCTTGTATCGGAAAGGGATTAGTGGAGGAGATAGTCGGTCCAGTGATACAGATTCGAAAGGAAATTAGTTTGATTTTGAAACTGTTTTTTCCTTGAATAGGGATGGGGTTTAATCGTCATGATGCATAACATTTTTTTATTTGATTATTTATGATTTTTAATTTATTTAAAAAAGATTTAAAAAAGAAAATTTATTTAAACTAAAATTTCTAATTAAACCTATTTTAAGTTATTTTAGAATGTTTTCATATTAAAGTTATCACAAAGAGAGTAGTTTAAAGTATTTAAGTGATTTTTATATCTAAGTAAACGCGTCAAACGGTCCCAGTAGGTTTTGTTTAAAAAACTCATCTAAACCGGTGCACCCAGGCGCAAGCTATCTAACCTGCCTATAGTCTACTTCATACATATTGGTGCATACGTAAATGAAGGTAACATATTCCATACATACATAAATGTGAGCATTTCCGTATATTGCACACGTGTTACATACATTCCTGCACTAACGATATTTTAATGTTAGAGCATAAAATGTTCTTATTTTAAAATGTGCATTTAATACTTTGTAAACGTTCTATAAGTTTTCAATTGAATTTTCTATTTTATTGGTAAATAAGTATTAAGAAATTTTGCAAGTTAACTATTGAGACTTCTTTCGTTTCACAATAAATATAAAAGACTAGGTGACCCGCGCAACTTCGTCTGCGTTACAAAGGGGTTCAAAAATTGTAGCCTATGTGTTATTCTGATGTATAAGCTATATTGTGGTAAAGTTTCATTCAAATCCATTCAGTAGTTTTTACGTGAAAGAGTAACAAACATACATCCATACATACAAACTTTCGCCTTTATAATATACATTAGATAAGAACTTTCCTGGTTTTTTTAAGCATATTAAAACCAAATTTAAATATTATGGTATGTAAACATTATCCACGTAAGTATTTTAACTCCAAGTGAGTCTAAATTGAACTGAACTCTGCTATAATCAGGATAAATCACTTCCTGTATTATGCAAAACTAAAGAAAATCCTTTACTCTAATCTTTTTAACCTAAAAGAACAACAAAAAACCTCATACTCATGTTCTACAAACCAAAATTGGAATAACAAGTACAAAAGGAAGCGGAAATCAGTTTGCGAAGTTAAACATTCGAAGTGATTCCGAAGTTGCAGACATCCGGAACTTACAGAGCTTTCGGAAGCTTTGCAGTTAAAAATACTTTAGCTTCAGACTATTTCTGATTTTCTTAAACAGCTTTTGTTCAAGATATTTGTTGTATTAAAGTTAAATTAAGAAATGTGGGTTAAGATTCGCTTACGATCAGGAGACCCGTTAACTCGTATGCCTATCTATACAAATAAATAAAATTGGAGTGTCTGTTTGTAATATTCACATAGCCGTTTTCTGCTATATGTATTTAAATGTATATACGGTACACATACCAAAATATATATTTTTAAGATATTTAACTTTTATAATGAGGAGTAACTTAGGCTTCGTTTATTTAAGTTTTTTTTTGATCGATTTAGTTCAAGGAGGGTTTTTACTGCGAGAAAAAGTCGAATAACTGTCACTTACACTATTATAAAGCGGGTTCTTACCACGATTATTCATCACGGGAAGGGAAGACTAAGTGCTATAAACTATCCTGTATGTGGAATCCAGTGTTAGACGAAAATAAAGCCAAAAAATCTAGTTTTGAAAAGGCAACGGAAACTGTCAGTGTAGTATGTCGAAATGTGAGTTCGAGTTCCAGTGGTACCTTCAAACGAACGAGAAAGAGGATAGACAGATTTGTCTGCTTTAAAATGACCTACCCGCAGTTCTTCAGTCTTCCCGTGATCATGGCGCTTGAAACAGTGCTGAAATATCGGGACCGCTCAATTAAAAATAATCGTGGTGAGAACCCGATTAATAATAGTGTAAGTGATGTAGATAACCACGAGTGTTTAAAGAAAAACGAATAACTGTCATTTAATTGAGAGTGACGCAGACGAAGTTGCGCAGTTAGTATGGCAATAAAAAAAAGTCCCTAATTTTAATTTCGTTACAAAATATTATCCTATGTAGTGATATAGTATCCTTCACATTAAACTTGAACAGCCTAACACGTTAACGAGACCGTTTTTAAGGAGGCTTTCTCTCAGTGCGTTGGAGCGTAAAACTTGAAATTCACGAAGCTTTAAAAGAAAATTTGTCGGACACGGTCCAATAGGCGCTCTCACAACGAATCTATAATTCGTTCCTTTTGTTTTAAGTGATAAATGGTTCTTGTGAACATGTAATTTGGGTTCTTTTATATTTTTTGTAAATTATTTTAGATTTTTATAATATTTTTTTTAACTTTTTTAAATTTTGATTTTTTTTTTTTTTACTTTTGTAAGTCTCCTGCTGGCGGTCATACGAGATACGGGAGTAATTTAATGATACAGCTATCTCTATTTTATCTTACTTTATATTTTCGTCAGTTTAAATTGAACTTACCTCTTCAGTGTTTTTCGAGAGCTATGATTTGCCTCTCTTTGAGCAATATATCACAAGTTAGCGTAAAGATAGGAAGAAAATACAATTATCCAGCACACAAGCTTCATAAACACTATACCTAATGTTTATAGAATTAAAATAAAAACTATGTATAAAAAAATTGGTTGCCTGTAAAGTCGGTATACGGGCGAAAGTTTTATGTGACAACGACTCGGGCATGGTTAGCCCGCCTAAGAGCGAGAGAGACAGACATAAAAAGTGGAAGGGACGCGTGCCTCTCACTCGCTCTCATTGTGAGCGCATAACGTGGGCGGAGCGAAACGCAGTTTCTTGAAGTGTCACCCGGCAAACCAATTTATAAGACGTTGTCACGTCAAAAAGGCACTGAAGCAACGTAAAGATCCATGAGTGATGGTTACCACTTACGATCAAGTTGATCTACAAGGCGATGAAAAATTGCACATTTATAAATCTTTTTCATTTATTTATTTTATTTAATACTTTATTGTACAACAGGTAAAGAAAGTAACAGTGACTTATAGTTACTAAAAAATAAGCACAAAAGGCGAGCTTAACTCAAATATAAGTTTTCTTACAGCAAACCAAAGAAATAAACAGATATGACATCATACAGAGAGGTAGTAGAGAGGTTTTCATTTTAAGATTTACCATTTACCAAGACCTCCCGTACGGAAGGCAAGAAATTCAGCCACTACCCAACACGACATACAGCTGCACATTATCTATCTCATTTTTTTGAGATTTTTTCCCAAAAACACAACACAGGTATAGAGATATTAATGATAAATCCATATGTTCCATATATTAATATAGACGAGGAACACATGGTATGCGCATAATGTATGAATGGACGTTTGCGGCACGCGCGTCTGCCGGCGCAGTGTGAAGGGTGCTTTATATTAAAATATATCGATTATATTACAGAATATTACTCAGAAAAGCTTACGTTATTTTTACATATTCGCTCGCCAACGTTTAACACACGTAAAAACAAATGACGACCGACCAACATAATATAAACGGGAGTTTCGTATGCATTGACTGACATTTAAACTATGTGAAACACCGTTTGACAGTAATTGGCCTACAAGTTGTCGTTTGTGTGAATTGGAAGTTGGTGATCCAATATGATACATAATGATGTATGTACTTTTTACTAGGTTCTGTGGCGACCAATAATAGCGCGCGAGGTCTTGACTCGCGGTTACGATATTTGCAAGAATCTTCGCATATATACGACATCTCAAATCTACTACAGTGGGCTTCGGCCTGACCACCATACACTACCTCGCCCGGTCGGAGATCTCCCTTTGGTCATAATTCCACTGATAGCCCACACTTCAACAAATTATTTTATATTGTAATAAAGTATTAATAAGTAGTTAGTAAGTTAAATAAAATTTGAAAAATATCAGTCAACTTTTTGTCACTCTGAAATCTAAGAACTTACCTAACAAACTTAGAAGGTACTCTTGTTACAACTGTGAAAGCTGCCTATAAGAGCTTTCGTCAAGAAAGGTTTGCACAATTTATATATGTACATTATAAAACTAAAACTTACCATTTAATTTGTTGTAATCTTACCTGAAAGATGAAAAATATTGGAATTAATTAAACAAAATCATAATCCACACTTATTTTATAAAACTGAAGAGTAAGTCTGGTTATTTATTTCTTTAAATGCGCTAATCTCAGAAACCGCTATTAATACAAAAAAAGAAATTAATCTTACTTTTACTCAAAACATAATAGGTAGTTACTGTGTAATCGATATAAAACACATTAAACAAACACGTTATATCTATTATTTATCTTTTAAAATATCTAAAAAAACATTACCACCTTAAATACAAGAATTATTCGAGGAATTAGTTAAAAAACACCAAACTTTTTCATTTGTTTGAGAGCTTTTTATTAAAAAGTATGTTTAATTTTGGCGGGAAAATGTAGGCAAGGTGTTACGTCATGTTTTGTTTTATTAGGGCTGTCACTATTATAATTATTCAAATTTAATTTTAAAATGTTTTTTTCTATAATTTTCATTCATTTTTCATTTATAAGTATTTTATTTGTAATCCTCATAACACTTTTAATTATGTTAAAACAAGAATGCTGTGTGTATCTATAATTGGCTACCATATTAGAAGTTAAGTTATGTAACATAAGTAAAACAGTACAGAATAATATGTAAGCTGTAGATACTCCTTTTATAAATAAATAAATAAAATGTTCACTTTTACATTTCGTTGAAAACTTTGAGAACAGGACGTAGTTGTTGGATTTGAAAATATAAAATTTTAAAAACCTTATTTTACGTTTCTTTTTATCCACAACTTGCAAATCGAATGTAAAATAAATTAATTCAAATTCGTTTCAATATAGAATAAATATGTTTTACTTAATTCAAACACAAAGAAACATCGAAATATTTTTAATCGATCATAGAAAACACAAAACAAAATTTGTTTACCCAAAAAACAATTTTTGAAGTTAATTGTTTTTTCTCATGATATTGGCAACCCTGCTGCGCTAAGTTATGAAGGCTTTTAGCCGTCATTTTTCTTGCTTATTTTACCTCGCCTTATTAATAATAATCATATACTTTCGTAATATTTATAGACTTGTACTTTACTTGAAAATGAAGTTATTTCCTTGTGTATCTTAAAATAACACAGCGCACTAAGGGCTCAAACACATAAACACGATACGACGTCGTGTTGTGGAAATCTGCGATGAGCATCGTAAAAAAACACAACATCGTAACGTAATATGTCATGCGCGATATACGGCACGATGCCGACGATACAGTGTGGTGTTTTAGTTCATTCCGAAAAATGGACCGCACTAGACGCATTCTGCTTCTGCTGTTAATAAGGAGACGAAGAAAGAAAAGACAGATACTCAGAAGATATTGGATCCACCCATTTCTTTCAAACATGAATAACGGGAGTCACTTTCACTCATGTCACTCATGCTGTTGTTTTTGCATTTTTATTCTTGTACTCTTCAGATGTTTTGTCCCATAGTACGGGACCCTGCTCGACTAGGGTAATTAAATGATCGACTTCAATAACATCCGTCATCTTTGAAATTTGAATAGCAGGATTGTATCGTGAGTTTCTAACGTCACGACGTCGTATCGTGTATCGACACGTTACGACGCCGTGACGTAGATTTCCACGACGCGACGTCGTATCGTGTTTATGTGTTTGAGCCCTAAGTCACAGTCATTTTTTGTAATTGATTTTCATGAAATACAATTGAGATATCACTCAATTCTTTTGTCAGCTTAAAAAAACAATTCATCTGTTTAATTAGGCTGTAAGTTTTCCATGAATAAATAAATAAAATAAAGCTATGATGCCATCATACACAAAAACAGGTCAAATACATAGCAACAGTCGTTTTTCTACGGAGTTTTAAAAAATGTTAAGATTATAAGAGTCTGCAATAATTGTACTGTACTGTACTGTCCCATTACTGCCCACTGTTGGGCTCAGGTCTCCTCAGAAGAGGGATTAGGCATAGTCCACCACGCTTGCCCAGTGCGGATTGGGGACTTCACATATCTGCAAAGGATTTTTAGAATCCTTTACCGACATGCAGGTTTCCTCACGATGTTTTTCTTCACCGTTTTTGCCAGTGGTGTTGTGAAAAATTGCACATCAATCTTTTTCACATTTAGATTTAGAGGCTTGTAGCCGGCCGGTTTTGAACCCGCGACCTCCCGTTCGGAAGGAACTTCGACCACGACGACTTCAATAATTATAACTTTAGAACTCCAAACACTAAGTAATTCGAAGTATTACCACAAATTGGAGCAGGGCAAGAATTTCACAAATTGTAAACGGTCAGTATCGAGATATTACGCAAGATCTCAACATTACAGAATAACGAGCCTACAGAAATAAAATGTACCCCTTTACAGGTACCCTTGATACTTTCATCAGGGTATTAGAATATGACTGCTAAAATAATGTCGCGTTTCCACATTGGCTCACCAACGTCCAACACACGCATAAAACAAATGGTCATGTCCCTCTTTAAACGAGGTTTAATAAATGTCCTGTATGGGTAGGTGATAGATAACTTCGTTAACCTTCGTTACCCTGGCATTGCAGAGGTCCATGAGCGAATGTGACCGCTTACCATCAGGTGGGTCGTAAGCTCGTTTATCTGTCTAGCAATAAAAAATTGAATATTCTGAAATATTTGCTATCGTACCCGTTTAAAATCACTTAATTTCATATAAGAGATACATAAGTTCGTAAATGAAATGAAATCATGTTCAGTCAGTTCGGAAAAGAGGAATAGCCACAGTTCTGAGAAGAACTGCTAAGAAATCCAGCGGGAATGACATTTTTGTATTTATTTCTTTTTAATGAAATATTACAATTTTGACCTATTAAAAATATTGTATGTAGTTTTATTTCTGTACATTAATTATTCTATGTCAGCGTACATTTAAGGGAACTGCCGAAACTGGCAAAGTTGTGTGGGTTCTTGTGGCCATCAACTTACACATTACGCAGTAGATACAAACCTTTCTGAGCTTTGTAATCAAGGACTTTGCAATTAAACTTCCACTAAAGTGATTTGAGGATAACATCGATTTGGACCATGTATTCAAAGAGTAGAAACGGAACCCTATGATTGGGATATCATTGTCCATCTGTCTGTCACTAGGCGGTATATCAGACAGTTGAAATTTTCACAGATGATGTTTCTAAAAAGGTTCCCATGCAGCAAATTCGATTTTTTTTGCTCTATACCTATACTAACAAAGGGGACAGGAAGACCCTTAACTATTCACAGAATATTAATTGAATTTTTTATTGCCTACATGGCAAACGAGCTACCGGACCACCTGATCGTAAATGGTTACCGTCATGGACTTTTATAATGTCAGGGGACATTGCCCGCTACCTACGACCTACCCATAAGAACTTTATTTAAGTTTTATTT
This sequence comes from Trilocha varians, assembly GCA_030269945.2. Lineage (NCBI taxonomy): Eukaryota > Metazoa > Arthropoda > Insecta > Lepidoptera > Bombycidae > Trilocha > Trilocha varians. The sequence goes on from AP028277.1 coordinate 10,066,887, forward strand.
TAGAATACTTTCAATCAAATTGCTTCAATACTATTGTATTGTTACTACCTAAAATGAATTTTGGCAAAATATGTTGGGATGATAGGCGCGTATTGCATTACTCCAATATTTCAAATATTTTAAGTTTTTTATGAGAATAGGTACTGACAAATTTGACATACCTTCATATACATTTGAAATATTATTAACTAGTGGGCCCGCGCAACTTCGTCTGCGCCAATCTCAATTAAATGTCTACGATTCCATTTTTTCTCGCTGTAAATACCATCCTTGAACTTCATCGAGAATTTAAAAAAAATATATATATATAGCCTAAGTTACTCCTTATAACATAAACTATCAGCCATTGAAAGTCAGCCCGTCCGAAGCCAGAACAAACAGACAGTGGCCACCTTCCAGCTTCATCATCAGACCTTGACATTCATCCTCTACACCAGTCTACGCAAAGAAATCATCAAGATGCTTCATTCGAGCCTAAACACGATGAGGTTATCTTGCTTAATGATGGAGTTCCCATAGCCACCTTCCAGCTCCATCATCGAACCTTGACATTCAGCCTCTACGTAAAGATCTCACCAGGACGCTTCATTAGAGCTTGAACACGATGAGGTTATCTTGCTTAATGAAGGACTACCCATAGCCGCCTTCCAGCTCCATCATCAATAGACAATAGACAATAGACATTCTTTATTTGTGAAGAAAAAGAAACATACAAAGATACAAAAACATCAAAAATAATACACAAAAAATAAAAGACAGTTGTGAGCAGTCTCTCCCTCACCACAAATCAGATCTTCAGATCTTGACATTCATCCTCTACGCAAAGAACTCTAATTTTAATATTGATTTCTTACAAATATCAAATTGACATCCATACGTCAATTACATAACTGTCATTTGCGGTTTGTTATTCCAAATTTGATTCTTTTTTGTTATACCACGTTTTATAGGACTGACGTTTCATGTCAAGTCCCACGGGAACGCTGTCGAAAATGCGAAATACGGGATAGAAAGTATCCTATGTCCGTCTCCTGGCTCTAAGCTACCTCCCTACCAATTTTCAGCCAAATCTGTTCTGCCGTTCTTGAGTTATAAGTGGTGTAACTAACACGACTTTCTTTTATATATATAGATAACACTACGCATGTATAGTTAGACAAAGGAGTTCAGTTTACAGTAGGTAATAGGTATCGGCTATCACCAAATAAGCCGTGTGCATTTAACAGAGCAAAAATATTTATATGCGCAACTTTTTGAGTGTTTTTAAATAACAATTAATCTGAACATTTAAGCTTCGAAGCGACATCTAGTAAATAAAATTAAATGAAACAAACCGCGAAAACCACCCCACTGCCCTATTTCAGCTTTTCAGGTTAACTTAGTTTATGACACAATTCACAGATGGCGCTGTCATCAAAGTTGTACAGCCTAGTAATATACTAAATGATGACTGAAATCATTCTAAAAACTACTTTCAAAACAAATAGTAAATGTAATGAAGTGCTTCTAAAACTATGTTCAACTATATTCCAAAAATAAAACTTTAGTCTGTGTAGTTTAACGCCGTCTAGCGGTAGACGGAGTAAACTCATCTAAAAGAACCATTCGTAGAAAATTCGTGGTAACTTTTTGAACTGTCTCTGTTCACTTCCATCTAGCGGATGAATACTAAAACTAATCAAAATATTCTACTCTACAAAGACTTTCCATTTTTAAATCACGCCATCTAGCGGGTGGTTTCTTAAATTATTTAAAGGTCTTTCCGAATTTAATGCCATCTAGCGAGTGATTTAGAAAACTGAAGATTCACATTCATCTTAATCCAGGCTGACTAGTAACCTTCGTGTAGCGCCATCTATTGGGTAACTCAGAAAACTAATCCTTTTAAAACACTGCCATCTAGCGGGTCGTTACAAAAACTAATTTGGGTAATGTTTCTGTTATCTCTGTGAGTCTTAATGTACTCTTTTTATAATTTCACGCCATCTAGCGGGTGGTTTCTAAAACGAATCAAACAGGTTTCTCTCACCCCTTTCTATACTAAACCTTTTATATTGTGTATTGCCATCTAGTGAACGGCGTTTAAAACTAATGCGAAAGTTGCCCCTTGTTTTGAATTTGTTTTTTTAATAATTTCAAGAATATCATACTCTAGTTAAGAATACGTTTCTGAATCTTATTTCAAGATAGATTAGGAGAACGTAGCTTAGCTTACTAAAACAGATATGGGCACGAGTATCTTTGTTTACACAAATCATTTTTAAGACATGAAAAATTTACCTTTAACAGATGAGGATCCCTTTCAGCGCTGTCCAGCAAAGACTCAGCTTCACTCAGCCAAGCGACGAAGTTCTCCAGTGAACGATCGAAGTTCTGCAGCGATGATACCGCTGAATGAAGCGATTTGCCTCGAGCCACGATGCTGTGAAAAGTTGGTTATGTGAAATACGTACATTATTAACCTGTGCAATAGGTGCTCTTATTGACAGACTTATAATCATCATCATCATAAGCCTATAGACGTCAACTGCTGGACATAGACCTCCCCAAAACTTCGAAATAACAGCCGGTCCTGCGACCTATTTGCATCCAGTGACCTCTCGCGATTTTCTAATTTTTATCAAAATATTATTAATCTGGAGGCTTTTTGTTTCAGCTGGCTGTCAGCTAATGTACATACCTACTAACAAGTAACATAGGCTATTTTTGTCTTTTTATGTTTTGTTTTACTACATAATTTTCTCACAAAAACGAAAAGACTAAATTAATTCGTTAGTTCTAAAGTAAACTTAAACAACGTTCCTTCTCTTGATTACTTCAGTAATCCTAAAATAACGTAATATTGATACAAAATTAATTATTCTTAAAGGTCGAACATGAATTATTCTGTTCCCTAAGTTAATTAATAAGTTCGGTATAACATTGTTTATACTTCGAAGCGTTTCGTGAATATTCAATGCGCCTTGTTATTTTAACCAAAATACAACGAGTATTATGTTTAATATAAGAAATTAAATTTAGCATTTTTAAGATTTGAACAAACAAAAAAAAACAATCAACAATAATTTTGATAGTTTGAAGTATTTATATAAAGAGATGGCGCTGTATAGTTTTCGTACTCGAATAACAGATGGCGTTGTCTGTGTTAAATTCTTTGTTACTTCTAGATGTTAATTATAGATTTGGCTAAAATAGAACTTGACCTATGTTAAAAAGTTGTTATTTTTGTGATCATACAACCTTTAGTAAGTATGTTTCATTGGAATTGATAACTTCGCGATACGATATATCTAAGTGGGTGGATTTGTAACCTTGTACCAGCGGGTGTGGGGTGAATGGCCTGTCGAAATAAAACCATTTTTTGTAGGAATTAGTTTAAGATTCTTCTAGTAGTGTATGCACGACTACCATCACATCAGCTAGTATAAGATTACAAACCCATCTTTTATGAAAATTGCTTTAACAAAATCTCAGTGCTGTAACTACTGCAACAATCCATTACTGCCCACTGCTGAGCTCAGGTCTATTAAGTAGAAGTAATCAGGCAAATACCACCACGCGACACCAATGTGTAAGTTTCTTCACAATGTTTTTCTTCACCGTTTTTAGCCAGTGGTGTTGTGCTAAATTGCTCATAATTCTTTTTCAAATTACGATACAAGCCGGTTTTGAATCTGCAACCTATCGTACAAAAGGCAAGCGCTTCAACGACTACCCCACCACAACGTTTTTTTTATTGCCTTGCAGACAAATGAGGTAATGGGCCATCTGAACCTAAGCTATTATTTAGCCGTTGCTCATGGAAATTGAACAATGCAGAGGTGCATTGTCAGGGAACATTGCCCCACTACGGCCTATCTTTAACTTTCTTCAAGCCTTTTGAAAAAGGACAAGTCATAGCTCTAAAATGACATTACTCACTTATTATTCAGTTCGTTGTATCTATGGTTGATGGCTTCGGTGGAACGCTTGATGCGAGAGGTGTCATCATTGCGGTAGACCGCTATCAGCCTCTGTGTCTGCTGGTTGAACAGCTCGATCTGGTGTTTGTACTGATGGACTTCGGCGTGGAAAGACTGTAAAAAATATGTTTTAATAGGTTAGTTGATCGTAAGTGATGATTGGTACTCGTGAGTCTTGGTTATGTCAGGAACCCCTAACTTAGACCTGCTCTCAAGGAGTCTCATTTTAAGGAGGACAAAGACTCCGGAGGCACTAAGGTGCTCAAATCGTACAGAGATGCATATTTTCAATTGAGGTAGGAGTAGGTAAATAGAGCAAGAGAAGAATTGACTTCGTATTTAATTTCGATTTACGATTGATAGTAAAAATAAGTGAATAAAAATTTGTTAAAAGTACAAAACAATTTACATAAGATTTTAGAAAATAAATATAGAAGTTATATAATCACATCTGCAATCTATTTTTACACTAAAATGAAAACCACGTTAACAATTGGGTAACATGCCCAAGTACTGTCACAATATCTCCAACATAACCAAACAGGGGGTGTCGCGACGGGAAAGTGTGCCGCAGTGCGTAACGCGTCGCGCCACCCCGCATAACCTCGTGCTGGGTTCTGGCCTCAGCCGGGGTTCGGACGCTGAGTGTGAGCGGTTGGAGGTTTTAGTGAGGTTCAACTCCCACATACGGGCGGGTGGGGATCCGGCGGTTTCTTCCAATTAAATAAATAAAAAAACATAACCAAACAACGCAATAATAACATTTCAAAATAGCTCAAAAGTTTGTTCTCAGCTTTGGGATAATAAGGCAATGTGATAAGGTTAGAAATATAATACATTAGTTCTGACCCTCGGATTGCTAATTAATGAAGACTTATCGCACCCTTAAGATTTGCCTGAAACACGTAATTCTATCTTTATTTGGTTTACTCATATTATGCGGGAAATGTGTTATAAGTTCATCCTTAAGAAAAATAAAAGTTGAGAAATATCCGGATAGAACGAAGTTCCTTTCGATTAAAACGTATCTCATAAAAATTATTTCCTTTCGTAACGCACGATAAGGAACGTGTTTTAAAATATTTTGATCACAGCGCCATCTAGCATTAATCATATAAAACAAAATAAGGAATTGTTTAAAAAGATTTTGATCACAGCGCCATCTAGTGATAATTATCTAAAACAAAAAAGTGTCGTGAAAACTTTTCGTAATATTTTTTCCGTCTAGCCCCCTTTCACAACGCGCGATAAGAAACTTCGTTCCAAAACCTAAACACGAACGGACGAAGGCAAGTAGGTAACTTTAAAAACCCTTTAAAAAAATTCATAATTTGTAGTATACATTGCTTATTTATTTTACAAACAGCACACCACACTAATCTCGTCTTAACATAATAAATATAAATTTACTATATGAGACTTATATTGCCATCACAAATAAATAAATAAATAATCTATAATAAAAATCAATAGAGAAATCATTGAATTCAGCAACACACAATAATAATCTTCAATTCATAGTCATTCGAGAAAAATAATAATTTGGCGGATCCAATAAATACATTTTCCAGGTTGACGCTCGTATTGATGAGCAATATCTGGATGGAGCCACAACACAATTATAGCACAGTATAATATCAGAAGTTAATCACCAACATCTTGATTAAAGTAATGTATATTTTTTTGTAAAAGAGGTTTGATAAGAGTCTTCGTGAGTCTAGTAACATTGTAAAGGTCCATGGGCAATAGTAAACACTTGCGATCAGGTTGTCTGTGGGTTCGTGTGACATGACAATAACATCCCACACCAAAATTGATCGAGTACCTGGTCAGGACAGAAAGTCCCTGGATGAAAACTGTGGGAGGCTTCAGGAGGTTTAGCAGTTACTCGAATGTCAGCAAAAATCTAAATTCGTTACTTAATGGTGAGATTATTATCATTTGGGTTTAACTAGTACAAGTTGGGGACACATAATATTATCTTCGAAGTGTAAATTTGAGATTCTTTTCCAATTGCTAGTTTTCTTTCACTGTTTTTATTCAGTGTTTTTGTGATAAATTAGACATATGAAAATTAAGTTACATGTCGTGCAATTGAAGTGCAGATATTTTTTCTTGATGATCATGTTAAGAATTCCTCAATGTTTGTATGCAACTTAACTTCTGTAATATTCTGTGTTTGTGAGCACTGAGTCGTGAAACTCGGGGCGACATATCCGAGGGGCTGTCTCAATGAGTCGCTGTGAAATGTGAGCGACTCGCCGATATTTTTCCAATAATGGATATGACATGACGAAATATTTCGAAGGAGCGACTTTCTTTGTAACTTTTAAAAGTTGCATAGACGTTAATTGGGCGAGTCACCCTACCGTTTATATTTAAGTGGCGTGCTTTTAAACGATACCATTAAAATACATTTTTTTTTAAATCTGCTCCTAGAAATGTATTAAATTATTTTTTAAATTGAATTTGTTAGTTCCTAGTTATCATGTAGAATTATAGTGCAAAGACAAGTAAAACGAGCCCAAACACGATAAGACAATACAAGACGGACTTGTTTAGTACAGGAGTTCCTGGCTACCTTTCGACTCGACCGTCAAATCTCCATTGTATCATATTATTGCATTGTTACGCGATATTTATATGTAAAAAATATCAGCTCAATCAGAAACCAGAATGTTGGTCAAATTCAACTTGCAAGATTCCACCCGAATTCACATAGTTACATCCAGTGCAAATTAATATAAAGCTAGTAGAAACCAAATTACCTTTTGTTCCCTCAATTGCATCTCCAGCACATCAGCTGTATGTCCTGGAGCAGGCATGGCTCCCAGCCGAGTTTCCATCCTCGTGAGCCACGCATCAGCCTCGCGTCTCCTGGCCTCGTACCGCTGGGAGTCACCCAGCATGGCATCCAGCTGGGCCTTCCGTTGAAGGACCCTTGTGTTGGCTTCATCCCAGTGCTCGCGTAGGGCTGTCACTGGAAATAGAGAAGTGAATTTTACTTGATGTTGTTAAGGTTTATTTTGGCTTGGCTTTTGTGGAGAAAGAGCAGCCTGCAAATACTGCAGTATTAAGTTTATTTTTTTATTTATAAAGAGCACCAACATATACACCCGAATACAGGTATATTATAAAATTCAAACTTAATGCTTACACAATTATAGGTGCCGACTGCATGCCTATTTGAAATTGGTGGACATTAAATAAAAAAGAAATACAAAGTTGAAGTAACGACGTGGTCAGGGTCGCGGGAAGTCATTGGATGCACACAGTGCAAGACTGGTCGTTGTGACTATGCTTGGGGGAGGCATAATATATGTCCATTAGTAGACATCTGCGGGCTGATAACAATGCACAATATGTTTTGTGGCCATCAGATACTTAAATAAGGGTGGGCCATACAAAGTTTGCATTTTCCAAAAGTTCGACTGTCATGTTGGCTGTGTGGCATGTTGCGCCATCCTGTTGAAACCAAATGTCGTCCATGTCATACTCTTCAACTTTTGGAAACAAAAATTCGTTGAGCATGGCACGGTAACGCTCGCCATTGACCGTAACGGCGGCTCCTTGCTCATTTCCGAATGATGCCGCCGGACCAAAACCCACACCAAACCGTAACTCTTTGTGGGTGCATTGGCTTCTCAATGGTGACGTGTGTATTTTCCGACCCTCAGATGCGACAATTTTGCTTATTGACGTAGTCTCCGAGGTGAAAATGAGCTTCATTTGAAAACACGATTTTTCGGTAAAAATGCTCATTTTCGGTCAAACGATCTTCTGCCCATTGGGCGAACCGAAAACGTCCTATTTCGTAAATGTCAAACTTTTAACTAAATTATGAACACAAATTGAATGACATTTGAGCTGTCATTCTCTAAATAAACAGTAGTTCAAAATGCAAACGTTAGATTGCCCACCCTATATGTTCCATCATGAAACCCTGTAGATACATAACCATTAACAAGAAAAGCATTAGTTGATAGTATTTAACACGAGAAAACAATACAACAAGCAGCTTAGTTCATGCATTTAGCTCCACATTACAGCATGAACTATGCAAATTCAAGTGCACACCAGCTCGCTATCCCGAAGTGGGGCGTCGAGTACACTTAATCTCACTTAACCATGGAGCTACATATTTGAATGATGAACTGGTTTGGGTAATTCGTTATTTTAGTTTAAAAAGGCGTTTAAAATGAATGAATACACTTTATTGCATACAAAACAGAAAATAACACGTACAAAAAAAAAGCAAAAGAATACATGCAATGGGCGGTCTTATCGCTAAGAGCGATCTCTTCCAGACAACCCTTGAACCCTAAAACGGCTTGTTGAGAACTGTTGCTCTTGACTGAATCACATTTTGAAAAAATCTATGGTTTGTACTCTATGATTTTTCGCGCCACTTTTGCATCTTCTATTTGTTCGCCATTTTTTTTGTCATTGTAAGTTTTGATGAAATTATTATGTGACGATTTTATTGTTATTTTTACATTTAATTTTTATTATCAATTCAGTTTGTTACTTTATTATTTCTTTATTGTAAAGGAAAGATTAAAGAATATCAATAGTAGGTGTTGCAGATATTATTGAAACCACAACATAATAATTAATTTATTTATTGTATTTATGGAATACAATAAATTGATATTATAAAAAGTAAAGAAAATAAAATTCGACTAATCTCTACATGGATAGAAAGAAAAGTGAATTTGACATAGAATTGAATTTGAATTTAGTTTTCCAAAGCGCGAGACAACGTCATCGCGAAAACTAAAAAGTTTGAATACAAATAAAATATAAAAAGTTTTGTATGTTCAATATGGATTGAACAGTTGGTTTTACTTAGCGTGCCCGCACACCTAAAAGAGTATTGTCAATACTTGTGTCAGAAGCAGAGATGGGATTTAAAAGTCATAACAATTTAATTAGAATGTTAGAAAAAAATAGCAATAATAGCGTTTGAGTAGCATGCACTAAAAATCTTTTAGATATTGAAATTGTGTTGATTGTATATACCTCCTGGTGCTTACGTCAAGTGAGTTTAGTTCCATGTATTGCACTAAAAGATATGAAAAAAAGTAATTTCAGGCAGCGTCAAGCCTGTAAAAGTATGAAAGAAATTTGAATTACCTCATTGCATATTATATTACTAGATGACTCCCGCAACTTCGTCTGCGTCACAAAGGGGTTCAAACAGTACTCGCAATGTTGTTATTTGCGCGGATCGCGTTGGGTATATTTTTTTGCGTTTTATACTCGTCATAACTTCTCAACGAAAAGTCCGATTGGAATAAAACAAAAAGTAATGTACTTCTATATTAATAATCTTGATAACATAATACTTAATTTGGATAAGGAATAATATAACGATACTATTTTAACGATTTTTATCTTCGGACGATTATTATTTTTCGTAAACCGCTTTTATAGCGGTTATTGTGACTAAACTATGATAGTTAGATATATGCTCTCGCGGACTTTTTTTTAGACCTTCCTATGACCTAAAAAACCGTAGTACATCATATTTTTCTATTCTCAATAGTTTTTGCAGCGTACGCATAAATAGGTTTTCTATTTTATACCTTGTGTTACAAACTCGATATTTTCATACGGATCCCTAATTTTTTTTCAAAATAAAATATGGCCTATAACCTTCCTCGATACATGGACTTTCCAACAGTGAAAGAATTTTTGAAATCGGTTCAGTAGTTCCTGAGATTAGCGCGTTTGTTTTCCCGACGTTGCTAGCTCTCGTACTAATAAAAAAATGCTTCCACATGTAATTTGACTTGAATGCCGATAGATGTCGTTGCTCTAAAATTGTTTGATGAAATTTATTATTTTTATATCCCGTTCCTCGGACATGATAGCACTATAATATATAGCCTATGTGTTGATCCGACTTCTAAGCAATATTCTTGCCAAATTTCAAGTACATCGGTGCAGCAGTTTTCGAGTTTATCGCGCACAAAGCTGAGTGACAAAATGTATGGATTCTGAATCGCGCCATCAAGATGTTCAACGGTTGTTAGACTTGGGGGAGTGTATCTTGCAATGTTGACTTTTCTACGATTTTATTATATGTATAGATAAATTATAAGACCACCTGAATAGTAGACTTACGATGTTAAAATGTATATTTTTAACATTATACGATTTTGGAACTTGAACCTAATAATTAAGTTTTTCAAGTATTATTTATCATAAAACATGCATAAGCTTTTTTGAAAATGTGCTTTTAATTAACAATTTCTTTAACATTTTGCTATTTTTTCCCATTCCTCGGTCGAAAGTATTGACAATATTATTGATAAGTGTGCGGGCACGCTTATGAAAGACGTATTACTTATGAAATGTATTAATTATGATTTTAAACAAAACATTGCTAGATTATTATTAGGTTTAAAGTAAGCATAAAACACCTGTTTTGTTATTGCTTTGAATATTATGTATGAGTGTATGTGTATTTTAGTGAAACATCTTCAGTTTTATTTGTAAATACTCTTGGTTCCATATGGTATTTCTTCTTTGTCAACACTTTTTTATTACATGAGATGACAGTTTTTACTAGCTTTTAACTGTTAGCAAAAAACTATTTTTACACTACTATTTTGTAAAATATTCTTGTTGTATGAAAAATATATGTTTCACTAATTTATTTCATATTTATCCATCGGCTCAGTAAATGTGTGTGTGTGTGTGTGTGTATATTATATGTGTGTGTGTGTGTGTGTGTAGTGTGTGTTTGTGTGTGTGTGTGTTAGTGTAAAGCGCTTTCGCACCTTTGAGTAGGGACCTCAAGTGTAACAATGGAGCGCTTGTTTTTGACACCGGGAACCCGGAGGTCTCTGTTGATACAAAAAATAATAAAAATAAAAAAACGTTAATTTTATATTTATTACTATTTATTTAACTGTTTCAAGGTTACGTGGATGGTTGAAGTTAAGTTTAAATTCAATAAGTGTGTAGTTTAAATAAGATAAGACTATTTATTGTTGTTTTTACTTATGGATATTCGGCTTTGTTTATTGATTGGTTTATTTCAATAGTATTTATTTAAAAAAATAAGAAAAAAGTACGGGGTTTTTTTTTCATAGTTTTAATAATATCGAGAGCTATATATAAAATCATATAACATAAATAAAAAAAATATACTTATAATATAGACCCTTAAAGCACGATTATCTGATTTGAAAACCTAGTAACTAACAAAATCGATATTTGTAGGAAAGCTCAAAATTTCATTTCTGCAATAAAAAAACCCATTTCAAATTTACCCAAACTTCGATGAGGCATTATTAAGGGTTGAAACTACCCCAACAACTCACTTTGATCGATACGTGTAAGTTTCGGTTAACCCCCGGCTAATGTTCACCCCGACATCCCCTATACATCTTAAGGGTTAAAAAAGGGTTTATTTGCGAAGATCTCCACCGATATACGGTTTAGTAGTCTGGATAATTAACTTGGTTTTTAAGAAAGTTCTATATTTCTTGAGAAGTAATTTAATTTAGTTGTTGGTTTTTATTTTGATTGCAATGATGACCAAAGTTTCAATTATTTACTTTTATTTAATTAATTAATGAAATTAGGTGTCAAAAGTCGCTTATTCCCAATACAGTTCTGAAATTATGTTTTCGTTTCATTAACAAATTTTTATATCTCTAGTTTCTAGACACTACTATACAGGGTGATTTTTAGTGAGGGTACATATTGAAGGTTGTGGTAGCTGATGGTTATATACGACCAGTAAAAATATTATCACCAAAGAATATGACTTAATGCCTCAGTAATCGCAACTTAAAAATATCTATCTACAATTCTTGCAAAATTATGGTTTTTCGACAGCTGATGGGTGTGGCGGAGGTGTGGGGTGCGCGAGATCACTAGAGGTTAGTCGTTAGTCAACACTCTTTTAGCCGAAATTGTTTATGTTTGAGGTAGTTCGTTCGTATTTAGATTAAAAAATAATAATAATTTTACCTATTTTTTGTAATATTCCGTATTAGAACAGAGTACTCATCACCCTCCTGCAATATGTACCTTCTTTAACAAATCACCCTGTATTTTATCGAACCTTATTTTACGGCGCTTTTGGTCATTATAAATAATTTAATTTATAAAAAAGTTATTTTATTGCTTTTTTGTGAAACATTCAACAACATCTTTTTTTTTCTTTATTTATTTCATCGACTTTTAGCTCTCACCCCAAACATCGAGGCCAACACAAAAAATGACACGTTTTTTTCATATTCGTAAAGGCTTATAAAAACAAAAATCTTTTACCAGAACATCCCCCAAATTAACCATTTACATCAAGCTACACGTATAAAAAACCTCAGGAACCCTAAATAAACAATAGTACAAGTTCGTGAAAGCTTTTACATCAAAAGGGAACTTTAAGCATTGGGAACTTAAAGCACAGAATAATGTAAAACAGAAATAAAACCTAGATACTAGTTTGTGTATTACAATGTTTTTGTCATAGGCAACATAGAAATGACCTACAAAATATTTCAAATCTTAGTTATATTGGAACGTAGTTCCTTATCGCGCGTTGTCGAAAGGGGGCTAGACGGAAAAAAATCTTACGAAAAGTTGTCACGACATTTTTTTTGTTTTAGATGATTATCGCTAGATGGTGTTGTGATCAAAATCTTTAAAACACGTTCCTTATCGCGCGTTACGTTAGGAAAAAAAAATATAAGATATGTTTTAATCGAAAGGAACTTCGTTCTATTCGGGTGTCCCATGACACCTCTCAAGTTTTTACTTATTTAGTTTATGATTTTTTTTTATATTGCAAGATAGATAAACAAGGCTGCGGCCCACCTGATGGCATGTGGGCACCGTCGCTCATGAACTCAGTGGTATGAAATACTGCAATTTTCGTGAAATTAAGAAAATTTACGATCGTGGTAAGACTGTGTGTGTTTTCTTAAAAATTTTTGTATATAAGGAAACCTAATATTTTTAGATTATTTGCGATTTCATTTTTGAATACATGACGTTTCTGAAACATTTTTCTTATTGGAATCACTAAAAATGTAATGACGGTGAAAATAAATTCGTAATAATTAATTTTACAGAAAACACTTAAATTGCATTTAAAATCCTGGATATCATGTAGCAGTAAAGTAAGACAAATAAAACGAGCTCAAACACGACGAGTCTATCTTGTTTAGTACAGGAGTTCCTATGACTACCTTTTGACTCCATCATCAGATCTACTCCATTGTATCATATTATTGCATTGTCACGCGATATACATCTGCGTGCAAAATGTCATCTCAATCGGAAACCGGGAAGTTTGTCAAATTTAGCTTGCCAGATTCCACCCGAACTGACATACTTACATCCAGTACAACTTAACATAAAGCTTGTCAAACGATTTATTTAAAGTTTAACTTCTGTAAAGTTATTCTGTGCTTTAAGCTAGCCTCATGTCAGGTCGTGTCACGCCTCAACAAGATTGATCACCGAAAAAAGCTCTCATGAAATCAGGATTTATGAGCTTTAGGCTATTTAGGCTATTTTATAGCTTTGGCGGGAAAATAATCTATGCTAATATGGGCTGTTACTTGTATTTTTGAAAAGGGTTTTAATGGGAGTTAAGTTATCATAATCATAATAATATTATAAAGGCGAAAGTTTGTATGTATGGATGTATGTTTGTTACTCTTTCACGTAAAAACTACTGAATGGATTTGAATGAAACTTTACCACAATATAGCTTATACATCTGAATAACACATAGGCTACAATTTTTGAACCCCTTTGTAACGCAGACGAAGTTGCGTGGGTCACCTAATACTATAATATTCTAAAATATTATTGATATAATGTGCCAAAAGTATCGACAATATCTCGAAAGAATTAGGATATTTCGACAATACACACTAAACACAATTTTGTTCTTATAAGTATCTCAATTAGAATATAATTTAAGAACAAGTTACAGAAATTACTAGATGAATAAAAATACATAAAAAGCTCAAACAAAAGAACGGCATCAAAATCGGTTCACCTCGAAGTAAATACAACCAGCTTTTAGAAAGCTTTTGAAAGCCATTTAAAACACGCAATAATAGCAAGTATAACACTTATAATAAAATAATCTGTTTGAAAATTAACATAGTAAAAATATTGTTTCTGACTACCCTCTTATTTCATTATCGCAGACTGCGAACTCTAATTTAAACCTGCAAAGTGGGGTTAGCGAGAAAGAGATGCAAGATATACAGACGAGCGAGTGGAAGCAAGATGCCAATAGAACCAGTTCGAGCTGGATTCTACCGGTTAAATTAGATTTCAGATGCAGCAAATCTTGTTCTGTTTATAGAAAACAAGGAACTTAAACATCTGGAAACAACATCGTGAACGTTTTTGATAAACCCATTTGCCCATTTTTCAAGAATAGCACAGAAACTAAGTGTCAGGTCTTTATAAAAGTATGAGATCATGTTCAAATTGTCTGCTTTAAAAAAAAAAGAATCACCGAAATCAGTTCATATCAAAAAGAAATACACGCATAGCAAATATAAAATTGTGTCTGTTAAAAATATACATTGTTAGCTCCAAAAATACTTCATCACCTTTTATATGGAGTAAGAATTATCAGAATCTTAACTTATCAAGAACAAACATAAAAAATACAATCAACTTGATAATCCTCCTTTTAGAAAGTCGGTCAAAAACAGAAGTTTGAAGTTTCAAAGAACTTTCAATTGGCTTCACTCTGTTGTTTCTAGAAATTTTAGTTCTTAATAACAATATGGAAATTTAACTTAGAGAACTGTGGTTATTGTTTCGCGAAGGCTTTGTAAAGCATTTTATTATATACAATAACTCTATACAATAACTCTTTAAATGAGTTTTCCATAGCCTTCCTATTTCGAAATATAATTGAAAAAAAACTTGAGAAGTGTCAAGGGGCACCTGGATGGAACGAAGTTCCTTTAGATTAAAAGATATCTTATAAAAAATATTTCCTTTCGTAACGCGCGGTAAGGAACATGTTTCAAAATAGTTTGATCACAGCGCCATCTAGCGATAATCATTTAAAACAAAAAAAGTGTCGTGACAACTTTTCGAAAGACTTTTTTCCGTCTAGCCCCCTTTCACAACTCGCGATAAGGAACTTCGTTCTAATAGTCAAGGTATTATTGAGTCCTATTTTCAACCGACAATGGGTTCAGTAACATCTCAATTCTACGGAATCATAAAACGGGAATTTAAACATTTTACGATAGACTACATTTTTTCATTATTACGTAGTAAACTTGTTTGGGAACATTAACTTTATGGCGAAGGACAATGTTTATTATGCTCCTTAATTTAAGATCCAATTTAGCGTGAAGCAGTATTTATTTGTTCGATTTCAAAGGTTTTTTAGCTACATTACCTTTGTTTAAAATAATTGACGATAACTATTCTAATATCTTCATACATTTTCAACGGGTCTTACCACGATATTTAATTAATTGAGTTGTCACACCACACTCACTGTATCTACAAGACTCTCTGAGAAGTGAGTTCGAGTTCCAGTGGTACGACCCAAAAGCGAACGAGAAAGAGGGTAGACAGATTTGTTTGCTCGTAAATCGACCCGCAGTATCCAGTCTTCTCGTGATCATGACGTTTGCAACAACGTTGAAATATCGAGACAACTCAATTAATTAAATATCGTGCTAAGAACCCGTTGAAAATGCATGAAAGTATTATAGAAAACCGCGAGTGTCTGAATAAGTTTATATTCTAATATTGATATCGTTTACTTATTTAATAGAAAAATATTAAAATTTATCAACCGATGTCGGATTCATTGCCATTGACACGTTAGCATAAACTATTCGACATTTCGTATATGTCACATAAAATAACAGATCTTAAACCTAATAAACCTAGTAACTTTCTGTAATTCACACTAGGTATTAACAAAATACTAGGGGTGTGCGAATAATTCGAACTTACGAATTATTCGAATAGTATCGAGTTTGACTACGACGATGCATCGGAAATAGGACAAGAATTTGTATTTTTAGATAATATCTTGAATGGGCTAGATGTCAGATTTTGTGAAGTTGATCGTGATATAATTTTTAAGAAGAGCACTTTTCTGGATCCCCGGTGCAAAAATTCTTTATAAGTAGTAAAAGAAGTTGAAGAAGATATTAAGCTCGAAAATGGGAGATTTTGGATGCCAAATGATGATTCTCAAGAACTTAATGTTTTGACCAGAGAACGTAAGTTTTAACAATTACACAAACAAAAACCACAAAATCTGACATCTAGCCCATTCAAGATATTATCTACAAAATACCTATTAAGCCCCTCTAAATAAAACATGGGAACACACAATACCTATTCACCAAAAACACTCATTAAAACCAGTTCACCTAGGAAAATATAAAATGTAATTATCAACAAGAAACACTCAATTAACTAATTTGCGAAATTAAATCGAGTAGGTACAACGTTTCTCAGAAATGGGTCAAAATTTGCTATGTAACATTAGAAGTAAAGATAACGTACAATATATTCAAAGCAATCTTCATTATTTCCGTTTCTGAGTAAAACTTGATATGTTCTTAAACTCGGCGGGTACAGCCCGGAGTTTTACAGTATTAATTCGTATACAGAAGTTAACTTTTTTATCATGTACTCAGACAATCCTATTGGCCACTTGATCATACTCTTAACTCATTAGGTTACCGTCGTTCATGGACCCCTGCAATATCAAGGGATAAAACAGGGCTTCTACCTACTTTCGATAATAGATAGATAGATAGAATATTCTTTATTGTACACCAATCAACAAAAAAATAACAATGTAAAATTTTAGAATAGTACAATCGGCGGTCTTATCGCTGACAGCGATTTCTTCCAGACAACCGTATGGCGGACCAAAAGTAAAAAACAAGGTATTATATATTTGCGGTGTACCTACGAAAAATCAAAAAGAAAGAAAAGTAATGTTGAAAATGATTTACATCAAATGAAAAGAAATTATAATACAGGGCTGCTACTTACCTTTAAGGACTCTACAAACCTCATTTTTCATTAAATTTCTTATTTTATTTATTATACAGTATAGCATATTGCCTTCCTCAATTAAGAGGCTATCCAATACAGAAAGAACTTTTAAAACTGGACCAGCAGTTCATGTCATTAGCTCGTTAATATAAACAAACAAAAAAAAAACTCTTCAGCTTTATTATTTTTGTATAGATGAGTTTACAACTTTTCCATGTAAATATGAGCTGTTTATATGCCTTCCGCAATTGTTTTTAATTGACTTCTGTAAGATATATGTTCTGTGTCCGTAGCCCCGGAGCTTACAATATTCTTCAATACATCGCATACGAACACATTTTCCGTACCTCAACATTTTATATATTGAATATATGATCGAAGTTTGGAATTGCTCATCTCTTGGTTAATCTGAAGATTCGGGGACAAAAATGCAAATATTTTTATTTTATATCTAATATTTTGAATCAGTTATTACTGAGATATAAATTAGTAATTATGAAAAAATTATGTATGTAATCGGTGTTACATTTGACGGGGTGGTAACAAGGGAAACCAACCTATTCACAGTGCGGGTAGTTAGAAGTGGAGACTTGCTATAAATACAGGCGCTGGCCGCTGTTATTATTCATTCGTGTTTGAATTGTCGAGGCAAATGGACCTTTTGATGTAAAAGTAATAAACTGTTAAAACTCGATATTTTGAAGTTTTTATTCGAAAGTGTTGATCATCAAGTGTTCAAGTGGACATTGTGACGTCATTCCTGATAAAACAAAACGACAACACACTATTTACGCTGTCATATTTTATTTTGTTGGTCATAATATTTATTGAATATTTTAATGTTAATAATAAGACCAAAACTATCACCTTAAGTTAGAGTAACCATGATCACTTTTGAAGCTTACTGTTTCTACAATTTGTGCATAAAGTGTATCATCATCATCATCATCAGCCTATAGACGTCCACTGCTGGACATAGGCCTCCCCCAAACTTCGCCACATCGACCGGTCCTGCGCCATCTGCATCCAAAGTGTATAACTAACACAAAACGACATAATCTAAATTAGGATATGTTTTGTGATAAAAACACCCACAAGTTGATTGAAACTTCACACTCTCGTTCATGATATTGTTTATAAATGTTTCAGTTGAGAGTAAAGTCTAGTTTTCCAGCCATTTCTCCATTAAACTCAGCAAGACATTGATTCTTACTCCAGACTTGCGCAACTCGATATAACTTGGAAAGAGTCTGACTCTTCCATTTTAAACTTCTGAAATTACTTTATTTATGAGATGTTTTCGACGTCCATTAGACTACTTGTAAAGTAGAACAAATAAAGTTTTGTAATTTAATTCAGATCATCATAATATCTGTACGAAATTTACTGAGCCTTTGCAAAAGAAACCTTCACTAGAATCATAAAATACAATTAAAAACTGTGTGTACAAAACTTGTATTGAAATTATACATTGTTCTAAATTTATAAAAAACGCGCCACCATTCTTTATCATCATCACCATCAAAATCATCTTAAAATTAAAAAACTTGAGGGGTGTCATGGGACACCCGAATAGAACGAAGTTCCTTTCAATTATAAGATATCTTATATATTTTTTTCCTAACGTAACGCGCGATAAGGAATGTATTTTAAAAGATTTTGATTACAGCGCCATCTAGCGATAATCATCTAAAACAAAAAAAGTGTCGTGACAACTTTTCGTAAGATTTTTTTCTGTCTAGCCCCCTTTCACAACGCGCGATAAGGAACTGCGTTCCAAAACTTTCTTCCAAATCTTTCTTTCTTTCTTACGTGTTTTATATACGAATTATATTTAATTCCGTCGCCTACAATATATTTTCCTTCTTTTTTTCTCTTTCAGAAAATAGAAATCTAACCTAAAAATAAGCATAAATAGACGCATTCCCTTAAAGCAGTATTTCATCGGCATTTTAGAGGATGGCAATTCAATTTATTAACAAAATGAGAGACTAAGCCTCATTCGTTAAGTGAACTCTCTTCGAAGATTAAACGCACGAAAATATACAAAAATGTACGGAAATGTACCGAAAAATATCATTGAACATGCATAACGTGCTATGTCTAAATTTATGCCAAGCAATAATAAAATGTAACGCGCTAAAAATAAAGTTGTTTTTTCTCTGTCATGCTTAAAATTCATTGCGTAATTTTACGTCCCGATTTGTATAAGGGAATACTCTCTTATTAAAATGTGGTTTAATTTTCTTTGCGTCAATTTGCCTTCGAAAATAGATAGAAAAAACAGGAAGATAACGTTTTTGAAGTTAACAGGCAAGTCATGATGTTTTTCACCGAATTAAAAAAAATTCAGTTGATTTTGTTACAGCAGTAAGACGAATTTTCATACATTTTTTTGAGGGCAAGTACCATAACAGTTATAAACAGTAAATCAAGAAAATTTCATCATTAAAGTACAATATGATTCGTATAACCTTAGAAACTCTTACCCGGGCATCCCAATGGTCTCTATGTCGTAGTACTAAGGTATAGTTTCCCTTAGCAGCTATAACTGTAGCGTGTGAGGGATGTAAGGTAATGATAAATCTTTCGAAATGATGGATACTTCTGGAGTTATGGATGCTGTAGGGTACGGGATCACTGATTAAGATTCAGAGAATATTCAAGAACCTTTTGACTTCACTAACCGGATTTTATTTTAGGTATTTGAGTTTTCGTTCTAGTTTTTTATTGCTATGTAGGTAGGCAGGTGAAGCTGACCATAAGCGGCTACTTTATGGATCTCTGCTTTGAACCTACTTTGAGGACTCTCTTCAAGCCTCGTTTGAAGATGGTAATATCATTGGCTGAAAAATATTTTAAAAATAAAGTCGAACAAAAGGAGTCTACTTAAATATTAATGAAAGTATTATATTCGAAGTTTTTGTTTCTGTCTTTCTTTGTCCAGAAATTGTTAATACTCAAGTCTACTTGAAGCATAAAAAGTAAATAAGGCCTTTAAACATGCAAATGAAATATCAGATTTCTCTATACAAAAAACTAATATATTTTTTATTAAATGCCTAAAAGAAACTCCATTTACATAACTTGAAACTAGATAAATATATTCGTCCTTCAAATTTAGTTTTGGCGGGAATCGCCATCTTGTCAGTCCGCCATTTTGTTTTCAAGTCACGTGCACAGTCCGACTACGCGTTGCTCAAATACATACGAATACATAAATTTATATTTTCTTTGGATAATACAGATAGATCAATGTTTTCTTATTACGTTTTCCATTTTCTTCGTTCAGTGGATAAATATTAGTATTGTTTATATATTAACGTATTCTGTTATGAGGTTATGATGGATTGTTTGTGCTAGATTTTTAGTGGGAATTTTATTTCTTACCAACTATTCTAGATAATATTTGGACAATGCCAGGTTTAGATTTATCTGACCTATGCTATTTCGTTTGCATCACATAAGTTGAAATAAATAAGAGTGTTCCCGTAAATTTTATTACTATAAATCTACTTTGGATTTCCTTGAATATTTCAAGACTAAAACTAACGAAATTGGTTCTAACCGGAGACTAAATAACGGCAATTCAGTTACAAACATATTTTTTTTTTGCTTTGAAATACTTACAATGAAATAGAACAATGAATATACAATGTTATAAACTAAAAATTAAGTACTAATAGTACGCTAAACACCTAAAAATTGATTTGTGCACGATTATGTAGGACGGCACACCCAAACGCAACCAATAGCACTGTCAGATGCAGACATGCCTATACAAAACCCGGCATTGTCCTTCATTGATCGATTATAATACCTACATTTAAATTTTATTATTAATGACTACGACCTTATCAAATGTTTTTTACAATAATGAGCCTTTTCTACATAACAATATCAATAAATTTTAATATTTTAGGTAATTGTAAAATGCGAAAAAACGAAGGTAATTAAAATGAAATCGACTCGACGACGTTAAAAAATCCACAATTACCAAGCAATCTATCAAAAATGTCCCATAAACGTGAACTATACGAAACTCATCAAGACTCGTCAATTATTTGAGTAATAAAAAATGATCAACAACCTCGGAGCGACCTCCATCAATCACCTGACATTATCTGCCGTGGGGTTGCCACAAAAATAACGTTGGGTTGCCAACAATGAAAATAATTCAATGGGACTCGCACAAAATAGATTTAGCACGTAAATCTAATGGCGCCGGTGTTTTTTCCCCGTTTGAATGTAAACAAAAAGCTTTCGCAAACACTCTTGAGAATAAGGTAAAAATATAGAGTGGAATTTCTTTATGTAATAAGGAAAATGGTGTGAACATCAAAGGGGGATTTTCTTGAGTAAGTATGAATGTTAATTAAGTGACTATTGATCTCTTTCAAGTTAAAACTATTGACAAATATTATTGGAACGAAGTTCTTTATTGCGCGTTATCGAAAGAGGGCTAGACGAAAATTCTTGTGAAAAAATTGTCACGAAACTTTTTTTGTTTTAGATGATTATCGCTAGATGGCGCTGTGATTAAAATATTTTATAAAACAATTCCTTATTTTGTTTTATATGACTATAACAGAGAGACAGACGTTTTAAACTAATATAATGAAAAAAAAATATATACAAATTTCTCACTAATTTATCAAAAGGAACTTCGTTCCATCCGGGTGTCCCTTGACACCTCTCAAGTTTTTATAGTTTAAGTTTTCTTTAACTTTACTATAACAGCCAAGTAGTTACTGTAAAATGTTATGTTATGTGCATTTAATTAATATTTTGATGACGACAGATGACTGAGCCTAAGGCCAACCTGATAGCAAGCAGCTACCATCTTTAAATGTATGTAAAATAAATAGTAACATCACAATTTGTCAGGATTCGCACCACACACACAACACAAGAACACACATGTTGAATAGTTTCCTTCACAACACGTGTGTATATGAAACAAAAGCCGACAAACGTCCCGCGTATGAGCCTGAATAAATAAGAACACAGCATCCGACGAGATGAACACTAAGTATGTTCTTACAAAGGCGAGATGGAAACAGCTGAGCTTTGCAAGATGATGTAGGAAATTTTGTTTAAAGTATGATAATATAATAATCAAATTGAATTTTTGTGATGAAAGTGGTGTTGGGTTTATTTTTATTTACAATTAGCTGATCGAAACAACTTCGTCTGCGTCACAAAGGGGTTCTGACACCACGATTTTTTTGGTAACTTTTTCACACCTTGGCTTATATTATTAGAGTTTTAATGCGGATCTTTAGCTTTTTTCAAAATTTAATATAACATATTATGTTCTAGTCTAGTCAGTGTAAGAGTTTTTCAAATCGGTCATGTAGTTTCGGAGGTAGATCAAAACAAAAAAACAATGAAATCTTTCCTCTTTATAATATTAGTATAGATATCACATAATAAATCACTAAAATGAACAGTGTTTCTCTACTAAATCATGCATACGTAGGTATTATACACATAATAATTGCATCTTTGAAGTGGCAGGACACATTGTTCGAAGAACAGATGGCCGATGGGGCCGAAAAGTTCTGGAGTGGCGGCAACGAACCGGTAAGCGCAACGTTGGTAGACCTCCCACAAGATGGACCGACGATCTGGTCAAGATCGCGGGAGGTCACTGGATGCAGATGGCGCAGGACCGGTCGATGTGGCGAGATTTGGGGGAGGCCTATGTCCAGCAGTGGACGTCTATAGGCTGATGATGATGATGATAATGATACACATAAACCTTATTTTTAATCACTCTGTTGAATAAAATAAGCCGCATCATAATCTTAAAGATTTAAGCATACATAGATACATAGAAACAGACAACACAAGTTTTTTTAACATTATGTAATGATTGTGCTATACACATTAATTATAGAAAGAATGATTACAACAAAACCATATTAGATATTCTTAAGTTTACAGTTCATTAGGTATCAAACAGATGTCTCGACAGAGGTAGATAAATTAACTCTTAAGTAATTACTCGAAGTAATGAGTTTCTTGCCTTATTAGAACATCCAGAACCTTAAATGTTTATTTGTTATTATTACTACACAAAGCAGAACCCAGTCAAAACATGAATTAAGTGATTTAAACAAAACTTTGTGAGAATTTCAGGGGATTTAGAAGGTAGGTACTACGTATATTTTGGCCACATAACATCAGGTGAGACGTAAGCTCTCTTACGTATTTATTGTGCTAAATGAACTGATTAATAATCTTTTTCCTGTTCTTGGAATACCTATATAATAAAAAGCATTACTAAAAATCCACTCAAATCTGTTCAATTGTTGAACGTGGCACACAATACTACTTCTATATATATGGTGGGCAATCTAACGGTTACATTTTGAACTACTGTTTATTTAGAGAATGACAGCTCAAATGTCATTCAATTTGTGTTCATAATTTAGTCAAAGGTTTGACATTTACGAAATGGGACGCTATACGCTTGAAAAACGCTTCCAAAGTGGTGAGTCTTCAGTCCAAACTGTAAGAAATGTGTGTGTGTGTGTCAGATGAAGCTCATTTTCACCTCGGAGGCTATATCAATAAGCAAAATTGTCGCATCTAGAGGTCGGAAAATCCACACGTCACGTCGGGTTTTGGTCCGGCGGCATCATTGGAAAATGAGCAAGGAGCCGCCGTTACGGTCAATGGCGAGCGTTACCGTGCCATGCTCAACGAATTTTTGTTTCCAAAAGTTGAAGAGTATGACATGGACGACATTTGGTTTCAACAGGATGGCGCAACATGCCACACAGCCAACATAACAGTCGACTTTTGAAAAATGCAAACTTTATATGTATGGCCCACCCCTTACAAATTAAGTTGATGTATGTGTAAGTACCATAACAATATCACTGTTACTAGGATAAAACTCACATACTCCATTCAGTATGTTCCTATGTCTCCATGAGAAGTATTTTTACATTAAAATCACGCAACGACATAACTCCAACTTAACCCAAACTTAAATTCAGCTTAACCATAAACCAATTAACTTAAATCCCCTTTAAAAGATACATTACAGTATAAATATGGTATAATCCGTGCATAATGAGTCCTTATATTAATAACTAGGTGACCCCAGTAGACGTTGTTTTAAAATATTTATGAAAACAAAATGTATCTTATATGATTATCTAAATAATATTTTATGTCTGCCATTTTTGGAACGAAGTTCCTTATCGCGCGTTATCGAAAGGGGGCTAGACGGAAAAAATCTTACGAAAAGTTGTCACGACACTTTTAAAACACGTTCCTTATTTGTGTTTTAGACGATTATCGCTAGATGGCGCTGTGATCAAAATCTTTTAAAACACGTTCCTTATCGCGCGTTACGTTAAAAAAAATTATAAGATATCTTTTAATCGAAAGGAACTTCGTTCTATTCGGGTGTCCCATGACACCTCTCAAGTTTATTTTTCTAAATTTTGTAGTAGTTTTTGCGTGAAAAAACAAAATACCTACATTGTATCTATCATCCATCATACATCCATTGACACAAACTTTCACATTTATAAAATAAGTATAGAATAATTGAATTACAGAAGAACAACTGTCAAGTTTCATTGAGATAAATTAATTGTTTTTTTCGTGTAACATACACCCATACCCTAAGTGAACTGAACTTAGTAGAAACTGAACTGAAATCAATTTATTCAGTCAACTGGGAACTTACCAAGGCGTTCGTCTAGTAGTGCTATCTAATTATTAATAGCAGCCATAGTCAACAACTAGGTGACCCGTGCAACTTCGTCTGCGTCACATAGCCTTCCTCGATAAATGGACTTTCCAACAGTAAAATAATTTTTCAAATCGGACCGGTAGTTCTTGAGATTAGCGCGTTCAAACAAACAAACTCTGCAGCTTTATAATAATAGTATAGATTAAATACTGATTTGATTTAAGTTTTTGTCAACATTTGTAGCTCTTTAGGACTGATTTGACACCACTGTAAATTTCGTAAAGGTACGATTTCGTCCATTACTATATAAAGTCTCTGTACAGTAATTATTTAGTGACATATGTATGTAATATGATTGTCCTGTATGCTACATATGTTCGTGTGGGCTGCAGCCGGAATTACGTCCAGCGTCCCCGCGAGCTCATCAACAACCGTCACTGACGGGCTACTAAACATGATGTTTACTTTTATAGTTTAAAATAAACATTAAAAAAAAATATACTTAATTGTTGAACGTTCCACTACTGTTAGAAACATTAGTTACTTACCTAAAAACTGGCAAAACATAACCTATTTAAATTTACATTAAATACAATTTTACTTACAACAATTATCTAACATAATATTCATTTTGACATAATATAACACACCTGTGCGTGCCGCAAGCTCGTTTATCTATCTAGCATTAAAAAAACACACGTGTAATTAAAAAAACACGTCTGCCTACAGGGCAATAAAAAAAAACTCTAAAACTATAACTTAAAACTAGTACAATCAATTTAATTAACAAATGTAATACCACTGAACTGTTACAACTCTGTTTATTTTGTAACAGTGCTTGCTTCTGTTCTCAATGTTTTGATGAGTCAAGATACTCATTACTTTGAGTTGTTACAATAGAATTCATATATCTACAATTGTTAGTACATCTGATTGTAGTATACATTTTATAAGTAAAATAACTCAAAATTACGCATGTAATAAACGTTTGATCAATATGGATTGGGGACTTCACATTTTTCACATATGTAAGTTTGCTTTCGACGTTTTTCTTGTATGTTCTTCCAATACCTGCTACTTCTACTAAGTAGAGGGAGTAATGGGTTGTCATAGTAGAGTACAGGAGGTATTTGTAGCAATCAACAAAGAGTACCTATTATTGGGTTCAGTTCAGAAACACAATGAAAACTCCTTGGTTCACAATAACAGTTTATTCATCTTCCAAAAACAGTATAATCATCCTCCAAACTCAGTGTAATAATCCTCCAAAACTCAGTCACAATTACTGTCAACTCTGTTCTCTTTGGAATCACGTCGACTACTGTATTTAAACGATAGTTCACACGCCTTTTATACTTTCTTGAGAAATAAATCAGATGGCGCCACTAGTATTTCCGTTTTCATAAAATAAAATTAAAACAATCTAACAACACTCTTATAAAATGATTCATCACAACCGGAAGTCTTTCCTTTAAATCGACGTAATACCCGCTTCTACAAACAATTAAATGGAATTAGAGAAAAGTCACCTAACACTATACATTTCATTTTTAGACTTAGAATTGTTTTTACTTTCATAATGTCATTTTCTCACACGCGCGCTTTCCCTAATTATTCATTCCTTTTATTAATACTCTTCAAAACCATTTTAAAAAACAACTTAATCATTTCATCAACAACTAATGAAGTGATTTCTTGTTGCGCACCTCTGTTTTCGCGGCCCGCTCGGTTCGTTGCCACACCCCAGGGCCGCACGTTATTCTCATTGCTTTATATAAACACGGGAAGGTGAATGTTTGTTTATGGTAAAACAACGACGGATGAGCTGTTGCACGGATTTTAACTTCGGCTTCCGGTGTTTTTGAAGCGGAACTGTGTGGCGAAATTCTTATTGTAATAAAATAATAAATAATGTAGCTGTATAAATATAATAATACAAATTTAATGATGTATTGATGTCCACGACAAAAACTTTTGAGTGAGCTGAATTGAATGATTCAATATTTATTATCACAAGAAAGTTGTGCACAAGAAAATTATAGTATCATATTGTTATTTTATATTCTTTACGTCGACTGTCTCTTTTCTGACTTGTTTCGAGGTGGAAACTTATTTGGTCAGGTTTGTTTTTTTGTGTCCCTGTTTTGATATAATAACTTGTACTGTTGTTTTCCAAATAAATAAATTAATTAGAGAGATATTATGAACACTTTTGTTCTAATCCATTCTCCTGCGAAATCTTGCTAAAAATAAAAGTATAAAACCCACCGCCCACCTAAAGATTAATAAAAAGAAAATCTAAATCCGTTCGAAACATAAAAGTAGAGTTGAAAATACTCTTAAATTATAAATCTCTTTGAAGTGAATACAAAAGCTTTTGAAACGATTCATCCATTCGTCAAAATTCACAATAAGCTATCGTGTTTGAAGTGCCAACACAGAATAAGTATACAGAAGTAAAATGACAGAAATTAGACTACAGGCCCATGAAGAAAAATTATGGGTCATTTGAACCACCAGGTGACCTATCTAAAACGAAATTCTAGCATAAAATAATTAGATTCAGTACTATGCCGTCACTTGTAAGCTGTCCAACTGAGTGCAGGTGAGCATTCAGGGGATTGCAACTAATATAAATAGACCGAATATATAAACCTGCTTTTTATTTATGTTTATGTTAATAACTGTTATGTGTACAATAAAGAATAACAATTAAATACAATACCGACAATCAAACTTATGTGCGAATACTTTCAAAATAATGTTAATGCTGTTTGACTTCACATACCCCTTGCAGGGGAGATAAAATACCTGCATAAAGTTTCCTTCTGTATATGTAATAATGTTTATCACAAAAGGAAATATGGCGCTGGTTCGATACACAAAGATAATACAATTGTGGTAAACAACTTGTTATGTGTCCTTCAATAAACTCCGGGACTGGGGTTCTCTCTGGTTATAGTTTCTAAGGACATCTAAGTACATAATGATATTATACTGTCAACACTTGATTATAGCACTATAATAGTTTATTTTAAAAAAGCCTTTTAAACACAAGTATTTAAGATCCTGGATATCATGTAGCAGTAGAGTGCTAGCTAATACAAGTAAAACGAGACCAAGCACGACGGGTCTAGACCAAGCACGACGGGTCTAGACAAAGCACGACGGGTCTAGACCAAGCACGACGGGTCTAGATCAAGCACGACGGGTCTATCTTGTTTAGCACAAGAGTTCCTATGACCTTCTGAATCCATTATCAGATCAACAACATATTATTGCATTGTCACGCGATATACATCTGCGTGCAAAATGTTAGCTCAATCGGAAACCGGGAAGTTTGTCAAATGCAAGATTCCAAAGCTTGCAAGATTCCACCAGAGATTACATACATAGTTACATCCAGTACAAGTTAATACAAAGCTTGTAAAAATAATTTAAATCCAGACAATACAAGTAATTGTCATTACTTTAAATTTTACAAAGGAAGGTTGTAGGACCCGGATATTAACGGAAATGAAGCCTTTATGGGTTAATGGCGCTATCGCATTGATGGCTGAGGGCGTTGTCGAACCTACGATCCTTGGGGATGGGAATGTGTCGATAAAAAAGGTGTTCTTTTTAAATGTAAGTAATTTTGATGGAGTACTGTTTAGAAATTTATTCATTTCTTAATTATTATTTTTTTATTTACTATTTAATCATGACAAAACTAAACTATTTTAAATAGGAAATTCTGTATAGTGAAATAGATTACTCTTAAAAAAAAGGTCAACAATTATTGTCTATGAGCATTATTAATATTTTTAACGGTTTTAAGTCTCCATGAAATTTAAAAAAACAACCTAAAAATGTTTTGTTTCATAAGGAAACAACAGTATCATCGGTTTAAACATGATAACACAGGTTGACTTTATATTTACCAGTTAAAGCCAAGCTTAATGTTAAGTTTTTGTGTAGTGATTCTTAAAAAAATGACCATTTACCTACAATTTTAATTAAAATACATAAATTCTATAAGCCATACAAACCGTAAATTGAAGAACATATCTGTACTAAATATCATGAATGGTATCAAACGAGCCGGTACACCCGGGGCGGTCCATTGTTTGTCACGGAACATGTCCACATGTCTGGAAATCCATATGTCAGGTACACATGAGCTCAATATTGTCTGTTATTCAATGATGAACTATAATTGTGTAGCCTGATTTTGTGGTGCAGTTTTGATAATTATTTAACCACTTAAATTATTTTATTGTAATGTATGCTAATAGGTAGCGGGCCATCTGATCGTGGTTTATAAGGTATCTATCATAGATAGCGACCCCTTGGTGTCCCCTGACATTGCAGAGGTTCATGAGCGACGGTAACCACTTACGATCAGGTGCCCTTGTGGCTCATCTGCCTACATGGCAATAAAAAAAAAGTTTAATAAAGTTTTCACTTTGGCAAAACTCTCTATGTATATTTTGTTTTTTTTTTAATTCAAAAAATAAACTTGTTTCTGCTGACTGGAAGAGAATGCTTTAGCGTTGAATCTGTTATTTTACTTTTCATTGTGATTAAAATATTGTTCTATGACGAGTTCCAACCTTATTATAAAACCTAGTAGGTACTTCCCCTCATCATTCTGACAACCAATCGATATTTTTTATCGATACTTTAAAATATCGATAACATCCAACGCCCATCCCTAGAACTGCAAACGGTTACCGCCCCGATCGGCGGCTTCTTTGATGGCAAAGTGGCCGTATTACCGGAACTAAACCGGACAACAGTAATATACTATCTATTCACAAAAAATATACGACTTTGGTAATGGCCTATAAATAATAAATGACTTATAGTTTGAGGAAATATTAGTTTCGAAGATGGGAGAATGTAATTCAGTTTTGACCGAATTCCAAAAAGGAGGTACTCAATTCGACAATTTTTTTTTGTTCCTTCATAACTTTAGTTTGGGTGGACCGATTTGAATGATTCTGGAAAATGTGATGGTCGTCATGGGGTTTCACTTCATACTTAAGATCGAACAAGTACTTTTGGATTAGTGTTTAAAAATATGAATTAATGTTGATTGTTGAATCTGTTTGGGCTCGTTTTACTTGCCACACTCTACTGCTGCATAATCTCTCTGCATGATCTCAAAAGCTTGTATTTGAAACTAGCTGGCCCACACATCTTCGTCTGCGTCACATAAGTAAATTTTCTCACCGTTTAAACCTTCCCTGGACTACGACAAACATTTTAAAACCAAATTCAGCTCAATCGACCCAGCCGTTCTCGAGTTTTATTTAGCGAGACTAACGAACAGCAATTCATTTTTATATATAAGAAAGAAGATGATTCTATAAAATAAATCATTGAAAATAAAATCAAAGAGGTAAAATTAAATTTGATACGAGAAACGGTTAACTATTCGTCTCTAAATCAAGTACCAAACTTGAACCATGTTCCAACGTTCAAGTGATAGTAAATTAATTGGAGTTCAGCCTGGAATGCAGGCATTTCTCCAAGGCCCAGTCAATTACTCAGCCTCGATAGTGATCTATCTCGTCGTCTAATCTGGGAGCTGACAAATATGTATGTCACAAACCATTTATTGACATAGAATTAAGGAGACGCTGTTGAGAATAGAGTGGTCTGTTTCTCAGAGACTATGGCCACTTGATACGTTAGTATAAAACCTTGTTTTGTATACAAGTTCATGTTTTTGGTTTTAATATTGTAGACGTCTAATGTTTTTGTAAAATTCATAGTAGGCAATAAATTACTTTTTATTGGAAAGAAGTTCCTTATCGCGCGTTGTGTAAGGGGGCTAGACGGAAAAAAATCTTACGAAAAGTTGTCACGACACTTTTTTTGTTTTAGATGATTATTGCTAGATGGCGCTGTGATCAAAATCTTTTAAAACACGTTCCTTATCGCGCGTTAAGTTAGGAAAAAAAATTATAAGATATCTGTTAATCGAAAGGAACTTCGTTCTATTCGGGTGTCCCATGACAGTGATGACAAGTTTTTTCTATTTATTTATTTATGTTATTTTTTATTGTTATAAGAAAGTAAAGTTGATATATTTTTCTTATAGAAGTGATAGACAATTATCATTCAGGCAATAAAATTATTTGGTTAGATACTGAGAGTTTTGTAAAATATTCTTAGATTCATCTTTTATCATGCAACGTTTAAACAAGTTATAACAAAACTTTCACGTAATGCCTTTCTTTCAAAAGTTTTATCACCAGATGGGTCATTGCATTCCGTAACCCTAAAAATCTTTTATCACATTTTTTTTCTTTTTTTTATTGTAAGATATATAAACGAGCTTGCGACCCACCTGAAGGTAAGTGGTCACCGTCACTCATGAACCTCTACAATGCCAGGATTGGGAGCCGTTATCCATCACCTACCACAGTACCATTCTTAAACCTCGTTTAAAAAGACATCTATTCTCTCTGCTCTATGACCAAGTTGACAGCGTCAATCCGTTAGATGGCTAATTATCCGAAGCCGTCTCAGTGATTAGTAAGCCGCCTCCCACACACAATGACACTCAAATATTAACAATCACGTATTTTCATGATACTATTCTTAGATTATTATTAAAATACCTATTTTCCAAGAATTGTCTAGCTATTGAAAAAAAAGGTATATAATTCTTCATTGCGCTCGAAATAATAATACAATTTAAATTAATCTCTAACATTCGAGGTTTTATTGAATTTAATAATTTCTTATAAACCTAATATACTTGCTAAACCTTCTTATCTAGTACCTATACTGAAAGATTTGTGAAAAGTATGAAATTCGCAATTTTGTAGCGTCCACCATTTTGGATTAGTCATTAAATCTAAGAAAACTCTCAGCTAATTCTCCTTTCAAACCAAAAAATCATGTACCAAATCGGTTCTCTCACACATCCTTCACACACTCACACACATTCCTTCCTAATTTTACATTACTATCAATTTCTATACCAAAAAGAAAATTATTTAACATTTCCCCTTTTGCAACAAAATAATATTCTTTGCTAAACAAACAGAAATGCCTCAATGTCAAGGAAAAATTCAAATATTTAAGTGCAAGGTGTAACCTGCAAATTACCCCTACAGCGGGGGTGTAAAATATGGCAGAGGGGTTAATTGCTAGCCGTAGAGCAATAAACTGTAAGGGTGGAACTTACAGAGCTTTTAGCTTTTATTTCTTAAAGATAAATGAGTACAGCCTGGTTTAGGTTTATGGTTTCTGAGCTGGTGGCTTCCTGATTGGAATGTCGGTAGGAATGGAGCTTTTACACATGACGTTGCAGAGCCGTAATTTATGTGGTTTGATGAGGAAAATACTTGTTTACAACTTTGGTTATTGTGATGTCATCTAATTTATTTAAAAGCTACCGACTCCATCCATTTTTAAGAATATGTATAACATTCATATAAGATTATACTAGGTACGACAAAGGTATTTGCAATTAAAAAAAAATAAACGAAATTGGTTCATCTAATCGTAAAAACTTGATTATTGTAGTTGATGCGAAAGTATGTAACCCCTTCTTAATAATTTTTAAATAACTCATGGCCGATATAGTCTGGGAATGTGGGTAGCTTTTTACTACGGATTGTGTGATACTTAGTGAATATAAACACAAGCACGCACACATGCACTCTCATGGACACAAACACATATAGATTTTTGTTAAATAAATAAATAAATTAGAAACTGAAAATATTAAATAACTTATTAAAGTTATGCGAGAACAAATATTTAAAAAACAGTTAATTTGATCTACTCCTTATTCTAATCAGTCAAAAATAATTATCTAAATCAGTTCACCTTTAACATTCAAAAACTAAAAAATGAAAATAATAATTGTATTTCGCAATCAAAATTACTAATTTTACTCATTTTACTGAAAAATAATTATGCAAACTCTCCACTAAACTGGTTCAATTTAATCTAGTAAAAGGTTCGGTTCAAAATAACCGTATAAATAAACTATAGTTAGACATATCGAGTATTACTGTTATCTAAACGAACTGTCCGCGATCCAAAATAAACCCGTCGACATTGTTAAAATCATCGCTGAAACAAATGATGTATTACGTGTCGTCATAGAAATAGAAAGAAAGGACGTGCAGAGGAAAGACGGTAACCACTTACGATCAGATGGCCAGTGAGCTCATCTTTCTACGTGGCAATAAAAATTAACTTGCTATAATAAAAACTACATTAGATAAGTAGGCTAGGTATTAGGGATGTTGTGATATCGAATTTTGGACAAACGCGAATGCGATTACTGATTTTCGACGTTACAAACATCTCATGTGAAAAAGCACGAGGAGGCCTTTAT
Source organism: Trilocha varians (assembly GCA_030269945.2). Taxonomy (NCBI): domain Eukaryota; kingdom Metazoa; phylum Arthropoda; class Insecta; order Lepidoptera; family Bombycidae; genus Trilocha; species Trilocha varians. The sequence continues at coordinate 10,099,957 of AP028277.1, forward strand.
TTTGATTCAAGTTTGTTAGATTTCCTAGATATCGATGCTAATTTTGTCAATTTGCCAACAATTCATTATAATTAAATCATCATCACCATTAAAATTGGTATGGTTAATTTTTTCAACTCATAACCTCACAAACTTAACATAAACTTCACTGCAATAAAGATTTGTTTGTGTGCGATTCTATTCTACAACGGCTACATTTGTAAAAGTTGTTACGAGTAATTATTTATTTTGTTTATCTTTAACATTACATTATACGACTATTAAGCTTTTTAAATACACCTACCATATCAAATATTAAAAAATAAATTACATTACTTCCTGACAATTAACCAACTTTGGAACTCACTTAATTTGAACAAAAAGACCGCCTCAATAGTCATTAATCACGATCAATAGCGATCAAACTCTATCGCGACACGCAATAGGCGTTCAACTATTATTGTTGAGAGCTATATGTCATTTCACCTGTGTTTAATGACACGGCGAGTGTGTAAATACAATGAGCTTTATTGTTTAAAGGATAAGGTCATGTTTTGTTATTATTTTGATCTGTTCCATTACGCTGAATGTTAGAAGTTTGTGCTAGCGTTTACGGAAAATGTGTTAGACAATATTGAATATTATTTGTTTTATGAAGGAATAAGGTATTTTCAGACAATTTGAAGAGATTAATTTGAATAATTATTTATTAAAATCTATTCCGGTTTTCCACGATACAATACACAACACAATATTATTGTGAATATTAATAATGTAAGTATGCGTAAAAAAGTTAAACGTATAAAATGTGTGAAATCAAGACGTCATCAAAATCGGTTCAATTATAAAACCCTTAATAACAGCATCAATATTATATCCTTCCCAAGTTTAGTAATACTTTCTGCGGTAAAACTATATCCTGTCAAAGAGAAATGATCGGCCATTACACACATACACAATGTGTCATATTGTCTCTATTTGTGTGACAAACTACAAACAATATCAATATTCGATAGTATTAGCACAATTACTATACAGAATGCAATGTTCTCGACTGCCTTAAAAAACGTTAAAACAATAATCACCTACAATGCATTTTAAACGGGTTCTTACCACGATATTTATTTAGTAATAACTTCTGAACGTCGTTACGTACTGTTGTGTACTCTTATAACGTACTTACACCACTGGCTCGGCAACTTATTATATGTGCAAGTTAACACGTCTGCTCTCGCCCGTGGCTCTCGCAGTCTGACGTGTTTCCCCCACCATACCATAAGCACGAGACAATGTTTATAACTATGATTTAGTTATATTAAATAGCTATGAACACTACATCCCTTTCTTATTAAAAGTTTTATTAATCAATCATAACAAATCATCTATTAACAATCATTACTAACTACTGGTTATCTGGATCTTCTTTATCTTCATGATTATCTTGAATGGCTTTCCATTCACCTTCAATTCTTTTAAGGTGAACGACGTTTCTTCTCAGTACTTGTCCCGTGTCTTCGTTTCGAACAGTTATATCTCCGTCTTTAGTTGTCTCTACCAGATGTGGTGTTGGATTATAGTTGGCAGTAAGTTTGTTTACCTTATTCATTTCTTTAATGTACACTTTATCACCTTCCTTCAACTCTAGCTCTCTAGCTCCTCTCTTTCCATCTGCATATTCTTTTCCTTTTTCCTTCTGTTCTTTGTCTCTGTCCCTGATTTCTGTGTCATCTCTTTTGTAGTATATGTCCAACGTTGGAATCTTATCCCTGTTCTGTCTGTTGAAGAACAGTTCTGCAGGAGTTTTACCAGTAACCGTATGAGGCGTGGAGTTGTACATCATTAAGTACTCCGATAAACTATCCTGTATATCTTTTCCTTCGATTTTACCAATTTTCAGTCGTTTCAGTATATCACGGTTTTGCCTCTCTACTTCACCATTTTGTTGTGGCCAGTAGGGTACAGTATTGAAGAGTTTTGTGTTACATTCTCTGCAAAACCCCTTAAATTCCTCACTTTTGAACTGTCTTCCATTATCAGCCGTGATTGAAGAAGGGTAGCCCAAACGGCTAAATACCTCCTTTAGTAATTTAATGATCTGAGCACTTGTAATATTTTTTGTAATTTTTACTTCTTTATAGCGACTATAATAATCAATTATCACCAACAGATAGTCACTACTTGGCAAAGGTCCTAATAAGTCTATAGCTACATCCACCCAAGGAGCCTCTGGAAGATCGCGTCGTTTCATAGGAGTGGGAGGGTTTGGTAAACTGACTAAGGTACATCCTCTGCAGCTTTTTACCAAAGTTTCGGCATCCTTGTCTATCTTTGGCCACCAAACCTTGCTTCTTAGGCGCCCTTTCATGGCTACAATACCTGGGTGGCCTTCGTGTGCCGCGTCTAGAACCTTTTTCCGGAGTGTATTAGGTATCACCAATTTATGCCCTCTTAGAAGAATGTTGCCGTAGAAACACAACTCCTTTTCAAAAATTTTATAATTTTTTACTGAGTCATCCCAATCATCATTGTAAATTCCTTTCTTAACACTGCATATTTCCGAATCCTTCTCTGAGTGCAGAAGTATTTCAGTCATTGAAACTGCTTGTGGTCTTGCGTTTTCTACAATTTGGTGTACATGCTGATCTTCTTTAGTAACCGAGGTTCCTGAATCCTTGCATAATCGCGATAACGAATCGGCAATATTTGTTTTTCCAGGTCTGTATTTTACATTGTACTGATAAGCCTGTAACCTTAGTACCCACCTTTCGATTCTTGCACACGGCTTGGACTTAACGCCGAATAAAACCTCTAAGGGTTTATGATCCGTTATCAGATCAAATTCCTTCCCAAAGAGGAAAGTGTTAAAATGTTCTATGGCCCACACTAGAGCTAAAGCCTCTTTCTCCGTCTGGCTGTATCTGCGTTCACAATTAGTTAAGGTCCGATTACCGTAGGCAATAATTCGTGGTCCCTTATCATCGCTTTGAACCAGTACTGCACCTAAACCAACAGGACTTGCATCGGCGATAACTTGGGTTTTGTCGTTAACATCATAATAGCCAAGTGTTTGAATATTTGACAGTGCTTGTTTTAATTTTGCGAAAGCATATTCTTGCCGTGTTTTCCAATGTTCTGCAATTTTAGTATTTTTTCCGATCTTCATTCTTAATAACTCCTTTAATGGTTCCGAAATTGTGGCTAGGTTAGGTATCCATTTATTTATGTAATTGACCAAACCTAGGAAGCTCTGCAATTCCTCAATAGTCTCAGGGACTCTAAATTTTTTAATGCTTTCTACGTATTTATTCAGTGGCCTAACACCATTTGACGTCAATTCGTGTCCCAAAAAATTCACTTTCTGAACTTTATACAAGCATTTGTCGTTATTCAATAAAACGTTATTTTCTTTTAGTACTTGCAGTACTTTCTGAAGGCGCGAATCATGTTCTTCTTCTGTGCATCCATATATTAATATGTCGTCAATAAAATTTACAGCTCCTTCGCATTTGAGGAGCATTTTCTCGAGAATTTTTTGGAATAACTCCGGTGCACAAGTAATTCCGAACATTAAGCGTTTGTAGCGGTACAGTCCTTTGGACGTAATAAAGGTTGTGACGTGCCGTGAATCTTGGTGTAATTCCACTTGGTGAAAGGCATTTTTTATATCTAACTTAGTAAAATACTGTGCTTTCCTAATCTTGGGCAATAAATGTTCCATAGTGGGTAATGGGTGGTTTTCTCGGCGTATTGCAGCATTTACGCGTCGCATGTCAACACAAATTCTAAGTTCACCATTGTCTTTCATAATTGGTACAATTGGGGATATCCACTTAGATGGTTCACGAACTTCTTCTATTATGTCATTATCTAATAGTTCCTTTATTTTTGAATCTATTTTATCTTCTATAGGAATCGGAATTCGTCGGTACGGCTGTGAAATAGGCGTCTGAGAACTATCGATAGGGATTTCTACTAAAACGTCTTTGAACTTGGGGAACGGTTGACATTCAATTTGATCTATACCAATGCCTAATTTAAGAACGCCAAGACGAATAGCACTGTCTTTTCCGAGTAAGTTTCTCGATCCCTCCTTAATTACATAAATATTTGCTAATTCTTCCCGTCCATTTACATTGATAATAGTTTCAAAGGAACCCAAAATTTCAAGTGGTGTTTTAGAACCATATGCCAAAAGAGTTTTGTCTGCTTTATCTTTCTGATTCGAACATTTTATACCTTGTTCCTTCAATATGTTCCATGTTTCAGTAGTTAATAAGTTATATTTAGATCCGGAATCAATTAACATTTTCGTCTTTATGCCTCCAATTTCACATTCTATATTTGCATCATTATTGATGTTGAAAACATAATCGACTCTTTCATCTTCTATACTATGGACTTCTTTTCCTTTCCGAACATGTTTATTTGGTCGCCTTTCTTCGTGATTAGCAAATGTTTCTAATTTTCTCTTCCGAATACTTTGGGTTTTACAATACTGCCTAAAATGGCCTATCTTTTCACAACCATGGCATTTTTTCCTTCTTGCTGGGCAATTGTCGTCGTCTGAAGTATGTTTGTAATTCCCACATCTGCCGCATGCTTTATTTGTATCAAATCTATGTTTATTTCTAAAATCCTTAGTAATGTTTTCATTTCTTTTATTTGAAACTACAGCATTTATGCCTTGATCATTAGTTTTTTGTCCATATTCTTCTAATTGTCGATTCACTACTTCTAGTGTGTTAGCTTCCGTAATTATCTTGTCTAATGTTATGCTATCTCCAATTGTCAAAATCTTCTTCCTCAAGTCCACAGAAAGACATTTTTCTGTAATTTGATCAATTAAATGATCCTCACATTTTTCAAATGCACATTTTTCCGCTTGCTTTCTCAATCTAACTAAAAATTTATCAAACTTTTCTCCTTCTTCTTGCTTAATCAGACGAAAAACGTGTCTTTCATAAACTTTACTCTGTTTAGGAGAAAAGTAATCATTTAGCTTCTGAATTGCTATTTCAAAAATGTCATTGTCCTCGCTTGATTCCACATTTGCCCCCGGTAAATTATAAAATATTTCCTGGAGACTTGACCCACCTAGCAACAAAAGTGTTGCTCTTTTCTTTATCGAAGTCTGTATCTCTGTTGCTTCCAAATAAATGTATAAAGATCTTTTCCATTTTTCCCATCTTTGCCCTATGGAGGCATTGTCGCCTTCAAGATCGAGTTTTTCTAAGGCCGGTAAGTTGTTTGACATTATGATGAGTCTATCGGGGCGCTCTGAAAAGAATAAACAATCTATTTTGCAACTTACGTTTCCAATTTAATGGGGGTACATTTGTACCAAAATTTTCCAATTTAATGGGGGTACCTTTGTACCAAAATTTTCCAATTGAATGGGGGTACTTTTGTACCAAGATTTTCCAATTGAATGGAGGTATCTTTGTACCAAAATTCCAAGATTTTCCAATTGAATGGAGGTATCTTTGTACCAAAATTCCAAGATTTTCCAATTGAATGGAGGTATCTTTGTACCAAAATTCCAAGATTTTCCAATTGAATGGAGGTATCTTTGTACCAAAATTCCAAGATTTTCCAATTGAATGGAGGTATCTTTGTACCACAATTCCAAGATTTTCCAATTGAATGGAGGTATCTTTACACCAAAATTCCAAGATTTTCCAATTGAATGGACGTATCTTTGTACCAAAATTGTCCAATTTAATGGTTTCATGGAGAGTACCAAAGTTCAAATGAATTAATGTGAAATGCCACGAAAAAGAAGTAATATGTCGTACGTCCTCAGGTAAGCAATGTTATTTCTCATTCCTACGATAATGATTAGTTTTTAATTATTCTCGCGTTGACACCCTTATATGAACACTATGTATAATATAAGTTCACAGCTACTTTTACGTTTGAGTGATTTTTTTTTTTTTAACGTAACTCATGCAATTTCATATTTTAGATCGATAAATAAACCCTTTGTTGTATAAAATGTTTAATAATTTCAAAGTAAGTACTTAACATTACATATACAAAAAGCGATCTTGTTTTATTTTATTTACAATATTACTTCCACAAGATTACCCTTTTGTAAATTTATTAATTTTAATTTTTTTTTTTTTTGTAAAATATAGTTTTATAGTAACATTCATTTAGCTAAGAATAATAATGACGACCTAATAAATAATTACTTATTTATAATGTTTGTCGTAAGAATTCATCCAATAATAATTCTATTGTTTATTTATTAATGAGAATTAAACGTTCATGAAATCAATGTAGGTGATTGTTCTAAAATAATCACAGTTCCGATACCTACATTGTTATGTTTGTTTATATTCTGCTAGCGGCGCATAGATCGGTTTCACTAACAAAGGTCCACACAACGCAATGTATTTTAGTTGCTTATTGAATTATGATTATGCGTAGTTCCTTCTGGAATCAATAACTCTATCTTTTATAATGCCTGTCTTTTTTTTTTTGTAATTTTTTGTTGTACGACACATTAACTTCCTTTTCGTATTTTTGTTTATTATTATTTTTTTTCACTGACCTTTATCCTCGTCGCCACTTGTTGTGTACTCTTATAACGTACTTACACCACTGGCTCGGCAACTTATTATATGTGCAAGTTAACACGTCTGCTCTCGCCCGTGGCTCTCGCAGTCTGACGTGTTTCCCCCACCATACCATAAGCACGAGACAATGTTTATAACTATGATTTAGTTATATTAAATAGCTATGAACACTACACGTACCAAGGATGGTTAAAGAAGCTATCGATATTTCAAGACATAGCACTTTTAACAGGGGTGACGGCTTCAGATTATCGAGTATGTGGAATCCAGTGCTAAACACAACAGTCACTAAGGGGTTCATGCTCAGAGAGTCTTGTAGATACAGTGAGTGTGGTGTGTCGTGATGTAGGTTCGAGTTCCAGTGGTACTACCCAAAAGCGAACGAGAAAGAGGGTAGACAGATTTGTTTGCTCTTAAATCAATCCTCAGTATCCAGTCTTCTCGTGATCATGGCGTTTGCAACAACGTCGAAATATCGAGACAACTCAATTAATTAAATATCGTGGTAAGAACCCGTTGAAAATGCATGAAAGTATTATACAAAACCGCGAGTGTTTTAATAAGTTAATAATCACCTACATGGAATTCAAAGTGATTTCAAACGAATTCTAGATTGAATGTCAAATGTTTTAGAAACGTCATTTGTGCAACAATGAATTAAAGTTTATTGAACTTTAGTACAACTATTAAAATCGGTACGATTACATAATGAAGCAGGGTGATTCTAGTACCGAACATAAATAATAATCGTTCATTAAATTATCCCCAAAACATTTGAAGTGCCGATATTAACGTTACCAGGTTGGATTCCATAGTGGAGGGTAGGAGTATTTTTGGAACGAAGTTCCTTATCGCGCGTTATCGAAAGGGGGCTAGACGGAAATTCTTATGAAAAAGTTGGCACGACACTTTTTTTGTTTTAGTTGATTATCGCTAGATGGCGCTGTGATTAAATTCTTTTATTACAATTCCCTCAATCGAAAGGAACTTCGTTCCATCCGGGTGTCCCTTGACACCTCTCAAGTTTTTTAAAAATCTTTGTATATATATTTTTTTTTACAAATAAAGAAACATCTTTCAGATTTCTCTAAAAACACTATTTGGAGTATTTTCCCTGGATTTCCAAATTCCATTTTGTAAATAACAAACTATCCTTGAATTTGTACTAACTTAACTTTCACTCTTTTTTTGCATGACTGATCAACGAGCCCACGATCCACCTGACGGTAAGCCAAAACCTTGAATCAACACAAGTTACATTTTACTTCTGTATAAATATTCTGCGGTATTAGAGTAAGTTAGGGAAGGGGCCCAAATGTACAAAACATTTTTCACTTTCATACGTTCACGAGTAATATCTAACAGTTTCTCGTGATGACGTACATCTATTATTTATTTTATTTCCCCCTAAGGAAATGGCCGCCATTCCTCAAAGACACAAGGAAAAATCCTCTTTAAAACTATAGGATTAAAGGCTATATTTCGTTGTTGAGTTATATATAGGAAAGAAGGTTGATTATTGGGTTTTTGGAGCGTGTTTTATTAAATTATTGAAAGGATGAAGGTTGGTGTCAATTTATGGGGAGGATTTAAAGTAGTAACAATATTACAGGTGTTCTGATGTCGCTTATATATCTTGCTAACGTATTTTTACTAAATTTATTTACGAAAAATTGCAATTATTATTAAAAAATACCTATTATAATAATGCGGCTTTACGCGATAATTTATGAAATTACATTTTTTTACACAAAGTGTGTAAGATTCTGATACATTTTGTAGTCATTAGATTGTCGTGAAGTTTCGAATTTGAAGTATTTGTTGCGACCCTAATCATATTTCATTTTCAGTACTGTATACCTACACCAGACAAAATCTACCACAGTGTGATTAATTACTGTAATTTTCAATTGATTTTTCTTATTTTATTACATTTCTCTTACAACTAAATCTGTATATATTTTCTTAAATCTCATTATTAGCCTGAAAATATTTTACAACATCAAAAAATCCTCATCCACATGTTTTTACATCCAACAAATTTAATACTACCTTAAGGTTTCAAATCTATTGTACAAAATTGTACATTTCAGTTGAAAATACGTTTTCTTGACATTCCCAACAATATCAGAGTACATTCAGCAAATTGTGTTTGCCCAACGTCGTGAGAAGTCTCGAGGACTTTCTGTACGACTTTGAGCCAAAAGAAATACTTTATTATACATTTTTGAATACTTACTATAACTCGAATAGTTCGTTGGTTTCGTTAAGAATTTCTTACCTGGAACAAAATAATGATTGTTAGTTTTATATGAGGATTTATTTTCTTGCCACAAAGTTTATTTTCTCATGTTTGCTATCGAAAGGGTATTATTATTATAAATCTTCCCCTTGAATTGCTCAGTGTGATTATTACTATTTTTTTTTAAATTTAAACGATAGTTATAGAATGTCGCATAATTATCCTGTCGTAGAAAAAATAATGTCAAATCAAATCAAATCATCTTTTAGACATTTAGACTTTATTTGTGGTAAAAATTATATAAAAGACGGAAAATTGAAAACAATTACATAATATCATTTTACATTTCCACCACAAACCAGCCGAGACTCAGCGTACCTATTGCTGAATATTGACACAGATTATAGAATCTATGCCAACATCCAACGCTGGTTTTCAGTCTCAGCTTTATTGTGCAACATAGGTATATACAGTGTTCAAGTTATTATTTGATAAATTAAGCTCCGTTATGTGCTACCGTTTAAGTATATTATGTGTTATGTGTAAATGTATTAAATCTTCAAATTATTTGTTCAACTGCACCTGTATTGATTGAATATAATTAGGTATAATAGAGATGGTCTATTATCATATCGTACCTAAGTAATTTACTGAAAAAATCAACTTTTAAAAAATTTGCTAGTAAGCAATTATTTTGGACGTTCTCTCATATAAATTCGATAAAAACCTGCTTAATATTTTTTTTGTTATTCTTAAAAAATAAAAGTTTTATGTTTACAAAGATATGACTTATATTATTTATTTCAAAAACAGACACGTCGTATGATTTGGGTCCACCCATTAATTATGTCAAAGGAATTTTTGACACCCTCTACCCTTACCGCAGGTGGTCGCATTCGTTAGCAACCCCTCAGTGATACACAACGACCCTTCATCAAGTAGGTATTAAACAAAACATGAAAGATATATATTTTAAATGCGAGAAATCATCCAAATTATATTTATGAGAATGAACCGATTTCAATATTTAAAAAAAAAAACTCTTAAAAATGTTGTTCTGATATTTGGACCGTAATTTTTTAGACTATTACTACATAGTATAAAACAAAGTCACTCTGTCCCTACATTCCTATGTATGCTTCAATCTTTAAAACTACGCAACGAATTTTAATGTGTATAATACAGTGCTGTACTGTACTGTACTGTAACAACCCATTACTGCCCACTGCTGGGCTCAGGTCTCCTCCGAAGAGGGGTTAGGCATAGTCCACCATGCTTGCCCAGTGCGGATTGAGGACTTCACATATCTTCAAAGGATTTTAAGAACTCTTTTCCGATATGCAGGTTTTCTCACGATGTTTTCCTTCACCGTTTTTAGTCAATGGAGTTGTAAAAAATTGCACATAAATATTTTTCATATTAAGATTTAGAGGTAGGTACAAGCCGACCGGTTTTGAACCCACCGTACGGAAGGCAAGCGCTTTAACCACTCGGTAATAGTCGTGGTGGCCGAGTGGTTGAGGCATGATACAGTAGAGAAACACTAATAATTTTAGCCGTTTTTGATGTCATATCGTAAATAAGTAAATTACTAACTGAATTCTCCGTTTGTGATTTTTTTGTTAGAAAGCATATACTAGTAATCTCATATAAATCTGATAACAATCTGACGATAATTTTCCACGCTACCTTTGAAAAACAAAAATTTGTCGCTTTAAGTTTCTGTAAATTATAAATGTACATAAAACATATATTATAATTACATTCCACACATGAATGTAAGTCAAAGCTCTCCAATCATGATTTTCTTTAGAAACCTTCGTTTTCCTTACGAATATAATAAAAGGGCCTTCCCCGAGGCTTATGACGTTAATGCCAGAACAATTTATATAAACGTTCCTTTCATTTTGTATAAAAGAATACAAAATTATATGTTAATGTTGCTTAATTTATTTTATATTACGTTATATTATATTACGTTTGGAGAGGAATGTAGATAAAACAGAACGAAGTGGTGTGTGTTTTTATCTCTAGTAATATTATAAAGAGGTTATGTCGTGATGTTGTAGGGAGTAATCTTTGGATGTACTTAACCGAAATTTGAAAAAAATGATTTTTACGTACTTGCCAGACATGTCGCATAGTTCTAGGACACTCTGTATTCACTACCAGACACTCACCCTGTATATACCACTATGATAAATACATCCAAACATTGTATTTAACATTACATATTAGATTACCTATCATCATAGCGTAAACAGTATTGTTTTCAATACTATTCTCATTTAAGAGTATTATAACCATTCAAGAGCCCGGCGTAATCCGCCGCCCGCCGGTACCGCCGGCACAACCGCCGACAATGCAGACAACGGAACCAAACAACCGAATCTATTATTAACGAGACGAAACCAGGATTTCTTTGTTCCCTTCGTCTAATCGTTGTAACGTTACTTTTCATACATTATTAATGAATTGGGGAAACGGTTTAGGTATTGTTTTAACCGCACTGTTTTTATAAACAAGTAGTGTTTTCATTACTGGGTTTAAAAACAAAAAAACTTGAGAGGCGTCATGGGACACCCGAATAGAACGAAGTTCCTTTCGATTAAAAGATATCTTATAAAAAATATTTCCTTTCGTAACGCGCGATAAGGAACGTGTTTTAAAAGATTTTGATCACAGCGCCATCTAGCGATAATCATCTAAAAAAAAAAAGTGTCGTGACAACTTTTCGTAAGATTTTTTTCCGTCTAGTCCCCTTTCGATAACGCGCGATAAGGAACTTCGTTCCAAAAATAACAGTCTGTATGTTTCATATGTCCTGTAGAATATAATACTACACACGCGAATATATTAAATAGCACGATTATTTAAATATAAAAAAATACAAAATAATATGAAACTTAACCGTAATTTTAACAACTTTTCATTAATTACCAAAAGTAATAAAACGACCGGTCAGGTGACCTGATCGTAAGTGGTTACGGCAATCAAAAAAATACATGTATTTTTTGTTATGTAGACATAATATGCTAACAGGTCACTTGATCATAAGTTACCATCGCCTTCTACGTTAAAAGTCAAACAAAAATGATTTTTTTTTATTTTATGATATATCTTTCATGTAATAAACGAGCTTATAGTCCACTTGATGGTAAGCGGTCACCGTCGCTCATGAACCTCTGCAATGCCAGGGCAGTTAGGGGCCGTTATCTATCACCTACCCATACAGGACTTTTCTTAAACCTCGTTTAAAGAGGGACTGTACTGTATTGTATCATCCCATTACTGCCCACTGCTGAGCTCAGGTCTCCTCCGAAGAGGGATTAGGCATAGTCCACCACGCTTGCCCAATGCGGATTGGGGACTTCACATATCTTCAAAGGATTTTTAGAACCCTTTTCTGATATGCAGGTTTCCTCACGATGTTTTCCTTCGCCGTTTTTAGCCAGTGGTGTTCTGAAAAATTGCACATAAATCTTTTTCATATTAAGATTTAGAGGTACAAGCCGGCCGGTTTTGAACCCGCGACATCCTGTACGGGAGGCAAGCGCTTCAACCACTACCCCACCACGACTATTTAAAGAGGGACATGTCATAAAAATTAAAGATACACAAGTATAATGGTTTTCTCTTCGAACATTACAACATTACAATAACTGGGAAAGCAAATAGTTTAGTAACAAGCTACTATTGTTTGCAAGCGAACAGATGTTTGCGATCATAAACTAAGCTATTCATAGCTTTACAGCGCTTTTTATAGCTTCACTGTATTTACGAGCTTACAATTATTGTTTCATCTGATTCTAGATGGTTATATTTAAGGTTTTGGATATTGGCACTTTTGCTTCAATGAACCGGTTTGGATAATTATTTTATCCGGTATCTCTGAGTTGTTTTATGTTAATTGACGCATTGTTGTAGATACGTCATTATGTTTTTTTTTTTTAAGAAGGAAGATTTATATTTATGTATTTTTGCAAATTTACAACGATATAAGTCAATAAATATTTCACCATTATAACTTAAAAGTATTTATGTATAAATTCCATTACTTAATCAATTCACTGAACTCAGAAATTTACTTTTAATCCTATATTTAAAATCTTTTACCTTACATTTCTCATACTCCCACCTCAAAGCTTCTAAACCTAATAAAAACTATATAAACAAAAGCTCCTGAAACGAATGCAAAGCTCGGAATAAGCTCCAGATTTAACTAAAGCTCAGGAGTTGTTCAATTTGTAAATGTTCAATATTTAACTATGTTCTGAGTAGAAGCGATGCTCGTACATTTTATATGAGAGATCGACTGGACATAGAATACATACACGTAGAGGTATTATTTAACCAATTTTAAAAAAGAGGTAGTTCTTTAGTGACATTTCGGTTTTCAAAAGGGATTGACTTTGGTTAGTTTGTTTACTAGTGTACTTCGTTTATATCATATTTAACGAAATAAATGAAAATAAATGTTTTTTGACACTTTTGATTTGAATGTACCTCGATGAACTGTGACATATTATGTTGTCAAAAATATATCTCGCACCCTGCCTGTTAATTTGTGATGAATGCACATGAGTGTTTAAAAAAATACTATAAAATTATTTTGAAATTTTCTTCCAGAAGAACTTATTTATTTATTTAGGTACACCAAGAGCAGACATTTATATAAAAGGCTTATACATATGTGTAAGTTACATGATAAAATATCTTATATGACTGCCTATTACAGGTATACACGACATTTTTTTTTAAACATCACAACTTAAAATTAGTATTTTGAAGATAACAACGAATCAACGAATACAAGTACAAGAAATATCCAAATCTGTTTTTTTTATTTAGTTATTTTGTGACTCTGTTCTAAAATGTATTCATTTTGTAATTAACTATGTAAAAAATATATGAAATACTAGCTGACTCGCGCAACTTCGTATGCGCCGAAAAAAAAAATTAGGGTTGGACTACCCCTAATATTTAGGGGATGAAAAATAGATGTTGGCCGATTCTCATAGGTACCGGATAAGCACAAAAAATTTCATCAAAATCGGTCGAGCTGTTTCGGAGGAGTTCAAGTTCGAACACCGTGACACGACAATTTTATATATTAGATATTTTTATATATTTATAAAAATATATTTCATATATTTTTATAAATAGTTTTTTTTGTACTTTTTATACAGATACTTCTGTTATATTTTATATTCTATGTCAAAACTTCTTCAAACATTTCATATTTATGTAAATACGGACTGTCAAAAGTTGCCCAAAATTTGGAAAGCTCATTTAATTATTTATTTGGAAAGCTCCGCTGTAAGTAGACTCGAAAGTTGCGATATGAACTTTTTATCAGAGCTTACAGTTTCCGAACTTTACCGATGTGCTGAATGTGGTTCGAGAACATAGTTATTGGTTAGTAGGCCAGAAGACTGTCTGTCTCTGTCTTTAATAATCTTTACATTAACTTCGGAGGGGGTGTTTTGTGTTTGTGTGTGTCTGCAACATCGTCAAACGAATGAACCGATTTTGATATTATTTTTTCTTTCTTTTCTGTGATGCCGACATCCTTCAGATCTAGTACTCATAAAACTAAAATATAAACACAAAACACAATGAATCTTTCTACGGACGTGACGGAATGGGAACAAACAAACATACAAGCATAATAAAATACTCTTATTAGAACTTCTTATAAAAAAACACATATATCTCAAAAAAAAATAACAATATAAATCAGCAATTAAAAGCAAAATCACGTTACAACAAAAACCTAATCTTCGAAATCTTATAAAGTTTTTTCCACGAATTTTGAAGATGCCCAAACGTTGTAACAACGTTCAATTTATTCAGTTGTTTTGGTGATTTCCCAACGGCAGAGAGAGGAGGCACTCTCGGGAGCTTAAAGCTCACAAGTGTACGCGGGAAGTTCGCTAAATATTTTGAAAGTCGTTTTAAATAAAGCTTCAAAAATTTTTGTTTACGAAAATAAAAGATTTTGTTTTTAAAATTACTCAAATGTATTTCTTTGTAAATTTAAATAATATTTATCGGGGAATTACCGGTTGTATAATTTGGAAATCACGCCTCATTTACTAACATAACAAACAGAAAACAAAATCACATGGGGATTAACCAATTAAAATAGGGAAATCATCGCTAATTGATTATTTTAATGTGGCATTACTATTATTACAGGTGTGTCCGCGAGACATTCTTATTCCGGTTATCAAACCGAAGGGACCTGTTCAAACTATTAATAATAATAAAAAACTTGAGAGGTGTCATGGGACACCCGAATAGAACGAAGTTCCTTTCGATTAAAATATATCTTATATTTTTTTTCCTAACGTAACTCGCGATAAGGAACGTGTTTAAAAGATTTTGATCACAGCGCCATCTAGCGATAATCATCTAAAATAAAAAAGTTTTCGTAAGATTTTTTTCCTTCTCGCCCCCTTTCGATAACGTGCGATAAGGAACTTCGTTCCAATAAACTGTTGACGTCTTCTTTGTTGTATTTCTTGGAACAAGTACAAAACCAATTTCAAAGTTGAGAGCCAGAAATATTTTACAAACCGTTCTACCATCTACACTTCGTCAAATGCAACTTAAATAATTTTCTTATTACTGTGTCATTATCTTATTCATCTATTCCAATACTCCTATCAATAACATGTTTTGTCTGTTCTTCAAAACACTGTTTTTTTCTCGGGTTTCACTGCTCAGAGTCATTACGGCGACGGTCGCCGCTGTGGATCCCCCATCCCATCAACGATAAGACCGCCGATTTTACTATTCTAAAATGTTATATTTTTCTTTATTTTGATTGGTTGTATAATAAAGAATTATCTATCTATCTACAGTGGTGGAGAGGTGAGCAAATACCCGAATGTTATTCAAAAATTTGTACGAAGTTCACGACCAATAAAACAAATAATGCGGAAAGTATAAAACACTTCAAATATTTTCTAAACTATAAAAATCTCGGGAACAAGATTAATGTTGATCCATTTTCACGTAGAACTCGTAAAATGCAGATAAATCAGCGAAACAGTAAATGTATCTGCAGTTTATGTGAATACACTCTCGTTGTGTAAACAACATAACAGGTTCAATTTTGTATATTGTTTTATTATCTGCAGAATTTATGGTTTGTTTTTTCCTCAATATTATTGTTTTTGTTGTAGTGTGCTGGTAGTTTTATTATCACCTTTAGATAAAGTTTTAATTTAATGATTCACTTTAAAGAAAACTTTTCAATACTAGCTTTTAAGATTGGATATGATGTAGCAGTAGCGTGCTAGCTATGACAAGTAAAACGAGCCCAAACTCGACGAGTCTATCTTCTTTAGTACAGGAGTTTCTATGGCTTGAAACTTTATCAATCAATTTCATACTATTGGATTGTCATATACATCAGCGTGTAAAATTTCAGCTCAATCAAAAAATAAGAATGTGTAGGGCATACAACTCAATTAGAGATCCTGCAATAGATATACATGGTGTGTCTCAACCGATTCAGGCGTATGATCACCTCTTCCAATGATCTCACAAGAACATTACATTGTTTTTAAGAAGTATTTTATTTTTATTGTTTTGAATTTAGAGTTTATCTTTTTTAAAAATTTGTTTTAGATTCTCTGATTTATTCGATAATTAGCTTAAGTTAAACATGTTTCTTTTCATTTCATTTAATCCATGATGTTATAAAAAAAAAATGTCGTGTATACCTATAATAGGCATTCATATAAGAACACTAATTATGTAATTCATATATGTAAGTCTTTTATGTCTGCTGTTGGTGTACCTAAATAAATAAATAAAATCAGGAAATTGGTCAAATTCAATTCACAAGATTCACCCAAACATTGTTACAACTAATGCAACTTTAACAAAAGCCTTTAATAATGTTATCATTTGACTTAACCCCTTGGAATTTTCATAACATTTTTATTAATAATCTGCGGTATGTGTAAAGGTTTTACGACGGTAAGCTGCCACAAGCTACGGAAGGCGTAAATAAAAATGTAAATGATGTATCCCAAATGCTAATAAATGCGCATAATTTGAAGTAATTACTGTGTTTTTTTGACGCTCGTTTCACGGAACAAGTATTCTGTTACGATTATGTTTATAAAGTCTTGTAAGATTGAATTATTTTAGGTCGTCGTCTAACAAGAGGTTATTCTTTTCATTCTATGCCCTAAGTCTATCTTTCATATTTTGTCGTGTGGAATATTTCCACAGTTACAATGTTTACTGAGGCAAATAAAATAAGATCATGACGTGTTAATCAAGATAGTATTAATTCTATGGAAACAAAATGTGTGAACAAATTCAATTCAAATTCATTCAGTCGTTCATTTACTCACAAAAATCCTTACAAATAATCGCATTTATTTCAAACCGTGTTTTTCTAAAGACCCACACAGGAAAATGTAGCAATTTTTGAAATATTCGTTTTAGGGCGATGAGTACCAATTTGTTTTTAATTGCCTTGTAGGCAGACGAACTAACGAGCCACCTGATCGTAAGCGGTTGCCGTTGTTCATGGACCATGCATTGTCATCTGTTTTATTTGTCTGTTAGTATATTTATATGGAGTGAACCAGAAAGAAATCAAATTAGGTCATATTCGAAAATGTAAGTACTCCAATATGTATCGTCAAAATCGGTATAATTTCTTAAAAAACCAAGACTACCTTAATGAAAACAGCGCGTCACTTTTAACAGGTAATGTATTCTAATAATAATTATTATAATAGTGTCGCGACAATCAACAAATAATCCCCTAATTTGCTTCCACATAATCAAAACTAACCCTCAGTATATTCCAGACATAGCATCATTGCACTATGCAGAAGTATTAATTGCAACGGTAGGGAAACGAGCACATGGCCCACCTAATGCGGAACACCATGACACAGCAAAGCCGGTACCTACTCTCTACCGTATGTATATTTTCTTAAACTACTTACTAGTGGTAATTTGAAATACTAGACTCATTAAATGGGACTTTGAATGTCATTTTTGCATTTCTTAAAATTGAACTCCTCGGTCTAATTGATCACTATTTAGTCGCAAGTACCTACAAATTTTGCTTTATATAATTTAATTTCCTAACCTCTACACCTAAGGCTCAAAATGCAACTTGATATTATAATGACAGCTGTTGTTTATAGAATTAATTAAGTAGCATTGCGTTTTGAGCCTTATACAGGGTGTTGGTGCCCGGTGAAACAATACTTTCAGGGCTTAATCTATATCACATTTCAAATCCTATACACATACTTTTGAAACGGAGATAGTTACTTTATTTTCCCGTACAAAGTTGAAAAATTATTATTTTGTATTATTTTTGATAACCCTACCCTGATCTACATCTAGCGTGCTAAATCTATTTTCACGCACACATGCGCATGTATCCTGTGTAGAATGTGATTATTACAATGTTCTATGATACAGGAGGTGACTAGCCGGCTTAAGTCTTTAGCTGTTGGTGTAAGTCAGTACGGTAGGGTTGATCCTGCACAAATTAAGACGTAGTTTTGATTAGTTATAACTTATGATATATTATGCCTAGAAAACCCAAATTTGGTGGATGGCTTCTACATCAAGAATACTATTTGCTGTGAAAGTATTGTTTCATCGGATTTTAACACCCTGTATAACATTGAAAATTAAATTTTATAAGATCAAATGCAGTTACTTCAGTGATTTACATTACTGTTTGTTATTGAAATGCACCTTTACTCACGCGGGTTTGAAAATGCATCATGCATACGATTTGTAAAAATATTTACTTCTGTAAAGCGACTGTTCTGTGGTCCAGCCATTACCCCCAGCCCTGATAAAATCTTAACTGCTGTAACTCTGTGTTTGTGTCGACTAACGGCCGACTACTTCTCATAAATAACCTTAATGTTATTTTGAAGAATATTCTCCAACTTTACACGAGAAAAATACATTTAACAGTACGTTTTTGTGGATTGTGTGTTTGTTTTAGATGACTGTATTTTTTTATATATCGACTGTCTTTATGTGGCAATTTTTTGCTCAATTATTTTTTTTCCTGTTTTTCCACTGTAACTGAAAAATAATAACGAATTTGGGACGTAAACCCATAAAATAAAAAATATTCTTTTTCACAAAAAGCTCAATGTTTTGAAGATAACTGAAAGTACTTGCAATATTACCCCCCCGACAAGTCTATCTCAGTATTAACCCTTTACCAATATAACGAGTACATTTTCATTTATAATATTTTATATTTTTCCTAAAAAACGAAACTAGAAAAAATATAAAGACATACAAAACCAAAATGTACCTCCACCTAATTAAAATAACAAAATCTAAAACCATTCAATTTTCACCTTTAAACGAAGCCTTATTATTTTAATCATCCCTCAACCCTTAATTAACCCTTAGAACAACGTTAAATTTTTTAAATGTTAAATATATTTCCGTGATGGCGAGGCACGCATGAATGGATCGATAGAAGGGGTGCGGGGGTGGGGGTGTAGCCGGTCATTGACCCCGGTGCAGACCAGACTACCCCTGAATTAGGGTCAATGTTAATCGCGAGACTGCAGTTTTATAGTCAAGCTAGGAAGTAATATTCGAAGAAGAAAATTCAAAATCGCTTCAAAAATTTAAGAAAATATATGTGTAATAAAATGGTTTAGTAGTTTATATTTAGAAGTTGTTAATTTAATTTTGGTATTTTTTTTGGAAACTACCTTTTTTTATTTTCAAAATCCCAAATTCAAAAGTTCCCTTTTAAAGTACAGTTCAAGTATATTAAGTATAGTTTATTTTTCAACTGCTACTTGTCTCTATAAAATTAATGTAAGAATACAGCACAAATCTCCCCTTCAAATTAAAGAACAGTCATCAAAATCGGTTAATTTAGTAACTTACTAAACAAGTTACCTATATTGGGCTTTTAGTAACATAAGCAAAAAGTGTTTGAAAAACCTACGCTGTCTATTTTAAATAAATGTGCAAAGTATTCATTATTTGAAGCAGTCGATAATTGAATTTATCGTTTTAAGATGAAAGGCTTCGTAATGTCTACAAACTCCAGCACCCACTTATCCTCAAGTGGGCTGTGATTGCGTTTGTTCATCTTCAACAAAAATTTATTTCAATTGCAATGAAAATCTTTAAATTATGTTCCATGTTTCTGAATATTACGATTTACTTCACATATGCATTAGAGTTGAGATTTTTACAAAAATTGAGCGATGAAGTAAACTAATTTTAATTAAAAGATATATTGAACTTAAAAAAAAAATTGGTTGCCTGTAAAGTCGGTATACGGGCGAAAGTTTTACGTGACAACGACTCGGGCATGGTTAGCCCGCCTAAGAGCGAGAGAGACAGACATAAAAAGTGAAAGGCACGCGTGCCTCTCACTCGCTCTCATTGTGAGCGCATAACGTGAGCGGAGCGTAACGCAGTTTCTTGAAGTGTCACCCGGCAAACCAATTTATAAGACGTTGTCACGTCAACACTTCAAGGTTTCACAAATTCAAAGTTACCTAATCTAAGTTAGAAATAGAGCCATAAATAAAATGAAAAGTAAAAATAACATTTCAATATTATTTCAAAGACTTCAATCAAAGAAACCCTTCATTAGATTCAAGTTTAGATTGTCAAGAAAATAATCTAATTGTAAAATCCTCGGACTTTCTTAATAAGATGTAAATTTCAAACGTTACAAAACTTTGTAAATTTCCCCAACTATAACCGAACGGAATTAAGAGCGTCCTCAAAAGCAGGAATCTGTGTTAAACGAACGACTCCGCAATCTGGGAGGGTTGTAAATTAATTTCGACACGCCGTGAAGATGGGATTTTCAGATGAAACCGATGTTTTTGAGATATTACGAAGATAGAATATTATCTACGTTGAAAAGATTTTATTTGATCTTAGAAATTGTCTATTATGAATTATATAATAGGGCTTTTGTTTGAGCGTATCTTTTATTCTTGTTAATTAGGGAATTACGCATTTATGAAGTCGTTTTAGGAATTTTAAACTCGTTTTAGTATATAGGGCGATATTAGGGCTTAGTGCGTAACGCGTCGTGTCGCCCCACGCAACCCCATTCTGGATATTTTCCTCAGCTGGGGTTAGTGTCCACGGTAGGTTTACTCTAAGTAGGTACACAGGTACACGCTAGGTGCAGTTAATACTAGGTAGGTACATGTTATTCTATACCCACGTGTGACCAACATCAAACGTCACTATAAATACTTACTATTACTAAATATCTTAGCTAAGTAGATACATTAGGTTCAAATCCGACCGGCTTGTATCTCTAAATCTAAATGTGAAAAAGATTTATGTGCAATTTTTCACAACACCACTGGCTAAAAACGGTGAAGGAAAACATCGTGAGGAAACCTGCATATCGGAAAAGGGTTCTAAAAATCCTTTGAAGATATGTGAAGTCCCCAATCCGCACTGGGCAAGCGTGGTGGACTATGCCTAATCCCTCTTCTGAGGAGACCTGAACCCAACAGTGGGCAGTTATGGGTTGGTACAGGAAGTAGATACATTATATAGATTAACTTATAAAATTAATTACATATCATCTTAGTTTTCTATGAAGCAATTTACTACCCTACTCACTCCGTGTTACCAGTCACTGTATCTACTCTTCACAATGAAATACACTAATTGTTCAAAATAATTATTTATATAATACTTGTATTACATTTGACGAAGGGTAGATAATAAATGAAGGCTCTCTGGAAGGTAGGGCCTTCAGAGGGATTTTAGGTAAATTGCCACAATTATTATATCAAATTAAATCGATCTTAAAGATACTGTTTCATAGCTAATGATTGTAATAAATAGATTCGAGTAATTATCATTCATTTTGTGTTATTCTGTTATTATTGTAATCTAATTGTGTTTAATTGCTTTCCTAGTTGAGAGAAGTAATCTGTCTGTGTGTGTGTTTAAGTGTGAGTAACAGTGTATGTATCTGTGTACTTGTGTGTGTGCATCCTTATTTGATCACTAGCTGATTTATCCCAATTATGGTTTTCAAATATTACGGCCTACAGCCTTCCTCAATAAATGGACTATCAAACACTGAAATATTTTTACAAATTAGACCAACAGTTCTTTAGGATATCGCTTTCAAATACCCAACCTCTTCAGCTGTAATTAACAGTCTCAACAAGTATAAGTAAATACTAAGTATTACTTCCTCGGCAAGAAACATCTGATGACCACTACCCACCATTATTAATAAAACTTCAGCTAAAACACATACACCCTTTTGTCCCTTAATTCCTATGTACCGTCAGTATTTCATCAAATCGCGTGTTTCCCTCCACATAAATCAAACAGACAATTAAACTACGTACTACTGTGTCGCACCGAATATTACACAAATACGAATTAATTTGACACGACAACTACATAGAATAGATACTATACAGAAATCAAAATGTGGACTTGTCACTTTACAACATAATTAAAACCTTAGTATTCTGTAGAGTTATTACGTCTTCTTTTAGACATTGCCTTTCTTTGCTTTCTTTGAATGTGGATTTAGATCACTTTTGTATGGTTGGTGAAAAATCTCTGAATAGCAGTAAAAAGCTATTATCGAGTGGGTCGGTAGCTTACTCTATCAAGCAATAAAATCAAATCTTCTAGGTTTGTTATAAGCTGTGCTAGGAAGAAGCTAAAGAAATTCAACTTTAAATTTAATTTTTGAAATATAAGGTTTCGAGATGTTTTCAGAAACAATTTTTTTTTTCGCGAAAGCAAGGAATTTGTCTGTCATTTGTATGATTTGACTTCTGTACTAATAATTCTGTGAGAACTCCTTGTTGAAATCTCGTCTGTTGAATATATCACCTGAGTCATTTGTGGGAATATGGACCGTATGTTCAGTAACATACAGGTGATATTTGTGTGCTGTAAAAATATTCATGTTAGATTCAGAAAATCTTTTATGATATATTTGACGAATTTCTGAATTATTTTCAAAGGTATAATGAGTATTCTTTGAGATTACTCTTGTTTCATATAAGACGTTATGTGGAGAATATTTATATCCAACCATCACAGTAAGAATGTCTTTGATTTGTTAACATTTTATATGAAGAGATTATGGTAAAAAAAAATAATTAATTAATAATGGGCACATCTGCTGAAATGTCTTTGTAAGGAAAGGTTTTAAAAATAATAATAGTTTGGATATTTTTTCGTGTGATTATTACAAAATTGCACCTATATGGTGAATCTGAATAGTGGTAAAATTATTTTAAGTAAATAAGAACAATCAGCCTTATTATTTAAAAATATATTTCAATATTTATTATTGAATTAGCTCTTTGAATGTTAAAGATGTTCTTTTGCAGAAAATGTGTAAATAAAACTACAAATTTTGTAGTTAAAATAACTGTGTATGTAAACTACATTATAATAAGCTATATTACCTGACTCCGGTCCTTGTTCGAGCGAGTGCAGATCTTGCTGAGAGCGTCGCCTCTGTCTGTACTCAGCTCTATAGTCCGGCCAGCGTCCATACTGCGCCGGGGCGTTCAGGTACTCCTGGGAGGAGAACCGCGACGCCCTCGGAGGAGAGAACCCCACCTGGCTATAGTAATCATGGCGGAACACCACGTCTGGATGGCTGATACCGCCCTGCGCGATCTGACTTCCAAAATGGCCGCGATGGCCCAGGTACTCCGGCTTTATCGGGCCATCGGTCAGTTCGTGGCCGTGGATGGACGTGGACCGTTGCGGCCCATAGTCCCTCAGTCTGTTGGATACGTCTATACGGTGAGGGGAGTAGTCCAGCCCTCGGGGACCCATCTCGAAGTGACCATGTGGACGGCGGTAGAAATGCGGCGAGAACGGGTTCTTGCTGTCTTGACTCAGTCTACCATAATCGAGCTTAGGTTTATCGTCTTTAAGTTGTTTTTCGTGTGACACAGATTTGTCCGTGCCGTTCTGTATCGGCTCCTTCTTCGTATTCTCCTGTTTCTTGCCGGACTCGGACATGTCTAAGGACATTCTTCTGTTTATTTCCTGCACTTTTTCCGACACACTGCTTTGTGCTTGCGACATATTTATAAACACTTCAAAACACTACGCATATAAGTTTATAAAAAGTTTGAGTAAATGTCTAAACAATTATATTGTGTTGTCCATTGACTAGGAATCTTTCACAACCTAATTAGAGTACTGGAATGGAAATGTGGTTATGTGTGGATGTTTCCGATTGGTGCGTTTGTTAACGGCAAGTGATTCGGTCTGTGAACGCGCGGTTCGATCGTTCAACTTAATTTCAAAGACTTATTTAACCGTGAATTAAACTGGGTTATTAATGGATGCGATTTTTTTGCTACGTTGCGATGAATTGAGCCGTTTTGTAGAAAAATCGTCAGTTAGTACGTTTGTTGGATGAGTTTGAGTTTTTAACGGTTTCTTTGGAAAGTGGAATTGATGTGACTTGAATGTTCGTTAAACAGCGAACCAAGGAAACGGAAATACTAATCACTACATTACAATTAGACCTAATCATGACTGGCGTAGTAATGTGTAATACTCAGAGAGATACCGCTCTAATAAAAGACATAGACATAGACATTTCTTTATTTGTGATGAAAACAGTAGGACAAACAATACAGAAAAAATAATAATACAATATAAAGGTTTCCATTACAAACCAGTCGAGTCTCAGCTTAATGCTGGTTAGCTAACAATATATTTTACAATTTATGTTTGTTTTTTTTTCTAAATGCTCTTCAGCTAATCCAAGATTACAGATCCACCCTGTATATTTAAAGAATTTTCTTCAAGCGAACATAACCACGACAGTAAATCTAGTATCCGAACTCCACGAACACGTAACTCTCATTATAACTTATAGAGAAGTTTAAGCGACACATGTATTGGATGTAATTCCGAACTTCAGACGATTTACCTGCGTATCGTGAGCTATTACGTTAATAGCGATCGTTGCAAGTTCTATAGCTGTTGTACAATAGTTGTACGTTTTTTATAGGTTGAAGACACGAAGAGCATGTTGAACTTATTTATCGGGAATTGAGTTAAATTTTAAGTTCAGTTAATTTACAGAGTAATAATGTTAGTTTTCAAATCAGTAGATTTTATAGTATTCATTAAAACGGTTAAATGTTTTTACTTTTCATTTAAAACCCACAAACGTAACTTGCTATAAATACAAGAATTTTCAAAATTGGTTCAGTTCTAAACAATACCCCGTACAACGTCGCAAGCATCACGACATTACTCTTTATAATAATAGTATAGATTACTGTAGATTAATCTAATCAATATTTGTTACATTACCTATTAATAATATTTAGGCAGTTTTGTAACATCACTTACACTATTACTAAACGGGTTCTTACCACGATTATTTTTAACTGAGCGATCCCGATATAAGCACCATGATCATGAATATCTAGTTTTGAGATGGCAGCCGATACTGTCAGTGTGGTATGTCGAAATGTGAGTTCGAGTTCCAGTGGTACCGGCAAACGGACGAGAAAGAGGGTAGACAGATTTGTCTGCTCTTAAACGATCTACCCGCAGTCCCTCAGTCTTCCCGTGATCATGGCGCTTGAAACAATGCCGAAATATCGGGACCGCTCAATTAAAAATAATCGTGGTAAGAACTCGTTTAGGAATAGTGTAAGTGATGTAGATAACCGCGAGTGTTTAAAGAAGTTTTCTAACACGATTACCATAGGTACTATTTTGATACTATTGAGCATTCCCAGCAATTTCTATACCAAATGCTAGTTGTTTATTACTTAATACGTGTTCGTTGAATCATTGGCGCTGATCCAAAGCTCAGTTATTGAGTATTAACCGAGCTCCTGGCTTCTAGATCGCCGGATATCGATATCAGACTCCGATTCTCATTACGGAGTGAAAATGAACAATTTACCGCGGTATTTATTGCAATAGATAGATAAGCTGAAGGCCTACTTGATGGTAAGTGCTAACCGCTTTATGTAGAACTTAACCTCCTTTAAACAAGGTATAAGAGATAACTATGAGGTGGACCAATGACCTGGACTGAAGACGCTGGATAAGGTCATGCAGGACTGGTTTTAAAACAAATTTGAGGGAGTCTTAAATCCAACAGTAGTCTGCTGATGATGAAGTTCAGTAGGTGGTAGGTGTCATTTCCAACGGTCACCGCTTGCCATGAAGTTGACCATAACTGTACTTGCAACAAATGAGCAGATGAGCTGGCGAGTTACATGATCGTAAGTGACCATCATCGTTCATAAATCTTTGCAGAGGGACACTGCCAGGCCGCTACTTTCGACCTACCTATAAGGACTTTCTTTATCCCTCTTTATGACATTTAGTTTGAATCTTGCATACATGACATATACCGAATTGGTTTGAAACTTGAATGCTGTGAGAGGTATGTGTGAGTTGTTTCAAGTTTTCTTTCAATGTTATTCTATGTTTAAGTGTTCAAAAACCTCAGTTAAACTTCCATTATTTCTTCTGTTTACTTAATTATTCCAACATTATGTATTCATTTTACGAAGTTTACTTAAAAACTTTAAATTAGGTTTGTTCTGTATACACAATGTTACTCCGAGAACATTTTCGAACCACAAAATTAAACAAACATTTAAGTTTAAAAATTAGAATATTAAAATCTAGCTACGTACAAGTCTAAACATAAAACCACGGAATAATTTAATCAGAAGTCCTAAATATGACTTTTAATGTGCGAATCTTTAGTTTTAGTCCGGTCAATTTAGACATCCAAGGTTACAATAATTCGCACTTGGCTGAATTTTGGTAGGATTGTTCAATACACTATTATAAAGGAAATGTGAAAAGTCCTCATCGATCCGGCACGTGCAAAAAAAGTTACTCGGGGTCAAAGGTCCCAAAAACGGGTTTTTCGCGATTTTCAGCAAAATGGTAAGTTTTATCATAAAATTAGCTCAGACAAAAATTGTAGATCAGATAATTATTTATAAAAAATGTCTAAATACTAGGGGTGTGCGAATAATTTGAAAAGTTTCGAATAATCCGAAATTTCGAATAGTATTGAATTTGACTACGACGATGCATCGGAAATCCGACAAGAATTTGTATTTTGCAGATAATATCTTGAATGGGCTAGATGTAATATCTAAATTAGTGCATAAACTTCAAAATGCAACCTGCGTTTTTTTTTAATTCTGTCGAACTGTTGTTATGATTCTTAGTATGTAATATATTCTGAACAATCTTGTAATGTATAGTAAATGTACTTCTGCTCCTATTCTACGCAGATAATGTGTTATAGTCAAAACTTAATATTTGCTGTGTAATCGAAAAAAAATACAACTTTGACTTCTGTTTAAGAAGTATTCTGTGATTATATTCGCATTGGCGCGTTTCCAATAACACGCGCTATCAGATTTTAATGTCGGCTGATCGGAAATGAAGTGATTAATGATACAAAACATGTCATTTATATAAGTATTTATCTTTTCTTACTTTTAAATATAGGTAAATAACTAGGTGACCCGCGCAACTTCGTCTGCGTTACAAAGGGGTTAAAAAATTGTAACCTATGTGTTATTCTGATGTATAAGCTATATTGTGGTAAAGTTTCATTCAAATCCATTCAGTAGTTTTTACGTGAAAGAGTAACTAACATACATCCATACATACAAACTTTCGCCTTTATAATATTATTATGATGACATATTTTACTTATAATTCTGTGATGATTTTTTTTAATTTTTGGCATGCACTTATATCTTTCATAAGTTTGGTGCGCTTTCCTGTCTACTGTCTGTTTTCCAGAGTGTCTGTATGTATGTATGTATTCTAATTTAAATATTTGTTTTTATTTTTACTATTCTACACGTTTATCTAGATATTTTCAGTAGTATTGCGTGGAAACTATTAAAATTGACCCCTATTTGAAATATATTATCAACTAGCTTTTGCCCGTGACTTCGTTCGCGTGGACTTCAGGTTCGTCCCGTCTAGCCCGTCTAGTTCGCGACGTCTATAATATAGTACTATTATACCGCAAAAAATGTGTTTTTTTACGACCTCACATTAGAAACCTCAAAAATTGCAGTCTATGTGTTATTCTGATGTATAAGTTATATTGTGGTAAAGTTTCATTCAAATCCATTCAGTAGTTTTTACGTGAAAGAGTAACAAACATCCATACATCCATACTTACAAACTTTCGCCTTTATAATATATATTAGATGTTGATTTGTGTGAATAGCTTTTACTTGCATTTTATTAGGGTTGCTTTATTATCAAATTTCTGAGAAACTGTAAAAAAACAGACCTCTTTGAAACCACTGCTTTACTACTTGATAGAGAATTTTAAAAAGACTTTTCACATGAGCCAAGCGGGGAGAAAATGCTAGTATACAGAATTGTTTATATTTTTATGTCATTTAACTTGCGCAACTCATAATTTTATTTATATTCGTTCATTGATTTAATGCTTCCTTGCATTTGTAGTTATTTTACGACGTCTAATAACATAATATATTACTATTTATACTAATACATAGAAATAGGACGAGGTTTTCAATTTTATCATGATAGTCTCTAGCCAGTGTGGTATGTCGAAATGTGAGTTCGAGTTCCAGTGGTAACGGCAAACGAACGAGAAAGAGGGTAGACAGATTTGTCTGCTCTTAAATGACCTACCCGCAGTTCTTCAGTCTTCCCGCGATCATGGCGCTTGAAACAGTACCGAAATATCGGGATCGCTCAATTGAAAATAATCGTGGAAAGAACCCGTTTAGTAATAGTGTAAGTAAAATAATAGAATTATAACGCAGTAGATAAATAAATCACTTTTGTTAAGTTCTAATGTATTTTAAGAAAATTTTAAATAACCAAATCGGTTAAAAAATCACTTTTTCGTAAAATATAAAGAGAAGATTACAAAAATTACCTTTTAAAAAAAATGCAATATTTAGTATCGTAATTAATTTAATTATAATTAAAAACATTAATAAATTAACTTCTAAGATTACTTATTCATCTAATAAGACAACGAGTTCAAACAGATATGTTTTAGAAGTACTCGAGTAAATTTAAAGTTAATTTGTAAAGCTCCCCCCCATGTGTAGAGAGTCATATAACACATGGTTTAGATAAAAGCATGCATTATATATCGAGCGAGCGACAAACGGCGTGTACGTGGGCTCTTCTTAAGTAGAATACTTCGCGGGGTTGCATCCCTTACGCTAGGGGTGGTTCATTGATAATTTTAAGTAAGTGTTTTTAGTTAAGAAGAAAAATCTACGGATCACGTGATGGTAAGTTGATACTGGATGTCTCAAGATGTGGTATTGCAAGATTCATGACGGCAAATTACTATCAGGTGGTCTGTATGCATGTGCACACCAGGCTGTGTTTCATGTATTAAGACAATGATATTTTTTTTAATTAATTTTGTTAACAATACTACTTACTACTGGAAATCGATAGTATGGCACAACATTATTATAATTTTAGTTTGTAACTGTGCATATTCTATTCTACTGATGCTGATTCAAACAAATAAATTCATTTCATTAGTATTATCAAAAATATTGTGGGCGTTTGCACTGGTAGACAAATTAATTTTAGATTATTGCCTCAGTTACACAATTTATACTTGCTTTGAGAATACAAAAATAAGTCAATATTTCAAAACAAGTCGTGATTATTTTTCCAATATAAAGTTCAAGTCACTGGAGACCCGCAGCTCTCAGATATCATTAAAATTTATAACTTTATACATTTTCTAGACCAATACTGTTTTAATCATAAAGCTTCTTTTTTGTATTTTTCTTGGAATAATTTGAAACTAAATTTAAATATACTTTTTTTGTTTTTGAACAGCTAAATTATTGCAAAAGCTTCAGTCATCTTAATTTATAAGAATTTGCTGATTAAACTTGAAGATAAGCAATGTAGATGTACATTATGTGGGTGAATCGATTTCGATGTTGAGTTTTCACATAATCTAAGTTTGATAGTATTTACAAGCATTTTAAATTAATATATTTAAAGAAAAGCAAGTGTTTTTTTGTATTAGTAAATTTTTATAACAAATTTTTTTAACCGTATTTCTTTTTGATCTTGGAAAAATCCATCCAAAACATTTAAGTAAATTCTAAAAATACTTTATTAAAGCGTATTAAGAAGCCTTTGAAGTGTTCAATCTCTATTCAAGGATAACTTCATCTTTGAAGTAGAAGTTTACCAAAACGTGATGGACACCGAACACCCCCGGGGTCACAATTAACTGAGAACACAGAAAACGACTGCAGAAGTCAAATGTAATACTCAGTTTTAGTTCTGTACTCATAAATATTATTTTTAAAAGATTTCCAAACTGAAGAGGTTTTTAACTGGCGATTTTTTTTTTAATGATTGGTGAACCGATTCCGATTATTATTCTGCGAATATGAAAAGTGATGCTCGTTTTAGGATTTCATTTAACATTTATCAGTTTTAACTTATTTATTCAACATCATCATCAGCCTATAGACGTCCACTGCTGGACATACGCCTCCCCCATACCTCGCCACATCGACCGGTCCTGCGCCATCTGCATCCAGTGACCTCCCGCGATCTTGACCAGTCCATCGGTCCATCTTGTGGGGGGTCTACCAACATTGCGCCTACCGGTTCGTGGCCGCCACTCCAGAACTTTTCTTACTTATTTATTAAATTTTAGTAATTTATAAATTGTTCTTTTTTGTGACATGTTTATAATATAAATATACGTGATAAAAATATACGTGAATAAAAAATATAAAAAATACACGTGATTGCTTATATTTCTCGTTGAAATATAAAGACAATTTTTTTTCAAAAATATTGTCAAGCATAATTTTATGTAGTTTCTTCACGTTCGACTTCTGTTCTTTGACCACAAAAATAAGTATTTACATTTAATTGAAGCAAGCCGCCATGTTCCTACATGTCCCTTATAATACATGACATGTCTCATACATATTTATTGACCCGACCCCGCCTGGACCGGGTCCAAGCAATCGCAGACTCTATTAGATATGGGACATACTGGTTGTAATAATGTATCGATAAAAACTTGAGAGGTGTCAAGGGACACTCGGATGGAACGAAGATCCTTTCCAATAATTAGTGAGGTAAATGTAATAAAATTTTATTTTTTTATTTAACAACTGAAATAAAATATTTAGATCACAGCGCCATCTAGCGATAATCATCTAAAACAAAAAAGTGTCGTGCTAACTTTTTCATAAGAATTTCCGTCTAGCCCCCTTTCAATAACGCGCGATAAGGAACTACGTTCCAATATTTTTGGGTAATTTTTATAGCAACCGTTTGTTTTATGAGTATTAAATGCGAAGCCTAAAACTGTTGAAATGGAAAATTACTGACAATATTCTTGCATAATCAATACATCAGCTATTTTCTTGAATATAGAGGATAGAAAATGAATTTTACAAAATCTACAATAGGGTATTTTTTTTATATATGGTATGGCAGATATCGTAGACATTTGGTAACGTTGAGGTGCATAAGTGCTAGTTTGTTCAATCAATGTCTACAAAACTTTATTTTATCATAAAAAAAACAAAATGTCTAAAAACTATCGACGTCGATAAAACTATATTTAGTAATTTCCCATCCCTAACCATCAAGTGATGTTATCAAAAGAATACACCGCGTTCTGCAAGCGTGCGACACACGAACTGTTATTATATGTTTTTATTTATGTTTTCTTGTCTAGACTGTACTTTGATGATTTTTAATTATAAAAGGGCTGATCTAGGACAAAGTAATTAATCTGTCCCTTGAGTAATGTGCAATAAATTAATGTAAATTATGGATTCTTTGCTATAGTTCATTTTGAAATATAGCACGAGTACGTCGGTAGTTTTAGGACTTTTATTTATATAATTTGTCTTTTTGGGTGTGTTATGAGGAGTTTTAGTTTTATAACGTGGCTTTTAATTTTATTGGAACGAAGTTCCTTATCGCGCGTTATCGAAAGGGTCACGACACTTTTTTGTTTTACATGATTATCGCTAGATGGCGCTGTGATCAAAATATTTTATTTAAGTTATAATAATTAGTATTATAACTTAAAAAAATACAATTTTATTACAATTCCCTCACTAATTAATCCAAAGGAACTTCGTTCCATCCGGGTATCCCTTGCCACCTCTCAAGTTTTTTTTTTATATGTTTAATTACTTAAATTAATAATATAATTATTGCGATATGTGATGTTTTATGAAATAAATTTGTTTTTTTTTAAATCTACTTTTTATATATATTTATATTTTCAACAAATAGTATTTTTTAACCTATTTCATAGTAACATTAGAATAGCATGGAGATTGTGTGAGGCTTGAGGAGGGTCCTTAAAGTTAGGTCGTAGGTAGCGACCCCGCAGTGTCCCCTGACATTGCAGAGGTTCATGAGCGATGGTAACCACTTACGATCAGGTGGCCCGTAGGTTCGTCTTTTTTTTTTTTTTTTTTGGACGGGAGGAAATCGCCGGACTTCCACTCGCCCGACGAGTGGGGTATGTGGGTGTCGAACCGCACCAAAACCTCCCGCCTCTCACGCTCGACATCCGATGTAGTAGGGGTGACAGGACGCGTTCGCGATTGTCGCTTACGTATCGCCCCGTCACCCCCGGACGTCGAACCGGCAGCCGTCGGTGAGAACGACCACCGGCTCACTCGGTGGACGAGCCAATTATAGCCCGCCAAGATGGGGCCGTGTGATGTAGGGTCTCCCTCGGCCCAGGCCGGCCCAGGGCCAGCCCGGGTCGGGGAGCACGGCTTGCCATCCCCCGTACAGATGGCACGGAGGGTGCGCGCTGACGCCTAGCGCAGCACCCCTCGGGTCCGATGTTGGTGGACCCGGTAGTCTTAGGGGGCCAGGTCCCGGGACAACTCCCGAGGTCGGCCCCCCGCTCGACGTCGGCGGCGACGGGGTTGGCCGGGGAGGGAAGAGCTCTCCCTCTCCCGCCCCGCCGCCTCCTTTTGCGAGATGGTGGACTCGCAAAAGTCGAGCATAGCTTTCCAGGACTCGTCGTCATCGAGCATCGATGCTACGACGCTCGGCAACGACAAGTCCTGTCCTACCTGTGCGACCAGGACACGGCGCTGCTCCTCCCATGCGGGGCAGACAGCGAGCGTATGCTCTGCCGTGTCCAGGTCGCTCGTGCAATGATGGCACCTCGTCGTCGGCTCGACCTGTATCCGATGCAGGTACTTCCCGAAGCAACCATGCCCGGTCAGCACCTGCACCAGACGAAAGGTGAGACGTCCCTCGCCACGACTCACCCAGTCCTCCAGGACAGGGCGAATCGCCTCGACGGTCCTTAGACCCCAGCTGGGGTTGGCCAAGCGCCTTGACCAAGCCTCCAGCACGGACCGCCGAGATTGGGCCTTCCGGTCCCGTACCGCGGCTCTGATGGGACGCACCACACCCAGAGCACGGAGGTCGCAGCGCCAACGATAGTCGTCGGCGAGCGCCTCCGCCTCCAGATCCCATGGTGGCGTCCCCGCCAGCGCGCACGCCGCCTCAAAGGAGACGGTGCGGTATCCGCGGATGACCCTGATAGCTACGACGCGCTGCGGCCGGTACAGGATCCGGACAACAGTTGCTGTCCGGTTTCCCGGTCCGGCCCAAACGGGCGCGCCGTACAGGGCCATCGAACGCACCACCCCCGCGTAGAGGCGGCGCACGACACGGTTTGGTCCCCCGAGATTCGGAAGCAGCCGGCTCAGAGCGCCGGCCGTCCTCATCAGTCGGGGGACAAGCTCCGTAAAGTGGGCCCGGAAGGTCCAACGGCTGTCCAGTATGAGGCCGAGGTACTTCAATCGCACCCCGACCTCTATTGGGACGCCTCCAACCACGATTTGGGCCCCTGCAGGTGGCGTCACCCCAGCCCTGTGGAACCACAGGGCCTGGGATTTATTGAGCGCCACCGCGAGGCCCAATCTCCTTATACGACCGACGACGAGGGCCACCCCCGCTGTGGCGAGATGGGTAGCCTCTCTGAATTCTTGACCCCGGGCCATGACGAGCGTGTCGTCAGCGTAACAAATCACGCTCAGGCCCGGGGTCAGGGCGCCTCTCAGCACCCAGTCGTACCCGACATTCCAGAGGAGAGGTCCGAGGACCGACCCCTGAGGAACCCCGCATACGACCGGAAACCGGTAAACGGTCCCATCGTGCCCGGTGCATACTACCGACCTGGCCTCCAAGTAGGAGCCGACCAGCCGGCGGAGGTAGGGGGGAACTCCATGTCTCTCGAGTGCCCCCCCTATCACGGACCAGGGCAAGGTGTTGAATGCGTTGGCGATGTCAAGCGACACCGCCAAGGCCGCCCCGCCCTGTGATACGGCTTCATCTGAGAGGGCCCGCACGCGAAGGATCGCGTCCACGGTTGAGCGGTTGGTTGGCAATAAAAAAAAAAAAAAAAAAAAAGATGCCAAATACTATTTCTAATTGAAGTTATTAACCTAAAATAGTTTCAATAAAATAGATTTTCCTCCAATATCTACATTTAGCCATTTCGACAGATCACTGTTTACTCGTTTGAACTGAAACTGGGTAAAGATTTGTAAACAAGTCGTGAGATCTGATGAACTGGCTGAAATAATACTGACTGTTAGCAGCTGACGCGTAAACTGACTGGGAAATGGAAAATTAAGGCGTGCACTTTAAATATTTCCTGTTTTCCTGTCGTTTTAAGGTCAGATATTCGTAAGTAAAATTCTCGTGACACAATGGTAGTTGGCTTACTCCTCTGTAACGGCTGGGTTGATTTTCATGCAATTAATATGCACATTTAATAGGTTTGAGAATCAGCTACTATCTATTTTTCAGACCCCCAAGTAATACGAGACCTCCCTTATCAATTTTTTGATTAATTTTTGTACCAAGTTTTTTGCTTTTAATGTTTTTTATTATAGGACATTAAAATACATACAATACTAAATTTTTGCTCTTTTACCATCAACCGCTATTTTTTAAGAGCCATTAGGATATTTTTGGTTCTGTATAGTATTCACATAGATGACGTCATAATATATGACGGGGTGATAACAAGGGAAACCAACCTATTCACAGTGCGGGTAGTTGGAAGTGAAGACTTGCTATAAATACAGACGTTGGCCGCTGTTATTATTCATTCGTGTTTGAATTGTCGAGGTGAACGGACCTCTTGGTGATAAAGTAATAAACTGGTAAAACTCGTCATTTTGAAGTTTTTATTCAAAAGTGTTGATCATCAAGTGTTCAAGTGGACATTATGACGTTATTCCTGACAAAACCAAACGAAGATCGACTGTTCACAACGTCATTACACCTCAACACACTATTTACGCATATATCATAGTCATTTGGTTTATTTCTTTAGTGCCATGTAGACGAGCTAACGAGCCACTTGATCAGGCGTGGTCACTATAGCTCATGGACCTCTGCAATATCAGAAGACACTTTCTCGCTAAGCCGTTTTGTGTGTGAACTTTTTTGTTAATTTTTCAATATGTGTCTGTATGTTCTTTATTACACACAAATAAACTTATGTCTATGTCTAAGTAGTAAAGTAGATCTTCGACGTTTAAAAACCTTTAAAGCCTCGATTGAAGAAATATGAAATACTATTGATCAACAGTATTTTTGACATGAATTAATGTGTCCAAGTGCTAGAGAGTTCTTCTTCAAAAGGGTCTTTGAAGGTAGATCGTAGGGGGGTTTGGACATTGCAGAGGTCCATGAGCAACTGTAACCGCTTACGATCAAGAAGACTATTAGCTCGTTTATCTACATGACAATACTTAAATTAATTTAAATACATGTAATTTTTTTATGATCATTAAGAAATGTATGGAGCAATAAAAGAAGTTATATACCTATCCTAACCTAAAGAAATGCCTATATAATTACTTCATATATCCAAATCTAAATACTGTGTTTATTAGCACGCATTAGATAGAGTCGCTCTACCACCACTCTACATAGACAAGCGTGTACTAATGATAATGTTATTAAAGCGCGAATATAATTCAATTCACAAATGGTTCCGTACATTTTATAGCGACGTACACGACTCTACATTTTACATTTACGACTTTGTAATCGTGTTGCCATTACTCTATTATTATGATTAGCTATTACATTTACTGGATATTGCACGAAATTAGTTTTATATTAACTCTATGAGTTTTTCTTTTTGCTCTATGTTTTTTATTATAGATTTGATTGTAGAGATATTATAATAGTTAATAAAACTTTATCTGAGATATATTTCAATTACATATCTAAATTAACTAGTAGAATAGTTTCGAGTTTCCTGAATACTGAAGATTATACATCGGCCATTCCATAAAATGCCCATTTCAAGAGCTTTAAATCCCAATAAAACTAGCCTATAGTAGAGACGACTCTACAATTCCTTACCGACTCTACCTATAGAACTTATGAGTTACATCCAGTCACTTTCAATTCCACGTGCGGCACAAATTCTTCAAACCGAATTAATGACTTTAATCCCAATACCCAATTAAATACGAACAAAAGGCTAACACAAAAAAGGAGAGCCGACAACACTTAATGAGCTTAACTAAACACCAAAAAACCGGTTTTTTTCACAGACCGAATCACTTATTATTTGGTAGAGTAAGATGCACCTTAAAACTATGGGTATACGGTTAAAATCATAATGATATGTAGAGTTATAGGCCTCTGTTGTATAGAGTAGGACGCGTGCGGCTCGCGCGACTCTACGCGGCGACTGGCGTAGGGCGGGCGGCTCGCTTCCTCTAGTGATGGGACATGTACCTCACCTGTCGGATTACACTCACTCAACTCTATCATTCTGAATTGAGTCGTTTACACTTTAAATTTTTGGAACGAAGTTCGAAAGGGGGCTAGACGGAAATTCTTATGAAAAAGTTGTCACGACACTTTTTTGTTTTAGATGATTATCGCTAGATGGCGCTGTGATCAAAATATTTTATTAAAGTTATAATAATTAGTTAAAAAAATAAATTTTATTACAATCCTCACTAATTAATCGAAAGGACCTTCGTTCCATCCGGGTGTCCCTTGACAACTCTCAAGTTTTTTTTTTGTCATTGATTGTCACTTTGAATTTAAAGTAAAAAATAGCCAAACTATTTAAGAAATCTTAAAAAAACAACACCATTTTAGTCTACTAAAGAACTATCCGATAAATATAACTTAAAATAATTCCACATTTATAACGAGAAAACACAATATTTCAATACATTATAAGTTTAAAATATAAAAAGTTGCAACAGATGATTCAAAAACGAATCAAGACGATGCGCTAACAAAACAGTTCACCTTTTCCCATCCCTATGGTAGAGTCGTGAAATAGGTTAACGATCACGTTTCCTCGCTGCGATAATACCGCGCCTCATTCCAGATTGTGACTCGAAGGTTGCTTCACTCATTACTCTAGACTCTACCGACTCTACTAAACTCTACTGGTCACGCATCATGACTTATAATAACATTCTAGAATGTATGTGAGATTATTATGTGTTATTTTAGAAATTATTTAGTAGTGTTTAAAATAATAGGGTTTATTTTTCGTGTGATTTTTAGAAAAAAAATTTTTTCAAACTCTATATTACATTTTTTTATACATATTTAAGGCTTGTTATTGTAGAGTTCTATGAGCTACTGAAACTAATAAAGTAACTAACAAATGGGCTCTCAACTCATTGATCTACGCTTTGCAATTGCAAAAATAAACTATACTAGAGATGTTTGATGAAAACAAGAGCCAAATATGCTACAAGTAAATTTTGTATTTATCTTCCTATAAAAAGTAATTCATTGTATCTCAATAAAAGGCTTATTTTAAATTCATAAAGTCTAGTTTCCGCAGCTCCGGTCTATAAGAGAGTTCTAATAAAGTCTCTATCGATCCGGAGTTCATCTGCTTTATTTTTCAGTCACGTACAAAACAACACACAACAGAGGTTGTCTTTGCCTATAATCTCTACAAAATGTAGAGTCGACTCTACATCATGTAGAGTTATTGGAGTTTTAAGGTATTGGTATTAAGATAATTCGTTAAAAATAGTCCATGGCTATTTTGAAATAAACCTTTGGGTGAACCAAATCTTCACGTTACATTTTTTTTAGTTAGACCGATTTGGATGATAAGTTAAGCCTCTTATTATGAAAAGTAATATTTGTAGATCAATTTTAATATAATATTATTGTAATCAGCTAAATATAACTTGGAGCTTATGATGGATGATCGCAAATATTTTGAGGTAAGCTCTACTAATTAGTTGGTACAAGGAAAATATTGTAAAAACATATAACACAGGTAGAGTCGTACTCTATATAACGTAGAGTTCATTTAGTTTATCTTATAATTATGAGTGCTTTGAGAAATATTGTATGTGGCTATATTATTGGAATAATCAATACATTTTGAAATATTAGTAAAATTTTTGATACAAATGTCAACTATTGCGCGACCACCCATACATAATGTAATGACTCTATTATTTATACAACTATGGAAGTATTGTACGGTAAAATTGTCTGTAACGTGTACGAACCCAGGGTCGAAATATATTTTTTATATAAATGACATTCCTAAAACGCTTAAAACCAATTATTATAACTGTGTGTCGAAGAGAGTTCCGTATGTGTGAGTTTGTTATTCTATTTGTATGACATATTATTTGTAAATCTACTCCCTAAGGGTTTTCTTTTGTTAGTATTAATAAGAAATCCGTAAAGGAACGTGTAAGAGAAGCTTGGATATTAGTTAATGAGACGTACTGCAACACGCGGCGCTACACTACTCAATGTGAACTAGGGATGGGAACATTACGATAAAAAAAGATTAAATTATTAATTATTGTGCTATGGTTCCCGGAGCACAATAATCTGTCTCTCTTTAAACGAGGTTTGAGAAAAGTTCTGTTTAGGTGATAGATAACGGCCCCACATTGCCCTGGCATTGCAGAGGTTCGCTTACCATCAGATAGGCCGTAAAAAATGAAAACCATATTTTTGGACTCAGGACTTATTACAATGACAGTTTTAACAAAAAAAACAACTTGTTTTTTTTTCCTATTTCTGAAGATAGTTCACTAAGTACCTTTGTAACGTTTAGTAGGTTAGGCAAGTAGTATGAAATAGAAATCACTTACTATAAGATATCATCACACATACACACACGTTACACATTACATAATTTTATTATTTGTTTATAATATTTTGTTTGATCTATCTCATTGTACCCCTAAGGACTAAAATCAGTGTAAACAAAATGTTAATCCGTAATTGGCTATTTTTTTGTTTTATAATTTTAAGTTGAATTTAATTGTAATTTTAGCTGTGGATTTTTGTTAAATAAATAAGATTATTCTTAGTAATACTAAACTATCTTCACTAAATTTTCAAAAAAATTAAATAAAAACATCGATAAAAAACGGTAACAACACTAGCCGTCTCAGACATTCTACGAGGCTACGTTGTAGCGTACGACCCTCCGTAGCCCCTCTACGGCATAGAGCTCTACGAGACACAATATTCAGCTTCTCCCCACTCGCAATCATTTGAATACATTTACACTTTACTAACTTATAA
Organism: Trilocha varians; assembly: GCA_030269945.2. Lineage (NCBI taxonomy): Eukaryota > Metazoa > Arthropoda > Insecta > Lepidoptera > Bombycidae > Trilocha > Trilocha varians. The sequence goes on from AP028277.1 coordinate 10,139,425, forward strand.
AAGTTTTTATTCGATAGAGAGGTATTGGGAATAAGAATAACTAGATTAACATATTGTAAACTCTATGTAGAGTGTGGTTACAGTGGACTTATGGCCTAAGGGAGACCTCCTTGCGGGCGAGGTAGTGTATGGTGGTCAGACCGAAGCCCCTGTAGTAGATTTCAGATATCGTATATATGCGAAGATTTTTGCAAATGTTGTAACCGCGATTCAGGATCTCGCGCACTATTATTGGTCGCCACATAGAGTGAAGATTATTTAAACGAGGTTTGTGAGCTCTATGTGGTTGGTCGTAAGGTCGATATTGCTGGGGGATTAAAGAGAATTTTATTTATTCATATTTTCTTTTTCAACCCCAAAAAAAGAAAATTATTAAATTGTCGAAAATAATAAAAATCCATAATATTCGAAATATCGATTTAAAAAATCGATTATCTCTATCAAGTACAAGAACCTCTCCAGAATCAAACCCGCAGTATAACCGTTAGTACAACTTAGAACATAAATTTTGTTCATTCTATAACAAATGCATTCTTTGAACTTAAACTTACAAGCGAAACTATCCTCTATTACACGTGTCTAAGTCCTAAAATCGTTTGAGAAATCAAAATGTAATTTTGACTAGACACTTCACAGGAACTTTTATCTTATATTTTGATAGTTAAAGGTCATTTTCGCGTGCACTGAAGATTAGAAATATTTAGCAGGTTCTCCAAAGGGGAATATGAATCAATTTATAGTGAGAATAATGTATAAAGTGAGAACACAGAATAATTATTCCGTGCAGAAGAATAACTTAGTATCAAACCTGACACTTGATGACATTTGCACTACGGTCTACATATTTTATGACTAAACTAGGTGAACCGCGCAACTTCGTCTGCGTTACAAAAAATTGTAGCCTATGTGTTATTCTGATGTATAAGCTATATTGTGGTAAAGTTTCACTCAAATCCATTCAGTAGTTTTTACGTGAAAGAGTAACAAACATACATCCATACATACAAACTTTCGCCTTTATAATATTACTAGCTGACTCGCACAACTTCGTCTGCGCCGAAAAAAAAAAATTAGGGGTGGACTACCCCTAACATTTAGGGGATGAAAAATAGATGTTGGCCGATTCTCATAGGTACCGGATAAGCACAAAAAATTTCATCAAAATCGGTCGAGCCGTTTCGGAGGAGTTCAAGTTCAAACACCGTGACACGACAATTTTATATATTAGATTATGATTATGATTTCATCGCACATATGACATTACTAAAACGTTTGTCAGTCACACAAACAATAATATTGTCAAATAATAATAATATGTGTGAAGCACATTGTTGAATTGAGTTACTTTTTTAGTCGAAAATCAAATAAAATTGGCCAAATCAAGTTATCCTTACCATCGCATTACCAAGTTTAAATATATGAACCAAAAAAAATGTATTCAATAATATTTCTGATTCTCAATTCTCAATAATAAAAAATATATACCTAAACAGAACGCTTCTACGATAGCAAAGACACAATAATCAGTTTTTCGCGTTTTCCGAAAAGTGTTTTTTAGTTGACCCTTTTTAGATCTAAGTGTGCGATTGGTAAATACACAATTGAAATGCTGATAACAATATTGACAGTGCACGGGCAGCCTTTTAAACTTGACTTAGTTTTAATATTTATTTCTGTAACGTATATGTGTTGTGGTGCGGAGTAGTGAGTGAAGTGTATCGTGGGAGTGCGGTCATGAGGTCGCAGGTTCGATTCCGGCGAGTGATCGAGTTCAAAGCTCATGGAATAATCAAAGCCTCCACGAAGTTTGTTACCGCAGGCGTCATTAATAATAAAGGTAAAATTAATGTGCTTGTGTTAATTTTGAGTTAGTATATTGGAATTTCTTTCTTGTATTAATTGAAATGAAATGAAATATTTATTTAACTAAATTTAGGACATACAATATTAAGCAGTGACCCCTGCACTAGGACAAGCCTGTGTCGCAGGAGGACTGTGTTAACAAATAATTCTCTTAACCAACATATTAAGACACCAAACATCAAAACAAATTTCCAAGAGTAAATACAGCGATGTATATAGAAACAGATTACAAAAAACTAGCAAAAAGTGTGTTATCTATTATTTATTATTTTAGAGTTAGACGTGGTTGGTCAACATTGTGGTGTTTCAAGACGATGCTTATACAAAACGTTCCTAATTTTTTTTACACAAGAATGAGTAAACAAGTGGCATAACATTAGCATATATTTTGACTATGAATTTTATAATTTTAAAAGTACATATAACTCCAAAAGAATACAGGATGACCAGTCTATATTCTGTATTATCACTCTCCTTAAACCATCATTAAAAAATCACCTCGTACATTTGTCCCGATTCTACTTCCAACAAAAAACACGCTGAAGTGAAATCGTAAATTCGTCGAAAAATTACTAAAGTTTTTTTATATTGTAAAGTGAGGATAGTCCCTCAGAAGGGCGCGCTGAAGTCAGCGCAGGGCCGAGGACGGGAACTTCGACTAACGAGATTAAGGACAGACTCTCATTTACGCGTTTACACCAAAAAATATATTTTCTGGAATGTGTGAAAACACGCCTGATTACATACAGAGATATGCTGGATGTTTCTTGATTAAATCATACTGTGAAATAATTTGACTCTTCGGAAAATTTCGCTCTGATTTTCTTAGCTTCTTCGTTTATTTCGTAAAAAATAACTTCATAAAATTCGTGCTGTGTTTTTTTTAATAGTAAGGGATGTAATAAAAATGACGATTATTTTCTAGGTGTGATTTTAAGTGTAAAACAGTAGACCAACGTCAAAAAAGCTTAATTTTTGAGTTGTAATTTAAAACAACGAATCAACAAACTCACACAAAAATCTCCTCTTTCCTAAAAAAACACTGTTCATTTCCAACACGAACAAAACCGCGAAATATACTAATAACATTCTGAATAAATGATTACCTACAAACCCATTCTGAGATTCTTTTTACGGTTTTCCTTTTGTGTATGACCGAGTAATACTGACATTTGGAGGCTCTACTCGAAGGCTCTCTCGCCACGTGTTCCGATCATATTTTTGTCACGACTTTTTTCCCTTTGAAGGGGTTGTTTATCGAAAATATTGAACAAAGAAAATATTAAAATCATTTTCAGAAAGAGGTAGAGTTTACAGTTGTACAGTACTTGTTTGATCGTAGATTCAAAATCAAAGTGAGGAAAGTAAAATAAAATTTTACCTGCAAAAATTGCAATTTCCACATTTTAAAATATACTTTGAAGTGTCAAACTGCATTATTTTCTACAAAAAACGCGCAAAACAAACTCTGTCATAACACTTATGAGGACAAAACTTAGTTTGCGCAGAAAGGAAACGTAAGGACTTACTTTATATTCAGAAACGGTATTTAATTCACGAGCCAACCGCAATTATAGATAAAATAACATTACGTGTATAAAACGAATATTTGTGCAAAACTTGGTCAAGCTCATTTTTCATTCATTTAAATAAAAATTAATTTCTTGTTTCAATCAACTACACTAATATTTACACATAAAACCCAAGCCTAAAAGTATATAGTAATTTACTTTTCGTTAATCGCTAAAATCAGTGGCGGGCAGTCTATAGAAGTAAGTATGCATTGCATACACACATCTTTCATATTATGATAAAAAGTACAACAAAAATGGAATATGTTGTATACACTTATTATTCCCATTATTTGCAAGAGAAAGAAGATAGTAGTAAACGCTTTCTAAAATTTACATGCACGTCATCAGTCGTAAGAGACAGTTTTTGAGGGTTTTTTTTAGGTGGAGGAAATTGCCAGACTCTCACCCGGGATGAGTGGGAGTTGAACCCCACTAAAACCTCCAATCGCTCACAAAAGGCCAGAACCCAGCACGGGGTTGTGCGGGACAATGCTACGCGTTACGGCATTCTTCCCCATTGCTCACCCCTAAGTGTTTGAGGATAGGGATTTCAATTGTATATCCACAATAACTCTCCCATCAATTCTACATAAAACTGCAAAGTGATTGGAACCTCGTGAACGTCGATAAAGTCATTAATCAGGGATCCGTAGGCGCACAAATTAATCCAACATTTACATTGGCTCGAGTTCTCGTTGTAATGTTCTACAAATTACTTTTATAACTTTTATTACTTATTAATTCGAGTGTTTGAAGGTTCCGTAATGGATATTTAATGGGACAGCGATCGGCCATTTTGTAATACTTTAACAATTTTAGAGGTTATATTAAATTAAATTTATAGATTATCAAATTCTCAAGAAGTTATTAATTGACAACAGCAAATTTTTTCAGTAAACCTTATTATACGTAGATATTATATGACTTTAGATCATCTATATATGTATATGATACAAATGATGATGTATGATGTGATGTACATATATTTGCTAATCACACACGCACTTAACGATACAGCCTTGTAAAAATTACAAAAGATATATATAGTTTATACAGGATGGTTTTGTAGCCTTGTGCGACCGAAAGTAGTATGAATGCACTGTCGATCCACCCTGTATTATTACGATGGTATCATCAATACCACATTTCTAACATTAAAAATAACCTGTAAAACCCACAGAAAGTTTGTCTTTCCAGATAACTGTCACTGTTTTTCTTTATCTATTGATAAGACCTACCTTTTCCGTGGAGCTGTTGTCTGTTCTCCGTGCCCTTGAGGCTCTCCGCCGTGTGGAGGAGCTCGTCCAGCTGAGGTTTCTTCTGCTCCAGCTCTCGGAGTACACCCTGGAAAATCAACTGGTTTAGTCATTTTGTTTTAAGTTACGTAGAATTTAGGTTAGGAAGATTTACTGTTTCAAATATATAAGATTCTAAAAAATGTACATTTAATAGTTACTAATAATAGTTAGTTGTTTCTAATTATATATATTAGAAACATGAATATTAATTCAAAACATAGGTATATTTCGCCCTCTGTCTCTGTGATTTATGTAATACTAGCTGCTGCCCGCGACGTCGTCTGCGTGAACCCTAGGACCCATTTTTTTTCATTTTTCCCGGCAACTATTCGATTTTTTCTCGCCGTAAAAACCATCCTTGAACTTCAACGAACATTTAAAAAAAATATTTGGCCAAATTGGTCCAGGCGTTGTTGAGTTATGCGCTTACCAACACATTTTGCGATTCATTTTTATATTATAGATTCAAGGGTGGAAACTAAGCTAGTTGGGTTATCTACCTATTGTTCATTATTTACTGTTTCCAAAATTAAACTGTGACAAGCATTACGATATTTTTCTTAAATTGTAAACAGTCCAACTTGATGAAAAAAATCCCAATACACTACACAATCTCGCTACAGAATTGCCTTTGCCCACGTCTGGGAAGTTAAATTATTAAAAAGTATAGTGTTGCACTCGTTCCCGAGTCGAATACAAAATGATAACAAATAAAACACTAGTTTAAAGTACCAGACGCGCCCTCTATTCTATTCCCTTAAGAAAAAGACGAGAAATTGAACAAGAACTACTTTAAATTAAATTGCAACAAAACTTTATACAAGCAAGATCCTGGCTATAATGAAGACGTAAGCTTGCTAAGACAAGTAAAACAAGCTCAAATACGATAGGTTTGTGTGTAATACAGCGGTTCCTATGACTTAATCCAGTATGATACCCGCTGCGTGGTACCATTCAGTTTTAAGTTCGTCTATTTTTATTTCCTTATTTATAATCAAACTTACAGTCCTTTGATGGTAAGCGGTTACTATCACTCATAGGCAATGCCGGGACTTAACAACAAATGCTTTCCTAGACTTCTCTGCTCAGAGTCATCACGCTATAGTTCCTGACTACATGAGTTACAATAGTGGCATATAAACCTCGTTCAAAGAGAGACATATTTTTTACTAATCCTGTACAAAACCTCTTAATCCAAGTAACTAATTACTAAGTAATTACTCAGCTAAAACGCCCGTAGTTTTATCTGTTAAGTTTGTCAAAGCGAGGCCCGCGTCCTCCATTTTGCGAAGTAATCCAACGTAGATTGAAACTCCCATTATCTCCCTCCCTCCCTCCCCGCTAAATAGCCGGCGACCACTTACACCTTGATAGACTTGTTTACTTGACTTCCTGAGTTAAAAAGATTTTTGTAAGAGGTTTTCGGAGATGATATTATAATCGTTTTATGGATATGTATAAGAAGGTTTAAAAGCGACATTGTCATTTAGCTGTGAGTTAAAAATCAATTTTTGACCGATTTTGATAATCAAAAGGGTTTATCCCATTCGGATTCTTTCTTGTTTAATGATGGTAAGCCAAATTTACTTTAAATTGAATAATAGTTGGTAATACTTTCATGCATTTTCAACGGGTTCTTACCACGATATTTAATTAATTGAGTTGTCTCGATATCAGAGAGTCTTGTAGATACAGTGAGTGTGGTGTGTCGTGATGTGAGTTCGAGTTCCAGTGGTACTACCCAAAAGCGAACGAAAAAGAGGGTAGACAGATTTGTTTGCTCTTAAATCGACCCGCAGTATCCAGTCTTCTCGTGATCATGACGTTTGCAACAACGTTGAAATATCGAGACAACTCAATTAATTAAATATCGTGGTAGAACCCGTTTAAAATGCATGAAAGCATTATAGAAAACCGCGAGTATCTGAATAAGTTAATAATTGGTAATTAATTAAATTGGTATAAATTTTAATTGGTAGGTATTTTTTTGAAGAATATACTTTGTTTTATTGCGTATAAATGTATTACTAGTTCGCAAAATAATGCTTTATTTTCTCCGCGTAATAAAATTATTGTTAACACCAAACAAAAGCTCTCCGTCTTTCGTAAATCCCACAACATATCCCCGCGTACAAAAACAATCAATTTCAATAAACTAACATCACAGAATAACACAGAAGGCAATCTATAGACAATTCATGTTTCACAAACCCTCACTTATCTCTCACTAGAACGTACAAAACTTACTAGAATACTTCATTAAGGTAAAAATAGGTTGTGCCTTATAGTGCCATCTAGATGTAACAGTTGACAGACAAAATATGGTTATGCTGTCACTGAAATTAAATATTTAAAAAAAAAACTTGAGAGGTGTCAAGGGACACCCGGATGGAACGAAGTTCCTTTCGATTAATTAGTGAGGGAATGTAATAAAATTTTGTTTTTTTAAGTTATAATAATTAGTTAGTTTAAAACGTCTGTCTCTCTCTCTCTTGATTCAAGATTTTGATCACTGCGCCCTCTAGCATTAATCATATAAAACAAAATAAGGAATTGTTTTAAAAAAAAATATCACAGCGCCATCTACCGATAATCATCTAAAACAAAAAAGTGTCGTGACAACTTTTTCATAAGAATTTCCGTCTAGCTCCCTTTCGATAACGCGCGATAAGGAACTTCGTTCCAAAATCTTGAACATTTCAATAAGTTTTCAAAGTTCTTTTTACTAAACTTTCCGCGCTTAGTATGAAGTCATCTTTTTGGTAATTCCACATTTATCTCGATTTACAAATTTCTCTAAAAGTACAGTAACACGGGACTTTCACTCACAATATTGTACAACTACTTTCTTACAAAAAACTTAATGCTGTAACACGACCGTATAGATGTCTCATCTTCCTACGAGGCGTTAAAATTATATTATTGTACTGTCGTGTTATAACGATAATTGAAAGATGTCAATATAAATAATAAATGGGTAGGTTTTACTTCTGCGAGTATTCTGTGCTATAAGTATCAACACAATAGAGTCAGTATTAGTACGTGCGTGGTGTGTGACGTCACTAATTAATTACTGTCATGCGTCATCATTTGTCAACACGATCTGATAGCTAAACACTGTATCATGTCACTATCGTGTCACTTTAATCACTAATGTCGTCAAATTATCACTAATTTAGTGAACGAGAAATGAGAAATTCGGGTTGTAATTAAAACTTATTGTTAGTTTTTTATTGATTAACAAGTTGATGATACTTCGTCTGCGTTTCAAATGAGAGTCGTAAAGAACTCAGCTCTTTGTTAGTGAAAATGCTCGGAAAATTGCTCAGAGATTTTCCGGAAAAACAGACAGATTAATCGTGGTGGTCGTGTAGTTAAAGCGGTTTTCTTTCGTGGGAGGTCGTGAGTTCGAACCCAGAACGCCAGAAAAAGATTTTGTGCTATTTATCACAAGACCACGTGGTAAAAACGATGAAGGAAAACATCGTGAGGAATGCATCCCGTATTAATGAAAGCTGTTCACAAGAGCGTTCCGGAAACAAGCTTAGGTCCTTAGAGGTAGCTCGTAGGCACTATTTAGTAATCCTTAACATTACAGAGGTCCATGAGCAACGGCGACCACTTACAATCAGGTGGCCCGCTGACTTGTAAAAAGCTATCAACAATTCCATAATCAGATTATCTAACAAAAATCCTTTACAAGTAAGTTAGAAGTATAAACAAGTAAATTGAGATAAGCATCAATGTACAAAGGAGTGTAACTTGGGCTCCATCTTGAGAGACTTGAGATGCTGTTTATTCTTTACTTGGCTTTGTGTGAGAAGAGATAACTCCAACTTTGGGTTAAGGGGACGTTTTGAAGGTTGCGTATTTCGTGATACTGGAAATTCATAAAGTTGGTGGATTTCAGGTAAACAGTCAGTTAGGTTTTAAGACTGAATTTCGTAATAGTGGAAAAAATAAAAGTAACGCCATCGTGTTGATGATATTTGCGTCTGTTCATTGCCTGTCTGTTTGTAAGGGACTATTTTTAAAAAGGCTTTACGGAAAGGGGTTATTACTGACAGATAGCTGCTATTGTACCAAGGTTACTAATGGTTACTGTAATATTGATTACTTTTTGACGTGACAACGTCTTATAAATTGGTTTGCCGGGTGACACTTCAAGAAACTGCGTTACGCTCCGCTCATGTTATGCGCTCACAATGAGAGCGAGTGAGAGGCACGCGTCCCAGAGCGAGAGAGAGAGAGTGAGAGAGATAGGCATACACACCGGTTCATGTCTTGCGCTTCTATTATAAATTATTATTATTTCTACTACTATTATTTCATCCTTCTTCCTACTATACGAATGAATATTCACATGAAAATTATTTTACTACTCAAAGTCGTTGTCACGTAAAACTTTCGCCCGTATACCGACATTACAGGCAACCAATTTTTTTTTTTACTTATATTTTGAAAATTTTTTATCATCTTTAGTTCAAATACATTTTTTTGTAATGTTAATTTGTATTTCATAATATTAATGACAAAGAACCCGTGGCCACTGAGTGAGTTAAATTTTCTTTAATATTAATAATGCAGCACACCTCGAAACGGCACCTTAATTTTTATTGCGACGAGGAAAAATACGTTACACAAGAAAAGTCAAAGTCAGTTGTGATACACCCCTCGCCCCGCACCCTGCACCCCCGCCCCCCGCCCTCGGGCGAACCACGCGATCAACTTTCCACCGTCATATTATAACATTATAAGTGTATATTATCATATTTCTAAGAATAACCTTCAGGATGTGTGCTGGGCGCGTGATTATGGCTTCTTAAGGCTTTTAGGGCACCCACACACGTGACAATATTATGACGAAGATATTATTACAATATTGAATATTACATAATATGTTTGTACAGTCTAATGGTAATTTGCCCTGGCATTGCAGAGGTTCATGAGCGACGGTGACCGCTTACCATCAGGTGGGTCGTATGCTCGGTTATCTACATTACAATAAAAAAAAAGCAGCTGGTTTTTTTAATCATGTTCATGAAACGCTATTATTTTACAGATCAAAAAGTTCTTGATCGACTTTGAATACTAAATGCGAACGAGGACGAAAAACAATCATCCAAATTGGTTTGCCTAACTAAAGATATCTCTGTTATTGACGAAGCACAAGTATCTAATCTGTTATCACTTACACTATTAATAAACGGGTTCTTACCACGATTATTTTTAACTGAGCGGTCACATTTCGACATACCACACTATCGGCAGTATCGACAGTATCGGCTATGTCGAAATGTGAGTTCGAGTTCCAGTGGTACCGGCAAACGAACGAGAAAGACGGTAGACAGAGTCGTCTGCTTTTACATGACCTACCCGCAGTTCCTCAGTCTTCCCGTGATCATGGCGCTTGAAACAGTGCTGAAATATCGGGACCGCTCAGTCAAAAATAATCGTGGTAAGAACCCGTTTAGTAATAGTGTAAGTGATGTAGATAACCGCGAGTGTTTAAAGAAATTTACTAATCTGTTATATTTATCCAAATAAATAAATGACCTCCTCTTTTCCTGAATTCCCATCTTAATATATATATCCACTTTATATTCATAAACGTAGTTAAGAATAATTCATATTGTCTCATACAATTAGACAAACCTTTTAGCCTTGTCTTTAGCAGAACGGGGGCTTCCTTTATCCACCCCCATCCCCCATTTACCCCCTATTGATCTCCCTTTGCTTAAAAACGACCGCCACATCACGAGCCCCGGTTATACCGACTTAATGGAACTGATACTGAGTGAGACAGAAGATAATTTGAAAACAAATTGTGCTTGACTGACATACATATGAATTATTGTCAAAATTTGATTTAAACGAGTGTCAAATGTGGTATTTTTTTACCTCGTCATAAGTGGTTACTTTCGCTCGTACTTCTCCAATTTCACAATGAAGGGCCGTTACCTACAGTACTGTACCAACCCATTACTGCCCACTGTTGGGCTCAGGTCTCCTCAGAAGAGGAATTAGGCATAGTCCACCAAGCTTGCCCAGTGCGGATTGGGGACTTCACATATCTTCAAAGGATTTTTAGAATCCTTTTCCGACATGCAGGTTTCCTCACGATGTTTTCCTTCACCTTTTTTAGTCAGTGGTGTTGTGAAAAATTGCAGATAAACCTTTTTCACATTTAGATTTAGAGGTACAAGCCGGCTGGTTTTGAACCCGCGACCTCTCGTTCGGAAGGAAGCGCTTCGACCACTCGGCCACCACGACAACACTACAGTGTCTTTGAGCAATTATTAAGATGTGATTTATTAATTTAGCTCGATATCTATCTATCAATAAAAAACCTTATATTGTAAAGTATCATCTCAGTTAAAATTCATTTTTAATACTTCTTCACTCGCTTGAAACTACGGATATTTCGTGTAATTTTAAGGAGCATAAGTATGAGTTCCTCTTAGCTAGAATTTTAATTCTGTATTATACTGTTATGTGACATGAGTTGTACTTCTGAATACGATGCATTTTGTTACTCCCTGACTTTTTTATTCAAAGCTTGAAGGTCTAATGTGACTGGTGGGGCCGAGATAAGCAGGTGGAGTGTTTTCATTTTTACGAGCGAGTCGTGAAGTTTTTTGTCTTAATTCAGGAAAATATTTACAATTATTACAAAACGTTTCCGTTTGATGATATCGAGGAAATTTCCGCGATGTAACCATTATTATTATAGGAATGTTTTAATTTTGAAGTTGTTTTACAGTCGCGTGGAATGATGTGGATTTGCTTTGCGATGAAGGCTTCGTTTTACTTTGAAACAGCATTATATATTTTTTGATAATGTTTATAATATTCAGGTTAAATGTTCTTTACAACTTTATGGCTCTACCTTTTTTTATTGCAGGATAGATAAACGAGCTTAAGGCCCATCTTACGGTAAACTGTACGCTGAGCTGGTCGCCCTTTCAGTGCATCTTTTATACATAGTTTTTTTATTATCTCTATAGTTGTGTAAGTTGTATAAGTTGTGTACTGAATAAGAAGTAATTTATATTATTGTCAATACTGTTTTCAATTAGTATTGACAATAATATTGCGAAAACATAATCTAGTCGAGCATACGACACATTGTAACAAAATGACTGAATATCCAAAATCAATGTTAAAATCATAGATTTATAAGTGAAGTTTATAAAATACATAAAATATTCAATAGTTACAAATCTCTACACATTGTCTATTCCAAGCACCATATCGATGGTCCCAAATTAATTACTAAAGTACTGGAATGTAGTTAAAACATCAAACGTTATTTGTGAAACAAGCTCCGGGTCGCGACTACACGAGCCGACATGTAAATTAATTTTAGTTTTCGATTGTTTTCACAAAGAACTGTGAAGTGCAGAATGGAGATTTTTTTTATGGATCTAAGATTTGAGTAACACAAGTTTACGTGTTACTAAGTTTTTTTCTTTTTTTGCCACGCAGGCAGACGAGCAGGCAGACGAGCAGGCAGACGAACGGCCCACCTGATCGTAAGCGGTTACCGTCGCTGATGGACCTCTGCATTGCCAGAAGACATTGCGGGGCCGCTGCCTACGGCCTACCCTTAAGGACTCTCTTCAAGCCTCGTTTGAAGAAGGACAAGTCATAGCGCTCGGGAAACACCGAAGAGGGGAGCTCATTCCATAGCCGGATGGTGCGTGGCAAAAAAGTATTCTGGAAACGGACCGTGGATGACCGCGGTGGTTCCAAATAAGTGTAGTAAGTACTAAGTGTTAAATGATCATTGTATTGTAGAGTTTTAGAATAGTAAGTCGAATTCAGTCAAATTACTACTGTATTGTAGAAGTTATATTTTGTGTGTTTACGTTTTATGATAAAATAAAATTGTGTTTTGATAGTTTTCCACTTTTTAAGTGAAACATTTTTTTATTAAGCAATGGTTTTCTGATGGGTGGAAGTAAAATTTTGTGATGAATTATTTCTAAATAGGTATATTTACCATCTACTTAACGACTTCACCTATTTTTATTTTCTACATATTCCATAAATAAGCCAAATACAGTCAAATACAGGGTGGATCTGTAACTTTGGACAATCTGACATGTCCTTCCATACTATGATGAATTTATCTTTTTATTCAATTCCTAAAATAACAATAGTTCTAAGTTGTATTTCGACATGTCATTCACCCCACGTCAGATTGTCCAAAGTTACAGATCCACCCTGTATAACAATGAATCCGTGGGTATTATTTATATTATTTCCATTTGTTAAAAATAACTCAAGATAATGAGTAGGTAGGTATATAAATAGGTAAGATAACTCCTAAAAATAACTGAAGTTATTTGATTGATTACGGCATACGTACTATGGTGTCTTCGTTTTTTTTTATTTCGATTAATTCGTTTGATTCGTTGATGGTAAATGGTTACCGTCAATCATGAGCTTCATCATTTCATTAATGATCTTCTGATTTTGGTCTGACTACAGGTACTTTAACTGAGAAGCTAATTATTTTTAATTTATCAGGTTTAACTAAGAAAAATAAATAAAAAAACAGTCTTTTGTACATTAAGTTTAAATAAATAGATAAAGAATCATTGTATTTCTCTTGAAGTTAAAACTGTAAGTTTAGGACTAACTTTTTATTTAGAGCTACATTAATTAAACAAGGGTAGTAATCCAACTTATTAATTGAAATTAAATAATTATAATTATTGAAATAACCAAGAACACGTCATCCCTGTTCGCTGGCTTTCGCCGGAATAGTAGTAAATGGTGGTAGCAAGTGTGTCGTGTGGTGTAGCTTGCCGGCTGGGCCGTTGCCTAGCAACCGAGCTCCACCCCGACCCACCCTCCCGCTACTACGAGGGGGGGGAGTCGTTTAGTGATGGGACATTGTTATCGATAACAGGAGTGTTGTGATTACATACGTAAAAATATTGGGAAAAAAAAACTCGTGGGAATATTAAAGTTTTATCAATACTTTTTTTTTAAATAACTTCTGTATATTTTATACGGATATAAAATTTTAAACATTTTTTCAAAAGGTAAGGACAAAAACAATTTTAACAGGGATTAAAAACCCTGATTCTAATGTCATAAAAGTAGTTACAGAAACATTTCAAGAAAAAATATTATTTTCCCATCACTAGTCCTCGCGCAGGCGCTACTAGTATACCGGATTAGTTAAAACAACAACAGAAGGGTGAATACGGCAGTCGCTACCCAGGAATCATCACAAAAACTACCCCTAACCAACCCTCTTTCTTTCCAATAGTTCACCCTTACTCATCACTTTTACTTCGACTTATTTATGGTTCATGTGTTACTAGGAATGTTTTTTTCTGTTATATTAAAGAATGCTTTCTGACTTAACGCATTTTATTGGAACGAAGTTCCTTATCGCGCGTTATCGAAAGGGGGCTAGACGGAAATTGTTATGAAAAAGATGTCACGACACTTTTTTTTGTTTTAGATGATTATCGCTAGATGGCGCTGTGATTAAAATCTTTTAAAACAATTCCTTATTTTGTTTTATATGATTAATGCTAGATGGCGCTGTGATAAAAATATTTTATTTAAGTTATAATAATTAGTTAGTTTAAAACGTCTGTCTCTCTCTCTCTTATAGATAATTTTATTACAATTCCCTCACTAATTAATCGAAAGGAACTTCGTTCCATCCGGGTGTCCCTTGACACCTCTCAAGTGTTTTTTTTAGAATTGTATTTAAAAAACGTTGGAAATACTAGCAATTATAACAAATCTGGCAATAATACTACTTACGTGTAAATATTTTTAATCAAATTGAGACTTAAAACGAAAAAAATACACTTAGACATTGCTATTCACAATTCATGACTATTGAAAAATTCACACCGAAAAATGTTGCTGTACATTTTCACTCATTATTTGTTCATGAAATTAAATTATTACATTAAAGTCGTAGTCTGTAAATATTAACACTAAATTAATGATTAAAAACCTATTTTTACATTATATTCAATTTTTAACAACTTTACGACAAAAAACTTTACCAAACCACAAGTACAGCCATCTAGCGGAGGTGAAGAGAAACATGTCGACTTCAAACTCCAAGATGTTATAAAGCTTCGGTCCCCGATTCATAGATGTCACTACGTTGATCTTACAAAGGATTTATATTTTGTTAATTTTTGGGCAATAAAGTATTACAATGAAGATTAATCAGAGCTTTCTCTTAAGATTTTAAAATATGGTCATTTCAAAGAATTATGTTTAATTTTGTTGTCAACTCTGGTGTTACTTTTCTAAGAATTTTAATGAACTGAAGAAATGAACGCAATGAATTTAAAAATACCTTGAAGGTAATTTTAGAAGACCGCTCTATCCCTAACGGTCTTTAGATTTTTAATTAAAGGTCTTATTTTTTTTTATATACCTCGTAGTTACTGTAGAAAATATATAAGTACTATAGTCATAACATATTATAGTATGTAGTAATAGTAGTATAGTATTATAGTCATAACAGAGATGCTTTAAAAATATTATCATGATGAAAAAAGTGCAGTTATTTTCTGTTTAATCCCCTGGATAAGTAGAGTGTGACGTATTCTGGTATTAATTGTACTGTCTCGAGCAGAATGTAAGGTGTCCCGCACACTAACTGAATACTAATATTAGTAGTCCGAGAGCTCGCCATGTTTTCAAATGCGGTTATATAATTTTAATTGAATATGCATCAGTACTGTACTTTTAAATTTGAGGTTAACATTTCTATCATTAGTATCTACTGAAACGTAATAAATGTAAAATATTTTATTACTAGCAAAGTAGCAGTAAGTTTGGTTTGTTGGTAAAGGTAATGTATTTAAATGTATTTATTTATTTAATACTTTATTGTACACGACAGAAAAATAAGTTATATTAAAAAAATGTTCACAAAAAACGAGCTTAACTCAATACTGAGTTTTCTTACAGCAAACTCAAAATAAAACATACAGTAAGTAGACATGAAACATCATTTTTTTCATAACACAAAAACGACCTTTAAGATATTTTTGTATTGTTTTTATATACATACATTACATATATACATACAACAATATATTTTTAGAGCTACTGAGAGAGCGACTTGTTTAAACAAAGTTTAAGAAAAGTTTTGTATTATCAGTGATGTATGATGGGCAACGGTATCCTAAAGGTTTACGAGTGATGGCAACCACACTCCATAACATAGATTGTAAAGGGGGCGGCGCGACGGGAAAGAGTGCCGTGGGTGTAACGCGTCGCGCCGTCCCTCATAACCCCGTGCTGGGTTCTGGCCTCTGCCGGGGTTCGGACGCTGAGTGTGAGCGGTTGGAGGTTTTAGTGCGGTTCAACTCCCACATGGAGGTGATTTCCTCCAACTAAAAAAAAAAAACATAGATCGTAAGTACTAAGTACGTTGATCTCTTATCCAACAAGTAAAATAATAACATCGTCAGCTCCTAGTCTACATTGATATTATTTACGCTTCCACACCAACGCGGAACCCTCCCTTATATCTTGGTAAACTGCAAACGGGTGCCAATTAACAACCAAACAATAATACTCCTTATTACAAACGAATACAGTATAAACTCGTACAGCAATGATCATCGTAATTATCGGTCTGATTTTAAACCGAGTTCCATTGTGTACACTAAGAGCTTTGATTGGCTTTTCCTCGAGTATTAATAAATGTTTTGAATGGAATTTATGATATTTCAATATCTTTACGGGTAAGTCAATTTTCTGACTTAATTTTTAGAATTGTTAAAACTCGCATTGCAAGGTTTATGAGCGATGGTCACCACTTATGATCAGGTGGGACGAAGGCGAAAATGTTGTTGTTTGAAATCTGCGATGTGTTATGGCACAATAATTACTAGATCTATACAGGGTGTTAAAATCCGACGAAACAATACTTTCACAGCAAATAGTATACTTGATGTAGAAGCCATCCACCAAGTCTGGGTTTTCTAGGCATAATATATCATAAGTTATAACTAATCAAAACTACGTGTTAATTTTCTATTAGTAGGAGTTTATTATAGTACGGAACTCTAAAATTGCGATCGGATGCGCCTGTGTGCGTGAAAATGGTATATAGATATAGCACGCTACATGTAGGTCAGGGTAGGGTTGTCAAAATTAATACAAAATAATATTTTTTCAACTTTGTATGGGAAAATAAAGTCATTATCTCCGTTTCAAAAGTATGTGTATATGATTTGAAATGTGATATAGATTAAGCCCTTAAAGTATTGTTTCACCGGGCAACAACACCCTGTATATCTAACATAGATCTTCAGTAGTCCAAAATTGTAAACAATATTAAGCTGTAGACAGAAATGACCTTATCTTCTTATATATAAAAATGAATTGCTGTTCGTTAGTCTCGCTAAAACTCGAGAACGAATGAACCGATTTGGTTTATTTTGATCTTGAAAAACTCAAGAAGGTTTAAACGTTGAGAAAATTTCCTTATGTGACGCAGACGAAGTTGTGTGGGCCAGCTAGTAATAGATAAATAAGGGAAATTTATGAGACGATTTGACAAAATATTTTTTTGAAGGACAGAATCTCAAACTAAATTGTAGAACCTGTCAGTAAAAATTCCTCTAAATAAAAGTGCAAATTACAATACAAATGTGTACCTTAAGTAACGTAGTGTAAGGTTACCTTTTGTTTGTCGAGTTGTTGCAGTATCTCATCGACATCTCCCACAGCCACGGACTGGGCTCGCAGCATGTCCACCTCCACCGACACCCAGTCCCGGATCTACAACAATATACATCATTAATAACGGTTCAACAATTAGCTTGTCCTTCTTTAAACGAGGCGGTAGGTGGCGAGGCAGTGTTCCTTGACAAAGCAGAGGTCCATGAGAAACGGCAACCCCTTACGATCAGGTGGCCCGTTAGCTCATCTGCATAAAAGGCCATGAAAAAAACTTTTACTACACACATGACCTACTGCTTAAACTACTTATCAGTAATATATTATACAATTTTGTAACAAAAATGAAACCGACTTGCCTATCTAAAAAAATAGCTTAAAAACTACTATTACAAAGAAGAGAAATAAGAGATTAAACAATGAGTACAAAACTTTAACCAAGAAATAATAATCGACGCCCCCCTGCAAAAACTCGGTAAGTGCAAAAATGAAATTTTACAGGAAAAAAGATTTAGTGTTTTTCGCTTATAACTTTTGTAAAAAAAATAATTATAAAAACATTTTTATACCACGAGAAAGCTAATTTTTATACCTACAGTTCAATGTCATCTGCGTGACTGTTGAATTTAAAGGGAATAAGTAATTCATCAAAACACAAAATACCGAAAAAATAATCATATTTTTTTTTGGATATTGATACATTAAATTTCAACTTTTTAATAAATTTTCGGGCAATGTCTACTTACTATTTTTTTTTCTGTAAATTCCTGTGTAATCATGAACATAATATCACTTTACTGGTTTTTTGACCGTATTTTTCATAAACCGAGAGTGTTTGTAATATTCAATTACCTAAGTTATTGCGGTAAAAAAATATTTACCAAATAAACATAAAGTCCTGTTACAGGTTTATTGCGGGATATTTTTTGCAAACATAATTTTTGTAATCACTATTTACTGATAATGAATGGAATATTTGTGATTGGTATTATTCAAGGAATAATTTAAAAAACATGAATTGTATCGAAATCATTCATTTTTTTGAACAAAAATGATTTTGTGGGGATAGTTTAATGAATAATGATCATAATTAATTAGTGTACGAACAATTAATCTCGATAATAGTATAAAAAAACAAGGATTAATCTGCACTTTCAGTGGAATTTTCTTTATATTCTTATTTACTGATTCCTGCAGATTTTAAAGATTCCAAACACCAGTGGATGTACCTTAAATGTACTCCACTGTTGTACAAAGATATTAAACAAGATAAAACGGTCTACTTCTCGGAAAAGGTTGACGATAAGAAGGTTTGAATACCATACCAGTCTTCACTATTGCACTCGTTTTAGACTTCTGTTACTTGGTTTCATTTGAAAAAAATTAGTCTAGTCTAGAATGTATAATTTAGTACATGCTTTATATTCTTTCATGACGTTCGTCATGGCAGAAGGAATTTATATAGCCTTGTTTGACTACGAGAAAGCGTAAGAGTGGTGTCCTCGCTCATAAATAACCAGAGTTTCATTTGCTTAATAAAGAATACCCCAAACTAATGTTCCTTTCTTAACTCATGCATGGACTAGTGGTCTATATAGTTTCTATGTAAGCCAGGGCAGTTTGGCTCCATGAAACCACCGAGCTTGATGGTGCTAAGGCAAAATATTTTCCAAAGTGAAAGCCTGAGTCACATGTGGTTTTGTGTAAATCTTATTCCTCTAAATACATTGTTTGCATATTCAACACTAGGCTACCAACTTGAGGATTAAGTTCAGCCTAAAAACATCGCTTGTCCAGTGATAACCTTACGCATTTGCTTCTAAAAAACTTGAAGTCATATTTACTCAAAATAACAGTCAAATTGTGTCAATAAAACCGTGATTAGACAGTTGTATTAGGTCTTTTTCCTAGTTAACTGCCGGTAAATCGAGGTGTTGAAATTTCTGTACAATATCTCAATAGCAATTTTGAGGTAGTACCAGAAACAGATCCTTTTGAATCACCTTAAGAATCACTCTTATCACCAAAACGAAAGTTGATAGCCGAGAACGTAGTGGAGACTCTCTGTATACTCTATGGTCTCAGTAGAGCTTTTTTTAAATGTAGATTTTAAAATAAACACAAAAATGTTCGATGTCTAACATACCTTCTACTGTAAGGATTAAAGCCATCGATACATACGTTAGTGAAAAGGGGAAAGATTCTACTTTAGACCGGGTGAATTTGAATGAAGAATCTAACCTACGCTAACTAGGCAGCTTTCAGAAAGCTTCGGTTTATTAAAAAAATATCTTATCCCCAGCCAGTAATGACATACGTAGCAGATTTGTTCACTAGAGCTAAGGTTAGACAGAGGTCCATGAGCAACGGTCACCGCTTATGATCAGATGGCCCGTTAGCTCATAAAAAGGGGACAAAGAACAAAGGAGATGACTTTACTTCTAGTTTCTGTGTGATCTAATGAGAAATAAAGAGTTCAAGAGTGGCAGCCACGTACTGACCAGTGCAACTTGGATACACAAGTGAAAAATATCAAATTAAAATTTTACAATAATAAACCTGTAATCGCATTAACCGAAAGTTTTCAAGAAATATTTTGCAGTAATAGTTTTTAACCGAAAACAGAACCACCAAACTGAATTTTAATAACATATTACGGAGTTTATGCTGTTAACAAAAAAAATAAAATTTCCGTTGAAAAAAAGTGTTCTTAAGAAAATCGTTGGAAATAACCGCAGGAAGAATCTGAAAAAAATTGGGTAGATGCATCCAGACCCATAGATTACGAAAATGCAATAACAGCAATAAGTCAGTAATAGTGCTTTACGGAGTTTTTGCAGGGGGGCGTCGTAATCATCAAAAATGGTTCATCCAGAAAGAACATCTAAGCTAATCATTAATTAATATAGAACTCAAAAACTGTTCCTTCATCTTTATACAAATCACGATTTCCGCCATTAACAATAAGTTAATTTCCAAAAAGAATTCATTTTATTGAATTGTTATTGAGTTCTAAGCCGTGTTCAGTTTCCAATAGATTTGTCTTGACTTCCATTTAACACGGAACATCAAGTTCGCGGGAAAATTTCACGAAATTCTCATTCAACAACATTACTTTTGACGACTGCCGCCGAAATTATTTTATGGACACGCTTTTTCCTTGAAAATTTATGATAAAATGGTGATCTTGTCAAAGCTTATTTGGGTTTATGTTTTGTTCTAAAGTTGTTTTTATTATCATTCTTTATTTTCTTTATGAGTTGAAGCATAGAATTATCTTTTGCCAAAATTGTATAGAGCAGTAGTAGATGTGTATTTTTTAATCTTTCGAGCTTTCTATAAAAATTGGCAACTTAATTTCACTAAACAGTCAATAAAGAACTAACTTTAAATGTCAAAATCAAATAGGGTGGGCAATCTAACATTTGCATTTTGAACTACTGTTTATTTAGAGAATGACAGCTTAAATGACATTCAATTGAGAAGCCAATGCACCCACAAAGAGTTACGGTTTGGTGTGGGTTTTGGTCCGGCGGCATCATTGGAAAATGAGCAAGGAGCCGCCGTTACGGTCAATAGCGAGCGTTACCGTGCCATGCCCAACGAATTTTTGTTTCCAAAAGTTAAAGAGTATGACATGGACGACATTTGGTTTCAACAGGATGGCGCAACATGCCACACAGCCAACATGACAGTCGAACTTTTGGAAAATGCAAACTTTATATGGCCCACCCCTTATTTATTTCATTTTTTGAAAATCAAAACAAAACACTACAAGTGCCCATAAATCAGCCTCCATCCTGAGAAAGGAACTCGACAGCCATAACAATTTTTCTTTGTATTTTTCATTCATTTTTAAATATATATAGATTACAAATAAAACATCCGAAATTCTTTCCACATCTAGAAACAATAACACTAGAAATAAGACTCTATTCTTTCTGTATTACGCCACAATCATTTCTAAGGCAAGCGGAAAATATTCTACACGAAAAAAATATATATTTCATATGGGATCGGTTTCCGATACTGTGTGGGGTCACACGAGGTCTTATCCCGAATATATACGCCGCGTTTCTTTAGGATTTTCAATGGAAAGGTTGTGGCTTGCGCGCGATCTCCGTAATTGCGTCGTTCAAATACACATCGCTGTGACCTTTTTTGGATGAATTGGAAACATACGAGAGGATATTTCAGGTTGGAAAGCTACGTTTTTAAATGTTGGTCATTTTTATAAATTCTTTTTTAAACATTTTAGAAAAACTAATTATAAACATTTACTTAATTATTTACGGTGATGGAAAACATCGTGAGTAAACCTGCATATCGGAAATGGGTTCTAAAAATCCTTGAAGATATGTGAAGTCCCCAATCCGCACTGGGCAAGCGTGGTGGACTATGCTTAATCCCTCTTCAGAGGAAAGCTGAGCCCAACAGTGGGCAGTAATGGGTTGGTACAGACTTAATTATTTTGTCCTCGAAACTTCTTTTTAATGTTGTTAGACAACAATTATTTACTTTTAAATCACGATACGACTCATCAACATGAAAGTCGACTGACGAGTCTGAACTTTTACCAATATCATCTGATGATGATAAATTATACATCAGGTAGATAATAAGGATTTACCGCCTGGTGTTGTAAAATGCAGTAATTGCCAAGGCTAACTTTATATGTTCGTTCGTCTTTAGAAATTGAGGCAATGAGACGATACGTAACCCTTTGGCATCAGTCAAAAATTGTTGTTCGTCAGCTGCATGAGCGACAGGAAATTTTAGTGCCATTCATCTACCATATACCCCACTTTCGAGACAGCTGGAATCGCAACAAATTCCTCCTCAAAAAATAACTACATAGGACTTTCTTAAGCGTAATTACATCCCGTATGCACTAAACATTGAGAGTCAGTTGGTTCAGCCGTCGTCGTCGCCACGATTGCGTCCAGAATGTTCCATAAAACAGATCGCACTGTTTCATCTCGACTTCTACTCGCTAAACCACTCGCAGATAGAAACAACAATTGTTAACAAGTCTTTAAGAGATCTTGCTGTTTGTTTTGTTGAAATAATCTGTTTTGGTCTGTAAAATAAGGTTATTTCTGTATTTATTTATTAATTCACTAAGATTTACTGTAATTTAAGTTTCAATACTTATTTTCTTCTTAAACTTTTATGAACAACAACTTATTCTTGTTAAAACACCATATTTCACAAAACGATTCAGTTCACGATACGAAAATAGTAACTTTTATTGAATTACTAATTTTGACAGTACAACGACTCAGTTTAGGTTGTGATAAGAGGTCATGGTACCGATTATATGACAATTGAACGAATGAAATAAATATGGCGGTGTAACTTCACTCCTGAATCGCTATACGAGAATTGACAGTAAAGTCGATCGCAATTTAGACGTTGTGGTACGAAATAACAAAACAATTCAGTTTAGGTCCTAAATTGGATCGCAATAAGAGGTTGTGGTAGGCCCTAAGGTTTTACAGTTGGATTTTTTTGGTTGAAAGGTTTTGTAAATAACTACCTACTTAGTTGCTTGAAACAATGGCACTGTACTGTTCTGTAACAATCCATTACTGTCTCCTGCTCAGCTCAGATCTCCTTAGAATAGGCCCTATAGTAGGTGTGAGAACTAGTGCCAATTTTTGTGTATGTATTTGAGACAAGCTGAAAACTTGGTCCATAGTTCTCCTGATACCACAACACGGAACTGCAGACCTGGCTGCTGAGTATCAGGTCTAAACGAAACCTTAAACAAAAAAAACCTGAGAGGTGTCATGGGACACCCGAATAGAACGAAGTTCCTTTCGATTAAAAGATATCTTATATTTTTTTTCCTAACGTAATGCGCGATAAAGAACGTGTTTTAAAATATTTTGATCACAGCTCCATCTAGCGATAATCATCTAAAACAAAAAAGTGTCGTGACAACCTTTCGTAAGAATTTTTTCCGTCCAGCCCCCTTTCACAACGCGCGATAAGGAACTTCGTTCCCATAAAAGATAGAAAGTCCCACCAAAATCACCTGTCTTTTTGGGAATACATTTTTTTGTCGTATTAAAATTAACCTCTTACCTCTCATACTCAAGTCGGTCAAAAGCCTCGTTACTTCATGTTAGTAAAAGCATGTCTTACCTGTTGCACTGTGGTGTCGAAGTCTGCGATGAGTCCAGCTGGAGACTGCTGGGAGGAACGACGCCGTCCGGACTGACGACCACTCCACTCTGAAACAAATGTACATACAACTTTAACAACACATTACAATACAACTTTATATTTTGATGAATTACACATAGATTAACGATTAGAGCGTAATGGTACAAACTAAACAAACCAAACGAAAATCCTGTCTTTTCACTTCGCGACCTTAATTAGATTATTCGTAAAGAATAATGCATAGATGTTGAACATATTATGTTATTTCTAGGTTTTTAGATGTCAAAGAATAAGACTTTCGATATGCTAGGTATTTTTTAACACTTCATTCGGAACTGTGCATCTTATTGGAACGAAGTTCCTTATCGCGCGTTATCGAAAGAGGGCTAGACGGAAATTCTTATGAAAAAGTTGGCACGACACTTTTTCTGTTTTAGATGATTATCGCTAGATGGCGCTGTTCTTAAAATATTTTATAAAACAATTCCTTATTTTGTTTTATATGATTAATGCTAGATGGCGCTGTGATCAAAATATTTTATTTAAGTTATTAAATTTTATTTTTTTATTCCCTCACTAATTAATCGAAAGGAACTTCGTTCCGTCCGGGTGTCCCTTGACACCTCTCAAGTTTTTCATATTATACATATTTTATTAAAGACTTCATACAAATCTCTCCAATGATTTCATTCATACACCTCACACATAAATGAAGTACCAAGTCATGTCAAACAAGGACAGAGCGAGTTTCAAACATCATGTATTGAAAAAGATTTGAAATCAAATTAGTTAGCCAACGTGTCAAGATCTGTCTCTACATACATACATACATATACTTTTCTAAACTGCATTTTTTGTGTCTTTTTACCTAAAGTAAAAACCTAAAAGTAAGTAAAAAAGTCTACATTTTGATTAAAGGTACGACGAGTTCGTAAAAAGCCGGACTCCATCTTTAATTTGTTTTTATTTAAATTATTCTTGTTTGTGGAACTGAGAGCTTTCTCTAACTTTTCCTTTTGTGTGGAAGTTTTTAATCCTCGCATTGTTGGTTGGTGCCGCCGAGAATGGACCAAGGTTTTTAATATGTTCACTAGTATGGACACGAGGTTTCGTTTGCTTGGAGTTTAAAACGAGGAAACATTTAGATGAAATTTGGTATTGAAATGAATTTGTAACGTCCATTAATGTTTCAATGTGAAGGTTTTTCTTTATCTTGAGTTTTTTTACAACGAAAGAATACAGATTAGAGCGGACGAATTACAAACACATTATCCACTGAATTAACTCTTTTACTTATCATTTAAATCAATGTAGGTACACTTAGATGCGTAAACAAGCTTTCGTACGATATATGATGTGACCCGCCGCGATGCGACTCGTCCTATCTAAATGCACACGTACCTTTATCCTTCAGTCGCAACTAAAAGCCTACATTCACATAAATCGTGCTGCCAATTAACAGGAGTAAAAAGTCGTTAGTGTGATTTGTGTGGGGGGTCGGGGACGGCCTGCCGACGGCGCCGGGGGCCGGACCGTCTGTTGCACTTTCCGGTCGCCGGTCAACTCTGGCTAATAGCTTCTATTTACTCTTTTTGCTTAAAACTGAGCAACATTGTATGTAAGCTTGAGTTCGATTTAAAGCTGCTAACTCTTATGAGATGTTAATGATAAACTATTTATTTTAAATATTTTGAAATATATTGAATATGGCGACAAAAAATTGTGTACTCTAAGTTATGTATACCTAATGTTTCCTTTGCTATATTTTGCAGTATTATTGACAATGTTTTTAACATTAGGTTTAACAATATTTCAAACGTGTTTCTAATCTAAAATATGTCGTTACCCGGTAATACCCGAACTTTAAAATATTGGTACGTTTGTTACACGTTTTCAAATAAATTTAGTTCAATACTTTTCGAAGCTAAAAACATAATATACCAAAAATATGTAGAATGTTAATTCAAGTCATCTGTACAAACTGCAGATACATCTTAATATAAAAACGTACGTGTCTAGAATAACTTAGTGTAATACAAATAAGATTAGGCAAAGTGAATGCCCTGTAATACCTAGACTCTGTCTAGACAGAAACTAATGTTCTAGGGTTTATTTAGGCTGGGGACGATACTCGATCACTCATTAGATAATTATGTTGTACTAACAATAATTAGGATTAAATATAAATTATATTTATTTTCTATCAAATGTGAGACAAATAAGCTTTCAAGGCATATTTTATGCTTTTTTAAAAGTTGCTTACACTGTATGTAATATTTCAATAAATAAAATAAATACCTAAATTTAATTTGAAGATGGTAAAGTGATTCCTCAAGTTTAGTAGAATATAGTTCAATTATATTAATTGTATGGAATTGCAACAACAACGGTGAATTTTGTGTAGAACATTTTTTACTAATAATGATCTATTGTTAAAATCTATAAATAGTTCCCCATTTCGACAGTCAGAGTCATTCACTACAAAGTAGTGGTCTCCGAAGAAAATAATATTGTACTAAATATTAAACTTACCTCTTCTATTTCATTTTAGAGAATAACTCAAATAACCTTAACCCAAAAAAATGACATACGTCAAAAAATACCATGAAAAGCTTCACCCAAAAAAACTGTAATCTTTATTGTGTAATAAACTTTATCCAAAAAAAAATATATAAGCAAAATTATTTAATTTTTAAATAACACATACCCTTTAACACCTAATTACCACCATTTAAAGCTCAACCATCCCTAAAGTTCGTTTAAAAGCTGCGAAAGCTCCAGCAGCCCTGGGGACCTTGAGCGACCCGGCCTCTACTGATAAACAGCTTTTCACTCAAATAGAGCTTTATAAAGCTTTATTTAATGGCCTAGAAGTACACTGTACATTACATTTTGCTGCTTTTAATATTAACTAATAAAATGTATAATTTTTAAATTTATTTTGAGGTTAAGTACTAAACAAAATTGCTTCCCGCTGTCTGTGCTCATGAATGCTGAAATCTTTGAAATTATGCCACGGATTTTAATGCAGATTTTTAATAAAGAGAGGATGAGGATGATTCAAGAGGAAGGTCTATATGTGTCAATAAAAATATACACCTGCGCTTACATTTTAAATGCTGATTCCTACTGTTGTGACGTAGATGAAGCGCGAATTCTTACATCTGTGTAAGTACCTTTTTTATAAATCTCAGACCGTGTAGGAACACATTATTTGCAAAAAAGATTTTCATAGAACTATCTGGCCTACTTGTTAACTCTTCAATGGATGCACGAGCTAACGACCCACCCAATGATTAGTAATATCAATACTCAAGTACCTATATTCTGTAAAAATTCAAACTATTTTCATGCAAAAATGAACTTACTCTTTTCAACTTCAAGTTACAATGTAAGTAATAAGTAATCTTCTCGTTAGACTAATACGTGGTTAGAACAATGAGTCGTTAACAAAGACGAGTATTACAGGATGAGAGGTTACTGGTTGAGATCCTTGTAATGCTGGTGCTAAGCCAGGTCTGACCAATATACCACATCCATACACTTATACTTCGGTCATTTGTTTTAAGGTAAGGAATATAGAATCAAAAGAAAAGTGCAATAGTTTTTAAAGTATACGCAGTTTGACCGGTATAACATTATTCATTAGATTTAACTTTGAACACACTATATTAGGTTCTTTATTTTGTTTTTATAACCATAGTAACAACCATTAGTTTCCACAGATAATCATAGATGTCGTTGCTAAAATGATTTTCTCTTATTTATATTAATTGATATTAAAAGTTTTATGAAATTTGATTAGATTTTAACTTCAAAAGTGGTGTCTAGTTCTATTATACTGTGAAGCTACACAAATTTAATAACGTTTTTAACATATCATGTATTGCAGGTATCCTACAGCCCTAGTGAGTTTTTACAAGAATCTGATGAGGACATCTCATAAATGCACTACGATATGAAAAATTTAACAGTATGACGATTGAAAAATAACAGAACAAAAATTGACAATACACGCTCTTAAATATTATGTGACACTCATTTTTAAAGCATTTTATCTTCCTTAACAATTACATAATAATATGACTAAAATCAAAATATAGACTACAGATGTGTCTAGTTTGTACCGACACGACCATCCTCAGCTTACAATTAATAGTTAGAATCACAGTTTCGAAGTTAACTCTAATATCAGAGCTTACGGTGAAGAGAGGATTAAATAGATATAACTAAGTTTCTAACAAGCTATTACTTACTTTAAAATATTTACATACATCCCTTAAGTATACATAGTTTATTAGTTTACTGACCATGGGGGTCTTCGTCCACGGACGGGCCTTGGGGGCACCCCGCTGCCCGGGCTCATTCTCTCCGCCATTCTAGGCGGAGGTGTAGTTGTTTTTGTGGTGTTTGTTTGTAGATCCCCTTTCTTGGGGTATTCCCATGGACTGGACGCGTTCCCTCGGTTTGGTTGCTTCTTTAATGCCGCCAGCCCCGGCCGAGTCTTCGCCCATTCTGGGCAGTCTTGGATTAAAAGGCCACAGCATTGAAGAAGCGAAGAAGACATAATGATCGCAACTTAATCATCAACTTTTTGGTCCCTACTATTTTTCTCCCTTTTGTAGGGGATGGGATATCCCTTTATTTACTTTTTACAATAAAATAAAAACTTATAATCTAACACAAAAATGAAACAAAATCTATACAGAACAAAATGTGAGCTAAGAGAAACAAAAATGAATTTAAAACCAAATCAAACAGAAATTAAATAAAAAGAACTATTCAGAATTAAACAAAAACAAAATTAAACAAACTAAATAAAATTAAAGAAACAAAACAAAATTAAGCAAAAATAAATCGACAAAGTAAGTAAAATGAAAAATAAAAAATATAAAAGTTAAAATTTAAAAGAAAAATAATTGTAAAAACTGTACAAAGGGTTTGGGGCCCCGTCCAGCCCCCGCCGACCCCTCCCTCCCACGACAACACCACGAAACGTGGAGAGGGAAGGGTCCGCGCTGAGGTCGGCCGCTCCCATAGGGGGAGCGGGACTGCAGGTTTTGACCCACAGTTCACTAATGGGCCCCCGTTTAGAGGTCCCACCCCCTGAAGGGGGGGATTTGGTTCCCGGAAGGGGAGAAAGAAAGGATTGGATTTGGTCACTCCACCGTTAGGCGGAGTGACATACATCTCTAATATGAGATGCGACTCCCTAAAGGGGAGTAGGACCCGGAGACGCGGGGCGGAGTCCCGGACAAGTCCGCGGCTCCGTTCCGCGACCCCAGACCTCCGTAAGAGGTCCCCAGACCTAGTCTGGGCGACCCAATCCCCTGAGGGGGGATAAAAAGCCCCTTAAGGGGGCTTTAAAATCAAAATTTTAAAAAGAAAAACCCCCACTGATACGTGGGGGGTCCCCATAAGGGGGAACAGCTCCCTAAAGGGGAGCGGGGTCGCACCTCCCTGTCAGGAGGGTGATGGAAGCCCCCGTGGGCTCCATCGTAGGACAGACAGAACATGCGGGACGGACGATACAATATCTCAGTCACGTAGAGGGGATCGCCTATATCCTACCACGCTGTTACGCCGTAGGATAGTTAACTCCGAGGAATCTCGGGGGACCCAGCAGCTCCCTTGGCAACGCCGCACCTTCAGGCGGCCTGGCGTGCAAGGGAGCTATATTGCGGAGATGCTCGTGGGGTCCTCGGTCGGCCCGCTCGTACATGTTACGGGCGAGCCGGACGATGAACTCCTCGAGCGACTCCACCTCAAGGTCCCGGGCTATTACGTCGTTACGCACGTAACGGCCTGCTCCGACGATGACTCGGAGGGAGAGGTTCTGCTGGGCCTGCAACCTTTTCCGCTGGGACGGCGGTGCGAGGTGATACCAAGCCTCAGCAGCGTACGTAATACGTGGACGGATATAAGTCTTGTAGATAGTGAGCTTAGTTCTGATCGGCAACGCGGACGCGAGAATCGGTCGCAAGACAAACCGCGCCGCGCGAGCCAGGCCAATCGCGTGATCGACCTGAGGCTTCGCGCGAAGCGAACGGTCTATCTCGCACCCGAGATACCGAACAGTGGGTCTAAACTCAACATCCACACCACGAAGACTGAGACGGGGGACGACTCTGATGCGGGTCGGACCGCAGAGTAGGGCCTGGGTCTTACCCGCGTTTACCGAGACTCTCCACCGGTCCAACCATGGAGGCAGAACATCCAGGAGCCTCTGCATCCTGGAGATGGCAAGTTTAACACTTCTGGAGGATGCAAAATAGGCCGAGTCGTCTGCGAAGAGGGCCAGTTTCACATCCTCCTCCCACCAACGGAGATGCCCCTCCAGGGTGGGAATGTCGTTGGTATAGAGGGCGTATAGGATCGGGGACAGGACACTACCCTGTGGTACCCCGGCCGTTATGGGGCGCACAGACGACTTGCACCCCTCGACCGCGACAAAGAAGGATCTCCCCTCCAGCCAAGACCCCAGCAGTCGCCAGTAGGCATGAGGTAGGCCGGTGGATTGCAACTTGCTGACCAACCCCCCGTGCCATACCCGGTCGAAGGCCTTCTCGATGTCGAGAAAGACTGCGACCGTGTACCGGTCGGAGTTACGTTGGTCCGCAAGGTGATGCAATACACGGACTAGCTGTAGAGTCGTCGAGTGGTCTGCTCTGAAACCGAACTGCTCCGGTCTGAGGTGGATATGCGGAGATATCCTCCTCAGGAGCAACCGCTCAAACAACTTGCCGACGTGCGAGAGCAGGGTGATGGGCCTGTAGCTGGAAGCTTGACGCCTATCTTTGCCGGGCTTGGGCAAGACGATGATCTTACCCACTTTCCAGGTCCGTGGGTAGTGACCCGTGCGGAGAATGGAATTGTCTGACAGATTTGCCAGAACGTTGGAAGGGATAGATAGTAGTGCCATGGGAGGGATACCATCGTCCCCGGGAGCCTTACGGCGCTTGAGGGTCTTGATCGTCTGATACACCTCGCGAGGTGTGATCAGTTGATCCTCCTCAAGCACTGGCATCGGGAGACGAGGGTCTAGGGATTCGGTAACCCCCTCTTCCAAGACACGGTGGAAGTGAGCCATCTCCGGGACCGAGGCGTTCGGAGTGAACTGCCTTTCCAGCGAGCCAGCCAGGACTTCGGCGCGAGCCTGCGGCGTAAAGCACCTTAGGCCCTGGTCATCCACAAGTGGGTAAACAGGGCTAGGTTTGGAGGAGAGGCGACGACAGATCCTGTGAAGCGAGGTCATGGTGCGGTCGTCACCAGCCTCCCTCACATGCTCCTCCCAGGATTCGCCCCGGAAGGCACGGACCTTCGTCTTCACCTCTTCCTCCAACGCATTAAGCTCGCGCTTCACCCTGGGACACCTGGTGGTCGCCCAGAGCTTCCGCAGACGCCGTTTGCGACGTATCAACGCCTCAATCGACGCCGGGAGTTTGCATCTGGGCCCGCTGCTGGGCACCATAGTCGTCGCTTGGTCTATGGCTCCCCTGATGAAATCCGTGAGGCGGACGGCCGCGTCATCGACGTCATCAGGGGTAGACAGATCCTGGAACGGTGATTGGTCGACTAGCGAAGACTGAAAAGCCTCCCAGTCGACCCTGGGCCTCAAGGGGGGGGCCGCGGCACGGGTGATCCCCAAACTCGCCGTGACCAAGATCGGCAGGTGAGCGGTACCCATGTCGTACAGTACCTCGATGTTAATCGGGCACCGTAACCCCTTGTGAACGCACACATCCAGAACATCCGGACGATGACTCGCCGTGTACGGGATGTGCGTTGGTTCATTGGGGCCGACCACACAGTAGTCCCCCCTTTCGGCATCATCGATCAACCGTCTCCCCGCCATCGATATAGTCCGAGAGCCCCACGCAGTATGTTTTGCGTTGAGGTCTCCCAGAATCAATGTCGGTTGACGGTCATAGTCCAGGACCCGTCTAATGTCTGCCGGCTCGAGGTAGTAGCCCGGGGGACGATACGCGGCATAAATCCGCAGTTCGACCCCCGATACCTGCACTCGCACCCCCACCGTTCTGGTGTCGGTGAAGCTCAGTAGCTCTAACTCATCGTGCACGACATCCCTCCTGACGAGAGCCGCCGTTCCCCTGAACGGCAACCCATCAGGGGTCAGTTCGTCCCTTCGGTACACGATGTAGTTAGGCACCACAAACCTCGTAGTCGGTCTAAGTTTTGTTTCTCCCAGGAGCAAGACATGCGGTCTGTACTCCTGGGCTAAACGGATGAGGTCCAGCCTGTTAGGGAGGACCCCCCCGGGATTCCAATATATGGCCCGCAGCTCCTCCCTATCCATGCTGCGGGACGAATGGGCCGAATCCCGATATTAGTCCCCCGAGGGGGGCTATGAGGGAAGCGATCGCGCGAATAAATTCGCGGATCGCCTCCGACACTCTCTCCCACAGCTCCAACAGCGTTGCGGCGGAGAAAGGATGCCCTGGGGCTATCCCTCCGTCGCGCTGTTGAGGCCGTGGGTGGGCTGGACCGTCGTGCGGAGGGGTGGGGTGGCAGACGACGGAGCCCCCGTCGGAGTCTGCACAGACCCTACCTCCATGGGTTCGTGTTAGAGTGACTGTGGAGGGGCTACAGCCTCCAACACAGGCCTCTCTCCGGCACGTGGTGGCCGAGGAGGCAAGGGGACCGAAGTTGATGCGGTCACGGGCTGCTCCTGCGCAGCTCGTGCACCCACCGCCGCAGGTTGGCTACCCTTTGGCTTCTTTTTTTTTTTCTTCTTCTTCTTCTTCTTCTTCTTCCCCGTTGGCGCCGCCACCTGGGTGGCGGGAGCCGAGGAAGAAGAAGGAAGCCTCGCCGTCTGGGCATCGGCCGTCACCCTCTCGCGGGGTCTGGGCTTTGGCGGCCTTTGCTCACGGGGGGCGTTAGCCTCCGCCATGAGCGTGGTCGCTTGAGGGTCTGCAGGGACCGAAGGGGTCTGTGAGGGAGGTGGGGGCGCGGGTCAGGAAGACTTTCCCTTCCCTTTGCCCTTCCACCTCTTGGTCGTTCCCTCTATTTGAGGGCCGGGGGCAGAAGTACCCGGTATTTGTCGGGGTGTTGGCTGCGGTCTGGTTGGCCGCGGCTGCGATTGAGGCTGTTGTCTCAGGCGAGGGTCGCCGGAGCGCGGCGGCTCGGGCACGCGTGGTGGGATGACCGCACCGGTGGCCCGCGCCCTCCGCACGAAGACCGGACAGCGCCGGTCGTTGGCGGCGTGGCCTTTGCCACAATTGGCGCAGGTCGGTGGGGCATCCCGAGGCCTCGGGCAGTCCGCCACTATGTGCTCGCCAGCACAACGTACGCAGCGGACCGCGCGGTGGCAGTTCACGCTGGAGTGCCCAAAGGCCTGGCACCGGTGGCACTGCGCAGGACCTTTCTTGGGCCTCCAGGCTTCGACTACCACCCCCGGCAGGTAGAGGAGCTCCTCTACACTGTAAAGCCGGGCGAGTTCCTCCCTGGAGAGGTGGTCGAGCTCAACGTAAAACACGCTGGATGGTCGACCCCTCTTTGCCAGGACCACTCTGGCGTAACGTGCCGGGAAGCCGAGCTCCTTGAGAGCTTCGGCGATCACGGCCGGATCGGTATTGCCCGGGAGTCCCCGGACTGCCACCTTGGCGGGTATGTCCTCGGGGAGAGACCAGCAATTCCAAGAAATTGCGGTCTCCCTCGAGGCCTCCACCAGGTAGGCCTGGATGGTCCGGAACTCCCGGACAGAGGCCGGGTGGAACTTAAATCCACCGGCCGGGGTTGCTCTGCCGTTCGGGGCAGCACCTAGTCGCTCCCTGAGTATAGCGAAGTGCCGCGGCCAGTCGGGGAGCGACTGCACTTCGATTGGGGGATGTCGACGTAAGTCTAGATCCCCCTTGTTGGCTCCGTTTACGCTGGTACGGGCCGTGTTTGCGGTTGGCGCTGTCGCCGCGGCTGCGGCGGCGCGTCGCGAAGGCTGCGGTTGGCGTTGCGGAGCCGGTGGAGCCGTCAATGAAGACGGGCGCGGCGACGCGGGCTGTCTGGCCGCGTCGGTGAGTGGGCGCTGTCCGGTGAGTACATAGGCGGTGTGGGTGATGCAGGAGGCGTTCGGTGCCTGCGCACCGCTGGCACTGGCCTGTTCCCGGAAGTCGAGGTGGGCGTGGTCGAGGGGTGGGACGGCACGCAGAGATGCGCGAGGCCCCGCCCCCTCGATGATGATGTTGATGAAGAATTTTCGGAAGCATCCGACGTGTACTCGCTGTCGGAGCTTCCGAGTAACTCCCTCAGCTCCCTCTCTATTTCGAGAGTGGCTGAGGAAGGGCCTACTCGAGGACGTTTGTCCTCCGGGACCGGATCCGAGTCGGACCGGGCCCTTCTCTGAGGCCTGGCTGGCATAGGCGCATCGGTCGGCAAGGAAAACACAGTTTCCCCCGATCCGATGCCCCCTGCCCCCTGGCCCTCAGAGGAGGGTCCTGCCCGAGGAGCGGGAAGATCTACTACCGGGTTGTGCGAACCCGGTTGAGCTTCGGGAACCACTTCCCGAATACGGTTTGTGAAGAGGTCTCGTTGTACAACGATCCTCTTCGATTTTCGACCACCGCGAGCATTGCGGGGCGGGCCGGGGGTGCTAACAAGGGGGGGTGAGTCCCCCCCGGGCATGGCTATGGCTACCACTTACTGTTAGGCAGGTCCCATGAGGTCCCTATTCTAACTTAAGCCTAATTATATTTAATTAAAATTAAATAACAACTAGAGGAGGGCTCGAACCTCCTGGAAGCACAGTGCGGGTCTTTCGCTAACCTCACCCCCCCTGCAGGGGGGGTAAAGGGGGTTGACACAGTCAGGCAACTCTCAAATTGGCGCTGGAGTCCCTAATTTTATCATGGAACGATAAAACAGGGACACAGCTACAACAGGGTGAAGACTACCACCCGTAAATGCACTTAATTAAAGAATAAAAGTGTCTCCACTCACCTGTGACGCCGGCTCCCTTGCTACGCTGTCCGGAATCGTCGAAGTCGGCGGTCCCGGGACAGCAGCAGGGACAGGGCACACTCACTAGTCGCGATTGGGAGCGTAAAAATCGAATATCGCACCACCTTCGATTTAGGTCTCCGGTCAACACGTATGCCAGCACCGAAGCAAAGTGTTGTCTCGACCAGTACCGATGCACCGGCTTAGTTTACTGAGCATGACAATGCATTAGTATGACAAAATGACGCTCTGATGATGGATTCGATAGTCATAGGAACTCTTGTACTAAACAAGATATACCCGTCGTGTTTGGGCTCATTTTACTTGTCTTGGCTAGCACTCTACTGATACATTATATTTAGAATATTGAACTAAGCTTGGATTTAAAGTTTTATTTAAAATAATTATTTAACCTAGGTTATTCTCTACAACGTCGGCAAACTGCCAATTAAATTCAAGCTGGATTTCATTCAGATATATTTGATCCAAATGTTATACAAACAATATATATCCAAACAGTCAATATTATTTGAATGTGTTTTGACTATGCAATCGGTATTTACTAAATAACTAAATCATATTTACAAGTAGTATAGATACTACACCGTTATACGAGTAATGATCGTATATTACAAGTGTTACCGAACCACGACTCCATCAGCAGTACCTAGAGGCACAAAACACTAAAGTCACACAGAAGCGAAGGTTCTAACCCACTCAATGTACCTAAGCGTCAAACTTCAATAAACGGAATAAATATTTTTTTTACCATAATATTACGGAATGCCTCGTCGTCTGTGTCTTCAAAACACCTTGTGCACTGCCCG
Organism: Trilocha varians; assembly: GCA_030269945.2. Lineage (NCBI taxonomy): Eukaryota > Metazoa > Arthropoda > Insecta > Lepidoptera > Bombycidae > Trilocha > Trilocha varians. The sequence continues at coordinate 10,174,798 of AP028277.1, forward strand.
TTCCCTTTTAAACTTTAATTAACTTCAAAAACAATGATATTATTTTTATTAATAACTAGCTGGCCCACACAACTTATTATTATATATAGATCACTTATATATTTAACGGTAATTTTCTCACCTTTTAGACCTTCCCTGGACTTCTACGAATATTTCAAGATTAAAATAAGTCAAATCGGTTCAGTCGTTCTCGAGTTTAAGCGAGACTAACGAACAGCAATTCATTTTTATATATAAGAAGATGTCTTACTCAAACCCATACTCTTTCTTCAAGGTACATTCAAAAAAATAAATTTCTTTAAACACTCGCGGTTATCTACATCACTTACACTATTTATTTAGTTCCTCAGTCTTCCCGTGATCATGGCGCTTGCAACAGTGATGAAATATCGGGACCGCTCATTTAAAAATAATCGTGGTAAGAACCCGTTTAGTAATGCTCTCAGCTGCTCTCGAGAATTGCGATTTAGATTTTTATTTAAAATATATTTTCCTTATTGGTCTTCACATTTTAAATAAAATAATTTTAATACGAGTATTTTTCTAATTAACAATTTACGATTTGTTTGGATATTGACTTCTGTTCAGTTATTATTCTGTGTTGTTTTGTTCCGACAAGGCTGTCACCTGCAGATGTTATTGACAGCCATGATGGAATACCTCCAGCTTCGACAGCTTACCGGCAGGTGAGAGCTTTACTAACTTTTAAAAGCTCCGACAAAGATTCTCGAAACTTTTGTTGTTATAATGTGTATGTGGGGCTCACGTAAGTAATACCTATTATAATATTATGTTAAGGTAAGTTTCGGTTCGTTTATTTTAGGGCTGATTTCTGCAACTTCGTCTTAGTCACGTGACATAAGAGTGTTTTTTAAACATTATCATTACTGAAGGTGTAACGAATGTGGATGGAATGTGTTAACGGTTTCTGTCAAAAGAACTACAACTGGGAACAAACCAAAATTGGCGTTAGTCTAGTAATGTCATCTAGGTGTCACGTAGGTGTGACATTTGACAGGTACAGACGAGGGGTTTTATTTTTAGTTATAGGAAATCACCGGATTTCCATCCTCAGGTAGGATATGTGGGAGTTAAACCGCACTAAAATCTCCAACTGCTCAACGTCCGAACCACGATTGAGACCCAGCATGAAGTTATGCAGGACGGCACGATGCGTTACGCACTACGACATTCTTTCCCGCCACGCCACCCCGATGGACGAAGGGGTAGACTTTACATCTGTGTATAGTATGATAATATGCAGCATTATCACATTATTTTTATTGCAAGATAGATAAATGATCTTAAACCTAATAATAAGCGGTTACCATCACTCATGGATCTATGCACTTTCAGGGCAACATCTTGAGAACAAACCCTTAAGAACTAATCACATTAAATCATATACTAAATACATAAAAATAGGTAAAAGGCCGCCATCTTGGATTTCAATTTTTTATAGTATATTGTATTCTGCTTGTTGAACCCTTTCATTTGATATCCATATTGATGGGATTGATAAAACCTACGTTATCCGCCATTTTGTAGCGGCGGCCATCCTGAATTTATAATGATAATGAATAAACATAATTGTATTGTCACCAAAATCCAAAGTGTATACAAAATTTCAGATTAATCGGTTGAAAGGAAGAGGGTGAAATTTGAATTACTAGATTTGACGCAAGAATAAAGCAAACGGGGTGAGCTAAATAAAACCGTTTAATAAAAAACCGTACATAGATTGGTATTAGGTTACGTAGGTATATACCTAGTGTCTATAGTAATAGGTATATACCTAGTGTCTGTCGTCTGGAATGTTCTGGAATCTCCGGAGAACCCTTTCGGCGATGTCAGACGGCGCTCGATTAAAATTCCTTCTGTTTGGGAGGAGGCCTCACCCGCGGGAATCAACGGATTTCAACAGACGTTTTATGTGTCTGGCTTTATAGTTTGGTTTAGGATATAATAAATATATTTAAAGTTGTTTGTCTGTAATCTATTAGCCTTATCTACCCTTCTCTGGTTTGTAGGTAATGTACGATAGAGAAACAAAGGCTATTTTTATGGTGTCTAAACTGGCTATTCATTAGTCTATTTAAAAATCTAGATCGGCTGGACGGATTTGGATAACTTTAGTTTTGACATTTCGTGGAAGGTAATTTTCAGAAGAAGACTGATAGAAGCCGAATAAAGATGGAAACGCTCGGAATTCAAAACGAACAACTTTTTATAGCATTCTAGGTTATTAAGTAAAAACTTACATTCATGATTTTTAGTCTGTCTAAACTAACTTTTGTTACCTTTTGTAACCTTAAAACTAGATAAAACCAACTTGAAATTAATATAAGGGGTGGGCCATATAAAGTTTGCATTTTCCAAAAGTTCGACTGTGATGTTGGCTGTGTGGCATGTTGCGCCATCCTGTTGAAACCAAATGTCGTCCATGTCATATTCTTCAACTTTTGGAAACAAAAATTCGTTGAGCATGGCACGGTAACGCTCGCCATTGACCGTAACGGCGGCTCCTTGCTCATTTTCTAATGATGCCGCCGGAACAAAACCCACACCAAACCGTAACTCTTTGTGGGTGCATTGGCTTCTCAATGGTACGTGTGGATTTTCCGACCCCCAGATGCGACATTTTGCTTATTGACATAGCCTCCGAGGTGAAAATGGGCTTCATCTAAAAAGACGATTTTTCGGTAAAAATGCTCATCTTCGGCCAAACGATCTTCTGCCCATTGGGCGAACCGAAAACGTCCCATTTCGTAAATGTCGAACCTTTAACTAAATTATGAACACAAATTGAATGACATTTGAGCTGTTATTCTCTAAATAAACAGTAGTTCAAAATGCAAACGTTAGATTGGCCCACCCTATACAAGAATATTGAAAAAATTAAAGTTTTGTCAACTTTAACAATGTCATTGTGTCACTGTCCTACTAATACAAAAGCTTAGTGCTTATAACTTTGTGTCCGAGCTTTTATACCGTCGCGCAGCTCTCGAGCTTTTTCAACGAAAATCTCATGAATTTCAAGTTTATGTACTTAATTATGAAAGTTTGTATAACAACATGATACGAGATTAATTTTCATAAAACATTTTTGTACGAGAAGTTTTCAAGGATTTTTTACGGACAGTATTATTTTAGACAACAATCTAGAATGAAGTTAGTAAGAATGAATATGAGTTAGTGATTGAAAGAATAACTTATGACTGTAGACTCTATCTCAATAATATTGTGAATTATTGTATATTGTCAATAACGTTGTGTATGTAGGTTATTTTTCAAGACATTTTCAAATATTGCCTATACTTTGGAGGTAATTAATGTCAATGATAATATTGTAATCGTGTGTGTTATGGGATATTATAGAAACCACAACATAATAATTCACTTATTTATAAAAAATGAAAGCAAAATAAAATGCGACTAATATCCAATATGGCTAGAACAGAAGTGAAGTGAAAAAAGTGAAGAATTTACTACATTTAAATTTGACATAGAATAAAATGAACAAAATGTATAAAAATAATTAGTTTCCATGCAAATAAATACAAAAAGTATATGTTATGAACAGTTTGTATAGGCAGAAAAACTTTAATTTAAAATAAACTACGTGATACATAAAAACCTTATCTTGTATCAAATAAATTTAGCAACAAAAGTACGATCTAATAAACTTAACATAAATATTGTCAATAATATTGCAGAAATTACTAAAAAAGTAAAAACTAAGTATATTTACATAATATTGTTATGGCTATAACCCCAAAGCCTAATAAAGCATAAACAAAGTCTATTTTAATATTCTCCGCTAAATCAGCAAAAGGGGTTAGTAGAGCTGAAGTAAAAATAAAGGGAGCGCACACAACCGAGGCAGATCACGCTCCACTTGCTGCTCTACATGTGACTCTATCACACTCATGTATTGTGTACACTTTATACTACTAACAGACAACTTCACCTGCGTCACAAAGGCAGGGTTCAGATAGTATTTTAGGTGTAGCTGATGTAAAAGGTACTTAATTACGACATCACATCAAAACTTTTCAGTGTTTCTCTATTATATTACATACATAAACCTTCCTCTAAATTCACTAAATTTTTTTAAAAAAGCCACATTAAAATCTGTTGCGTAGTTTCAAAGATTTAGGCATACATAAGGACAGACAGCGTGAAGCGATTTTATTTTATAGTACGAAGTGACGAAGTGAAATTTATTGACATTTAAGTAAAATTTTATGGAGTCAGAAATGCAACAATAAATGTAAAAATCTCTAAAAATATTTATAATACTGAATGGAGTCGTACTCTCGACTACTCAAAGTTAAATAAATTCAATCAGTTCACAATAAAAGGCTTTAATTCTGATTGTATTTCCCCTCTCGGTTAAATTAAAATAGAGCTCAAGGTGCGAAAACAATTTCCATTTTTTTCATTAAATTTTGAATTATTTTATAGAAGACTAGCTTTTGCCCGCGACTTCGTTCGCGTGGACTTCAGGTTCGTCGCGTGTAGCCCGTCTAGTTCGCGACGTCCATAATATAGTACTATTATACCGCAAAAAATGTGTTTTTTTACGACCTTAGAAATGTAAAAAATTGTAGCCTATGTGTTATTCTGATGTATAAGCTAAATTGTGGTAAAGTTTCATTCAAATCCATTCAGTAGTTTTTACGTGAAAGAGTAACAAAAATTAACATTATAATATGTATTAGATTTAGAATCAGTGAAATAAAGTGACTCAATGTGACATTGTTGAGGTTCATGGGCGACTGTAACTACTTAATATCAAGTAGTTCATTTACTTGTGTGGTTACAATAAAAACATAAAATTAATTTATAGATTTACCAAATAAAGTAATATTAATGTATCTACAATATAAAATAACTTATTAGCAATTGTTATCAAACCTTCTCGCTGTTGTTCAAAAATTACAGTCAGATTTTAATAAAAATAATAAAACAAAAGCTACAAATATGATTAGAACCGCACGCACGAATCAAAACATATAAAGAAATCATTTAAGTAAAAGAAACATATAAATCGCAAAAGAAAGACGCGAATTAAATACATTAAAGTTCAGGTCACGTGCTCGTATAAAAAGATATCGTACCCCTCTCACCCCGCACCCCCGCACACACAACATACATGACTTTACAGAAGTATATCTTTATACAAATCACGATTTTACTAAACCCTCGTTCACATGCATCCAGAGTAGAAATTAAGATTTATATAATTTAATGCCTAATAAGGCTTTTTCACAACACCACTGCCTGAAGAATAAACGGTGAAAGAAAACATCATGAGAAACTCTGTATATTGAAAAAGAATTCCAAAAATCCTTCGAAGATATTATGTGAAGTCCCCAATCAGTATTGCACAGGTGTGGTGGACTATGCCCTCTTCGGAGGAGACCTGAGCCCAGCAGTGGGCAGTAATGGGTTGTTACAGTACAGGATGTACAGTACCTAATGCTCAAAATGCAACTTGACAATGGCACTTGTTTAAGTGGCTTACTGAGTAGGAACGAAGTTCCTTTCGATTAATTAGTGAGGGAATTGTAATAAAATTTTATTTTTTTAAGTTATAATAATTAGTTTTTTAAAAATATTTTGATCCCAGCCACCTAAAAATCATATAAAACAAAAAAGTGTCGTGACAACTTTTTCATAAGAATTTCCGTCTAGCCCCCTTTCGATAACGCGCGATAAGGAACTTTGTTCCAAAAACAGTTGGTGCTAAAACTAAGTAGGTACCTACATACAAAGTCAAATCATTTATTTCAAAGTTGATGTGGACACACATGCATTTTGAAAGTCAATTAAAAAAAGGTTCTACCACCAGTTCGTTAAAATTACGCCTCCGTCCTGAGAAGAACCGGCGCAAGAAACTCAGCGTGTGTTTTATATTTTTATTTTTTTTAAATATTGTTTTACATAACACTTACTTCTGTATTTTACAGTTATTGTATGCCGTAGGGATGAAACGATCAAAGCCGGGGGTGAAGTTTGTATTCATTCGACTGCACCTTTTATACGTACGCGACAAAAATATACAAAAAAACGTGAGTTTGCAAAAAAACTAAACTGAACTAGTTATCTTGCGTGACTTTGCATGTTTTTTGAATCATATTTAATGTTATTTTAAAAGTTTTCTTTACTTGTATTTTTAATACAGTTTGTGGGGATTTTGCCATTTCCTAAAATTGACTGGAGGAAGTATCTTTTTACAATAAGTGTGGCCTTTTAATGGTAAAGTATAACTTACTATGTACAATAGTTAGGATTAGTTCTAGAAATCTATGAGCCTACGTTAGTAATATTATTCCCGGAGCGCTATGACATGTCCCTCTTTAAACGAGGTTTAAGAAAAGTCCTGTATCGGTAGGCGATAGATAACGGCCGCTCTTTGCCCTGGCATTGCAGAGGTTCATGAGCGACGGTGACCGCTTACCATCAGGTGGGCCGTATGCTCGTTTATCTACCTTGCAATAAAAAAATATATATATTTTTTTTGAAATATTGTAAGTTTATCTGACGTGAGTATTGACAATAATATTGCGAGAGTGCGTATGTGGTGAACACTTAACATCGGCTCGTGAACCACAAATAATGTATTACTAGGTAATTTACCAATTAGCACAAATCTAAGTATTAATTCTTTAAAGAAGTATATTTCTAAATTAACTTCAATATTACTAATTAACCAAAATAATTTACTTAAATGAAATCTAATTATAGCTATAGGGAGGAACCTTTACTTATTTATTTTTTTTTATTAATATTCTCAATTATACACAGGTGTACAACTTTGCTTCCGCCGTTTTTTTCCGAAATTTGAGGCTTTATTGTAAAAAACTGGTTATAAATTTATGATTCAAAGTATTGTCCACCGGTGGCCACTACTTTCTTCCATCTTTCGGCAGCGTACGAATCCCGCGTTGAAAAAACCTGGTCATCTTTTGAAGTGATCTACGAATCGATTCAATTTTTTACTTCTTCATAAGTTCGGAAGTGCTGGTCAGCCAGGCCGTGTGCCATTGGTCTTAACAAGTGATAGTCCGAGGGAGCAACGTCTGGAGAATACAGCGGGTGAGGTAGGACTTCCCATTTCAACGTTTCCAAGTATGTCTTGACCACTTTCGCATGGGGTCGAGCATTGTCGTACTGTAAAATCACTTTATCATGTCTCTCGTTGTATTGCGGCCGTTTGTCTTTCAATGCTCGGCTCAAACGCATTAATTGCAATAGTTTCAAAACTCATCGCCTTTTAAAAAAATTCTAAAATATAAAACGACAATTTGCCTCCATATCGGTGAAAGCTCTCTCTCTCACCCCCGGGCAGCAACCCTCGAACCACCCCTCACTAATAGTATTCACTACATTATATTTTCACCCCTATGTTGTCGCAGATTTTTTGTAAAATTTAAAACTGCCTTGAGGCGGACGTTTTACTGAGAAAATAAATAAAACTAACCACTTTGAAATTTATTTTTAACCGGTTTCCTAAAAGAATGAGGTTCTTAAGTTATTGGGTGAACCGATTCGGATGATTCTTGTTCTATAGGAGAGGTGGTCGTCGTGTGGTCACGATTATTTTTTTTCAAGATCAAACAAGTACTTTAGTCGCTATGTTCAAAAACGTCGCTATTAAAGGACAAGATTGCACAATTTTCTGTGCGTGTTTGCGTCTATTCCTTATCTGGATGAACCAATTTCGATTATTCATTAATATTGTTTAAACTACAGTGAAATAAAAGCTTAACTAACAATATGTTGTGAAAATTTTCTACTAATTTAACTACGTTTTTAACATATTATTACGATTTGTAATGATTTTTATTTAATTTTGAGCGTGAAATTAAAGAAACCCCAGAGAACCCTTTAATAATACTCCAAGAAATAATTTGGACAATGGTGCTGATAAACTTATTCAAACACTCGCGGATTTCTATGATACTTTCCAGTTCTAGTTCTAGTTCCAGTGGTACGACCCAAAAGCGAACGAGAAAGAGGGTAGACAGATTTGTTTGCTCATAAATCGACCCGCAGTATCCAGTCTTCTCATGATCATGACGTTTGCAACAACGTTGAAATATCGAGACAACTCAATTAAATATAGTGGTAAAAACCCGTTGAAAATGCATGAAAGAGTAGTAGGTAATAAATAAATACTGCTCTCTCAGTTTTTATACTTTTATATAGTTATGGACGTAAAGGCTGGCGCTGGCGGATACATAATACTAAATTGTTTGTAAATGTCAGACGCATCGCGACATAAAGGATTGGCGTGAAATGACGTCACTACCGGTAATGGCGGCCGGCGACACAATAATATGGGACAGACAATATGCTACAATATAAGTTACAAATTCACGATCCCTTTGCATGTAAGGTGTCGCCAGAATTTTTTTCAATAAAATAAGAAGCTGTTTTATTTTTATTTTATTTATTTATTTTATTTATTTCAATCAATTATAGATCATATTATTAGGCAATTACAAAAATGCACTAAATTAAATTAAATTACATTTAATTTAATATTACTTTAAGAGAACAAAGTTAAACCTGACTTGTAGCTGTTTAAATAAGAAATATTTAAATGATTACAATCATTTTGTACACCACGTTAATAGAAAAATAAGAATTGAAAAAAAAACTTCACTAAAGAAATCTAGATCACAATTTTGGATCAAAAAGCTTGAGAGGTGCCATGGGACACCCGAATAGAACGAAGTTCCTTTGGATTAAAAGATATCTTATATTTTTTTTCCTAACTTAACGCGCGATAAGGAACGTGTTGACATCTAGCGATAATCACCTAAAACAAAAATAAGGAACGTGTTTTAAAAAAAATTGATCACAGCGCCATCTAGCGATAATCATCTAAAACAAAAAGTGTCATTACAAAAAAAGTGTCGTGACGACTTTTCGTAAGAATTTTTTCCGTCTAGCCCCGTCTTTCGATAACGCGCCAAAAGGAACTTCGTTCCAATAATATTACTACAAAATAAAACGACTACCCTACTGTTCTCACCATCCTGAGCTGTTTTAGTCCAGCAATATTGCAGTAAAAGCCGGAATACACACTACAAACAGATCTCAAGTCTAGTGCTTAGGCATTAAGGCATAGTATCGCTTGACATACACGCCCTTTGGTATTTCGGCAATGGATCCGAGCAATTGTGTCGAAATAATGTTCATTATTTAGTTTTGTATAGAAAATCAAATTGAACGATTTGAAAGGATGCTTAAATGGGTTTTAATTAAGTTAAAATGTTGTGAACTTAGGTTTTATTTTCATTAGGATTTCTGGTAGTGGTTTTTGGAGTGATATTTGAATTGTTAACTTTAAAAAAGATTTGAAGTCCGCCATTGTACTATCCATTGTGCATAAAGTATAATAAATAAATAATTAAAAAAAAATCTTAATGAGCACGTCGGAGTTCAACCACACTAAAAGCTCCAGAACAACACCGGCTGTGGCCAGCACGGGGTTATACGAAGCGGCTCGATGCGTTACGCACTACAGCATTCTTTGGCGCCGCCTCTTTCAAATCAGGTATACCGTCAGCTCCATAAGAATTTAATTGAAGATACGATTTTTTTTTAACATAATCTAAACGTTCATGCATTTTCAACGGGTTCTTACCACGATATTTAATTAATTGAGTTGTCTAGATATTTCAACGTTGTTGCAAACGACATGAAGTATTATAGAAAACCGCGAGTGTCTGAATAAGTTTATAATCTAAACGACTTTGTGACGCAGACGTAGTTGGGCAGGTCATCTAGTTTATTGTAATATAATCCAATCTATCTAATCATCAGGAACATCAATACCTCGATGACACAGTCGCACAAAAAAGTATGTATATCATAAAAAATGAACGCCCCGAAAATATAAGGTTATGAAAACAATATCAATTGTTCTGCAAGTGTTATTGTAATGAATCCTCTGTTACCCCGGACACCTGTGTCCTGGAGGGGCGGGGGTTGGCGCGGGTGAGGAGGACGGGGCTGTATCCACCGGGACACGTTTATATCAATTATATTCGCTAACAAATATAAACTTTTGTGGTACGATGACAAATGAGAGATTTAGGTTCTTTTTTAGTTTTTAAAATTGTATCTATTGCTAGACGAGCCTACAACCCGCCTGATGATAAACTGTTTTAGAGGACCTTAACTCATCACCTACTATACACATTGTAGATATTTTACTTCACGTTTTCCATGTAAAAATGATATGAAAAGTAGAAGTAATATTTAGTTATGAAGTATGTGTTCGGAGGATGATCCCGTGATATTAAGGTGTATATTGGTGAAGCTGGGGGCTGCATCATCAGGGCTACAAATCTCGCAATCCGACCTGAATAGCCTCGTGTAGACGACGATTAAATGTGGTACAAGGAATAACATTATTTATCTACTTATTCTTTTATTTTATGGATAACAGCCCCTCATTGCCCTGGCTTTGCAGAGGTTCATGAGCGACGGTGACCGCTTACCATCAGGTGGGCCGTAGGCTCGTTTATCTATCACGCAATAAAAAAAAAAAAAAAAAAAAAAAAAAAAAAAAAAAAAAAAAAAAAAAAAAAAAAAAAATGTAATGGATCTTGGAATTTGACATAATCAGTTTCATGAAAACAAAAGTATTTTTTCACATAATTAGTTTAATAGTAGTTTAGAATTAATAAGTCTTGTTTTACTTGAATAAAATTTCCATCGTAGGGGTAGGTCATTTAATTAAATAAAATAAAGCCAAAATATCTAGTTTTGAGGCGGCACCCGATACTGTCAGTGTGGTATGTCGAAATGCGAGTTCGAGTTCCAGTAGTACCGGCAAATGAACGAGAAAGAGGGTAGACAGATTTGTCTGCTCTTAAATGACCTACCCGCAGTTCTTCAGTCTTCCCGCTATCATGGCGCTTGAAACAGTGCCGAAATATCGGGATCGCTCAATTGAAAACAATCGTGGTAAGAACCCGTTTAGTAATAATGTAAGTGATGTAGATAACCGCGAGTGTTTAAAGAAATTTACAACTTCTATAAGGTGTCTATCTATAATTCGGTGTTTAACAGTAATCTCGTTCGCTCGTGAGTTGCACCACACTGATCTGGGATCAGATGAAATATGTGCAGCGGCTGGACATCGATCCGACCACGTGACCACTAATCACTGCTCGCGTACCGACTAGCAGCCGACTGCGGAGAGAGGGTACTGTTATACTACACCAAAAATAATAAGAGGCAGACAAAACACAAATATGTATAGATGTGTGTATTTGGTTTTTGATTCAAATGGTCTGTCTGAACCTCCTGCGTTTTAATCAAAAATTTTCTTTTTTTTATTGCGTGATAGATAAACGAGCCAATGGCCCACCTGATGGTAAGCGGTCACCGTCGCTCATGGACCTCTGCAATGCCAGGGCAATGAGGGGCTGTTATCTATCGCCTACCCATACAGGACTTTTCTTAAGCCTCGTTTAAAGAGGGACATGTCATAGCGCTCCGGGAACACCGCGGATGGGAGTCCATTCCAAATCGGAATGGTACGGGGCAAAAATGATCTTCTGAAGCGAACCGTGGAAGATCGCAGCGGTTCCAAAAATGATTTAGAATTAGGCCTTACATAACTGTTTAGGTAAAAAGAGTGTTTATTAATATGGGTCTGCTATTATGAAATGCTGGTATTGGTATTATTCTCAGAGTAAGTTGCGATCGCAGGTAAATGAGGCAACGGCTCATCTGAGTGGTTACTGTTGCCTATAAATCTCCACAATGCTCCGTAGCATAATGCGTTTGTTTTACTAACTACAGATTCACATAATAAAACATGTTTTATTCTTGCTTTATTTGACGAAAGTAAAAATGTAACCTTTATAATTTTTTGTGAGTATACTTCAAGTTTACGTGAGAATTTTAATATAAGAGTTTATAAGGGTCCGCGTGAGAAGGGATGCAGCCCTTCGCGTCTGTTACATTTACAGAACAAATGACATACGACATAGTAGTGACGTCACATACATGCACACTTGTCATTATAATATTCTATTGCAATATTATTGTCAATATTTCTAAAGCGTGAAGGGATTAAGGAAGATATCATCAACATAAATATTGTCAATAAAATTAAGTGTGAGCAAATTTTATTTAATCATCAATTTAGCTATTTCACTACAAAACAGCAAGTTTTCTCAAAAGATCTTATTCAATATTTGTATAGATCAGAACACGTACATTCGTTATAACACTTCCATGGTCCATGGGGAATGCTCCGAGGAACTCTTTGAGATGATTCCTTCATCTCCTTTTTACCATCGCACCACACGCCGCAGGGGCAAGGTTCACCACTTTTACTTGGAACCGCTGCGCTCTTCTACAGTTCGGTTCAGAAGATCATTTTTGCCCCGTACCATTCCGATTCGGAATGGACTCCCGTCCGCGGTGTTCCCGGAGCGCTATGACATGTCCCTCTTTAAACGAGGTTTAAGAAAATTCTTATATGGGTAGGCGGTAGATAACGGCCCCTCTTTGTCCTGGCATTGCAGAGGTTCATGAGCGATGGTGACCGCTTACCATCAGGTGGGCCGAATGCTCGTTTATCTACCTTGCAATAATAAAAAAAAAAAACTTAAAAATGAAAGGAAAATTACAGTAAAACTATAATTTAGTTCTTAAATTAATTAAATTTCCTCCAAAATATAAATTACATACCCCAAAATCAAAATTAATCCTATGTTGACTTGTATAGTGAAAATGTTCAAAACGTCTTCAGTTAGTAACTTGTTTAAAATTTTCAGTGACTCAAAATTTACATACAAAGACTCATATGCTGACGTCATTCTTATCTGACGTCACACTATCCTTTATAAGCAGCAGGTCGTATATTTATTGACCTGGAAACATGCAGCCCTTCGTTTAGGGCTCGCTACATAAATGTCAGGACGTCCGCGAGAGAACAACAAAACTTTGACATTTATCGCCCTTCCGTGACCTTCCACCCGCCCTTACATATGTATTACTAGTTGTCTTATGTAAAAACATATACGATAATATGTTGTATGTTATTGTTGTATATTTGGAATGGAAGTTAAGATAATAAGGTTTTTGTGTAGTTAGTAAAGGTTATGTTGTTACAAGTAAGTTTTTTTAGTAAAATGATAACAACTATTCCGTTTCGATTTTTTTCAAAACCTAATTTCCTTATCATGGCATCATCTTTGAATTTCTTTTCAACACAAAATAATCATCAAAATCGGTTAATAAATGACGGAGTATAAATTCACGAACAAACAAAACGCATGTCGGTATTTTTGTATTTCCTTTCCAATAAAATTCTGTATTTAAACTAATTTAAAATAATTTTACACGGAACCAACACACATTTACTGAACAGTTGAACCCCAAATTTAATAAAGAGTAAAACTGATTATTGGAAATGAAACGTAGAGAGAGGGTGATCCCGGGGGTTGCATTCGATAGCACCCCCGAGGACTGATGGCTTCCCTGAGATGAGGGTAGTTCTATTCCTACCCTATGCTACTTTAAGGGAAACTATAGACGTGATAGTGAGGATTGGCTGTTGTATTATATTATGAGTGACGTATTTAAATTGGAAGCTAATCGAAAAGTTTACGAATTGGACTGATGATGATGGCAAAATACTGTTGTAGAACATATTGTATTTTTTGCCAAATCATTTTATAGAGAAGCTGGATATCAAATATTCGTAAGTGCTTACGTTGGGACCCTAATAATTTCGAAGTAATGCCCTTCCCTGGGACTGGAACTATCTCCTTTAACTTAATCGGTTTAACCGCTTAGCCGTAAAAAGGTAACAGGTATATAAAGTAACCTCCAATTCACTTTATATTTTCGTTAAATGGAGCTCAGTATGATTTATGATACAACGGGTCATTAGAATTACATTAATAATTTTGTATTGTGCAACATACCGTTTTTTTACCTTATGTTTTTATTATTTTTATAGTACAAATGGTACTTTTTTAGTGTTAACTACACATTCAACATACGACTAAGTTATAAGACGTAACCTAAAATATACAAATCTCAAACAGCCAATTCTCAATATTCTCACCATACGAGAAGTAATATCATAAACATGTCACTTCTTTGTCCGGGAATCGAACCCGCATCCCGTGGTCAACGCGACCCCACACATGTACACACATGTATTGTAGTGTAGGTGTACTAACGAGGAATCTGTAAATATGTACAGGATGTCGTGTTTTTATTGTAATATTGGTATTACGGGTGGGGATGATAGTAGTTTTTTATTAGGGGTGTTTTCTTGAGATCAGAATGAGATAGGTTATGTGGAGTTAAGTCTAGATATATTGAAGGCTGTTTTAACTTAAGGACACTAAGTTTTGATTGGTTTCTTTTAATATATTAAAATCAAAGTAATTTGATTGCAAGGTAATTTTACTACAAGTAATAGAAATTATCTAAGTAATCTTTTTAATTATGTACTTTGTTTTAAAACTACAAAGGCCAATAAATCACCGTCAAAAATGAAGACCAACACGCATGCCAAATGTTTGACAAACATATTCACCGACAACCAACCATCACGACCAAAGCTGTCTCATGGGACTCATTATGACACAATACTCGACATTACATGACAACTAAAAGTGATATATCATAGACATAATCATGTGAAAATAGTCTCCAATGACGTGTAGATAGAGTTGAGTTTCCTTCAAATTGTTATTTTAGCAGTTAATTAATATTGTACGTAAGCATCCCTAAAGAGTGATTACAGGAACATATTGTTAAGTTTTAATATGTTAATAGATTAGTTTAAAGTTTTGCGCTTGGTTGGAGCTGATAGGAACTAGGTGGAGTTTTGATGAGCTGCTGTGTTTCATAGACTTGTCAATAATAATCCTTATATCTGTGGCTATATTTTGTTCTTGCATATTATTTGATGTAAAAGATATTATTAAACTGGATGGGTTCTTTATTCTGCCGAATATCTACTTGCATCTTTGAAAATCTAAAAATGCAAATGTTCATTCTTAAGTCACATCGAACTACGGATTTGACATATTTATTATCAAAACAAGTTAAAGCTCAGAGTTATTTAATATTATTTGACACACATACAATGTAGCCGAGGGTGTCAAAAGTCGAAATCGTGGAGTTAGCACAGAGTACCCATTGTTACATGATACAATATCATTAACAATTCATACATTCTGTTTGTGCCGGGATCCCGGTGTAATCTGTGCTAACACCTCTGTATAATACCGGCGTCATGTGATTCAATTATATTCTATTGTACGTAGGCATATGTATTTATAACTCATTTCAATTCAGTTTTAAATACTCTAATTGAATTACTCTTTTATTTAAATTAAAGTTTTGTAACCTAACCTAGTATAAAAACAAAGTCACTCTCTGTTGTCTCATTGTTTGTTCCTGTGTATACTTAGATCTTTAAAACTACGTTACTGAATTTTAATCAAGAGGACCTCTCTGTGACGCAGATGAAATTGCGTGGGTCAATAATATTAGACGAAGTGTAAAAATGCAGTGAAAAGTTTCTTTAGACACTCGCGGTTATCTACATCACTTACATTATTACTAAACGGGTTCTTACCACGATTATTTTATATCCAGTAGTACCGGCAAACGAACGAGAAAGAGGGTAGATAGGTTTGTCTGCTCGTAAATGACCTACCCGCAGTTCCTCAGTCTTTCCGTGATCATGGCGCTTGAAACAGTGCTGAAATATCGGGACCTCTCAATTAAAAATAATCGTGTTAAGAACCCGTTTAGTAATAATGTAAGTGATGCAGTGAAAAGTATTTGAATTAAAATATAATAGAAACTATTTAAGGAATACCACAAAAACATACAAAATAAATTAAAGTGTTACAATGGGTGACCTCATCACTGAAACGGATCTCTTCCAAGCATCCAATTATACCAGACTCAGTGTAAAAGACTGAAGAAAAATAACTTCTCATTAGCACAACAATTACCTGATCAACCATTAAGAAAATGTAAAACAGACTCAAACCCACGTACACCCATCATTTAAGTGCAATTACTGTGCAACAAGTTTTTCCCCATTAACGTGTTTAGTCAGAGCTTTGTATCGCGTGATTCTATTCATTAGCGAGCTTTGGTAAGCTCGGCGCTGGTCCTCGGTGACGAAACTTTTCTTTATTCGATAAATTTGAAGCTAAAAACGAACTTTTTATGTTCATGGTTTTGTGTTTTTTTATGTTTAGAGATTCATGGTTGATGGTTTTCACTTGTTATTATGTGGATCGTTTGCTCGTCTATCTATCTACTGTCGTATAGGAAGCGAATATATGAGCTTACTTTAGTCTATCAAAATAATGTTTCACAAATATACAAATGTCAACAATAGTAGTTCATGGGTCTACTCGAGAACCTTAATATTCTTGTGGGTACAGTGGACTTATGGTCAAAGGGAGATCTCCGACCGGGCGAGGTAGTGTATGCCCGGTCAGGCCGAAGCCCGTGTAGTAGATTTCAGATGTCGTATATATGCGAAGATTCTTGCAAATGTCGTAACCGCGAATCAGGATCTCGGGCGCTATTATTGGTCGCCACATTCTAATAAAGTAAACCAGGAGAGTACAGTTTTGGTATAATGCTGATTTGTATTTAATTGTTTCAAATTAGTTGATCGACTTTATAAAAAAAATACTTGTTGATATTGTATACAGAAAAAGACTATTCTTACGACATGACAAAAACCAATGGATCAGAAACTGATAATTTTTACTGTAGTTTCTAAACGGTTACCGTCGCTCATGTACTTTTGCAATATCAGGGCAATGAAAGGCTTAGGGATCTATCACTTCCTAAACGGGACTTTTCTTAAACCTCGTTTAAAGAGGGACATGTCATAGCGCTCCGTGAACACCGTGGACAGGAGTCCATTTCAAACTGCACCACCATCTATTAGTAAGCAAACGAACTTGGTCATTCTCCCTATTAATTGGAAGTTTCGTTACAAACCTCCCCATAGTACAGTAGTAACATAAATTAGTATGAGGGTGGGTCGGGGCGAGTCGTTACACCGCGATAATAAAACTCTCGAGTAATGACAACAACACGTTTTTGTTCAAAACATAATGGACGCCACTTTTGTATTCCAAACGCAACGATAAATAAGACTTTTTGTTAATTTTTATATGAAAATGGCACAATGTCGCTCCGTTACACGTTACTGAGGAGTTTAATGATATATTTTGGTTGTTACTTTTTAATTCATTTTTGTACATTGCTAGGCTTGGATGTTCTCAGTAGTACTCAAAGTCTACCGTGGGGGCGGCGCGACGGGAAAGTGTGCCGAGAGCGTAACGCGTCGCGTCGTCCCTCAAAACCCTGTACTGGGTTCTGGCCTCAGCCGGGGTCCGGACGTTGAGTGTGAGCGGTTGGAGGTTTTAGTGCGGTTCAATTCCCACATACCCGCGAATGGAAGTCCGGCGATTTCCTCCCATCAAAAAAAAAAAGTAGAAAATTCTTAATATTTTGATCCCTTTGTAAGTCACTAATTCAATTAGTATCTTTTACGTGAACTACCTCAAATAAACGCATAAATAAATAAATAAATAACCCGTCATTAGGTGAGTTGACCTCGACCTCGCGCGGGATTGAACCGACAATACTAATGAGGGTTCCGCTACACTTAACAACCGGCATGTATGTACTGTGTAGGTACGTATTTAGTACAAGACTTATCACGGGGTGCGGGGTGCGAGGTAAGAATTATTAATTACTAGGATCAGACTGGAAGGTACAGGATTTAGTATACGGTTCTTTTTCATAGGATTTTATCACCTAATTCTACAAGGTTAGAAATTACTGGGTTATACGAAAAATTATAACATTAATTTGTTTCTCCTGTGAGCATATAGATTGATGATAAACTTGAATATGTTTCACCAAATTTCTAAAAAGGTACAGATCAAAGTTATTGGACGCAACAGAAAAAACTCTACGTGTAAATCTACCCAATACCTAACTACAGAATAAGTTGTTAATGAAACAGCGCACGCCTACAAGATTACCCGCGACATTACTAGCGGTAAAAGCAAATATTCTCAGTCATTTCACGCAGCACGCCTCGCTGACTTCATTCCGCAAAACCGTTTACAAAGCGAAGTGAGAAAATTTAAAATAGATAACAAAAGGGCGCTCCCGTAAGGAGATAATAAATAATAAGATAATGGTAGAAAGGGTGCGTCGCCCCCGCCGCACCTACCCCGGGGGTGCGAACTTGAGCCGATATGTTCTTACTCAGTTGTACTTCCAATACGCGAACAATGTATTGGCACATGTCGATATAACAACAATAGCACAGATTAATATTATATACTTTGTATTTTACCTTGTGTTCCGTACTGGAACAGATATCGTGTTCACAGGGTTTAGCTTTTAATTTGATTTTATTTCTTGTGTCGTGATACTGAGCTGCAATACTGCACACACACACAAGATATACTTTTATTGGAGTATGATTTCCATGAGCTGTTGACAAACCTTTCGTTCCGGTAACCCGTGGCCGAATACGTCGCACGCCCATTGGCTGCCGCGAACACCAATTGAACAGACTTCATGTTTGAACGCGCGAGCAACAGCTGATTTTGCTACCGTTGTAACAATAAGATCCGACGCGAAAGTTCACACGACTCCTGTTAGTGCATAAACTACACATCCAAGACTTCACCAGTGACCTGTGGATTGTGTGATATATTCCAAGGAATTTGTGAGGGCTTCACCAACGACGGCGACCACAGCTTCGCATCGCGGACGGGCCGGCCGACAAAAGGTAAGTCTCAGCTCCAAGGAATATCATACATAATTTTTTGTTCCGTTCGAGACGGATTATATCTTGTATTGTGTAGTAATTGCAAAATCTTAGCTCAGTATTACGTACTAGTTAATTTTTGTCGAATCATTCGCGTCATTTCGACCGACATCTTTGTTTCGCAAAATGTCGGAAGAAAACTTAACATCGTTTCAATATTGTGAATACGATATATTCCAACGAGATCTCATCATCGATGAACTCAAACGAATTCTACAGTTCGCAACTACTGACGAACCACAGTTTTGTTCGCGAACTAAAGACCTAACGTGTCATCAACGTAAATTTTACAAACTGCAATCGAAAATAGAAAAAACATTAATCAAATACAGATGCTTTAACAAGGACGAACAAATCATAATTAGAAACAACTTTAACGAATTGTTTTATTCAATACAGTCCCACATAATTAGTATCAAGGATAGGAATGACAAACATCGAAATATCTTTTACAAAAATCAAAATAATGATATGTCAAACATTTTACCAGCATTATCAACATTTAATTTGAACGTTAATACTACGAATTTGTCATCCTTCTCAAATAATCATAATGTAAATTCCGTTAGCCAACATTCAATAAATGCGGGTACATCAAGATACACGACTTCGCTCGAACAAAATCGTACGCCCGTTCCGAAGTACTTGCGAAACACGTTCTCGGCCAGTGTCGTCAATACAAAGCAAACGCGACCTTATGTCAATAACGGTAAAAACAATGATTGCTTGTGTTGTGATGAACAACACACATTATCTAAGTGTGTAACATTTTTAAATCTTTCACCTCATGAAAGACATTCATTCATTAAACATAAAGGAATTTGTTATAATTGTTTGCAATCGGGACGTAACGTAAATAAATGTAAGTCGAATTGTGTTTGCCGGACTTGTCAAAAACAACATTATAGTTTAATGCATTTAAATACACAAGCTTGTGTTGTTACTAGTAAACTAGCCAATATTGCGGTTTCTCCTACGGAGGTTGAGACAAACTCAATGAAATTAATTTTAGATGAATCAAATGACGTCATTATTGCAGTTCACAAAATAAGTACACATTATTTAAATCCAATCCAACTTTCGTTTCGCTCGTTTGACAACGACATATTGTTTTTAAATGTTAAGAACTCGGAGTCGTCCCCTGCTAAGCGGAATTACGTTCCCGACGACGTATTATGTGATTCCTTTCTCCGAAAGACGCATAATGCAATTGATGCAGGGCGACACGACGTTGTGTCTTATTCATTTAATAATCATCAATGTATTTCACAAACCGGTTTGGTAGCATCAGTTTCTAATGGTGAGCGGCCGGTGGTTCCTTTCGTCACTCATATGACTAATACTGGTGTACCGAGCCTCGGTTTACACCGTGATCCAAGTTGGACCTGGTACAAGCTGCTACTATTTTTACCACACATTTTATTCTCACGCACCATTTTTTACAAACGTCTTTCAACTTCATTGCTTAATAAAAATAAAATTCGAAATAAGTTCGTTAGTCAATTAATTTTTAATTTTTTTTGTAATTCATATTTCAATTTCGTAATGTATAAATTATTCCAAAAAAACGTTTTGGGATCTCAAGGTCTCGTGATCGCTATTCACGCATTTGAACGGCAAACATTGTTACGGTGCATGTCGAGTGCCTTCTCCACTCCAGTGGAAGCTCGCGCACATTCTCAAATATTATCCTAGCCCTAACCATGTGATTTAGGGTGTAGTTTTCTTTCATTTCCATTTTTTTATGTTTGTTTTTTATTGGAACGAAGTTCCTTATTTTTTTTTGTTCGTGTAAAATACGTTTTTTCTATAATTTTGTTTTGCTGTATGCTTATATGTATGCGAAAGGCTGCATACGTCTTTACATTTTAGTATTTTTATTTTATTTTGATTGTTTTTTAATTTTGGTTCGTAAAATTTGAATGTATCTGAGTTCATTGTTAAAGATACCTACGGATCTTTAAGGTGAGCGGCATGTTCCGTACTGGAACAGATATCGTGTTCACAGGGTTTAGCTTTTAATTTGATTTTATTTCTTGTGTCGTGATACTGAGCTGCAATACTGCACACACACACAAGATATACTTTTATTGGAGTATGATTTCCATGAGCTGTTGACAAACCTTTCGTTCCGGTAACCCGTGGCCGAATACGTCGCACGCCCATTGGCTGCCGCGAACACCAATTGAACAGACTTCATGTTTGAACGCGCGAGCAACAGCTGATTTTGCTACCGTTGTAACAATAAGATCCGACGCGAAAGTTCACACGACTCCTGTTAGTGCATAAACTACACATCCAAGACTTCACCAGTGACCTGTGGATTGTGTGATATATTCCAAGGAATTTGTGAGGGCTTCACCAACGACGGCGACCACAGCTTCGCATCGCGGACGGGCCGGCCGACAAAAGGTAAGTCTCAGCTCCAAGGAATATCATACACCTTGTACCGTCTAAAAATGACTCGTAATTTGATATTTTCCTTTAGAAATACAGTTTGTAAATCCAAATTGGAAATTTATTAACAGAAGATAACGCAGAAAAGCCACAAAACCTAATTATTAAAGTTATTATTATAGCGAGAAGTCTTAGAGTAAATAATAGTCATGTTTTGAGATGTAGTATTAAGTATTATCAGCTCTGGAATAAAATTTCTAAAAAATACTTTTTTTTATTACTTTATTGCCACCGTTTTTGTGAGCGGCCCAGCCAATATCAGGTTTTGTAAAGGCAACGTTTTGTAAAAAATATTTGTCGCGGATTGACCAAAACGTCGCAAAAAACACAACTTAAAACTGTAATTAAGAAAGAAAATAATTAAAGTCGCGAAATAAACTAAACGATTTTACTAGAAATAAATTCGTTTATATATCTTGCAAAAAAGAACAAAGAGGCATAATAATGCAAAAAAATGGAAAACGCTCATTAAAATACAAATTTAGATTTTTTTGAATAACATCACGCAGAAACGGTTCAATGGCTCTGAATGAAAGACACTCATGTGGGACGTGTGTGAAACGAGAATAATATAAAGCTTTATATAAATATCATGATTAATTACTGAAGCCCCGAGGAAAGAACAACATTTGAACAATACAACAAGGTGATAGGTATTTGATAATTATACAATGTAGTTTTTGATAATAAATAATTCTTGTAATAGAAAAAGCAGATATAAATAGAATCAGATATGTTTATTTAAACAAAAGCTCCGAAAAGTAAGAGAATAGTCGTCGAGAGAGCGATCTAAAGAACTGAGGGAAGTAACACCTACACTAAACATTTTATTTCGGATGATAAAAGTTGATTTATTTTATATTTGAACTGTCGATTCCTCGTGAGCTTATACTAACAAATTTATCATCAAAGTTGTGAATACAGGTTACTTCTGGTTCATTTATTGACGTCAAATATTATTTAGGCTAATTACCACTCTATTCTCATTTTAGAACTAATACTGTTTTTATAAAATGCTTGGCAATTATACAGGCATACGGTACACCTAATGGTTAGTGGTTACAGTGGTTACTATCACCGTCTGCAATGCCTCCTACTGTTCAGCACTTTGAACTGAACTGAGTTCATTTCAAATATATATTAGCTATTTTCATTAATGAAGTGCATAACTTTGCGTATTTAAAATGTAACTGCTGATTCTCGGGATCCAGGTTCGAATCCTGTACGAAACCATTACATCTCTTTTTACATTAATTTTAGAAATAGGAATGAACTTATCACGTGTGTTGAGCTCAAGCAAAACTTACGAAAATAACTGTTGAATTTGGATTTAAAAACGATACGAGAAAGTATGAAAAAATGTTATAAACAATAAAACAATCACAACACTATTATTTGTTGTAAGTTAACTTAAGTGTAGCTCTACGCTCTACATATCGTAGCATGTAGAGTCGGCTCTACATCTCGCTCATCAAGGTCAGTGTCATGCCGATACAATACTTGTACATTACGATATACTATATTCGAGCCTCGTTTATAAACAAAAGGCAATTTACCAAAACAAACAGCTTTCATAACAGAGCTTTACCAAGTTTAATTACAAATTATTTACAAAACATTAGACGCACCAATTTCGGCCGCAAATTTGATTAACGATGTTTAAATCATAACTTTAGAGCGTTATTTAAAGTCAGCTGTCAACATACCGTGAGACGTCAATCCGTCAACAATCCTGAAACCGTAATCCAAGCACAATGACACACACACACACACACACACGCGCGGCGACAAGTAGTTGTGTCACGCGAAGTGCACGTGCGACGTCGTTTGAACGTGCGGAGTGAGCCGCCTTCCCGTCCGCACTACGCAGGGCGGGCGGAACACCAACGAAAGGAAAATCTACCCTTATAATATAACCCTCTCTTTCTAACTACAACATTTGCTATCTCCCGTCTCGCGTGCGGTTTCCCGGCTGTGAATGCGGCGAGTTTCATTGAGGTTCGACGTAAATACTATTTTGTTTGATAGTTGCGATCGAGTCATACACGAGGCTGCAGTTTTGAGGCTCAGTCAATACTCGAGAAGTTGCAGCATAAAGAAATTACAGTACAGAAGTTAATAGTAATGCAAAACACGTTTTATAATGTTCACAAGTATGCTTCTCTCACCTAAATTATATTTATCGTGTTAAGCGAATGCAGTAAAAACATTTTGTGTGCAGAAATGAAAATAAAATTACATTTTTTTGACGCTGGTAAAAGTTTTAATTTTCATTTTAATAATTAGATAAACACGTTACAGTTTTATAATTTTGTTAAATGAATTAGTGGTATCTTTTTTAGTTTATATTTGGTAATTTAAAGCAGATTTTTCGTTTATATTTATTTGATTGAAACCTTGTAAAGTTGATTTCGATTCCGACTGTCAAAGTAACAACACTGTTTCGAGAGTGCTCCTGCATTTAATTCATTTTATCGTGAAATACTACAAGTTTTGAAGTAAAAGTGCATCAACTTTGAATAACATAGTGCATATACCGTGGTGCATAAAATAAACTACAATAGAAGAATCATAATACGAAGAAAATCCGAATATTCCACGGCTGACTGGAGGTTGGATATTATTTTTATATTTTATCTACCAACACTTAAATTGTTTACTGTCAAGTGTCAACTGTCAACTGTCACATTAATTTGACATTGACAGAAGTGACAAGTTGTAAATCAGTAATACCAACTTAAAAATCTTGCGTTTCGTTTTACGCAAAAAGAAAAACTTTTCACCATGAACACAGACGGAATGTCAGAAGAAATGTCACTGTTATTCAGAATGATGAAAAACGAATTAGATAAACAAACTGAAGCTATTACCGAAAAAGTTACTACGAACATACTTCGTAATATTGATGAAAAAATTAATCCAATCATCGAAGATAATAAAATACTAAAATTAGAAATCGAAACACTGAATAAAAAACTAAAATTCCTAGATGACAAGCAAAGGAAAAATAATTTATTGCTTCATGGCATTGAAGAAACTGAAACTCGTCCTTTTGAGCTTCTTTCAAAAGTTGAAGAAATTCTGAAAAACATGAATATAAACATTCAGAAAACTGAATTAAACTTGTGTCATAGAATAGGAGGCAAACGAGGTGAAAAGAAAGCAAGACCAATCCTATTGTCGTTTACATCATTTCTTAAAAAAAGGGAAATTCTGAGAAATAAAAATAAAATGCCAAATAAAACATACATAACAGAAGATTACTCAAGAGAAACTTTGGAAGTTCGAAAAACTCTCCAAGAAAAGTTGAAACAAGAACGTGCGAAAGGAAACATTGCTTATATTAAAAAAGACCAACTAATTGTCAAAGGAAAAATATCTGAAGGGGAGAAAAGAAAACGAGAACTATCTATATCTCCGAAAATAATAGGCACGCCAGAAATTAACAAAAAGCAAGTGGAAGCTCCCATAAAACTAAATAAAACCGACGCTTTCGCGTACATGAGAGCAAGATCGTTCTCACTAACGGATAAAACGACACAACAGAAAAAAGAATAGGAATTAGCCGACACCGGTCTCGGAAACGAACAAAAAAACACAGAAATTAAAAACAACTTCGCTAAATTAAATACCCACAATGTCCCCAATTCGGTTGGTCACCGCGGGGATAAAGACCAACCCCCCCCAAGATAACTTATCCGGATACGAGAAGAACAAATTAAGTCGAGAAATGTCCAACGCAAGCCACATACAGAACCGATCCCATCCGAAGCAAGCTGATTCAATACAACATAGAAATCTACACATTGCTACACTCAACGCGAGAACATTAAAATCTCAAGAATCTTTAATGGAACTTGAAACTCAACTACAAAAAGTGAACTGGGATATTCTTGGACTCTCTGAAATACGTAGGTCCGAAGAAAAAATTGAAGAATACGATGAATACATATTTTACCACAAAAATGAAACACCAGGCCTATACGGAGTAGGTTTCTTAATCAAAAAATATCTCAGAAATAGAGTAACAGAATTTGTAGGAATATCTGATCGAATAGCAGTTGTAAATATAAGATTACCGGGACATAACAACCCGATTTCTATAGTACAAGTATATGCGCCAACTGAAGTTGCTACTGAAGCTGTAAAAGACGAATTCTATTTAAAACTCAAAGAAACTATGGACATTCTGCACAAAGTAGTAATAGTAATGGGTGACTTCAATGGTCAACTCGGCAAAAGGAAGAAAAACGAAAGTACGATAATAGGTCCTTACAGCTCAGGTAAAAGAAATGATAACGGACAACGAATGGTAAACTATGCGCTCGAATTTAATCTAAAGATAGTAAGTACCTTCCATAACAGGAAAGCAGAGAGAAGATGGACTTGGATTTCTCCCAACGGCACAACGAAAACTGAAATTGATTACATCTTGACAAACAACCACAAACTCTTCACAAAAACTGATGTAATAAACCAATTTAATTTTAACACCGATCACAGACTACTTAGAGGAAAACTATTTAGTAAGGAGATTAAACAATCAAGAAAAAAGTTTAATGAAACCAAACAAAAAATACTACTGCCATTACCTGAAGACGTGCTAAAAGAGCTTGCAGATAGTATGAATGAGATAAATAAATATGTCGAAATGCAAGATAAATACGATGCTCTAGAAGGGCAATTAAGGTTAGCAGAAAGCAAATGTCAAGCTAACAAAAAAGCAAAAGATAAACTAGGCCCAAAAGCAAAAGATCTCATCAATCGCCGAATAGAGCTCCTCGCGGACAGAAAGAAAAATAAAGACATTATAAGTAAACTTAGTAAGGAAATATCTGTATGCATTCGAAAACATAGACATAAACACAGAACTCAAACCATTAATCATTTTATAGAACTATCGGGAGGAGTGAAACAGGCCTGGAAAGAACTTCAAGAAAACAAAGTCTGGATACAAAGCATTACCCACTTTAGAAACAAAAAACGTAAAACAAAAAGACCAGAAATACTGGAAGTGGCAACTCTTTTTTACCGTGAACTTTATAACGACGACTCAAACATAGATCAGCAAGAACTAGCAAATCAAACTCAAGATGAAGATATACCATATATAATGAAAGATGAGGTCTGGAAATCAATTAAATCACAAAAGAGTGGGAAAGCATCTGGAGAAGACCGTATCTCCAATGAATTACTCTTAGGGACTTCTAAAACAATTCTTGAAACTCTAACAAATATATTCAACCAAGTACTATCAAGCGAAAATATTCCATACCAATGGACTACTTCTACAATAGTTCTACTACATAAAAAAGGTAACACAGACGATATTTCAAATTATAGACCCATCAGTCTTATGTCTAATATTTATAAAATATTTGCCAAAGTTATATTAGACCGTATAACTAGAATTTTGGATGAAAATCAGCCAAGAGAACAAGCTGGATTTCGCCACGGCTTCTCCACATTGGATCACATCCATACCATCAAACAACTTTTACAAAAGTGCAAGGAATATGATATTACGTACTATCTTGCGTTCGTAGACTACAATAAAGCATTCGACTCCCTGAAACATGTAAAATTGTGGGAAGCACTAACAGCACAGGGCGTAAATGGAAAATACATAAGACTTATCAAAAACATCTATACGAATATGAAATCTAGAATACAAATGGAGAGCAAAGGTGAATATTTTCAAATCAAGAGAGGAGTAAGGCAGGGAGACCCGCTTTCTCCTAAATTATTCTCCGCTGTTCTGGAGCATGCTTTCAAAAATCTTAACTGGGATAATTTTGGCATAAACATAAATGGAACGAAGATGAACCATCTTAGATTTGTTGTACCAACCCATTACTGCCCACTGTTGGGCTCAGGTCTCCTCAGAAGAGGGATTAGGCATAGTCCACCACGCTTGCCTAGTGCGGATTGGGGACTTCACATATCTTCAAAGGATTTTTACATAGAACCCTTTTCCGACATGCAGGTTTCCTCACGATGTTTTCCTTCACCGTTTTTAGCCAGTGGTGTTGTGAAAAATTGCACATAAATCTTTTTTCACATTTTAGATTTAGAGGTACAAGCCGGCCGGATTTGAACCCGCGACCTCCCGTTCGGAAGGAAGCGCTTCGACCACTCGGCCACCACGACTTCTTCTTCACTTACATCGACATCTTAGATTTGCGGACGATCTAATATTGATTAGTGAGGACCCGCAACATCTTCAAGTCATGCTCAACCAACTTGAAACCGAGAGCGAGAAAGTAGGTTTATCTATAAATACTAGCAAAACCAAAGTAATGACAAATGACAACAACAATAAAATACCTCTCAGAACTAACCACAATCATATAGAATATGTGAACGAGTACACGTATCTTGGACAAATAATTTCTCCGGAAAATCTCACAAACAAAGAAATTGATAACAGAATTAGTACAGCATGGAGAAGATACTGGTCTCTAAAGGAAATTTTTAAGAATCCAGATATACCACTCAAGTCAAAAAGTAAAATATTTAATTTGTGCATCTTACCGGTCATGACTTATGGATGTCAAACATGGGGTCTTACGAAACAAAACACTAAAAAACTAGAGAAATGTCAACACGACATTGAAAGAAGTATGCTAAGCATAAAAAGAAAAGACAGGATAAGGCTGACATCAATAAGGAAACAAACCAAAGTAAAAGACATAACAGTTTGTATAAAAAACTTATGGTGGAAATGGGCTGGTCACCTCATGAGAACTGAAACAGACAAGTGGACTAAGGATGTGACAGAGTGGTGTCCGGTATATAAAAAACGTAAAAAAGGAAGGCAACATCTAAGATGGGAAGATGATTTCATAAAAATTGTTGGTAAAACGTGGCTGAGGAAAACGCGCGACCGAAACCTATGGAGAGCCCTTGGGGAGGCCTATGCTGAGAAGCAAACAATCTAAACCAAACCGGTGTCGATAAATAAAATATAATATATTGTTAAAAATATTGTACATTTTAGGTTGTAATAAAGGCTTTATTATTATTATTTTTTTTTTTATTTCTATATATTTATTTACACTTATTTTTTACATTATATTTTTAAAAAAATTAACAAAGGAAATAAATTTAAAAATACAATATAAAAAACAGAGACCCACTGAAGACGAGGTCTACGACCCAAGCCATCAGTGGTCAGGGCTCAAGAGAGAGGAACCTCCTCACAATACGCGCCGTGTCAAGAACGACCGCCTTCTGAATCAAGCCCTTTACCCAGCCGGGGAGCGAAAGCTTCTCTAGATGTCGGTCGAAGCTTTTCGCTATTAGACCGTGCACAGATACAACGATATTATTATTATTTACATCAGTAAGGACTACCTTCTCGAAACTTTTGAGGAAAGTTCCGGTAAAATAATGAAAGTCACGGGCCTAGGCCAAGTGAAGTTCATTCAATGGAGTGTTTTCGATGGAGGTGTCGTCTTGCAGAAACTTCCGAACAATTCTGCATGTATTTAATATTGCAGCTTTTTGCATTGTTGTAAAAATGTTTTTATTTAATTTTATTTGTTGTAAATAGTGTTGTAAATGCTTTGGGACAACGCCAGTACTAGAGATCACCAGGGGCACAATATATACACGGTTCATGTTCCATAGTCGCGTGATTTCTTCTTTTAATTCGGTGTATTTGTGTATTTTCTCGGTGATAGTTTTCTGTAGATTATGTGTATTGGGTACGGCTATATCTATTAAATAAGTTTGTTTGTTAATTTTATCAATGAGTGTAATATCTGGTCTATTGTTGTGTACAGTTTTGTCCGTTAAAATTGCTCTGTCGAAATATATCTTGTGACTCTGGTTCTCCAGCACTGGTTTTGGTTTATATTGGTAATATGGTGTTGCTTTCGCTTGTAAAAGATTATGTTTGATGGCTAATTTCTGATGTATGATGTGGGCTATTTGATTGTGTCTATGTGTATAATCTGTTTGAGCTAATGAAGGGCACGCACTAGTGATATGCTGAATAGTTTCAGATCCACGGTGGCATTTTCTACAGTTGTCATTTTGGCTGTTTCTTTCTTTGATTATAAATTTTCTATAGTTTTTAGTTTTTATTACCTGATCCTGTATTGCAATCATAAAGCCTTCAGTTTCTGGAAATAGTGAACCAAATTTTAACCATTTATTTGAGGCTTCTGTATCAATATGTGATTGTTCTAAATCATGTTTATGTCGACCGTGTAATTCCTTAGACCGCCACCTATCCATTTTTTGCTTTGTATGAGTTTGTGGTGTTTTGTATTGGACATCTTTGTTAGTTAGATTTAATGGTGTGAAGTTTTTATCTAATTTTACTATCGAAGAGTGGAGAGAACTAGTTGTTGCTTTGGAGTAAAAGAAATTTCTAAGGTTTTGTATTTGCCCCTCCCATAGTAAATTTAAATCTATGAGACCTCTACCTCCTTCTTCTCTTTTTATGGATATCCGTTCCACAGCAGATTTAGGGTGTAAATAGTTGTACTTAGTTAACGTAGTTCTAGTTTGTATCTCTAATCTGTTTATGTCGCTAGTAGTCCATTTGATAATACCAAAGGAATAAGTTAAAATAGGTATGGCAAAGGTATTAATAGCTTTAAATAAATTTTTAGAATGAAGTTGTCTTTTACATAATAAATTTAGTCTCTTGATATATTCTTTGGTTAGTTCTTTTTTTATTTGTACGTGATTTATGATATGTGATTGATGAATTCCTAGATATTTGTAAGTTTCATTAAGTTCCATTTGTTCGAAGTTAATGGACTCATCGTTTGTTGAATTGATGTTTGCAAATTGACCTCTGTTTATGTGTAGTTTTCTGCATTTATCTAATCCAAACGCCATATTAATGTCGTTGCTGTATTGTGTAATAATTTTAATCAGATTTGTTAAGTGCTTATCAGTTTGGGCGAAAACTTTAATATCATCTATGTACATCAGGTGTGTAATGAAGTTGTTGGTATCTAATTTATATCCATAGTCAGTGTTATTAAGGAGGTTAGAGAGCGGATTGAGGGCGAGACAGAACCATATCGGACTGAGTGAGTCTCCTTGAAAAATACCGTTTTCAATTTTGATTTCGTTAGTTCTGACAGTTTCTTTACCATTGGATACGGACAATGTTGTTCTCCATTCAGACATAGCACTCTTTAGAAAGTTAATGATAGTAGGGTTAATTTTGTAAATCTGTAGTACTGAGATCAACCAAGAATGCGGCACACTGTCGAAGGCTTTCTTATAGTCAATGTATGATACGTGTAAGTTTCTTTTATTTGTGGTGGCATGTTTTAAAACTGTGGAATCTATAATAAGCTGCTCTTTGCATCCTTTATGGTTCTGTCTACAACCTTTTTGTTCTTCAAATAAGATATTATTTACTTCTAAATGTTTAGTTATTTTATTAGTAATGCATGAAGTGATAAGTTTATATATTGTAGGAAGGCAGGTGATGGGACGATACTGAGAGGGGTTAGTAGTGTCTTCACTTTTGGGAAGCATGTATGTAACACCTTTTGTTACAAATTTAGGTAGTTCTTGTTTGCCCTTGATTATATCTGTAATATTTCTTGCTAAAACATCGTGAACAGAAGAAAATTTTTTAAGCCAAAAATTATGTACATTGTCAGTTCCTGGTGATTTCCAATTTTTCATTTTATGTGTTACAATTTTTATGTCATCTATACTTACTTCTAAAAATTCCATTGTTTTCGTATTTTCTAATCTATTTTGCTCTTGTACTAACCAGTCAGCGTTATGGTTGTGATCTTTAGTTTTTTTCCATAACTCAGTCCAGTAGTTAACTAGTTCGTCCATCTTAGGTAAAGGTCTTTCTTCATTACTTACATTTCTATTGTTTCTAATATCTCTATAAAATCCTTTCTCACTTGTATTAAACTTCTTATTGTCTTCCTTTCTTCTAAGTGCTTTGATATATCTGGCTAATCTCTTTGATTTCAGTGTTAACTTTTGTTTCAATGTATCTAAAAACTCTTGTGGCCGAATATTGTTTTTTTCATGGGTTGTATGCGTTTTGGTTCTTTCAAAAATTTTTTCAACTTCTTTAAGTATTTTTTTAGATCTGTTGTTGTTTATATATTGTGTTAATCTACCTATATCTACTCTTAAGTTTCTAATGTCCGATTCAATTCTAATTTGCCATGCTGGTTTTTTAAGTTTATTATTGCGTTGATAGATTTCTGGGTTTTTTATTTCGATTTTGTATCCTAAACTTTCCGAAATAACCAAAGCGCTACAATAAATTAGTGTGTGCAAACTGTTCATGTCTGTATTAAGATTTAAAAGGTTTCCTAATATGTGATTATTAAAGGTGTCTATGAGTCCGTAAAGCTTTTTGTTTTCCTTTAGTCTAGGTAATTTAGGTCGAACGGATGGGTCAGTACCAGTGTACTTGACTAAAGCTGTTTTTACTTTGTCTATGAGCTCTTGTGTGAATAATATATTGTTAACATCAGATTCTTCAGTGTTCAAATTTTGTGTGGTGTGTTGTGAGATCATAGATATCCTACTGGTTTGGGTAGAAACATTTTGGCATGCGGTGGTTATATTACTGATTTGTGTACTTGGAGAATTAAGTGATGTGAGTGTTTGTATCGAATGTTCGGGAATGTTACTTTGGAGTTCTGAGCTTTCTGGATAGTTTGACGGGATCGGACTTATTGTTTGCGGAGTGATGTTGTTTGTTTCCTGGCTAGCTAATATTTGAGATACTTCATGTTTTAAGTCGTTGATGGTTGCATCTGAGAGTAATTTATTTCTTAAGATGACTCGTCTTTGGTCAGCAATTCTTTGAGCGCTAACTTCTAATTCCGGGTATTTCATGCAAAATTGTTCGTGAAGTTTCTTACAGTACATAGTTCTATCTATTTCATTTTTTGTTATACTAAAATATGTTCGCATGATAAATAGGTTCATTTCGGTACTCCATTTCATGCGAACTCTGGGTTTGCCGGCTTTGGTGGTCGCAGATTGAGAACTAGTCGTCCCCTGCGAAACATCCTCGGCCGGTGTAGTACTGCTGTCCGTACTACTCCTAGTACTCCTAACATCGGCTGTAATCCCTGAGGACGTCCCCGTACCCCCCGTGTCCCCGACTCTCGCCCAGCCGCCCAGCCGAGAGTCACTGGCTAGCATGCTGTCACGCCTGTGGCCAGCTACAGACGTGCCCCGGCGATCGCCCCCGGGCAGCGACCCTATACGTAATTTACTATTTCTGGTCTCCATATTGATGGGTTACCTGAACCTTGTTAGCCGTGTAAGTTTAAATGTACACGTTGCCCGCCCCCCACGAGGTCTGATGGTCGACTCGGGCGTAAGGTAGGAATTTGGGGGGCTTATTATTATTATTATTGTAAAGTTCATATTAACTGTAGTAAACAGTCATCACTGAAACTTAACTTATTTTCAACCTAAAGATGATTTGTAATTTAAATAATATTCGTGCAAGTTGCAGCTAAAAGACCGTCATATGTAAGTGAGACTTTTAAAGAAAAAAAAAAAATCCTCAAATTCACAATGTAAGTGAGCAAGCGCTCGCTGCATCGAGAAGCTACTTGTTTCAATTCATTCGTTTAATTTAGGAAGGAGGCTGCAATCTGAGCTCAGAATAGACTCGTCATACAATACTGACGGCAAATATAAATCACGCAGCTCAGACCCCGAACACAGAATATGTAATATAAACAGAAGAGACAGAGTTGTTGAATGAAATAGTGTAGAAAGTAGACAAAGTGTGATCCATATTTTTGTTTGTGTCTTTTTTGCGATTGCATATCTTGGTTATAAAATAGTAATCTGAATTTACTGTCCAAGAATATTTTCGAATGACGATTTGGTTTTAATTTGGTTTTATTCAAATTCTTTTTTGTGCTCCCAATTCAAGGAAACTCTTATTAGGTAATCTTAGTTCTGTGATAAAATTTTCACTCAGTGCATTTTAATTAAGTACCTGGTTTTTATTTTTTCTAAAACTGGAATACATATTGATATTTCCTATATTCGTATGTATTTGTGGGTAAATACTCTGTATTATAATATTTATATAGTTGTTAAGTTTATTTTTATGTTTGGAAATTTTATTTATTACATTATATATATTTATAACTATAATTGAGCACCTACCATTGTTTTCTCTACACCACCTTTGGTTGACTGGTAGAGAATGACTAAGGCATTAAGTCCGCCATTGTACCTTTTGTGCATGAAGTTGAATGAATAAATATTGAACTAGTGCTTTTTCTTATTTCATTTTTCCTCCTTTATAAATAATAAGATATGATGTATTTGTTCCTCTCTGTATTTATTATGAGTACTCTATGATCGACAGCGCGCGGGTTCGCTTCTTGTAAAGATCTCATCTGTAACAATGACATTCATTCTCCTCTTTACGATGGATTTGTATATTTTTCATAAACTTGATCCCGGTTACTGCAGATATTACAATTTTACCTGAATATAAAATGTTATTTTTCTTTTGAGGTAATGTTGTCTATTCATTATGAATTAAATACGATAATATTTTATCTTGTAAATCTTTTCGCTTTATCTTTTTACTGTATCTTTTTGTAAAGGAAAAATATAATGTTTTGAATGTCTTATTACTTTTATTCTTTGAGTTAAATTCCACTCTGCAATAAAAGTTAATTTGTTACAAACTTGCAAACAACAAATATAATTGTACCCTCTGCATAGAGAGGCGGTTGAAGAAGTTCGGTCAGGTAGAGTCGGGTAGAGTCAGGTAGAGTCCCTGCTCTACGTCGCCCTCTCTACATAAATCTTGTGTAGAGCTTTAATACGTATAAGCGTCGCGTCCGAGGGAGGGGAGAATTGAATTTATGTGAATGCGGGAAAGCTCAACTCTTTACCGAGCTTTTTGTGAGGGAACTGTAAAAACTTAGAGGAAAGCGGATTGCGAGCTTTCCAAGCTCTTTAAAGGTCCGTTTTGTTTCCTTTGATCCTCGACTCGAACTTGTTTATTCAGTTATTTTTACGCTCTAAATCTCTCTATGTTTGGCTGTTAAACATAATTTAACTATACAATTTATATTGTGAATTCGAGAGGGAGTTTATTAATCTCAAATATCTCGGAATATAAGAAAACAAAGCTGTAAAGCTATTTCAGTGAAAAGCTCATTAAAAAATACGTGAAAAACTATTACAACCCACAGAAACGATAAAGTTAAAACTAAATCTTTATAATGAATCTTGTTCATTTTCTGATCGTCGCGGAGACACCGGCCCTTCAAGGTTCACTAACAAGTGCGACACAGCACACCCTATACAGAAGGTAAGTTTATGGTTAATTGTTACGTTTTATCTTGCTTTACGGAACACGATTAATTCATACTATAATATTTTGTGTAAGCGCGTTTAAAGCGAAGGTATCTACTTATTAAAACCAGGAAACTACTCTCTCTTAGATCTACCCGCACAATCCAGTCAACACAACAACTTTGAAATATCGAAACCACTCAATTAAAATCTTGTAAATATTACTTTTGTCACTGTTTACTAACTGATCATTCATACACTATGTTTACAATGTATTGTCTTGTAAATAATTCTTTTAAAAAGATACATTAATTATTTTCACTTTGCATCTACGGACACTCGTGCTCAGTGTCTTTAACCGTATTAATAGTTTTGTTCTGTGTCCGCTATATGAGTTCGTTAAACAAGATTTATGACTTCTGTCTGGTATGTATGGTGTGGTGTAGACCTTAAGTTCAGGGTATCTCGAGTGTAGCTGCGTGCGTGTCGCAACCTACCCCCTCCTCCCCGCTCGGAGGAGGTCGGGTTCACTCGAGAGTAGTCTGAGAAACACGTACAATTAGCACTTTTCAATTTCAATAAAAATTACTGCAGCGTTTTTTTTTTTTCAAGTTTAAAAATTGTTTTAATTTAATTTAGGAAAAAAGTTTAGAAGCATTTGAATTTGTAGAAACTTTTTTCTAAAAATACTTAATTATAAACCATAAGAAACAGCACAATATTAAACCAACATTCTTAACACGATTCTAAACACAATAATAATATATTCTACGAGATGCCTCATCCTTGTGTGAACAATATTCTCATTGAACATAATTTCGGCATAATTGTAATTATGATACAGAGAGCGGTATGCGTGTTATGTTACAAGTACGTCGTCTCTACATTGTAGCGACGTGGATAATATATACTCTACATTCTAACGACGTGTATATCGTCTCTAAATTGTAGAGCGATGTGTTCGTAATGTGAAGACAAAAGCCTTAATCCGATATCCGGCGCGGGAATGAATGTAGAGTCCTAGAGCCCCCGGCGACCGACATGCTTTACGGAATAATTGTATTATGTTTATAAATATTAATAATTTTCGTCGTTTATTATAAATCAGATTTGGCTCTGGTTTTTTTTTATTTATTTTCTATTTGTTTGGTGACTAAACTTGTTAGCAAATAGTTAAATATGTAAATCTTACAAGTAACTTGTAATTCTTATCATATTCTAATATAATATATGTAATAATCTTATTAATACATTATACAAACATATGTGAACCTATGTAACACAGAAACTATGTAACTCAAACCACACTTGTATTAACGTTAACATTAACATTAGTTGTGAAACAGCATTTATTCCTAAATGAATGATTATTATCATGCGGTGTGCATGCCAGCAGACGCATCAAACCGCACCCCGTCGCAATATCAGTCTCATTACTTGAATAGTTAATAGTATAATGTATCGTTAGTGTTCCATTAGTACCAACACAACATATATGTAATATACAGAAGAACTATAGGGACCGATCACACATGAACTTAGATCAACAGATGAGGCTTTTTTACACTAAAACTACGCCTCAAAAATCCCCAACATCTCATCATAATTATAGGTACTATTGCTATCAACCTGTTTCACAGTTGAGTCATGAGTATTGTGACTGTTTACCAAAAGGCTTTTGATGCTAAACTAAGGCATAACAAGGCTGCGTGAGACGGTGAGATGGCATTATTCACGTCGTCATATTCTTTCAAACAATTGCGATATGACTTGGGATCTCGTTGATACGAGAAGAGAGATCAAGGCAGTAGTGCAAATATTGTCTTCTGTAGAGTAATAATGTTGTGATGCCGTTCCCGACCTCCAGACTGCACTTCACATTTGTATGGAGATGGGGGAGGGGAGCAATGCAATGCGGTGTTAGTACACCCACTAACCGTTCACGATACATTTCATAATGATAGCAACTAAAACTACAGGCATGAGTATTGAAGATCAGGTGGTATATTGGCAAATTCGTTTATAACTTAAAAAAACATTCTTCGATAACCCTTTCATTGACTTTAATAAACTGCACTGAATGACTAGTCTTTAAAATACTATTGAATAAAGTTGTGGGCACAAAAGAAAATTTTATATTTAAGCCTTTGTCTTGAACTTGGGTATTACATGTTCTAAAGTATAACTACGAACAAACTATTGTAGTAAAGATACTCTCCAGTCTTACGGATTTCATATTTAAAAATCAAGTAATTCGCTTAATGACTGTTGGAGAATGAAAACTTTTCGAGTCCACTATTAAAGACCTTTTCAACTCCAACCAACTCGAAAAATGGTTATATTTAACAGTTAATCTGATCTTGAACAAGCATAATAATATAACGAATTGTGTGCTAAATGAAGCTCTAACACAACAATTATGTTGTAAAGAGACGACAATTGTTGTATGGGAGGGAATATTGTTGCGTCAGCCATCACCGCG
This sequence comes from Trilocha varians, assembly GCA_030269945.2. Classification (NCBI taxonomy): domain Eukaryota; kingdom Metazoa; phylum Arthropoda; class Insecta; order Lepidoptera; family Bombycidae; genus Trilocha; species Trilocha varians. The sequence continues at coordinate 10,211,934 of AP028277.1, forward strand.
GAGGTCTCATTACAGAGATGAAGTATGTAAGGAGGCTGGAGGAGACTTCTTAATGAAACACTTGATGATCTTGTATACAACCGTGGAGGGGGTTATGCAATAAACATTCATTACATATTTAATCTTCTAATATATATAAATATCGTGTCACGATGTTTGTCCGCGATGGACTCCTAAACTACTCAACCGATTTTAAATTAAATTGGCACACCGTGAGCGGTTTGGTCCAACTTGAGAGATAGGATAGCTTAGGTCAAGGTCTGATGATGGAGCTGGAAGGTGACCACAGGAACTCCGTCAATAAGCAAGATAACCTCATCGTGTTTAGGTTCTATCGAAGCGTTCTGATGAGTACTTTTAGAAAATTCCCGGGAACAATTCCTATGCGACGCAGACGAAGTTGCGTGCAGCAGCTAGTTATTTATAAGTAGGTGAAGTTAAACGATTTCTATAAGTTAGAAAAATATTTCAAAATAAAAAAGCTTTTATTATCATTAGCCAAATAATCTATAAACTGATAAGTATCAATATAGTTGTATCTTACTAACTTTCTATTTAATATGTTACCCTAATTAATACTACATAATATAAAAACAGAATACTATAATAATATTCTGTTTTTAAAGTAAATAAAACGCTAATTTAGTATCACAATAAATGCGAATAAAAAACACCAAATCATTATGGTATATTCAAGTATTTGAGGTATTTAAAACAAGGAAAACCTCGTTGGAGTAATATTAGTGAAGCCGCGTATCTGATGAGGGGCGCGATAAGATCGTCCAGGCTGTCTCACCCTTGTTTATTCCGGTGCGATCCCACTAAGCCATTGTTTGGACAAACCGTCTCTACCGCTACCAATTATACTTAAACATGCAGGAAAATCTTAAAAATATAATCTGTAGGGTTGGTTCAAAGTGGTTGTTCAAATGAACTGCGGTGCGGTACGAACTTGCGTGTGTGCGTGTTAAATACTCAAATCTAGGGTATTTATGGATTATTTTCCCGACTTTTACTTTATTTCTTTACACAGTGTGTTTAGACATTGCAGTAGTCCGAAAGATAATGATGATTAGTTAACTAGTCTGTCAATAATTATAAAAATCAAAGACACAGGTCTTTGTACCAAACCAAACAAGCTTGAGGACAGAATCACATGTGATCGTCTATGGTAGAATTAGGTTTCATTATTTGTTATGTTTTATTATTATACAGATCAACTACACATTCTGTTTAAATTTAGTGTTATTTTGTACATACTAATGTTGTCTCACTCCTGCATATGATCGTTCTAAGTGATATGTATGTGTGTGATATGTGCGTATATGTAGATTGTCTGGATCCGCTGTTCGCCGTTAGTTTACGGCGCTGGCTCCTAAACGCTCCTTAACAGATATTAAACCCAATGTTTGAGTTATATCGCAGTTAAACGGTTCATTACTACACGCACGCTACTTAGTTTCATGTGTGGCTTCATTATGTTGTTAACGTAAATAAGAGTAAATCAGTTTCTAAGATCAGAGATGCTGACCTGTAGGTTTACTGGCTGTGTCAGTATTTGTTTCATACCTAACACAATTTTTTTATGATTAAAGGCTAAATCAGTGTTTTCATGATACTAATTAATTCCAGATATTTTTAATTTATATAACGGTGAATAAAGTAACCTCATACCGTACGTTCTTAACGATTGTATAAGCTAATAAACAGTGTATGAAAATGAGCTAGAGCATAGTCTAGCTGCTGAATAATGTATCTTCTAGTTTAGCAAGTTGATTAGTGTCGGACGAGAGACGCACGGAGAGCAATTTCATAAAAATCATCTCAAATATTAACAAGACGAGTGTTATTGGCTGACGGGGGCGCCCGCGTTTTACGAGCTGACCAGGGACGGACTCAGCGTGAGACAATGGGGGACTTATTATGTTAAGTTAAATGTACTTATCTCCTGAACTATACAGGAAAGAAAAGTAATAGTTTTGAAACATTATTCCCATTAAAATACCTTCGTAAAACACAATGATACGAACTGAAGACTCTATTTATGTAAACTTACGTTACGAACCTAACATGAAGAGAATCTGCTATTTTAGTCAATTTATTTTGTATTCTCTACATTTCATTGGTCCTATTGTTATGATTAAACTAACACGAATTCAAAATGAAAAAGTTTTGGTACAGGAGCTATAAGACTTAAGTTTGTAGAGTCAAATTATTATTTATTTAACTGAGTTCTCCCCTGTAGCGGTATTAAAAGAGCTATGAACGCAATTCAGTGAGTTTAATCCACAAAACTTGTATAAGAATGTAAAGAAATGCCTAAATATTACTTCTGAAGACTGTTGTTCAGGTTCTGAGCGTAATGCCGGTTGTTTCTTATATTTCATTTGCCGCTGTTTGTATCCCGCTGAGAATACGCTTCATAGCTCTAACATATAGAACAAAATCTGTTTTCATATAGTAGATTAGGTAGTTCCAAAGAATATTTTCTTGAATAAAACATAGGATAGATACATTGCAACAGTTAGGAATTAATTTGTTTGTTCTTCTATTGTGCTTACTCAGAAGAGGATCTTGAACAATCTTGAGCCTAATGTACATGATAGAATTATGTACTAAGACTAGCTTCGTCGGTGTCACATAGCACGTAATAAATAAGAGTGTACCCGTTACGTACAACGTAACCTTCACCGAACTTAGCTCAATTGGTTCAGCCGTTCTATAGTTTTAAGACTAACAAACGACAATTCGTTTTATGTATACGTTTAGACAAATACTGCGTTCCACTATTTTATATTAAACATAATATTATGTAGGTAAACAAACATTACTGGACGTGGACAGGAACCCAAAATGAAAGGCGTAGTCCTTGCCGCAGACATTAACAATGTCAACACGCCGCCCTAGTTACTAATTCAACGGTATTGAGGGAAATCGAAACCAAACAACCAACACACAATATTCCAAGACAAAACATACAAGTACATTTTAAATGTAAAACGTAAATTATTTCGTTTTGGGAACCTATCTTTGTGCCATAAACTTGCACTGTAATAGATGAGTAGATTAGAAGATTCAAATAATCTAAATCGGTACAGTTTATGACTGCATTTAAAACTTATTCGCATGAACGATTACAAAACAAAAAATCCTTGATACCAACACAGTAAACGTTTCTAAAAATTAAAATGTACTATTCGTGTAGTAGATAAAATGGCTGATCAATGTTAATATCTGTCTGCCTTTCAACCTTTCTCAATAAAATAAAAAGTATTTGCGTCGATAAAACACGAAAACATTGTACAAATAAATATTAGAGCCTTATCAAACAGTTCCCGGTAATGATGTTTGTCAGAACGAACACAATGTTTCGACGAAATACCTACTAACACTCGCTTACCTGTCGCCTGACTACGTGACTTACCTGCAATAAAGACACATATTTATTAAACTCTGATAAATATATAACAATAATTATATTCATCAATTACATAAAACATTACTTACATTAAAACAGGCAGAGTTAGTCCAACACCATTATATTTACAGAGTTATTGCATGTACAATTAGTCCAACACCAATTTTTTTTCCAAAATATTAGCATACTTGCCAGTTGGCATTTCACGACGAGCCCAAAAAGATAATGAAATACTAACTACGAAATTAAAACAGTTACGCAGTTACCTAACCTTGGTAAAGCTACATAATATCTGCAATACAGTAAAATTCGGTTCTGACTAGGTTTTACTCCTCATTTATATACCCATGGCAACAATTTAGTGTCTTATTGGTTTGGACGATTGTTTATATTACGTCCAAAAACTGTATAATAATGAAATGAAACGAGTTTATGAGTTAGTAGGGTAAAGAAGTGGGTCCACAATGGGTCACGTAGCCGGCGCGTCGGGCCTCCTTCAGATATTAGGAAATTAATTAACACAGAGACGGGAGGAACATTTTAATGAACAACGACCCCGGTTCGACTGCCGCCCATTACTACAGAATAACGGAGTGTTTATGGTGAAGTAGGTATATGGCGTTAAAGAACTTATTATATAAGTACGTTGTATTCTTAATTCACTATACCAAGTATTTATGACAGTCCGCTGTAATCTAGGATTCCCTGTCAAAATCCAAAACTTCTTTTAACCTAACCTCTTTTGTGTCAATGTTTAATCCTCACTCAAAAAAGCTGTATTACAATAGTTCCCTATCTCTGTAGCAAAAATATTTCAGCCAAAGACAAAATATCTGTACATTTGAAGACGTATAAGAGTGACAATCCACACGGGTTTTATAGGCAAGTCGTAACAATGGAGCGGCGGTCCATATTCCGAGAGAGAACTATCAGGGTGTTGTAGTAATGAGACGAAGGCTCGTCCTAGTTATGACGACCAGTGACGTCACTGAGACACCCTTTCTTGATCTAGCTTTTCCATCTTTTACTGTCGACCACTACCATTGGATTGTGAATGCAGTTTTAATATGGGTTTTGGTGAGATGAACGATATGGGTGTCGTATAGTTTATCGAAACTCATTTCATCGATGTACGTTTCATCGACAACTATTCATCGAAGGGTCGTTTATGTGAACTATACGACACCCGATCGATACAGATGTTCCAGTAGCATTTTATAACTGTTCTAATCGAAATTAAACTTATTTAACAGAAATAGGTTAAGAAGTTTTATTTTCGAATAGTTACAATTAATCTTAATTTACTTCATTTTTACATTAAAACTTGTTTTTTTGTAGACGACCTATTGAAATCTCAAACGTTAGCAAAGTTCAATTGCAATTTGTAATGCTACGAACACTGCTTACCTCACGATAAGTACCTACCTGCCTAATTTATATTCATATTTTGTACTACCTTAAACAACTCCTAATGTAAAACACCACAGCAATAACAATGACAATTGACAGTTTCTTTTTCATTAATCCAAGATTTATCGAAATAACGTTTAGTTGTTTATTTGAGAAATATATTAGAAAGAGCAGTGGTAGTGGATTGTAGTTGGCACGGCAAGTAGGGTACGTCTCTTGCAGGCGACACAGTTAGACACAAAGGAACCGATGCGCTCTGTCGCCTCCTCTCACGACACTACAGATATACCCGACCCACAATACATACCAGCTACCTATTAACATTTGTTTCTTTAAGATTGTTAAGGTTGGTTTTATATTCCAATTAAGTAGTCCATCATAACAACATTACAGCTAGATTTGAATGTTCATTAATAATAAATTATTTACGTTTTTTTATTAGCGACACCTCATGTTTTAATCCATATTAAAATGTTGGTAGAATACTTTGTCTAGCATAAAGAATTGTTTACTAGCATAAAGAATAAAGAACTTTTTGACCGACTTCCAAAAAGGAGGAGGTACTCAATTCGTCCTTGTTTTTTTAATGTTTGTTCCTCGATACCTCTTGTTTGGGACTGATTTGAATGATTCTGGTGTCAGATGAAAGGTAATGGTCCAATTAGATTTTTTTTAAAGATCGTACAAGTACTTTTGGATTTGTGTTTAAAAATGTGTACCTATTTTGAACTGACAAAATTTCACGATTTGCTATGGTTTTTGGGTGTATTTTTTTTTGTATTTACCAATTTCGATGATTCTTTGTTTGTTAGAAAGCAGATATTTTGAGCATTATCTCTTTTTTTTCCTTTTCTATATATCTTTAATTTGATAAAGATCTAACTGCTAGTTTTTGTGCTATAATTTAGAAATGGAAGTCGGACGTTTTCATTTTTTTTAAATCACATGTCTAAGTAATCAGATAACGGTGGCGTAAGACAGTAATACAAGTGTCGCCATCTATTGACGTCATATATTTTTGTTTGTTTGTCAACTTGTTTGTTCCGGATTATCTACGATATTTACAGGAACTTTCTTCTTCGCAGATGAAATTGCTCTAAACAACTATTAACAAATAAAGTTTTTCAGGTATACACTCGAATATATTACGATCTATTTAATGAGGCGTTAAAATGAAGTCATTATCATTAAACCGCAGTACATCCCGGCTCGTAGTGATGTGACATTACATCGACTCGGTAACGGCGCTCCATTTGCAGTTAAAACACTTTGTCATTTACACTGGCTTAACGGCTTTGTTACCAACGCACCACGACGGAACGGAAAATACATTATTTTGGTTATGTAATTAAATATTTAATGATTTGGTATTTTACTAGTTAGTGCTTGCCGTCGCCCCAAATCCTGGTAACATGTCAAGACATCGCATATGCAACCAATCCTACATCAAAAAGTATTAGTTTTATTAATAAAACTATTTAGATTTTAAAATCTAGTTTGAAATATTAAAAGTTCAACATCATTATAAAACCACGAGGCTTCTCCAAAGCTGGTAGAATAGTGTCCATTAAATAATAAAAAGGGGATAATAAGCAACTGATTGCTTCACATGATATGACGGTAGTATTAAAACGGTTCCCTACCCGCATTAATATCAATTACCCTAAACTTGAAATGACCTTCAGTGTAATATTATGAGAGTTAGTGTAAATACCCGCGATACGTGCTCCGTAGTTCATCTAATGAAGATCGAGTGCCGTGGCCGAGTTTGATTAAAAAACTTGTTCTATCAAAACACACATACAGAGAGGATAAATATATTGGTTTTAGGTCAGAAGTTTTAATAGCATTCTTTAGCTGTCAGTTGTGAATAGCATGTTAATAGCTTACTGCTATTTAATTAGCTGTCTACGTATAGCTTATGTAAGTGTTAGTGTTCCCATCACCCATGCACCATCACCCCCCACCACCCCGCTCCCCCCACACCCCAGGGTTAGTTAATGAAACAAGCTGTTAGTAGCAACACGTTTATTGCACAACACACATTTACAACAATTACACACACATTAGTATTGAATAGAAGCGTCACGTGGTCGCGGCGCTGTGACGTCACGGCTGTGTACTCACCGTTGGCGTGGTGTGCGTGCGTCACGTGCTCGCGAGGCTGCGTGAGTGCGAGCAGGTGCGTCCAGGCGGCCCCCAGTGCGTGCACTCTCCTGGTGAGGTCGGCGCACACCGGCTGCGCGGCTCCCTCGCACTCCCGCTCCAGGTTCTTGTAGTTCTCCACCACCTCGCGGTACAGACCCTCGCGCTCGCGGACCTCGTCCTGCAACAAACAGTATCATATAGTACAGTAAGTGCAGGGACACACCGGCGCGTGCCGTTTGTATGTCTACTTACAGCGATATCGGTCCGGAGCTGTGGTGTGACGTCAGCGGCGGTGAGCTGCGTGCGCGCGTGCTGCACCCAGCGCGTGACGTCATCGAGCTGTGCGCTGTACTTGTGTACGGCGGACAGCTTGCGGGATATGAACTCGCGGTGCGCTGACAGACTCGCCTGAGACTAAACAAACAATACGACGTTGTTATACCGACATGTACAGGGTGTCCTAGAACCAGGACTTTAAGAATCGCACGCCAGGTCTCGTGCCCCGTGGCCTGCACGAAATACCTGTGCATTGACGGTAAATGAATGAATAAAATGAATGAAATGAAGTAAATGGTACCTACTATTGCTAAGTTATGTGCCGATAACAATAATAAATAAAATAAATAAATAAAAAGCCTGTTTATTTCTCGCTTGTTTAAACTTAAAAACTAATTTACAAAGGTTAAAAAAAAAGATTTAAAAAAAGTTACAAAAAAAGATAAAATATGAATAGTATACCTAAAGCTAGTGCGAGAACCCCCTATTGGGTAAAGGCCTCCTTCAAAGACGTCCATTTTGATCTGTCTTGATAACAATACTTGACAATAATTTTGCCAGAACTAAATTATTTATTCAGAAACCAATAAAAAACTATTATAACATAATGGAATATGTTTTTAAAATGTGCCATTTATGATTTAACAAAATATAGCTCTTAAAACATTGTATTTAAACAGTTTAAGTAGCGCAAAAGTTACACTTGTTGTAAGTTTTCAGTGAGTGGAGTGAAAGTTAGTGAAGTTACAAAGTTAAATAACCGTAAATTCCGACAACACCAGAGTTCACAAACTACTTACAACTATTCCTAGTACTTGCTTCTACGTAAAAGTAAAAGTTTAACACTTTTTTTTTCATTTAAGTACACGGGTTTAGAACCCACCTGATGATGTGTAGATATGGTGTGTGTGTGTGTGTGCACGCGTGTGTCTATGTGCTTGTGTTGTTATATGGGTGTGCTTGTGGATGCGTGTGCCTGCGGATGCTTGTGCTTGTGGATGCTCGTGCTTGTGGCTTCGTGCGAGTGTGTGTGTGCTTGTGGCTTCGTACGAGTGTGTGTGTGTGTGCTTGTGGCTTCGTACGAGTGTGTGTGTGTGCTTGTGGCTTCGTACGAGTGTGTGTGTGTGTGCTTGTGGCTTCGTACGAGTGTGTGTGTGTGTGCTTGTGAGTGTGTGTGTGTGTGCTTGTGGCTTCGTACGAGTGTGTGTGTGCTTGTGGCTTCGTACGAGTGTGTGTGTGCTTGTGGCTTCGTACGAGTGTGTGTGTGTGTGCTTGTGGCTTCGTACGAGTGTGTGTGTGTGCTTGTGGCTTCGTACGAGTGTGTGTGTGTGCTTGTGGCTTCGTACGAGTGTGTGTGTGTGTGCTTGTGAGTGTGTGTGTGTGTGCTTGTGGCTTCGTACGAGTGTGTGTGTGTGCTTGTGGCTTCGTACGAGTGTGTGTGTGTGTGTGCTTGTGGCTTCGTACGAGTGTGTGTGTGCTTGTGGCTTCGTACGAGTGTGTGTGTGCTTGTGGCTTCGTACGAGTGTGTGTGTGCTTGTGGCTTCGTACGAGTGTGTGTGTGTGCTTGTGGCTTCGTACGAGTGTGTGTGTGTGTGCTTGTGGCTTCGTACGAGTGTGTGTGTGTGCTTGTGGCTTCGTACGAGTGTGTGTGTGTGTGTGCTTGTGGCTTCGTACGAGTGTGTGTGTGTGTGCTTGTGAGTGTGTGTGTGTGTGCTTGTGGCTTCGTACGAGTGTGTGTGTGCTTGTGGCTTCGTACGAGTGTGTGTGTGTGTGCTTGTGGCTTCGTACGAGTGTGTGTGTGTGTGCTTGTGAGTGTGTGTGTGTGTGCTTGTGGCTTCGTACGAGTGTGTGTGTGCTTGTGGCTTCGTACGAGTGTGTGTGTGTGTGCTTGTGGCTTCGTACGAGTGTGTGTGTGTGTGCTTGTGAGTGTGTGTGTGTGTGCTTGTGGCTTCGTACGAGTGTGTGTGTGCTTGTGGCTTCGTACGAGTGTGTGTGTGTGTGCTTGTGGCTTCGTGCAAGTGTGTGCTTGTGGCTTCGTGCGAGTGTGTGTGTGCTTGTGGCTTCGTACGAGTGTGTGTGTGTGCTTGTGGCTTCGTACGAGTGTGTGTGTGCTTGTGGCTTCGTACGAGTGTGTGTGTGTGCTTGTGGCTTCGTACGAGTGTGTGTGTGTGTGCTTGTGGCTTCGTACGAGTGTGTGTGTGCTTGTGGCTTCGTACGAGTGTGTGTGTGTGTGCTTGTGGCTTCGTGCAAGTGTGTGCTTGTGGCTTCGTGCGAGTGTGTGTGTGCTTGTGGCTTCGTACGAGTGTGTGTGTGTGCTTGTGGCTTCGAACGAGTGTGTGTGTGCTTGTGGCTTCGTACGAGTGTGTGTGTGTGTGCTTGTGGCTTCGTGCAAGTGTGTGCTTGTGGCTTCGTACGAGTGTGTGTGTGTGCTTGTGGCTTCGTACGAGTGTGTGCTTGTGGCTTCGTGCGAGTGTGTGTGTGCTTGTGGCTTCGTACGAGTGTGTGTGTGTGCTTGTGGCTTCGTACGAGTGTGTGTGTGTGTGCTTGTGGCTTCGTGCAAGTGTGTGCTTGTGGCTTCGTGCGAGTGTGTGTGTGCTTGTGGCTTCGTACGAGTGTGTGTGTGTGCTTGTGGCTTCGTACGAGTGTGTGTGTGTGCTTGTGGCTTCGTACGAGTGTGTGCTTGTGGCTTCGTGCGAGTGTGTGTGTGCTTGTGGCTTCGTACGAGTGTGTGTGTGTGCTTGTGGCTTCGTACGAGTGTGTGTGTGTGTGCTTGTGGCTTCGTGCAAGTGTGTGCTTGTGGCTTCGTGCGAGTGTGTGTGTGCTTGTGGCTTCGTACGAGTGTGTGTGTGTGCTTGTGGCTTCGTACGAGTGTGTGTGTGCTTGTGGCTTCGTACGAGTGTGTGTGTGTGTGCTTGTGGCTTCGTGCAAGTGTGTGCTTGTGGCTTCGTGCGAGTGTGTGTGTGCTTGTGGCTTCGTACGAGTGTGTGTGTGCTTGTGGCTTCGTACGAGTGTGTGTGTGTGTGCTTGTGGCTTCGTACGAGTGTGTGTGTGTGCTTGTGGCTTCGTACGAGTGTGTGTGTGCTTGTGGCTTCGTACGAGTGTGTGTGTGTGTGCTTGTGGCTTCGTGCAAGTGTGTGCTTGTGGCTTCGTGCGAGTGTGTGTGTGCTTGTGGCTTCGTACGAGTGTGTGTGTGTGCTTGTGGCTTCGTACGAGTGTGTGTGTGCTTGTGGCTTCGTACGAGTGTGTGTGTGTGTGCTTGTGGCTTCGTACGAGTGTGTGTGTGTGTGCTTGTGGCTTCGTACGAGTGTGTGTGCGCTTGTGGCTTCGTACGAGTGTGTGTGTGTGTGCTTGTGGCTTCGTACGAGTGTGTGTGTGTGTGCTTGTGGCTTCGTACGAGTGTGTGTGTGTGCTTGTGGCTTCGTACGAGTGTGTGTGTGTGTGCTTGTGGCTTCGTGCAAGTGTGTGCTTGTGGCTTCGTGCGAGTGTGTGTGTGCTTGTGGCTTCGTACGAGTGTGTGTGTGTGCTTGTGGCTTCGTACGAGTGTGTGTGTGCTTGTGGCTTCGTACGAGTGTGTGTGTGTGTGCTTGTGGCTTCGTGCAAGTGTGTGCTTGTGGCTTCGTACGAGTGTGTGTGTGTGCTTGTGGCTTCGTACGAGTGTGTGTGTGTGTGCTTGTGGCTTCGTGCAAGTGTGTGCTTGTGGCTTCGTGCGAGTGTGTGTGTGCTTGTGGCTTCGTACGAGTGTGTGTGTGTGCTTGTGGCTTCGTACGAGTGTGTGTGTGCTTGTGGCTTCGTACGAGTGTGTGTGTGTGTGCTTGTGGCTTCGTGCAAGTGTGTGCTTGTGGCTTCGTACGAGTGTGTGTGTGTGCTTGTGGCTTCGTACGAGTGTGTGTGTGCTTGTGGCTTCGTACGAGTGTGTGTGTGTGCTTGTGGCTTCGTACGAGTGTGTGTGTGCTTGTGGCTTCGTGCGAGTGTGTGTGTGTGCTTGTGGCTTCGTACGAGTGTGTGTGTGTGTGCTTGTGGCTTCGTACGAGTGTGTGTGTGTGTGCTTGTGGCTTCGTGCGAGTGTGTGTGTGTGCTTGTGGCTTCGTACGAGTGTGTGTGTGCTTGTGGCTTCGTACGAGTGTGTGTGTGTGTGCTTGTGGCTTCGTGCAAGTGTGTGCTTGTGGCTTCGTGCGAGTGTGTGTGTGCTTGTGGCTTCGTACGAGTGTGTGTGTGTGCTTGTGGCTTCGTACGAGTGTGTGTGTGCTTGTGGCTTCGTACGAGTGTGTGTGTGTGTGCTTGTGGCTTCGTACGAGTGTGTGTGTGCTTGTGGCTTCGTACGAGTGTGTGTGTGTGTGCTTGTGGCTTCGTGCAAGTGTGTGCTTGTGGCTTCGTGCGAGTGTGTGTGTGCTTGTGGCTTCGTACGAGTGTGTGTGTGTGTGCTTGTGGCTTCGTACGAGTGTGTGTGTGTGTGCTTGTGGCTTCGTACGAGTGTGTGTGTGCTTGTGGCTTCGTGCAAGTGTGTGCTTGTGGCTTCGTGCGAGTGTGTGTGTGCTTGTGGCTTCGTACGAGTGTGTGTGTGTGTGCTTGTGGCTTCGTACGAGTGTGTGTGTGTGTGCTTGTGGCTTCGTACGAGTGTGTGTGTGTGCTTGTGGCTTCGTGCAAGTGTGTGCTTGTGGCTTCGTGCGAGTGTGTGTGTGCTTGTGGCTTCGTACGAGTGTGTGTGTGCTTGTGGCTTCGTACGAGTGTGTGTGTGTGTGCTTGTGGCTTCGTACGAGTGTGTGTGTGCTTGTGGCTTCGTACGAGTGTGTGTGTGTGTGCTTGTGGCTTCGTGCAAGTGTGTGCTTGTGGCTTCGTACGAGTGTGTGTGTGTGCTTGTGGCTTCGTACGAGTGTGTGTGTGCTTGTGGCTTCGTACGAGTGTGTGTGTGTGCTTGTGGCTTCGTACGAGTGTGTGTGTGCTTGTGGCTTCGTACGAGTGTGTGTGTGTGTGCTTGTGGCTTCGTGCAAGTGTGTGCTTGTGGCTTCGTGCGAGTGTGTGTGTGCTTGTGGCTTCGTACGAGTGTGTGTGTGTGCTTGTGGCTTCGTGCGAGTGTGTGTGTGTGCTTGTGGCTTCGTACGAGTGTGTGTGTGTGTGCTTGTGGCTTCGTACGAGTGTGTGTGTGTGCTTGTGGCTTCGTGCGAGTGTGTGTGTGTGTGCTTGTGGCTTCGTACGAGTGTGTGTGTGTGCTTGTGGCTTCGTGCGAGTGTGTGTGTGTGCTTGTGGCTTCGTACGTGTGTGTGTGTGTGTGCTTGTGGCTTCGTGCAAGTGTGTGCTTGTGGCTTCGTGCGAGTGTGTGTGTGCTTGTGGCTTCGTACGAGTGTGTGTGTGTGCTTGTGGCTTCGTACGAGTGTGTGTGTGTGTGTGCTTGTGGCTTCGTGCGAGTGTGTGTGTGTGCTTGTGGCTTCGTGCGAGTGTGTGTGTGTGCTTGTGGCTTCGTGCGAGTGTGTGTGTGCTTGTGGCTTCGTACGAGTGTGTGTGTGTGCTTGTGGCTTCGTGCGAGTGTGTGTGTGTGCTTGTGGCTTCGTGCGAGTGTGTGTGTGCTTGTGGCTTCGTACGAGTGTGTGTGTGTGCTTGTGGCTTCGTACGAGTGTGTGTGTGGGCTTGTGGCTTCGTGCAAGTGTGTGTGTGTGCTTGTGGCTTCGTGCGAGTGTGTGTGTGTGCTTGTGGCTTCGTGCGAGTGTGTGTGTGTGTGTGCTTGTGGCTTCGTGCTTGTGTATGTGTGTGATTGTGGCTTCGTACGAGTGTGTGTGTGTGCTTGTGGCTTCGTGCGAGTGTGTGTGTGTGCTTGTGGCTTCGTGCGAGTGTGTGTGTGTGTGCTTGTGGCTTCGTGCGAGTGTGTGTGTGTGTGCTTGTGGCTTCGTGCGAGTGTGTGTGTGTGTGCTTGTGGCTTCGTGCGAGTGTGTGTGTGTGTGTGCTTGTGGCTTCGTGCGAGTGTGCGTGTTACCTGCTGCAGTTCGTTGTAGAGGTCTCGTTGTTCGTTGTTGTGTTCGGGTCGCGGCTCCATCTCGTGTAGTCGAGCCGCCAGCTCCTCAGACCGAGCCTGTACACACACATCATATCACACATCGAACATACATTTTTAATCTTTGTTTGCAGATACCAGATGGCTCTCATTTCTGAACTGATTTTAACATTTTTATGAACAGAGGATATCCTAGAAGTATATGGAAATCAAGATCTGATGTCGACATTTTAGGGAAATAAAAACATAGTTTTTTTTTTATTGCCTTGTAGGCAGACGAGCTAACGGGCCACCTGATCGTAAGTGGTTACCGTTGCTCATGGACCTCTGCAATGTCAGGGGACACTACCCGCTACCTACGGCCTACCTTTAAGGACTTTCTTTAAGCCTCGTTTGAAGAAGGATAAGTAATAGTAACGTAATGTTATGAAAAAGCTGTATAAATCCGCGTAAAACCCTCAATAAGTTTCGCATTTAAAATAACATTAGAATGATAGTGTGATATCAGAGCTCAGTACATTAGACGCGGGTAGTTCTACAATGGTGTCACCGCGAGGATGTGCGCCGCGAGCGGAGGGACGAGCTCGCGATGACACCATTGTGGAACAACGCGACGTTATTACACACAACATCGTGAAAACGACACGTATGATGAGCTTTTAATGATATCGTTTATTTTATAACATAATACCACTTTATGACACATTGTATAAAGATATCTCGTTTTTAAAGGTATAATCATGTGAAATTCTCATTTTATTTTCTCTTTATAGAACGTATTTATTAACTTTAAACCAAAATTTATTTCTCTAACTTTTTTTTTATAATTTATAAGTATTTAATTGGTTATTGTTTTTCTAATATTCTTTTTTATCTATTATATTGTACAGTTGGTTTCTCCAAATGAATGCATAAAAAATAAATAAAAACGTATCTCAAAAGCGAACCTTAAAATTTTGAGCAAGCACTAAACTTTAAATTACTGCAGTACGCGTTATACAGGGTGGATCTGTAACTTTGGACAATCTGACGTGGGGTGAATGACCTGTTAAAATACAACTTAGCACCATTTTTATTTTTTGGATCGGTTAAACTGTTTTTTCTGACATTGTATGGAAAACGTACGACTATCGTTGCGGACTTCCATACTCTAATGAATTTTTTTTTAATCCAATTCCTAAAATAAGAGCGGTTCTAAGTTGTACTTCAAAAGATCATTCACCCCACGTCAGATTGTCCAAAGTTACAGATCCACCCTGTATACGCGTCGCTAACACAAACATTGCTCAGGTATCGTAAGATAGTAATCGTATAAAGTTTTATTAATTAAAAGCTTTTACGAAATCTTCGTATTTGAGGAAAGTTTATTTTTTCGGAGTATTTTTGTATATTATTTACGATTTAGAATAATATTGTCAACGTCCAAGCCGGCGGTGTACGTTTGTCTCAATCTTTTCCATATCACACAGTGCACAACACATTACTATAACATTAGAGTAGGTGCATGCTGAGTATGAAACACACGTGCTCCCGACACATCACAGGTGTAACACACATACTATGTGTTTGCCTGTATACCTTTTTACTTTTATTATTTCAAATATTACTCTGTTTTTAATACGTGTTGTTACTGATAAACTATATCTTTAAAGTACAATTGAACACAAGAACTTTTAAGTGACGAAATATTGCAAATATTGTAATATAAAATATTATTATTTACTAGCATGAAGAAACAGAAGTTACAACAAGACGTTTGCAATGAAACACAGTATTGTAATGTAACATCATGACTACTTACGTTTTATTACAAAAATCCTTTAAAACTTCAGGCAAATTATCACAACACGACAAATTACGATAGCAATAGTGCATTAAGTCACGAAGCACAGTCGCGGTCGTGCAATAATCGTGCAACAGTCGCGCGACAGTCGCACCGCAGTCGCACGCGGACACGCACTCGCTGTAATGGCGACCGAGGCCCGACCACGCAATAACTCATACAACAAACATTATAAACACGATATTAAAACAACCTGCACTACAAAACCAGCCTTATTCTCATTTACAAAACGCATACAATTGTTCGTTCCTCGAATCGTATATAAATCGTTTTGGAACTGTAGTACAAACAAGAGATGCGACAGAAATATTTTCATGGTTTCAGAAATAGACGCAAGACGATTCCAAGTGCGAGAGGAGCTTCGATATAAACCGCTGCACGAACTACCCATACCGACCCAATACATACATACACACTACGGAATAAATATACATAGAAATAATGATTCATACATCTCTAAAGGAATGCGGAAGTGTGTCTAACATTTCAGAAATTTAAAGTGTATGATTTATTCGACTAGCATAGGTATCAACGGTGCCTGTCAAAAGATGGTAATTCCATGGTTAACTTCTTACATCAGTGAATTATTCTGTGCCAAAATAGTGTGAATATCTTTTACAATGGATAAACAATAACACAGACAAACGTTACTTGTCTCCTCACACAAGGCTCTCAGTAAACAACAATACTCAGCAAATAGCGAGACATTGATCCTACGACATGTTCCCAACATCGCAGGTAGATACAACTTTTATATAGTTTCACATTCAATTGAAACTGTTTAAAACATGTAGTGTCTCATGTTTACATTCAGAGATCAATACGACAAATTAAAATCTATTTATACGGAACCCACAAATAAATGCATGTGTTTTTCATAGAATTATTACATCTGGAATCAACATTATGAACAACAGAATGAAGCCAATTTAAAGTGCACCGATCGCGCGTAACAACACGATATTTTGAATCAACATCATGAATAACAAAGTGAAATTTTAAAGAACTTATGTGTATGTAATATTTTATTAGTGTGTTAAACGAATTGAGTGTCATCCGTACACTAACGCCAGAATATCGTGTTGTTACGCGCGATCGGTGCACTTTAAATTGGCTTCATTCTGTTGTTCATGATGTTGATTCCAGATGTAATAATTCTATGGTATTTTTAGACTCGAACGTGACTTTCAGTTACGATTCGAAGGAAAACGAAATCAGAGCAATTACAAGTTTAACATGAATATAAAATCGTAGAGAATGTCTTGAAACTCTTATATTTATGAGTCGTAGGGAGGGGACACAAATTGGACGATTCATCACGAAATGTGTCGCGGGGGAGTAGGGGGGGAAGCACTTCTAACTAATCAACAACCATTATTGGCGAGATTTGAATTTCTTATGAAACAATGTTTCTTTTCAATTCGATTAAACACGAAAACGTTTGTAGGAGACAAACGAGCCTACAACCCACCTGGTGGTAACCGGCACCAGTCTCTCAAGAAGCTCTGCATTGCCAGGACATTGAGGGTCTGATGAAAACTCCTCTTTAATTACCAAACTCTATTCCGTTTCAACTAACAATATTAAAATTTTAAACCTTTGAACTATCGACAAAAATTCTTCAAATTAAAAACAACAGTGTAAAATGTTAAAAATAACTGAAAATCATTAGTGTGTGATTGAATCGTATATTGTCACCCTACTCATCCGACCCTCCCCGTATGTGATCAATTCCGTCCACGTGTCGTGTAGAGGTGTACTATAAGGCCGCCCCGCACTGCGAGCACATCGCTTCACAATACGTACAACTACAGATTCCGTCTAAGTGTTCTTTTGATCATTGTGCAAGAGAGGGGTTCCGCTCACTCACTGATTATCATTGGAACACGTGCTGTGTTATGCTAATCTATGAATAAGTGGATTTTTTCAAGGGTGTTGTTGAATTCGACTTGTAAAATTACAAGAGTGTTTCTTTTGAAATTCTGAATCGACTTTACGAGATGTAAAAGTGAAGTGTTTGTTTTTAATGTTATAATTGTATTGACTAAATAAACACGTAAGACTCGTCTTATTTTTATTTAATGATTTGACAAAAACTTTTGGATTTGTGTTCGAAAATGTACATTTTTAACGAACAAAATTGCACGATTTGATGTCTGCGTTTGCGTGTTCCTGTTGTTAGTAAACCGATATCTAAAACAAAAAAAAAAGTAAACTGATATCGAAGATTATTTTTTGTTTGAAAATACTAAAATTTAAAAATATGAAACCACGTTTAATAATTTTAAATTATGTGAATTTATCGATTTATATGTCAATATATTATTAGAATACTGATACAAATAGGGATATAACTCGTTATTTGCGTAATTTAGTGAACATCGAATCCTTACTAAAACATTAATTTGCGCGCCGTCTGTTTACTACATCATTACGTCACCATACTCTATGATATTATGTATGTAGTCGAAATTTTAACTAAACACTTGTACGTGTGTTTATAAACAGTACATAATATTATTGTAGAAACAATACAAATTTAATTGAAAAAAATATCCCAAGAAATGCACTGACATTGTTTTGGCTTGGCTGACGAAGTTTTGTGTCACTTTGCCACGATAAAATGATGGAGTATTCGTAGATCAAATAAACAGTAGGTACATTAGATACCAAGTGCAAAGACATCACGCAATGTATGTTTAACATAAAACCGTTTAATTTAAAAAGTTTTTTGCCTATTTTTATTTTCTAGTTTTTAGTTTGATAAAAAAATGTTATCAGCCATTTGGTAGCGAGGGCCATCTTGGATTTCAATTTTTTATAGTATATTGTATTCTGCTTGTTGAGCCCTTTCATTTGATACCCATATTGATGGGATTGATAAAACCTACGTTATCCGCCATTTTGTAAAGGCCGCCTTCTTGAATTTATAATGATAATGAATAAACATAATTGTATTGTCACCAAGATCTAAAGTGTATACAAATTTTCAGATTAATCGGTTGAAAGGAAGAGGGTGAAATTTGAATTACTAGATTTGACGCAAGAATAAATAATAAAGAATAAAACAAACGGGGTGAGCTAAGTAAAACCGTTTAAAAATACGCAACATGTAACGAGATGTATTAACTGTCTATCCGGCCACACTAATCGTGTTAACACGAATATTCGCCGCAGCCGCTACTGTAGTCGAGCCCCGACGATGTTGTCGCCGATCATTATTAACCACTCGTCTGTTCGTCAATGTTCGCTAGATGTCAACACTGTCAACAACAATTTCGTTCGGAATCAAAATTGACATTCTATTAAAACATAAACTTTGAGTTCGATTTTGAACACGTTAAACGTCGATAGTACTATGATAGAGGAAGGGTGAGGTCACCGGTGACCCCCGTGGCGTTTAACGTGTTAATTAAACCAAAGGAACCTGACGTTGTCGTACCCTGACGCAATTCTGGACAGTGGAGTTGGAGTGCAAGCCAACGAAAATACGAGACTATCACGATACGACTGAATGTTAATCACAATCACTCAGCAGCTCGCGCACGGCGTGTCGCACGGCGGTAGCGCGCTCCGCTCCGGCCCGCCCCGCCATATACGTACCTTGACGAGGGAGAGCCTGATGGAGAGACTGGTCGCGTCGGAGGGGTTGGCCGTAGTGTCATGCAGCAGCTCGCGCACGGCGTGTCGCACGGCGGCGGCGCGCTCCGCCCCGGCCCGCCCCGCGCCCCGCTCCATGCCGCCCCGCTCCGCCCCGGCCCGGCGCGCGTCCCTCCACCGCCGGTTGAGCAGGTCGAGCTGCGCCTGTATGTCGGCGGCGAGTTGTCCGGAGCAGGCGGCCAGCACGCGCCGCCCGTGCACCCGCGCGCGCTCCACCACCACGTCACCCTCGCTCGAGGACTACACAGAGATTATAATTCAATATTAAGATATTAGTGACAATATACAACTAACCGGCTTAGCCTAGTCAGTGTGTGTGTACCTGGTCGTGTTCCGTGACGGCAGCGGCGGCCTCCAGCGCGCGGTACAGCTCGCTCCACGTGGTGCCGCACGCCTGCCATCTACGCACATACATAATGTATCATCAACTAACATACACAGTATTATAGTATAAGTAGTGTTGTTACCTCTTGTATCGTTCGTCGTACATCTCCTGCACGTTGTGTAGTTGCGTGCGCAGGGCGGGCGGCGCGTGCTCCCCGCATGACGTCACGGCGCGCGCGGCCTCCTCCAGCAGCGCGTGCACTCGCTACACACAGACACACGCGGGACATTAACACGAGGTCTCGTATAGCGGAGATCATATACACTGTAGATGCAGTGTGTACATACGGCGAGCGCGTCCTCCTGCAGCGGGTAGTCGTCGTAGTCCCTCCCCCCGAGCGGCGCCCCCCGCAGCGCGTCCCCCGCGCGCTCCACCGCGCCCCGCGCCGCTCGCACCGCCTCCTACACACAAATATTACTAACATTAGATATATTACAATTAATTTATCATACCTGCTACTTTCTATTTGCTAAATATTGTATTGCTATTTTTCAAGTTACATTAAAACGGAGGGACCAAATAACTAATAAATATGAGTAGTGTGTAGTACCGTGTTGTTGTCGTGGTGTTGTTTGTCCCAGGCGGCGAGTATGTCGGCGGCCTGCTTGTCTGGGAAGCCGACGCGGTGCGCGCGCAGGGACCGGCACAACTCCCGCAGCCGCTCCACGTCCGCCTCCGCGCCCGCCCCGGCCCCCGCCTCCGCCCCCGCCGCCCCGCGCAGCCGCTCCAGCAGCGCGCCAAGCTCCTTGAGCTCGTCCTCCGCCTGCAGCGCCTGGTTGCGCTTACTCTCAATCTCCGACATCACCAGCGACCACTTGTTGCGGAGTTTGTCCTGAAACAATCATGTCTCATTTAACTTGGATCTGGTGAAGTAGGGGGAGAGATTGATGTTAGTGTGTGTGTGTAGCGGTACCTGGTAGTGCGTCTGCAGGTAGTCGGCGAGCAGCGCGTCGTGCGAGTGCGTGCGGTACACGAGCGAGTCCCCGCCGGAGATCAGCGACGCCGCCTCGCCCGCCAGCGAGCCCTGCTGGTGCTTCAGGATCTGTACAACGTAACACAGGTTAGTATCGACCGTCGCCTCGTGAGTGCAGTGCAGTACAGCACGGGTGCGCGGGTTACCTCGAGTCTCTTGGCGGGGTCTCTCTCGGCGTGCACGCCGGCGACGGTGAGCAGCGTGACGTCACAGCGGCGCAACGTGGCGCGCGCCTCCGCCGCGAACTCACGCAGCTCCGCGCTCCGCTGCACCCCCGCCTCGCACGCCTCCTCCGTCGCCTCCGCCTCCCCCTCCTCCTCCGCCGGGACCGCCGGAGGGGAACTCTCCTGGCGAACACAAAGATTACTATTAACAATTTGTTTGCAGGTTCAAAACTTCGATAATTTATTCCAGTTATTTCAAAAACTGGTTTTGAACCTGACCGCCACTTGTAACTATGCAGGGAACTACGTGTATCAATCTTGCAATAAATGAAAACGAAAAATTGCTCACGCATATTTTAACAAGTAAACTAGAACAAAAAAATCCAAAAACAAGTGAAATATCAACTTACCTTAACATCATCTGTCTTCTGATATTTCTCGGCCTTCACTCTCTCCTTGCTGACGGGTATGTGTGACTTGATCACCAGTTGCGGGGACTTCTGTTCCTTGCCCTTGGGCGCCGGGCTGGGTGTCGTGCTGGGCGGCTGAGTGTTCGCCTGGCCCAGCTTGGGCGACATGGCCACCACCTGCACCTGCTTCTTCTCCTGTTTGATGGGGGTCGACGTGGAGAGCGGCTCCTTGTCGCTGAACTCAGACTCCGCCGGCAAACGAGACTGAAATAATAACAATAGATTCCAAAACCTGATTAATTATAGTAACTAGCTCATTGCATAATGTGGACAGTACGGACACTGATGATGTCTGAGAGCGCGGCGGTACAACGTGGTGTTTACCTGCGAGGGTGTCTGCGGGGGTGTGGCCGGGGGGGTCGGCGGGGGTGTGGCCGGGGGGCGCAGCTCCGTGTATATGTGTTGGTCCCGCGCGGTGAGCGAGGGCTCGGGCAGGGCGGCGCGCTCCGAGGGCGTATCGTCTAGCACCAGGTACTCGTGGAGCTCGTCCAGCGCCGCCCGCCCGCCGGTGCCACTCTCCTCCAGCGGGGTGGGGGGCGGCGTGGCGGTGCCCTCCTCCTCCTCGAGCCGATGGGTCAACACGCCCAGGGTCGGCGTCATCCGGTGATGCAGCGTCTTCACTTCGACCACGAAGGTGCGCGGCTGCGAGCCGAGGGTCCGCTCGACGCCGCCCGGCACCGCGCACTCCTCCTCGGACTCGGTGTCGTCTATGACGTGCACCGTCTCCGCGCTTTGCGGGATGAACTCCAGCACGGCGTCGCTCGCCTCGAACGGACACGACTCGGTGTGCTCGGCGGGGCTGGTAGTGGGGCTGGCGGTGCTGGTGCTGACGGGGCTGACGGTGCCCTTCACTATCTCGTGCTCCTTGACGGCGACCACGTGACACGGGTCGGACTTCGGCTTCGGCGGTTCCGGTTCCGGTTCAAGTTTAGGTTGAATTTTGTTTTTAGATATCTGAGTGAAGAGATCGCTGTCCTTGAGCAGATTGAACGTGCTGCTGTCCTTGCGGGGAGTCTCCGGTGTGCCGGGGGGATCTATCGAGCGGAGGGCGGGCGAGGGGGCGGGTGAAGGGACGGATGAAAGGGAAGGAGAGGGCGAGGGTAGCGGCGAGGGCGGCGGGTCCATGGAGTCGGCGGACATGGTGCTGGCGGGGCTGAGGCGGCCCCGCTCCAGGGAGGCGGTCCGGCTGCGCGCCCCACCCCCCCGCACGTCGCGGCGGATGGGGGCGGGGCTGCGCACGGCGAGCGGTATGCGGGACCGCTTGAGCTCGGGTCGGTCCGGGTCGGGGCCCGCGCCAGGACTGGCTCCGGGGCTCTCGAGCCGGCGCTTTATGGTATCAGTGAGGGCCTCGTACTCCGAGGACGGCGGCGCGGCCTGGAACCACAACACTGCATGTAGCGGGCGGCGGGTACACTCACTGCACGTTAGTCACAGCGTTAGTCCCCCGCACTGCCCGCGCCGGCTGCTGGTCGGTGATGGCTGGTGAGGTGATGGCGGTGACATGATCCCAAGCGGCGCTGGATGATGGCGAGTGAGAAGCGTGACCCGTGACCCCGCACATTGTATTTACATATATGTACACAGTTCGCGTCCGGTCCGCGGTCGGCAATATGTCGTCGTTGTTTAGTGTTGTTACGTCACTCGTTATTCCAAGCTTAGCACACAGATCCACGCGACACCCAATGTATGTAATGAACTCACCGTGACTAGACGCGATACGATGCGTTACGACGCGATGCGGTGCGATATATACACAGTGATGAACCAAGCGAAAACACCATTGAAACATTTCCCAACATAATAATACGCACAAAGAGAGTATATTAGTGTGTGAGTAGTGTTGTAGTACTCACCTGCGCGGCGGGCGCGGCGGGCGCCGGGTGCAGGCGGTGCGGCGCGGTGCGGCGGCGCAGCGTGTCCCAGCGCGCGTTGAGGTCGTCGAGCTGCGCGGCGAGGGCGGGGGGCAGGGGGTGCGGGCGGCACAGCTGCTCGAAGGCGGCGTAGTTGTCGTTGAGCTTGTCCCGCACGGCCTGCATGCGCGACATCTCGAGCTCGAGCGCGCCCCCCGCTCCGCCCCCCGCGCCGCCACCCGCGCCCCGCAGCCACTCGTCCAGCGCGTGCAGGTCGCCCTGTATCTCGCGCGAGGTGAGCAGCGCGTTCTCGAGCTTGGTCTTGGAGTCGGTGATCTGCGCGCCGAGCTTGTTGTAGAGCTCCTTGAGCGCGTCGATGCGCTTGGAGAAGTCGTGCGGCTCGGGCACGGCGCGCTCCTCCACCAGCTTGCGACCTGACTTGATGATCGTCTCCACCTCGGACTTCATCTCGCTCAGCGTGCGGTAGAATTTCTGTACATGTAACATCGCTCTATTTTAAAAATGAAACGCATCTCATTTTTTTAAACGCTCAATTAGAGTTATTCATTATTGATTATTTATGTTTTGTATATGCTTACGATCCATTTATATAGGTT
The DNA here is from genome assembly GCA_030269945.2 of Trilocha varians. NCBI lineage: Eukaryota > Metazoa > Arthropoda > Insecta > Lepidoptera > Bombycidae > Trilocha > Trilocha varians. The sequence goes on from AP028277.1 coordinate 10,235,131, forward strand.
GAGTGTGAGTATGAGTATGAAATATAGCGCGTCGTTCATAGCGTCACCGCCAGCAGTGGTCAGTACCGAGTGCAGCGAGCCGCGTCCACCGCGCGCTACAACGAGCTACTAACGAGCGACGGTACCTACATTTTATTGTAACTTTAACCTTCACTGTTCAATAGAGTCGAATACGACAATCCCAATTTAATCTGATTGTACAGTGTGTCCGAGAATACAGTGTGTATAGTGTTTTGGTGAAATGAAACATCCTTTTAATGTACAAAACGAAACAAAATTGGATAAAATTTACGCCAATCGAAAGATCGGTTAGTTACAGATAGGACCTGAGATGGAATAGTGAATTAAAATGCCGTGTCCAGTATTAGTATGGTCGGTGTATGTGCGGCTTATCGTCGTGTAATCCGCGGCGGGTGCGTGACCACTCATCCCTGCGCCGGAATCCTTTCAACACACACCATCATAATATACCTACACTATTGTACTATTCATACCATTCAGTTAATGTTGATTAGGGTTATTTAGGTACATTAGATTCTTTACAATGTAGCGGAGAATTTCAAAACACATTTTATGCTGTTGCGTAGCTTCTATCGCGAGCCTAGAGCAAGATAGAAATTCCGAAATGCAGAAATTCCGTAATGAAAAACCTAACGCTCCAGTCATACGGACAGTAATTTTGTGCTAGCAGTCGTGCAATGCCTTGGTGTAGTGGTCAGGGCCATAGGTTTGTTTGTTTGCTTGAAGCTCAGAGTTCTTATCCTAGTGTCAGCATTTTTTTTTTGTTATTTCTTTGTTTTTTTTTTTTTGTTTGTTTTTGGAACGTAGTTGCTTATTTTTTTTGTCATTCTATGTTTTGTTTCTATATGGAACCAATCTTTATTGTGATTTTGTTTTTTATTACTACTCAACGAAGCTCGGTCGTCCAGGTACTCTATACAAATGTACATCGCGTCTTCTAATAAATAAATAATTATAATTGCATAAGTTGTTACCAATTGCTATGCAATAGCTTTACCGCGGCAGTCCCCGAGTGTCACACGTCTTTTTTTATATTTAGTAGATACCCTGAATCTGTCTGTTTGTTATACTGACCAGACAGGTCCTGAGCTGGTCCCTGACGGCGTCGGGCGCGGCGGCGGTGAGCGGCAGCGCGGCGGCACAGTCCCGCGTGAGGCGCTGCAGCGTGGCGGTGGCGGCCAGCAGGCGCGCCGGCACGTCCCCGCCGCCACCCTGCGCGTCCCCGCCGCCCCCCTCCCCGCCCCGCGCCTCCTCCTCGGCGCGCCGTAGACCCGCGCGCACGTGCTCCAGCTGGTCGTGCAGACGCGCCGCCGCCTCGGTGCTGCCCCCCGCGCGGTAGGCCTCCACCTGCGCCTCCACGTGCGCCAGCTGCTCCGCGTGCTCCGCCAGCTCCGTCAGCAGCGTGTCGCGCGAGGCGGGCCCGTGGTGTAGCCAGTGCAGCGCGCGGTCCAGCACCAGCTCCGAGCGCGCCGCCGCCGACACCGCGCCCTCCAGCCGCCGCGCCGCCTCCTGCGCCTGCACACACACCGGCACGTGTTACTCACTACACGCGTCAACCCCCCCTCCCCCCGTCGCTACGTACCTCCGCGTGCAGCGTGTTCCAGCGCTCCGTGACGCTGTCGATCTCTGCCTGGATCCAGTCGGGCATGATGTGCGCGTCGATGAGCTGCCGCCCGATGTCCTGTATGCGCGACAGACGCTCGTCGCTGTGGTTCTGCAGGTAGCTCTCCAGCTCCTGAGGGTGCAAGCGTGTGTGTGAGTGGTGTGCCGAGCGCTGTGTGTGTATGTATGTGTGTGTGTGGGATACGTTACGCTGAGATGGTGCGAGATGTCCTCTGCGTCGGCGGGTCGTATGTCTTGGGCCCGCGCGAGGCGGCGCGCCAGTGCGTCGAGCCAGGCGCGCTCCTGTGTGAGCCAGGCCCGCAGCTCGCCCGCCTCCAGCCACGCCTCCGACACCACCCTGCACACACGGCGCGCTGTACTGCACTGCACTATGCTACACACGTGTCACACAGTGCACGCCGCGCGCTACTGTACCTGTGCCTGTCGTAGACGCCGGTGGTGACGGTGGTCCAGAGCGCGTTGAGTGCCGTCACGCGTCGCGCCAACTTGCTCGCCGCGCCCTCCGCCTGCACCAGGATGTCGTTACCTGCACACGAACATGGAGCGTCACCACACTACATAATACTACTATACAGGGTGTTTATAAATATTTTGTACAACTTATTCACAAACCTTGAATGCCCTATGGAACGCTGCATGCAACACATATAAAACAATTATAATTTAAATAAAAAGTGAGATCGATGCGCATGTGGTGTGGTGCGGTACGTACTCTCCTCGTTGAGGTTGCGGAAGTCCTGCGTCTTGTCGTCGCACTTGTCCTTGAGTTCCTGGAAGCGCACCTTGACCTGGTAGAGGTCGGCGGAGTCGGCGATGGCGGTGCCGTGTCCGCTGGGCGTGTCGTCGCGCAGCCGGTGCAGCCAGCGCTCGGTGTCGTGTATCCGGCGGAAGGCTCGCTCGGTGCGCTCGAGGGCGCGGCGCACGGCCTCGTTGTGTGCGAGCCAGCGCTCCGCCGCGCGCGCCGCCTCGCCCCGCGCCGCCTCGCTCCGCGCGCGGACCGACTTGCCGAACTCCTCCGAGCAGTCCTCCAGGATCTTATCTTTTAACTTGTCGATGTTGTCGAGTTTCGTTTTGTACGTTTCTTTTTGTTCTTCGAATTTCTGTAATATTGTAAAGTGTGATAACTTTTCATATCAGATTGTAAATATTACAGTAAGTACGTGTTGTTGACTCACATTACTAGTGTCGAGTATCGTCTCCAAGGCGTCGATGTCTCCGATGGGGATCTTCTCGTTGTCCTGTATGAACTTGTCGACCTCGTCCAGCCATTGTTTCACTTCTTTCATTTCTGCTTCGAATTCTTCAACTAATTTTAACCCTGATATAAAAGTTGTTATTTATTAGCTGTTTATTCAATCTAATGTACATGGGAGAGGAATCGTGTTGTACGATATGTTCGTCACTGGTGTGTGTGGTCGCACTCACCGTTGTCCAGTTTGTCTATCTTCTGATGCAGGATGGTGTCGGAGTCGTCGACCCGGGCGCGCAGGTCGTCGAGGCTGGTCTGCAGCGTCAGGTCCTCGAGGCTGTGTCGCGGGCGGGCCAGCGCAGCGGCGGCGCGGTCCCGCAGCGTGCGCGCGCCGTCCCGCAGCGCGTGCAGGCGGGTCAGAGCGGCGCGCAGGGCGGGGGGCGGGCCCAACGCCGCGTGCTCGCCCAGCAGCTGCGTCTCCAGCCGGTGCAGGTCGTCGAGCAACGCGCGGTGCGGGTCGGGCGGGGGCCGCTTCACCGCAGCCTTCACCTCCGCCTCGGCGCCGGCGAGGTGCGCCATGAGGTCGCGGTAGTGAGTCGTGGCGTGCTGCAGCCGGTCCTGCAGGTGCTGGCGGTGCTGCGGGGCGAGCGGCTTGGTGAGCAGGATGATGGCGCGCGCGTCGTGCTCCTTGAGCGTCATCTCGAGCTGCTTGAGCTGGCGCGTCTTGTTGCGCAGGTGTATGAGCTGGTTGTGCGAGTGCGGCGCGCGCGTGTGTGCGTCGGTCCACTGCCGCGCCTCCTCCAGCTGCTCGATGAAGGCGTCCAGCTGTCGCTCCAGCTGCTCCTTCTCCTCCGCGAGGGTGATCGTGTTGCTGAGCTGGGTGGCGGTCTCCTGTATGTTGTCCAGGCGTCGCTTCAGGCCGTCGATGGTCTCTGCGTGTTGTCTGGCTTCCTCTGTAAATGAGAAGTGCGCGTATAGTTCTGTACCGGTCTGTGTGCACATGTGCGTGTGTGTGTGTATGTACCCTGCAGCGCGGGGTCCCGTGCGAGGCGGTCGTGTATCTCCTGCACGTGCTGCAGGTCGGCGTGCTGGGCGCGCAGCTCGTCGTGCACGCGCCGCAGCACCGCGCGCGCCTCCTCGCCGCCCGCCGCCTTGCACTGCAACAACACAACCGACTGAACACACACCTCCACAAACAGACACAGCTGCTCAACACAATAATGATAATGATTACCTGTTCTAGTTGTTGTTCAGCGTTGGTGGCCCAGTCGTCGAACACCTTGTACCCGAGCTGGAAGTCGGCAGGTTTCGTTTTCGTTTCAAGCCGCGCCTTCTTGTTGGGCGAGTCTTGTGACGTCACACTGCTCACAGTGCTCACTGTACTCACTGTACTCACAGTGCTGACCACAGTCTCGCTGACTCCCTCCATGGGGCTCGGTGACGTATCGTTACTATCGATGTCGAATTCGAAACCTAGTTCGTTGATCTGGAAAATACATTAATGTAGTAATGTGAAAATTCACGTTCTATATTTGAATGCTAGTTTAAGATGTGAGTTACATATGTTGTGTGCGTACCCGGTGCGCCTGCACGTGCAGGATGTCGGTGAGCGCGTCCAGTCTGTCGTGCAGCGCCTCCACCCGCGCCACGAGCCCCGCGTCCCGCACGCCGGCGCCGCCCCCGCCCCCTTCACCCAGCCGCGCCCCCAGCTCGCCGGCCGCCGCCTGCGCCGCCACTATCCCGGCGCGCACCTCCCGCAGCGCGCTCACGCGGGACAGCGCCGACCCTATGTCGCCGGCGGGGTTCGCCTCCATCTGCACAACGTACACTACTTAGTTACGGACACACGACTGCAGGCATGGCAAGCGGTGATGCAAACGAGCGTCACCTCTTTGAGCGTGGTCTCGTACTGCTGGCAGTCGTCGTGCAGCTGCTGGTAGGCGCGCTGCGTGTCCGCGTGCTCCTCGTGCAGCTGTTCCAGCCGCTGCAGCTGCTGCGTGGTCCACGAGCAGGCGTGCGACCAGCGCTCGCTCAGTGCCGTCAGCTGGTCCTCGATCTCGCTCACCTCTGCAACACGAGCGCGCGTGTCAGTGTGCGTGTGTAGTGCGTGCGTGGTGCGTGCAGTGCGTGCCGGGGACAGCAGCAGTGCGTACCGTTGTCCGCGTTGGCGTCGTCGTCCACGACCACGACGCAGTCGGCGAGCGCGTCCACGTGGTGCTGGTGCGCGGCCAGGTCGGCGTGCAGCGCGCGCACAGCGTGTAGGCGGGCGGACAGCGCGGCGGGCGCGGTGAGCGGGCCGGCCAGACGCGCCTGCCGCTCCTCGGTGTCGGTGAGCCAGCGCCGGAACCGCTCGAGGTGGTCCCGCTGCGCGCGCATGAGGGCGGCGTGTCCGGCGGCCTGGCGGTGCAGTGCGGCGGCCCGCAGCTGCTCCCAGCGCTGGGCCAGCAAGCGCAGCTGCAGCCGCACCTCGGCCGCCTCGTCGCGCGACAGCGGCGCCTCCAGCACGAGCCGGGCGCCCTGCTCCAGCACGCCGCCCACGCGCGCCTGCTGCTCCGACACCTCCAGCAGGAACATCTCGTGCGAGTGGAAATGTTGTCGCAGCTCCTCCAGCTCCCCGCGCGGCGCCGGTGCTGACGCCAGCCGCTCCTCCGCCTCCAGCAGCCAGCCCAGCACCTCCTCCAGCGACGCCGAGTACCCGCCCAGCTCGGCAGAGCCCGTGGTGGCGCTCGACAGCGGCCGCGAAGGCACCTTCTGTAACATGACATACATACATACAGACTGCACTGAGACAAAATTCAGGGACACGCTGCAGGTGAGATACATACATCGGCGGGGGCGACGGTGACGGGCGTGCCGGGCTCCGAGTCGGGCAGCTCGCTCAGCTCGGTGCTGGAGTGCGGCAGGGATTGGAACAAGCACATCACGTACATCATTATGGACTTCTTGTCAGGATTGGGCGTGTACACGTCTGGAATGTAAGACAGTACGGAGGTTGAGTGATTGTTCTGTTAGGACATCGTTGTTTGTCCGGGCGGTGGTTACCTTCGGGGTCGAGCAGGCGGTCGATGTGCAGGTGTTGGTGCGCGAGGCTGAAGGCGTGGTCGAGGCGGTCGAGCGGCCCCATGGCCAGCACGTCGCGCCACTCGAACAGCTGCGGGCGCCACGCGTGCACCAGCGCGTTCAGAGCCAGCCCGTCCGACCACGACGATGTGAAGTTGCGCACCTCCACGCCGCTGTACTTCTGCACACACACACACGTTACAAACGAGTCACACATACCTACAGACACACCCATGCACATGTACGCATACCGACCTGCGTGTGAGTGCGGCACCACGCCAGCAACGTCTTCTCGAGGTTGGTCTGCTGCAGGTCCGTCATGAGCTCCTTAAGGTGGCAGTGCACCTGCCAGTGCAGGATGATGCTCCACACCAGCCCTGCAATAAGACACGGTTCGTGAGTAGGCGTGCGTATGGGGCAGTATGGGCGCGGTATGTACCTGCAGGGTCGGTGTGCGGTAGTTACCGAGTATGAGCTTGGGGTTTCCGTCGACGACGTCGCTGCTGCTGATGTTGACGAGCTTGAGTCCGTTGTCGTCGAGCACGTGCAGCGCCGTGTTCACGTTGTTGATGTGATGCACGCGCATGCGCCCGCGCTCGCGCTTCTACACACACATTACAACACATTACTAAACTCGTCTTAAGATAGAACTGTTCATTCAAATATATCTAGATCTTACATATTGTTGGGCGGTGAGTATCTCGAGTAGAGACAGTAGCACCTCTCCATCGCGGAGGTCTTCGAACAGGTCCTCGACCAGCGGCTTGTTGTTCTGAAATAATCACAATACTAGCTACAACTAGTGACGTGGAGCGATAGTAAGTCTACATTTATAGTAATTACAATTAAACAAACTTAAGAACCAAGATTTACACATAAGCGTAACCACTAGGTAGGTGCTTCCGAGTTATATTTAGAAAATAATATTTTATCAATTTAAAATGAGTTAGTTCGTGACAAGTATAACAAGCATAGAACAACAGACGTAAGTATGATTGCCCTCAATTAGTGAATATAGTGTTGTTGAGTGAAATAGTCGCGACCGGTGCCGGCCGGGACGCTACTCGTACATAACAATATAACAATTAACCACTCAATTAACTAGCCGGTTACTGACTGCGCTACACACACATAACAGAGGAGCTGTAACAACGAATTTACATCAAATATTCAGGACGTTAACATTTATTTGGCATTTGTATGACATTACAAAGACCTATGGGTAATAGTTACTGCTTTCCATCAAGCGAGTCATCTGCTAGCTTATCATCCAAAAGATAAAAACGAGAGAAAATAGGGAAAATAAGTCTGGATTATCAAAAACCAACAACTTTATTTTGCTAATTGAAATGAAATGAAAATTGATTGAACCAAAAAAAAATTGCAAAAATATACAAAAGTTCTTCTCACCGAGATTGTTCGTATCTGAGATGAAAACGCATAACAGTAACGAACATGAGGTCGTGTTTGTTTACATATCACACACACGTGCGTTATTGTTGCGTAGTTCAGAGCGTAACCATGGCAACCGCGTTCAGATCATTACCGATCATAATATCGAATGCCGCAACGTGTGGTGTATTTAATTTAATGTCGCATCATTATAATTTAACACGGTAAATAAACCTATTTAATAGTGATTTAGCAACTAAATGGTGTGTTCATGGTTTCGTTTACACGCATCTACTCTACTTGTAAGTGAAGAAGTGTTTACCATATACAGGGTGTCCCAAAACTATGCGACATGAACGGGAAGTACCTTAAATATTAGAGATAGGATGTTTTGCTGAAAGGAAACATCATTTTATTTTTGATGTTTAATAATACTGCATTCACAGATTTTTCGTAAATTGCTTGGTTTGTCTGAAAATCGAGCTAACAAAATCGGCAAAAATCAACACCCTGTATTTTTATGATGCCATTCGAAAGAACAGTTGACTACGACTATTTTTTGCTTGACAAATATAGTGTCTTAAACAAAAGGAACAAGGTAAAAATCGTGATTCAAGATTTTAAGTACCTTATTTCCACCATTTTCTGTGTTTGTGTAGCTAATAACTTAGTTTCAAACTCTTCATAATAATATTTATCAGTTGCATAGTAAATAAATCGTGTTAACAGTTTCTGAGAGAAGTGATAAGAAACTGCGAAGTGCTCGGGTCGTCACTCTACTGTCGATAACGATTCCAATCAGAACAATCAGGACTAGGTATATCAGACGGTATGTCTATATTACTCTTTATTTAAAAATAATTGATTTCATCTCCATACAGTCTTAGGGGTTGTCCATTAATCACGTGAGGCTTGAAAGGGGGGGGGAGGGGTTTGATAAAAATCACGAAAATAACACAAGGGGGAGGGGGGGTGTAGTAAGATATCTCGTGTATTTATTTTTTCGTCAAACGCGCGATTTTTAAACAAATATTAAGCGGCACGGCGCGAAAATTTTAAGATTCGTTGTAGGTACTAAAAATACACGTGATGTTGAGAAGGGGGAGGGGGGGTGGTCTTAAACCTCACTTCGTATCACCGATGGGGGAGCGGGGGTTAAAAAATGCTAAAAAAAGTTCACGTGATTAATGGACAACCCCTTACTACTACGATGTAGGTATGTAAGGCTTCACACTACGAAATTAACAGCTGTGCTGTAGGTGTACGTCCAACAAAGACATGAAAATTTATTTTTACTGTACGTAATTATTTGGTGATTTAATATTTTTATACAGTACGTATGTATTTGTTGCGATTGCTCACAAATATAATAAAGATTGAATAACATAATAATTGAGACAGATATCATTTACTTTACCTTAACGAGTTGCGAGTTGATCCATTTCGCGAACGTTTTCTTCTGAACATCTTCGCGTTCGTCTGAAACAACATAACGGCAACAATTAGTGACATTATCTCTTAGCCTTATATGTATAATATTATAAAATTAACTCGCGCGTGTAGGATGATGTCAGCGACAAATCTCAACACCGGAGATAAGAGTGAAGGTGACCAACTAAGATGTTACTGATTCGTCTCACAGCTATGTAAGTGCTATGCATGCGTTATAATACAAGATCATTGAACTAGTTAGAGATGTAATGTAACTGCATCCGATGACTATCATCACAATAATATCATTATCAGGTCTCGTAACTGTCTAACTACACCTACGACAGAGGCAGTCACGTGGGCGGAAGCTTTTGTACCTCTATCAATACTTATATTAATAGCCTATATTCATAACTAGCTGACCCGCGCAACTTCGTCTACGCCGAAAAAAAAAATTAGGGGTGGACTACCCCTAACATTTAGGGGATGAAAAATAGATGTTGGCCGATTCTCATAGGTACCGGATAAGCACAAAAAATTTCATCAAAATCGGTCTAGCCGTTTCGGAGGAGTTCAAGTTCGAACACCGTGACACGACAATTTTATATCTATACTAATATTATAAAGCTGAAGAGTTTGTTTGTTTGTTTGTTTATTTGTTTGTTTGTTTGAACGCGCTAATTTAGCTATATTTTATTTTCAAAAAAATTAGGGATCCGTATGAAAATATCGAATATGTAACACGAGGTGAATAATCGAAAACCTATTTATGCGTACGCTGCAAAAGCTATTGACAATAGAACAAAATGATGTACTACAGGCATATATCTAACTATCATAGTTTAGTCAAAATAACCACTTTTATGTTTTTAAAATTTAATATTTCGTTCCGAGATTGAATTTAACGTTAAATGAGTATCGTTATATTAACCCTTATCCAAATTAAGTATTTTGTTATCAAGAGTATTAATGTAGAATTAAATTACTTTTTGTTTTATTCCGATCGGACTTTTCGTTTAGAAGTTATTACGAGTATAAAACGCAACGAATATGTGGGACTCAGCGAGCCGCGAAAATAATAACTCGACGGCATTGCGAGTATTGTTTGAACCCCTTTATGACGCAGACGAAGTTGCGAGGGTCATCTAGTATTAGATATTAGTAGTGGATACGTATTTGCATCTCTTTTTTAAAAGGCCAAGATTGTGGTGTTTTTTTTGGTGCAATTAGTTTTGCTTTATCGGATAGTTTTAAAACAAGTTCTTTGAATATTTTAAGACTGAATAACGTGTTTGCACTTAATTTCACGTGAATAAATATTCGATTAGTAAACGTTAAGGATGAAGACGTATGTGAGGACTGAAGTCACATAACACGCTTCATTGTATTGACAACGCACATTCATGTTGTTCAGCATCAGGACGGACCAGAGCCTCCCAGGCTTTGAGCAGAGTTAACATCGCACTCACACAGACCAACCTTCAGTCCTCTTTACCCTATACTAAATACACTAAGTACTTGTAACAAAATATTTATTTGTTAAAATATAACAAATGATTCCAGAAGTGTTTCCTGTAAGGATTACAGACGGGAACTGTGTCCGTGCTCTATATACTGTAACATCGATTCGGATCCCGTTAGTTTTGCTTCACCGACTCTTGTTTGCGTCTTGTCATCTTTGTATGCATATTATTACGATGGCGACCTTCACGGGCGTGACGTCACTACCTCGTACAATACTCCTTACCTACATTTTTTATTGATTTTATTATCTCTTTATAGAGCTTTGTAGCACTGATATCAATGTCAGTTTGTTAGTAAAAACAATGACCTCATGCAAAAAGGGACAGTGAGTGTTTTCGGAAACACCCTCCAAAGGTACCTCCTAATTGTATATTGTAGAGTATAGAGTATGTATGTTTACTCTAAATTAAGTAAAGATTACGTTTAGGTAACTACCCTACTTGCAGCGTACACAATGATAATAATTACTTGGAATTATTACTATTACAGATGTTCTCACCCGGGTGGATCAGATGAAGTGGAGATGGACAGGCCACATGTTACGAAGCCCACAGGAAAAATGGAGCAGTATTGTGACCCACTGGTATCCAAGAAATGGGAAGAGGTGCAGAGGGCGACCACATAATAGATGGGAAGATGACTTGAAGCAGACAGCCGGCCCATACTGGAGAAGGGTAGCAGGGGACCGGCAGCAGTGGAAGACATTGGAGGAGGCCTATGCCAAGAGGCACTCTGAACTTAGGGATATACTTTAAGGGTAATGAAATCAAAATATTTGTAATTTTAAAGTAAGGTTCTTTTATTAGTTATGTTAGTTTTATTATCACTTATGTGTAAATTGTGTAATTGTTATTAGTTCAGATTAAAGGCTTATTATTATTATTATACTACTATAGTTGGGGGCAAGAATAAATACACTTCGACTTTTGAAAAGCTTTTTCTGTCGCACACAGCTTTGTGGCATTAATTGTCAGTTGTTGTTCTAATTCAATTGAACATATAATATTTATTTATGTATTTAAGAATCACTAACAAGAGTACACTAACAATTCACACTTCATATAATATAGAGTTGTTAAATCTCTAAATGTTTTTGCATAATATCCTAAAAGTCGATGTGCATTTATTCTTGCCCCCAACTATACATCATTTACATCTGATGATTTATTGTCCGATTCTTGGTATTAATTAAACCGAAATGATTTAGGAATTAAATGCATCTATGTAGAAAACTTTTTACATTATAACTTGTATTACAATAACAGCTGTTCATTTGCATTGTACGTTATACCCATTCTGCTAAGTATCTTTGAGTGGGCGACGACATGGTATGGAAACACTTGCAACTGTTTGATTTTCGTATTAATTGTCTACATCAAAAAGAGTAGGCGTACCGAATAACAAAGGTTTAGGTACAATATACATTAAAGATTATACAAATGAAAACTTAACCCGCTATAAGTTTAGTTCATTTAGTTGTTAAAGTGTAGTGTCATAGACAATGACAACGTTTGAACATCGATCTCGGCTAACTCTCGCCTGCAACCCGAACAAACTACATTATAATCTAAACAACTGTAATTCTGTCTGTTCACGGGAAGGTCATTTTTTGTGATGCGTTTTTGTTTTACGACGTTTAGTTGCTACAATCAAATATAATACACCAAGGAAAGGACGTTCAACTTTAATTTTACATACAATATGAAAATAAATATCTTAGACTATTACCGCGTTGTATTAGAAACTTGAGGTAAAGAACAATATGAAAGTGGACTGTATCTTAGCCGTTTAGAACTGAATGTTATTAATTAATCGACGAGCGCGATGCGAACCGTGACAATCGATCTATTTCACCCAAAACGAGAGCAACAATAAAACGAGTTGAGTTTCGCGAGTGATATCACTACACACTAACTATACCTACTGCTATAAATGATCACTTGTAATTTATACAGACTCCACTGACCACTCTAGTTCATATAATTGACCTCAATATGATGTATTGAAACGGAAAGAAATTGACCATTATTTACAGGTTTTATATTGAGTGACGTCACAGATACCTACTGTGCGAAAGATATTGTTGATCACCTTGACACGTGAGGTCATACTACTAATTTAAATGTAAAAATTCCATAACGTAACAACAGTGCCTCTTACGACGGAATGCATGATTGCTTTTGAAGTAAAATATGCAGAATGTTTAAGTAATCCATGATTATTAAACCGCTGTTAATGAGCGATGTGAGCGACGCTTAAACGGTACATTCTTTTTCCAGAAACTCGTGATGGTGACAGACACATCCGGAACCCACAACTCACTTCAGTCACTTCTCAACCAACTAATAGTGTTCAAGATTTGATGAAAATATAAGAATAAAAAGTTTCTTGCAAAATTCACTCTGTAACTTTCTTTCTCAAATACTTAATGGCTATTATTTAAACTTAGACTTGAGCTTGCAGTGGCCAGTGGGCAGTACTTAGGAGAGGGTGATAAAAACACAACAGTACTTAAACTAACATGCTTGTGTATCCCACAATAGGTCAATCATCACCCATGGAAAGCACATTGCATCGTCATACAGCAGTTGTTCACATAGAGTGAAGTAATGTAAGCAAGTCGCAGCGACGCGACGTCAATGAACGCTCGCGGCACCTCGCTGCAGAGTACAGAGCGGAGTTTACTACGAGCGATTAACAACAAGCACAGCATACAAATCCATTCATTAGAGAACTGATAGTACCGAGTACCGGCCGACGGAACGACGCGACGAACTCGTCGATACCAGCGCGGTCTGAGCTCTACTCAGACTAGTGGGTGTGCTGTGTAAACAAAACAAGACGCGACTCCATTCACTGTACACCTGATGTCAACGCACATAATATTAAACAAATCATACATAGTTTTACTAACTACATATCATGTAAAAACCAAACCCATTAATTTTGTTAGAAACGCCACCATTGGATAAGTTTCAATGAAATTGTAAAATATTGTCAGTAATTCTAATCTCAGAAAGGAAAGGAAATGCTAGGATATAAAATATGTAATCAGTAATGTAATTGATACGTGCAGGTTAATTTGACACGAGCTCTCATGTTACAATATTGGATACTTGCGAAATTTAAACCAAGATAAAATATTATGCCTGTTCATTTTGTTGTCAATAGCAAATTAATGGTTTAGCCTGTGATTTTGCTAACTATTTTATTTGCCTACATTAAATACTGGAAAATTAATTAAACAACAACATACTAAAAAAGACACAAACTCCTAAATTGCAGTATGCGTGAGTAACAGCAGAGTCGATGATTACCTAACACCAGTAATTAGCATACATTTGAATAAGGATATATGTATTAGAAAACAATACTAGTTCGATATAAACACAACACCAGCCACGATCATGTTATCATCGTTCGTGTAAGCTCACATCAACGAGTAATAAAAAATGTAAAATAGACGGCTTGCTCGTCCTAATAACAAACAAAATCTAATATTTAAGCGTGTTGATTAGATGCATGTGTACTCATAATATGTATAGGTGTGTGTGTGTTTGTTTATTTACAGTGTTCCCTTCCGCGAGCCGACATGTGGTCGGTGCGATGCAGGACGGTGCAGGGCGCAGGGCGGCTAGTGAGCTACTACTTACTACCAGTCTAATAAAGTCACCGACCCGACCCGACCCGTCGCACGTGACCAAAACAGACACACGCCATTCATATTATGTTCATTACTGTTTAATTATAATATCGAACAAAAAATCTACGACTATCATCGACTGCGTATGATTCGACAATATCATTACCGTTTAGACATACCAAATTGAATACAAAGAAAATATTGTAATATCAACGGTGTCCGAATTTATTTTATTTCATTCAGAATAATACTGATTTTAATGATAATTAACATAATCGATACGTAATGGACATCATTAATGATGGTTATTACGACTCTGAACCACATTAAATTAAAATATTACTTTACTGAGTAATCATTTTAACTAATGTTCTTCGAAAAGAACATTCCTACATTAGGTTTAGTTGACTTAGAGATTAGTGAAATGTAAACTTTAACGAAGCCAATATGTTACAGAGACATCATAATCAGCCTATAGACGTCCACTGCCGGACACAGGCCTCCCCCAAACCTCGCATACAGACATGCTACAGATATAAGGACAATAATTTTATTATCATCGTATGGAGGCAGTGTTTAACTGTAGGCATGTGTATGAAGAATGCAGCGTGGGGGCGTGTGTCTGAGCTCGTCTGGAGAGTGAAATGGCTACTGTACTCAGAGTACCACGACTACGACGATTACCACCGACAGCGGCCTTAGCTCATTACAACCACGCACGCATACCCATAGCTATTCACTACCATCATTATAATATCATGTAAAATATACAGTGCTAACTATGACGACTGCAGTCTCGAGCGAACATTACATACTATTACATGCTCTATATTTGTATGCTATGGACTAGTATGGACCATTGTTGTTAACGCATTCGTTAGCATGCACTCCTACAATACACAAATTATGGGTCAATTGGATACTGTTATATCTTATTTGCTCGAATCAAATCCTCTCGTTTTTATTATAAAATTGTTCGCTGTATTTAATAAGTAAATACATAGTTATGAAATTCTAAGTTTTTGTAATATACGTAATACGATGTGAAGGCGTGTCGGTGTCGCACGTGTCACACGATGTCACATGTGTGGGCGACGCGCGTTACGAAAACAATAAGAAAGTTGTATTTACTTTAAGATTACGACTAAAATGGTCGCATATTAGACATTCATAACTCTTCACAGATACAACGAGGACAATCACCGATATCCTTACTCCTACCTACATAAATGTCTATTTAGGTATGAAAATGAAATTCGAACGAAATGGCAAAATGTTTTATTGTCTAGCATAGTTTCAAAATAAACCACGCATAGTAATTCTCAAGCAGAAAATGTATCACAAATTGATTTGAACGTGTGAATAGACGAGAGTTCCGCCTAACAATAAGTGATAACTCAAATAAACCATAAAACAAAGTAGGTCGTACGCGAACCGCGCGGTGCCCGACAGAAGAAAGTGCGATTTTACAACGAACACCTACGTCTACTAACAATCGTACCAAGCATCGAACAAGCAGCTCTGAGTGATTACTAGCTGTACATACATACTTTGTGTACTCCCTAGAAATTAACTGTAAACGTAAATCTGTCACGTTCGAGCAGGAGGCGCGTAGAGACACACACGCACTACTATAGGAACAATCGTACATTCAACTGGAGAAAACTGATGGGCCTCGTCTCGGAGACCAACCCATGTAGGGAAGCGGACACTACCGTAACCACACATACCTACAACGAATTATCGCGGTTCTTTAATATTTGCCCTAAAGAACTTACATGTAAAGGTTGCAACATCGTTCTTTTACTTTCTTTCAAAACAGTTTATCTATTCGTCGTTTGCGTAATTAATTACCGATAACGTGTGGTTGTGAACTCGCAGTGACATCGATTTCTAGTCCAAATCATTCAATAAGCACCTGTCCCCTTTTATTGATAGGTTTGCTATAGGAGTAAATTTGTATTTCATGCCAGTTTCCTTCACGGTAATTAGGTCATCGTTCAGGAAATCCTCGCTGATGCAGCAGACGTGTAACGGGTTATAGCGACTTGTATGAATATAAAGGAGACAGACGGTGCCCGTCTACTGCGTATTGTTGAGCCAGACAATCGCAACATTACTGATATATACATATATGCAGAACTAAACGCTACATTGAAGCTGCGACGATGATCATAAACATGATAATCGGATTTTATTTCATTTTTAAGAACTTCGTACAGGAACATGGTTCATTAATTAATTAATAAAACATTGAAATTCGAAAAAAACTTGAAACAAAATAATGTCAAAAAGAGAGAAAGGTCTTGGAACTCTCGGCTTTGTTCGGCTTCGTTTACAGTTCGAATTTGATTTATAATGTTCTGGCCAATGTACTAACAGAATTGCGGTAGTAAGTACTAAATAAGTAGAAGGCACTAATGCATTATTGAATACGTCAGAGCGCTGTAAAAAGGAGAATAATAATTTTACGATATCAATAAGATAGGTTGCCGCTGTGGATCCAGTGTGAACCCACACAAGGCTGAAAATGTTTTGTTTACGGCCTTTATCTTAGGCGTATACAAGTTTATCAGCGGTATAGGCAGTAGGCACATACTTTAAACGGTGTTATCAGATGACGTTGATGAATTAAACGAATACCTCGAATATATATTACGATCACTAAAACTAAATTCCTAAACTGAGCCAATGAATTAGATATAATAATCAAAGGAAGTGGTTAAAATGGTAGTCTCCTTGACCACAAATTATCTATATTTTTAAATATTTGAAGTGTTTAAATAATTCTGGTAGTAAGCGAAGACTGATGATAACCAAACATCGAGTAGTCCGGTGGGTATGACATCACAGTAGTAATTGCTTGGACCAACATTCATGGCACACATATTTAAACAATGTAAGAGGTTTACCAAGTTATTTGGTTTGCGAATTACAATACGCGCTAAATGACGACATCTAGATCTTACAATGACTGTCTTTGGACAACAGTACAATATTACGTTGATTATTATGTTTTGTTAGATCTATCACCGCTCGATCATCTAAATTATTCTAAACTAGCTGACCCGCGCAACTTCGTCTGCGTTACTAAGGGGTTCAAACAGTACTCACAATGCCGTCGCGTTAATACTTGCGCGGCCCGAATTGCACCCACATATTCATTGCGTTTTATACTCGTGATAACTTCTAAAAGAAAAGTCCGATTGGAATAAAACAAAAAGTAATTTACTTCTACATTAATACTCTTGATAACATAATACTTAATTTGGATAAGGGTTAATAAAACGATACTCATTTAACGTTAAATTCAATCTTGGGACGAAATACTATTTTTCATAAACACAATCAATAGTTTTCGCAGCGCACGCGACGTAAGGATTTTTCAGGTCATTTTTCTACACCTTCTGTTACATTATTGGAGTTTTAGTAAGGATCCCTAATTTTTTTAAAATTAATATAGCCTATATTACTCGGGGATAATGTAGCTTTCCAAAGGTGAAAGAATTTTTGAAATCGGTGCAGTAGTTTCGGAGCCTATTCATTACAAACAAACAAACAAATCTTTCCTCTTTATAATATTAGTATAGATAGTATAGATGAACCCGATAGTAGATTTACGTCGTTTATGAACCGTTGCAATGCCAGGGCATTGGTAGCATTACCTATCTCTTACCAGGCCTACCTTAAAGACTTTCAAGACACTCAATGAAGTCGGAAAGGTATTAATTATTCCGAGTGGCTCGTTATTAGTTAGTCCGGTTATTGAAGTTAGCTAGTAGGTACAAGTGTTCAGATTATCTAGCTCTGCTAAGTATTTAGGTGCGCTATCATCGTTTAGCGGGCTTGTTGACGATAGTTATCTCGTGTGAATCATCGCGGCAACTCTATGAATATAAATTATCTACGGTAAAATTAATTTTCACCAATTACTATCGTTCATAGTTAGTACCGTGAAACATTCTTGCAGTTTATAATAATCGACCATGTTCGTGATAATTATAATGGATCGGATAGTCTAGTTTCATGATCTATGATGGTAACACAGTTGGAAAACAAAAAAGACACTTAAAACAATGATTTAATTTAAAAGATTTTGTACAAGAACAGGACTGTTACAGCTCAGAATATTTATAAGTATCAAAATATAAAAGGCATAGATATGATAATGCAGTGATTTCTTCAGTATAGTTTAAATTTAAATTAAACAATGTGGTGTAAAATTAAATGAAGTGAATTATGAAAACAGATCGGTTATCTTTAATTGTGATAAATGAGGTGGTGAATATACCTTTATTGTCTGATTACAAAAAGTAGTTTGTTCAAACATATTATTTTAAATCTAAAATTTTCAATTTACTTCTTGTATCACTTTAAAAATCTAAACCGTACTATATACATATCTAATTAGGGTGCAAAATATAAAATATGTTCAGTTTTACTAGTGATCACATAATAATATATTTACAATAGCACTAATATTATGGTTACAATGGTAGATAAGTTACAATAGCAGCAGGAATCCCAACAGTACAAGTATGTAGGTCTAACACTTATAAATATTAAGAGTTTTAGGCTGAGGTTACTAGACATAATTCATCACTGAGCAGTAGTGGTGGGAGTTACATCTATCAATATATTTGGATGTGTTGTTCAGTAACAAACATTCCTGCCACCTCGGTGTCGGTCATGCACTAATTAATCATTGTTCTGAAGAAAGCTACTCACTATATCTCTGACACCTTCAATACATCACATTCATCCTTATTGAATATTGTTGCCTATACTTGTACCAAAGTGTTATCTAATATATATTATAAAGGCAAAAGTTTGTAAGTATGGATGTATGGATGTATGTTTGTTACTCTTTCACATAAAAACTACTGAATGGATTTGAATGAAACTTTACCACAATATAGCATATACATCAGAATAACACATAGGCTACAATTTTTGAACCCCTTTGTAACGCAGACGAAGTTGCGCGGGTCACCTAGTTATTTATATAAATTTCATATAATTATGTAAAAATATAATTTATGAAATAATTTTACTGATTAAGCTAAGAATTTAATGAACTCAATGTCAATACTAATTGTTACAATTGCTTTGTTAGTAACATAGTTTGTTATGACAAGAAAAATAATGATAATTTCACATGGAACATTATCTGTTGCGTTGCAGATGCTTAGATACTTCTTTACTGTCTTGTGGTTTTTAGCATTTAGTTTTTTAATTCCACATAAAACTATCTTACATAAAAGTATAGTCAAAGTATTTTACTAAAGTAACTAATGTCAATTTATTCATTATACTAACTAAAAGGTAATGTAATAAACATTTATGATATACCGTAAATTAACATTTAATTTGAATTTCATATTCAGAGTCGCACAAACATGTTTTCACATTTCATCCTATTGCTCGTAAAAAAATTAAACTATTTTTTTAACTAAGCAGAATAACTTGAACATTTACAGTCCACATGATGATGAACAGTTATTTGAATGAATAGCATTATGTTAATTACTTTTATATTTTATTGTATTTTTAATTTAAATTTATTACTTTATAAATTTAGTTTGGATGGACAGGATTATCTAAACTTGTAAAGGAAAGAGAGAAGCAAACGAGTTCATGATTATCTGTAGTATGTAGAGAGCGTTACGCGACGGATAAGATAAAATGTAATAAAGGTGTCGAGCGTCGGCTGACGAGCCTCGAGCGTCGAACCAGAGCAGGTGCCGACTCCGGCGGGTTGCATCACCGACACCTCGGCCTGCTGCACCGAGCACGGACCACCTTCAGACAAACGCGCTAACTCACTCAAGGTCTCAAGTTACGCGGAGACGCGTTACCGCCTCACGCCCCCGACTCCAACTTACCCACATAACTTGACTCCATCTTCACAGGCGCTTTGAATGCGTCTTCACGATCCTAAATAACTTTATGTTATGTTATTCAAGTTTTCTTGAGACATGACAACACAAACACACCGTCAATTCGAACTTTAAAAACTTAAACAAAGTTTTTGAAACGCAACTTAGCTGGTCGCAAAGCCACGAAGACTTTTAGGTAGTGACTGATAGTAGTTTTCACTGTAGTAATGCGTATTATATTTCACAAATTCACACTTAAACGCTTTGAAAAAAATCACAATAACACTAATAGCCGAAAACCATTTTCACCGCCCGAGTACACAACCACTCGAATATGAAACAATCCGAAACTAAAAAAAAAATGTCTCAAATGACAGCTCAGCGAGGCGACAGTGGCGACATTTGACAGTAATAAGAATGACAGTTGTGATGACAGTACTGACATTTGACAGTGAAAAGTAGAACTGAAAATTAAATTTATTCATGGCATTGGATTCAGTTGCTTAGAGCCCACGAAGAAAAAATGACTAAAATTTAATACAGTATCCAAACCACAACAAATTTCACAATCAAGCTTGACTACCTAGTTTGGTAATTAAATTGTATATAAAGTATCAAAATATAGCAACTATCTCTTTTTAATTTAGGTGAATGTTCATACTCTGGACTTTAGAAGTTCTAAACTATAGTGGATCTCTTTAGAACTTGTTGGCCCGGTAGATGGCAATTTCGTTTTTTAATTAAGTATTCCTGGAACATGTCTAGAAGTGTGGTGCAAATTACCCATTGACTTTTTTTAAAGCTAATAGAATAAACCAAGATAGAGAGATTTATACTCACATTTAGTATAGTTCAAATGTTTTTCATACGGCACATAGGCAAAAGCAGGAACATCGCCTACTTCAACAATCCACTTGATTGCTCGTTGTCCGAGCGGCGACAGTGACGCCATCTTGTATTCGACTTTTAAAACCAGATCACACTCGTCACTCAAACTCAATGGCTATGCATGTTACGAATTGCGTAGTACGTAGAATTCAGTCTTCACTTTCGATTCACATTTATTTTAGCGTAAAGCGCCATCTCTATTTACAAACACCGAAATTCTATAATAGCTTATGAGAGTTTAAACTTTTAAAGCATCTATAATAAGCCTACGTATTTAGACTATAATTCTGACTGTTTTGGTCAGTTATTTCCTATTGCGTGAAACCCTGTGAGAATGATTAAAATCTTAATTACAATGGAGTTTAATTCATATTTCAAGACGTCAATATTGATCATAGAAATAATTCTACGAACGATGAGATGGGATAGGGATAGGATGGGAAGGATTTTTTTTCCACTCAACAAATCTGTGAAGAAACCGGCGCGATTAACCATATTCCTGATAGTATTGTATAGGTACTCTAGGGATTCAGATTCAAAGCCATTCGCCAAGGTAAACCACATAAGTACCTATCTACCTAAAAATAAACAAGATGATATTGAACCGGTCCTTAATAAACTGAACCTAAAGTAGCCGTCTGCTTTGGAACAGTGCCTGTTAGCTACTTAGTCGTAAACATTATGAATAGTAGGTACTTTCATGCATTTTCAACGGGTTCTTACCACGATATTTAGTGGTACCACCCAAAAGCGAACGAGAAAGAGGGTAGACAGATTTGTTTGCTTTTAAATCGACCCGCAGTATTCAGTCTTCTCGTGATCATGATCATGAAAGTATTATAGAAAACCGCGAGTGTCTGAATATGTTTATTATGAATAGTCATGATCCAGTAATCCAAGCTGGACCTAACAATTTATTTAGCAAATTTAAAATATAAATATAATTTAAGGGTCTGTTTATAGTAACAAACTACTTGTGTTTTATATTTAATGTATAAGGATGTGTACAAACTAAATTATATTACATATTTAAATAGTCCAGATCGTCGGTCCATCTTGTAGGGGTCTACCAACATTGCGCTTACCGGTTCGTGGCCGCCACTCCAGAACTTTTCGGCCAAGATTGCGGGAGGTCACTGGATGCAGATGGCGCAGGACCGGTCGACATGGCAAAGTTTGGGGGAGGCCTCCGTCCAGCAGTGGACGTCTATAGGCTGATGATGATGATGATGATGATTTAAATAGTTTTGTCTGTCTGTCTAAGTATTAATTTCGGTTAATTTCTGAAACGGCTGGACTGATTTCTACGGGACTCTAATTAATAAATATGTCCCAGGAAGAGTCATACTTCGTTGTATTTTTTTCATGGGAATAACTTTTCTTTCCACAAAAATGACGTTTTTATTAAATCTGTTATTAATTTAAAGTTCGGCCGCTCAGAGAATGCGTTCCTGACACCTATCAGTTAGTCACGAAAAATATTGTTTACCAAGTTATTTGACACTCAGTTTGGCACAAAATTATAACATTCATTGATTATTGATATAACAATGTTTTTTTAATGCTCATCAATTGTTAAAACGGTAAACAACCAGCAATTTTTTTTTATCGTAACTGCGATGCCATTACATAGTTACGTGTCAGGAACGCATTCTCTGAACGGCCGAACTATAGTTAAGTTCGTCTGGCTCGAGCCAAGTGTGGCTTGAGAGCACTCAAGAGTCAAGTCTCCGCGTGATTATTGTGTCGAGCGGCGCAAGCTTGACACAAATTAATAATTAAAATGTTACTGTCACAATGTTAATAAAAGTATTTATCGTAGTATTTTGGTAAATCAGCGACTTTTAACTGGGGTTAGTTTATGTGTGTCTGTTAGGAATGGAATTTATAGTTGTAATAATGTGAACATGATCTATAGATTGATTTTACTTAGTAGTAGGTACTTAATTTTGAACATTTACGAGTATAGGAGTACGGTACTTCTCTTTATATACAGGGTGGATCTGTAACTTTGGACAATCTGAATGTGAATGACCTGTTGAAATAAAACTTAGAACCACTTTTATTTTAGGAATTGGATAAAAAAAAATCATCGTAGTATGGAAGTGCAACGACAGTTGTATGTCTTCCATATAATGACAGAAAAAAAAGTTTAACCGATCCAAAAAATAAAATGGTGCTAAGTTGTATTTCGACATGTCATTCACCCTACGTCAGATTGTCCAAAGTTACAGATGCACCCTGTAGATTTGCAATAAGTAATTATTAAATATGTCCAATTCTATTTAATTATCTTTCCTAAGACTCCCGAGTATTTAAATACCCCAGATAAAAATGAGAAAAAGTTACGTTTGTTTGTTAGAGTTTCATAGCCAATTTTCATTTAGAATACCAATACAATATTAAATTTCATTCTAGTGGCATTCTACAACGACCATTCATAAATAACTGTAGATTGTTAGTAGTTACCATATTAGCTCGAAAGGAAGCGCCATATCAATATTATTGATTATTGAACATGGAAACAGTTGAATGGTTCAATGAAGTGATATTGTTTGGTTGGTAGTTGACACGAGTCGTAGTGAGGCGCCGCGGTGACAACTAGCCGCTAGTGACGGGAATGTGTCGCCGAGTCACGCACTGAAGCGGAAAAGAGACAATTAGTCGCGCCTTCATCACACCTACCTATAATAACCTAACATTATTTGTCGTTTTCAAGACAAGAAACATTATTTTCAAGATTTTGTTGATAATTATTTATTTCTCCTGTTTATAATTAATATTTTCTCATAGAAGCCTAGGAATAAACTGCTTGTATGAACTTTAAAGACATGATTTTTTTTTTGTAAGTTTTATATTTCTTAGGCATGTTTCGTTAGTAGATATTCATTGTGAATTTTGCAGCCCTTAGTACTGTCGTGCATCTTGCATCGTATACTAACTATATCGTATACTAACTGATTAAAATCCGTTAACGTAGGTTTGTTCAACACTGGTTTAATTCTGCAATAAGTCCATTTCATCTGTTCGTTGACATCGACGATGCGTGTTGCGGTTCTACTTAAATAGACACAAATAATAATAGAATATTTCCAACGTTCCCCCAACACTCTGTTTTACTAACAAGTTGTCTTTTAATTCTAAACTAAGAGTTACTTTTCGACACTAAGCTTTTTGTAACGTATTCCTGCTCACTAAACGACCAATTACAAAATTAATTTGTCTACTTAGAGAGCTAAAAGTCCTATATGTTGTTCGGCTTCCAATGACCAAATGCCTGTAAATTTTACAATCAATATTATCGGCAACATAAGCTCATAATTGAGTTTTGTCATTTTTTAAAATGACTCGTAAATTTATATTTACGGGATTTAACTATGATATTAAATATTTATTATTTTCAGAATTGCAAATTGTATAATTGTATAATGGAGAGTCTGAGTTTTAGTGCCCATCAAATATCGTATTTCATTTTGTTAAAAAATACATTTGTCATTAAAACTGTGAAACTTAAAAGCAATGAATGCTGGGAAGAACCAGAGCGCATTCAGTGACGTTAAATATTACAATAGAACTTCTAAACAACATAAACAAAGCTTTCATAAATAATTCAAAAGCTTCCAAACTGTCCATCTACAGCAACGGGATCTATTCGGTTTTTAAAGTCTAATTAGTTACAACTTACAGGTGTACAGCTAAACTAAACCAAACTCATCAGTTAGTTGACATCTTATAATTGAAGTCGACTAAATGATTATTATCACACACTGGCTACAGAGCATGCATGATCAGTAGGGATGGGCCGAATGTGGTTTGAACCGAATACGAACTTCGGCCGAATATTCGGTAAAAATGAAAAATTCGGCCGAACTTCGTTTCGATAACGCCGCGCTTTTTCGTCTTGTAATAGTCAAAAATGTTATATAATAAAAGATTCCTAAATGATGCTAAAATTTTAAAAGTACCCAAAATTCAAAAAGTTCTAATTTAATTTCAGAATCAACCTTTATAAAGATGTGTGTCAGAAAAATGCAAATTTTATTTCATTTTTTTACAGATTGGTGTAGTGGTCAGGGCTATAGCTTTTTGTACCTGAAGCTGAGAGTTCAAATCCTGGTGTCAGCATATATTTTTTTGTTTTTATATGGAACCAATCTTTATTGTGATTTTGTTTTTCATTACTACTGAGCGAAGCTCGGTCGCCCAGGTACTTTATATTAATCTACATCGCGTCTTCTAATAAATAAATAATTATAATTGCATAAGTTGATACAAAATGCCATACAATAGCTTTACCGCGGCAGTCCCCGAGTGCCACACGTTGCAAGATAAATACGAGTTCTGACTAGGTAAGAGAGAATTGTTATGGTTGGCTATTAATGTTATTATTATTGTTTAGAAAAGTAATTTAGTTTTTGTTTTTCGATTAACTTATTTTATTTCACTGTTGATATGTTTTTTCATTAATGTCTATTATGCAGTACGCAAGTATATTTAGTACCCAACGTTCGGCATTTTAACAGAAATTCGGCCGAATGTCGAAGTTCGGTTAAACCGAAAGTCAAACGAATTTCGGCTCATCCCTAATGATCAGGTATCAATCAAAGTAAAGATAAATGGCATGTAATGTATCACATACACTTAAACGCCGTTCGTTTCTATAGTTAAAAGTACTCTTATTATAGATTATTTGATTATTAGTCCAGTAAGTAATGATAGTTTGAATTCAATTACTAACCGTCTTCACTACACCTAACATAATATGACCATAAGGAAATCCTATCTCTAGCTTTGGTATTATCTATAATTTAGTATGTATAATATCTACTAATAACAATGTTGTTTTGGCGTTACGATGACGATACGACTTTCCATTTCGAGTAGAGCCTACGCAGTCATCATTCACATCCACGCAAACAAAAGTTGTGACTCCTACACCAGTCAGCAACGTGTCGGCATTGAATCTAAAATGGCAACGGCGCGGCGGCGGTGGTGAACTGGTTGTAAGGGATCGGGGATTGCACGAGCTCAGCCGGAATGTCGGCTCACGGGCCGCGGCGTCAGGTCAAGGACGCGGACTGCACTGTCTCCTACGATGCACTAAATTCACTATAACTACTTTCATTCTGAATAAGGTTGCTTTTAATCATTTTGCTATAGTTGTAAAAACAAAGATCATGAATCTATAAAATGGAAAAGGAATCGTGATTACCACGATAACAACAATACAATTTTAAAATTCTCGATTTGTTGACACGATAATTTTGAGTATTTAGATTATTCCATGTAGCAAACATAGCAGTGATACATTACATCATGCCCATTTGTTTTACGACAGTGAAGTGCTAATAAGTATTTGCAAATCAAATTAGAACTAGAAACGGAGCTCGTGCAAGTTCAAGTTTGTGCAAATTTTTGAATCGTTGACTATTAGGATAAGAGACACTAATTATTTGACTAGTGCTACAGGCATGATGTCGTCATAACTTTGTAATATGAGTAAGGTATTTAAGAAGTGCATGTTATAGTAATTGTCAAATGGCCCTGCATCTACACCTACAGCAATTTAGTAGCGGATATCACACAGATGAGCAATCATAAAAATAACGTTGTTTGCAAAAGGTAATCAAATTGTTTTCGCGAAATTAATAACACCTATTATGAGAACAGATAGACCAGTGCCAACTGATTTTAATACATTTTGGAAGTCTTGTTATCGTTATCATCAGTACAAATAACTGATAACTAATACCTTTAGAATGTTCATTTCAATTTAAGTTTTCAATATTATTAATTAGGAATAAATTGGCTTGATTGTCTGAAGAAATTCGATGTATTTTTTTTATTTAGGTATTTGAAGGATCTTCAATAGATTCCATTCGGGTATCGTTTTATAATAACAATTAGAAATGTAATATTTATCAAGTGTTGTTGGCCTATTTATGCACACGAGTAATACGTTCATAAATTAATGTTATCACTATCACATTGCACTCGATCATGAGACAATTATTCGCTTCACGTAATTTCGATAAGTGTTTGTGTAGTGAAGCGAGTCGCGAGTCGCGAGTCGTCGCGTCACGCGTGTGTACCCCGGGCCTCGCCGCGAACAACTGTCAACAAACCATCTCATTCAACACTACTTTGGCGCGTAAATTTTATCTAATTTTTATAATAATTTTAATTATCATATTTAATAACACAACAATCAAAAAAATACTCGCACTTCAAAAAGACAAGCAATCAATCAACTAAATTCCAATTTGCATGCTCAGTGCAGTTTTATACTGCTTATAGGCTTTATAGGCTTAGACACTTAAACCTAGCTCTACTATATTCTCGTCTGATAACTGAGCATAGAGCATTGCTACACGAGACCTATAATTTACATTGGGGACTCTCTTCAAAAACAATTTTTAAAACAAAGTATAGCGTAGCGTTGGAAACGTTTGGCGAAAGGAGGTAAAAGCTTCGGTTCATAATTTTCTCTTTCTCTCGTCACGTCTTGTTGAAAATGTTTATCTTATATTTGGATGTTGCAGGCAATCAATCTCCTTTTAAATTAGTATTAACAGCTCAGTAGCCATCTCAACGTTTTGTTTCGATTTATGTATTACATCATCTGGTATTTGAATAAACTTGTTCAGTAGTTGTAGTCCCTTCTCATGCCATATGGAATAGCGGGTTTATCATAAAGTTGAAATGTCTGAATCTCAGAGAGACGCAGGTTGACAACTACAACTGCAACAAAGATAGTTTTCAGATTTTGAATTAAAAACTCGAACTCGTTGCCATAAATATCTTTGAGAATTGGTAGGTATTATCTTTGTAGGTGTAGGTAAGTTTAGAATAAATACACATCTTATTTATTCTGAACTTACCTTGTAGTTATGGATGCACATCGCAATGGCCTGGGTCGTGGTTAGATGAATGTTGCATAACAAAGTCATGGATTGATCTGATATGATCTGGAGAGGGACGTCGACCCCGGTGTTCGCTGGTCGTAGCGACGTCAGTGACTTCATTGATGTAATTACTCTCATCACCGCGCCGCATCGTTCCCAGCACACTCTTCCTCACAAGAAACAGACAATTGATACACATCATAATATTACTATTATAACACGACATTTACAAAGTGTTCCATCAAACACGATTTATGATGTAAATTAGTATTGAAAGCTCTCGGTTTTACGACGTATGCGTGACACGAGACGAGGCACACGGTACAGGCAGGTGGAGTTTGTAGATTCCCATTTGTGCTGATGAGCAGGTTATTCGAATTGCAAGATTGGATTGGTTGTATGCACATGTTATTATTAAGAAGATGAAGAATTATTAATTTTAAATTACGTAGTTGAATACATGAGGTCAAACTCAAGTTACAGATGTTATTGCAATGATATAGCGAATAGTTATTAATGTTTCTTAAATTGACTACTTTATTCTGTTTTATGGACCTTCAAATAAAATGAAAATATAGTTCATAAAATTCCATTCCAAATAATAGCTTTCAAATTCCAATAGAGTGAACCCTTCGTCTGTTTGATTTTGTTGAATAGAAGCGAAGTACATAGTGTCAGTGTGTGTGTGTGTGTATCGTGCTGGAGTAACGATTGGTAAGCGGCGGTGCTGGAGACGACGGAGACGTCGCCGCGACCTCGCAGGGACGAACTCACCACCCACCCACAACGTCACTACACTTATATTGTTCATTGTAAATAATTAATAACTATTTATATTATGTTTTAATATTTATTTATTTGGGAAACCAACAGAAATATACAAATTATAAAATAACACCGCTAGTTAAAGCGTTATCCAAAAACAGTAACATAACATAATATATTGAAGGTTGCTAGCATGTGTTGTTTCTTTCCAAATGAGAACTACAAGAAGAATTGTAAGTTATTACCACTGACTCCTAGTTTAATTACTATAACAGTTTCAAAACTCCTTACATGGGCGTTCTTCTTTTAGTAATTCTTCGTAAGTAATGTTCGTATATTAAAGTAATGTATAAGAGAGGGTAGTATTGTAGAGTACAGTCCTG
Source organism: Trilocha varians (assembly GCA_030269945.2). Taxonomy (NCBI): domain Eukaryota; kingdom Metazoa; phylum Arthropoda; class Insecta; order Lepidoptera; family Bombycidae; genus Trilocha; species Trilocha varians. The sequence goes on from AP028277.1 coordinate 10,263,834, forward strand.
TGTCTCATCTGTAGCTCGTGTTGTGTATAGTATCGTGTCGTCGCCGGCGTCCCTCCGCACCAGTCCGCAGCGCGCCGCCCGCGACACACGCCTCACCGACGGAGCTTCACGAGCCTCAGACAGTGGCTTCAGATTCAATACTAGTGACTTAGCTATGGATGCTAGTGTTAGCTGTGACATTGTTGTGGTGGTAGTGGGTAGTCAGTAATAGGAGACTAAGATGAATGGACGCTCAGACGCATCTACATCCACGGATGACGTGAAGGTGAGATTCAAATAAACATAATAAGAACTGCACTTATTAATTGGGGGATGACACGCAGTGTACTAGGCTTCTGGATCTAACTCTCGCAGGTACCTTTTGTATAAAACAACGCACATTTAGACGAATTTTCATACAAAAATTGTTGCGACAGAATGGTTTGCGTTCCGACAAATTTAAGGTTATAATTCCTCGTTTAGAACACATTATTATAACACATAATAATAACGTATCGCCTTAATTCCTAAGTATCCTACACCTACATGTTTTCTTTTCGCAAGAAATCGCAGTTGTTCATAATTTAATTGGTTAAATTCTAAAATTCTGTGTTCTACTCACAACAATAAATATCACCGTTGACAATAAATCATGAAGATATTAAAGTAATAGTTTTCAAGGAAAAAAATAAATTAACGTGTAACTTTTGTAACATGCAAGTAGCGACATCTGTGATTAGGTCCACAGAACTATGAGTTGTCACTGCTAGTCTTAGACACAAATTAAAGATGGTGCTTTTCAGCCACAATTATTAATTACTAGCGAGCCCGCGAAACATTGTCTTCGTCACTTTCAATTCAAAAGATAGCCTATGTTCTTTCTCAGAATCTAAAGATCGTCTGTGCGAAATTTTATCAATATTGATAGACATTGGTTTGAGCGGGAAAGCGTAACAGATAGACACAAAGACAGACAGACAGAGTTACTTTCGCATTTAGTAGTATTAGTATTTATAGTAGAGATTAGTATGGATAATAACAATCCTAATATAATAATACTCAATAATAATTTCCAAATAACAAATATTTATTTTGTAATAAATCAAAATCTGGGCTTAGGTCTCGTCAGAAGAGAGTAGACTAAGAGGGTACTGGGTTATAATGACATTAAAAATATTTTGATTGTGTTACTATATTATAGGTGTTGTTGTGTATTGTTGTAGAGTCGTCCGCTGTGCCTGTTCTACTTCACGCACCCGTTCGGCGTGCTGTCTCCGGAGCCGCCGACCGTGGCCCCCCCGCATGTCGCGCGCGCCTTCCTCAACATGCAGCCCGTCGCCCCCTTCGCGCCCTTTGACCTGTGGACCCCCTCCTCGGACCCCGAGTACGACACCGCGTCCAGCGCCAGCTCGCGGCCCGCCTACGAGCTCGGCAAGGTGACCCTGCACCGCAGTCCGGTAACGCTGCGCCCGCCTGACCTGCCTCGCCCGCCGCGCGCTGACTCCATCGCCTCCTCCTTGTTCTCCAGCGACATCTGGTTCAACTCCAGCTCGAGCTCGCGGACCAACGAGTACTCGCGCCGAGTGATCCCCTACAACAGGATCCTGCCGCCGCTGCAGCTGCCGAGGACTATCACTGACCTCGACGACTCCGACGAATATTGGCCTAAGAAATGTTTGAACCCGGAGAAGTTCTCATTGCCGCCGATAGAGCTGCCGGCGCTCCGAGAGGAGACCGTGACCGTGTCGGTGGAAGAGCTGAGTCCGGCGAGCGAGACGCGGCGAGGGAGGGAGGCGCGCGAGGGAAGGTGGCTGCGGCGGGAGGGGGTGCTCAAGCCGCGCCGGAGACGACGCTTGGACGCGAGGAGGATGCTCGCCTGCCTCATGAGGAGAGCCGTGCGAGGTTAGTCACGTATTGCTACTGTTGTTCTTATTATTCCGTAGTTCAAGCAAGGAGCCCTATGGTTCCGGCATGTTCTTCTGGTCTTCATCCAAGGTTTTACTCTTCATCTCTTTCCACAGCTAATTGATAGACGATGATTAGATGGACTATGTTGAATGCCTGTGGTATTGGTGCTATGATCTCCATTATTAACAGGTGCGGATGAGACTAGGTACTCGTAACTAGATAGGTAGGTAAATAGGTTCAACTTTATTTCGATCTACATCTCAATCATCACAATGTGGTTCAATTTACAGCAACATTTTAATGAGTTCTAAAGTGAATCTGAATGCGTGTTATTTCAAACAATCTAGTATTCGTCCTATCTAGTATTAAACTTCAAATGAGACTTGAAGAGAGTTCTTAATTATCTTAGGTCGTAGGCATTAGGTGGTTCGATAGTTCATTTGTTAGGTAATGACAAAATAGTAAAATCATTAAAATTTTTAGAAACATCAGATAATAATGGTCCTATTATTACTAGTACTTAGAAGAGAGCCGTGAGTCCCATGAGGTCGCGACTTTAAAATATTCGCACTAATTTCAAGTCGTATTGGATTAAAGTAGGTACTTATCTCCCCTCGTTTAAGATTCATTAAAGTCGCGAGGATTCTGTATGTTTACATACTAATTGATTAATTCGTTTTAACATTCTGTTTGCACTTTATGTAGGTAAAGCATTTCCTCATTTGCTATCGTAATATAAGTTGTTATGGAGGGGTAGCAGGGGTATGAAGTGGAGGGGCAGAGGGGTGCAAGGAAGGCGGTGAATGTGGGTCACGGTGGTAACAGTATAATGAGGTCGATCACTTGCCTTTATTATAAACATTAACGACGTTCCTACACGAACCTTATCTACAATCACAGCTGTTCCCTTACTGCTACCTAACTCTATATATACTACTAGATGACCCTCGCAACTTCGTCTGCGTCATAAAGGGGTTCAAACAGTACTCGCAATGCCGTCGAGTTATTATTTTCGCGGCTCGCTGAGTCCCACATATTCATTGCGTTTTATACTCGTAATAACTTCTAAACGAAAAGTCCGATTGGAATAAAACAAAAAGTAATTTAATTCTACATTAATACTCTTGATAACAAAATACTTAATTTGGATAAGGGTTAATATAACGATACTCATTTAACGTTAAATTCAATCTCGGAACGAAATATTAAATTTTAAAAACATAAAAGCGGTTATTATGACTAAACTATGATAGTTAGATATATGCTGTCGCGGACTTTTTTGTTTGTCTCCAAAAGACCTAAAAACCCGTAGTACATCATTTTGTTCTATTGTCAATAGTTTTTGCAGCGTACGCATAAGTAGGTTTTCGATTTTTCACCTTTTGTTACATATTCGATATTTTTATGCGGATCCCTAATTTTTTTGAAAATAAAATATAGCCTATAACCTTCCTCGATAAATGGACTTTCCAACAGTGAAAGAATTTTTGAAATCGGACCAGTAGATCCTGAGATTAGCGCGTTCAAACAAACAAACAAACTCTTCAGCTTTATAATATTAGTATAGATATTAGTATAGATTAACAGTACTTACTTTTACACAAAATAACGGGAAAAGTCTCTTGTAGTAAATTTAGAATGCAGATCAATCTCTTAACTATAAAAATAATTCAAATTACATGAATACAATATTAACGTAATTATACATGCTACTTATATCTATTAAGTAACGAACTCCTTTAGGTAGTTTGGTGTTTCTAGTTGTTGGTTCGAATGAAAGCACAGAGTAAGAACGGTATATTCACCGTGGAATATTGCGAGGAGTAAATAAAACAGACGATTTCAATATTATGTCAGATGACGAACTAGGTAGTAACACAGGACAATAGGACAAGTCGCTACACCTTAATTATTACCTTATTATAAATAAACACCACACTAGAGACCGTTGTGTTTCTAGTAAACATTTCACGATTTAAAAAAATATTTTTTGTTGTATTTTAATATTTACTTATAATAAGTACAAAATATATTCGCAATAATTAGCGAGATAAGTAGAAGAATTATATTATATTATGATTGTTTCTCTGATAGCTTAACTGCGAGGTAAAACAGTATTATTCATTATTTATGGAATACCCTGTATACAATATTACAGTACAGTGTGTGTGTGTCAGTCAGTGTCGCTGGTGAGTGTGTGAAGTCGGTGTGTGGCTGCGTCGTGTGTGAGCTCCTCCGACTCGATCTTAACGTCACTGATGTGTTCAGCACCGCCGGCATCGTCAGCATCGCCAGCCTCTCCGGGCTCCATGAACAGATAGTGCATGTCGGCGCTGGTGGAGCTGGTGACGCGCGTCCGACGCCGCTTGTTGCGCACCTCGCGGATCGTCCTTAGGATGTCCATCTTGACGGACAGCTTCTCGTCCTCCGTCATCTTCTTGAAGGACGGTACGAGCGAGAGGAGGAAGTGTTTGTCCTCATCGATGTCGTCCCCTGACTCAGAGCCTGCGCGTCGTGTGCGTGTGGTGGGTCGGTCCCGGGCGGACGCCGGGCCGGGCTCGGTGGGCGTGCGCTCGTCCGGCGATAGCACGTGCGGCAGGAGGAACATCATGTACTTGAAGTAGACGTACTCTTTCCTCTTGGCGTTGACTCCCTCCTTCCGCGTCACCTCGATGTGTCGTTTGAACGCGTCTCGCAGGTTCCGCCATCGCTTCGACAAATCTATCGCTGGAACAAACACACAAGCGATCACTTTCATAAGTATCAGCTCTTTACAAGTATTGTCATTTTGATATATAATATATTTAAATTTGAAACTTTTTTTTTTTTTTTTTGACGGGAGGAAATCGCCGTACTTCCACTCGCCCCGCGAGTGGTGTATGTGGGTGTCGAACCGCACTAAAACCTCCCGCCCTTCGCACTCGACATCCGATTCGGTAGGGGTGACAGGACGCGCTCGCGATTGTCGCTCACCCCGCCCCGTCACCCCCGGACGTCGAACCGGCAGCCGTTGGTGCGACGACCACCGGCTCACTCGGTAGGCGGGCCAATCAAAGCCCGCCGAGATGGGGCCGCGTGATGGAGGGTCCCTCGGCTCAGGCCGGGTCAAAACCAGCCTGGGTCGGAGAGCGCAGCTGACCATCTCCCGGTAGATGTTACAGAGGGTGCGCGCTGATGCCTAGCGCAGCACCCCTCGGGTCCGGTGTTGTTGGACCCGGTACTCTTAGGGGGCCAGATCCCGGGACACCTCCCGAGGCCGGCCCCCCGCTCGACGTCGGCGGCGACGGGGTTGGTCGGGGAGGGAAGAGCTCTCCCTCTCCCGCCCCGCCGCCTGCTTTTGCGAGATGGTGGACTCGCAAAAGTCGAGCATAGTTTTCCAGGACTCGTCGTCGTCGAGCATCGATGCTACGACACCCGGCAACGAAAAGTCCCGCCCTACTTGTGCGACCAGGACACGGCGCTGTTCCTCCCATGCGGGACAAACAGCGAGCGTATGCTCTGCCGTGTCCAGGTCGCTCGTGCAATGATGGCACCTCGTCGTCGGCTCGACCTGTATCCGATGCAGGTACTTCCCGAAGCAACCATGCCCGGTCAGCACCTGCACCAGACGAAAGGTGAGGCGTCCCTCGCCGCGATTCACCCAGTCCTCCAGGACAGGGCGAATCGCCTCGACGGTCCTTAGGCCCCAGCTGGGGTTGGCCAAGCGCCTTGACCAAGCCTCCAGCACGGACCGCCGAGATTGGGCCTTCCGGTCCCGTACCGCGGCTCTGAGGGGACGCACAACGCCCAGAGCACGGAGGTCGCAACGCCAACGGTAGTCGTCGGCGAGCGCCTCCGCCTCCAGATCCCAGGGTGGCGTCCCCGCCAGCACGCACGCCGCCTCGAAGGAGACGGTGCGGTATCCGCGGATGACCCTGATAGCTACGACGCGCTGCGGCCGGTGCAGGAGCCGGACAACGGTTGCTGTCCGGTTTCCCGGTCCGGCCCAAGCGGGCGCGCCGTACAGGGCCATCGAACGCACCACCCCTGCGTAGAGGCGGCGCACGACACGGTTTGGTCCCCCGAGATTCGGAAGCAACCGGCTCAGTGCGCCGGCCGTCCTCATCAATCGGGGGACGAGTTCCGTAAAGTGCGCCCGGAAGGTCCAACGGCTGTCCAGTATGAGGCCGAGGTACTTCAATCGCACCCCGACCTCTATTGGAACGCCTCCAACCACGATTTGGGCCCCTGCAGGTGGCGTCACCCTAGCCCTGTGGAACCACAGGGCCTGGGATTTGTTGAGCGCCACCGCGAGGCCCAATCTCCTAATACGACCGACGACGAGGGCCACCCCCGCTGTGGCGAGACGGGTAGCCTCTCTAAAGTCTTGCCCCCGGGCCATGATCAAGGTGTCATCAGCGTAACAAATTACGCTCAGGCCCGGGAGCAGGGCGCCTCTCAGCACCCAGTCGTACCCGACATTCCAAAGGAGAGGTCCGAGGACCGACCCCTGAGGAACCCCGCATACGACCGGAAACCGGTAAACGGTCCCATCGTGCCCGGTGCATACTACCGACCTGGCCTCCAAGTAGGAGCCGACCAGCCGGCGGAGGTAGGGGGGAACTCCATGCCTCTCGAGTGCCCCCCCTATCACGGACCAGGGCAAGGTGTTGAATGCATTGGCGATGTCGAGCGACACCGCCAAAGCCACCCCGCCCTGTGATACGGCTTAAATAATAAATGATAAATTTGAAACTTAATGAATCCTAAGAATCCTAAGTAATTTATTTGATAAGTATGTTTATGTCGTATTCGGTATTCGTATGTAGTGGGTGTGTAATGTGTTTACTTTTGATCTCCTTTTCTTGTTGTGAGTATGTGTCCCAGCGCGGCAGCAGTGCGGCGGCGACCCGCTCCCACACGCGGCTGCGGAACCGCGAGTTGATCCGTTCCGGACACTCGCGCGAGTACAGCACCGGCCACTTCTCCACCTCCCGTATTATATCCAACGGAAACACCTCCTCCAGTAACTTTTTACTCCTCTTATTACTCATTTTACACTTTTTAATCTCTTTGTTAACTATGACAATGTGAAGTACATGTTATTATCTTGATCATTATAATTATTGTTATCATTCGACTTGGTGCGCGCGAACCGCTCCGACCAGCTCCGATGTGAGCGGACGCGTGACGTGGGCCCGCGCCATCCGCGTGCGATGTGCTCCGACTCACGAGAAAATCAACAACCGGCCGCTCACACTATACCACAACTCTTTATACATAGTGTTTTAGCGTAACTTTATAATTATTATAATTCATAGAGGCTTAGAACTGCCGTTAATAATAATAGTAATAACTATTAACCAAGTACGATGTTATGTTAGTATAATCAGCAAATTTAGCGATATATTTGTGGGACAGGAAGTAATCGTATCGTTTCGGTGCGGCGCGAGGCGACCGGCGCGTGACTGCGCGACGCGGTGCGATGCCGGCGCGCGAGGGGGCTGGAGAGGGCGAAGGGAGGACCGCGCGGCGCGGTGCGTGGTCACGCGTTCTGTTCCGATCGCTGGGGGCCTACCACGACCTCTTATTGCCATCCAATTTAGGACCTAAACTGAATTGTTTTGTTATTTCGTACCACAACGTCTAAATTGCGATCGACTTTACTGTCAATTCTCGTATAGCGATTCAAGAGTGAAGTTACACCGCCATTTTGATTTCATTCGTTCAATTGCGCTATAATCCGTACCATGACCTCTTTTTAGAACCTACACTGAGTAGCTATTCTGTCAAAATTAGCGATTCTATAAAAGTTACTACTTTACTATCGTAAACTGAATAGTTCTCTGAAATATAGTGTTTTAATAAGAATAAGTTGTCAATTTCATAAAACATAAGGAGGAAAAGTAAGTATTGAAACGTAAATTACTGTAAATCTTAGTAAATTCATAAATAAATACAGAAATAACCTTATTTTACAGACGTCTGATGAAATGACTCGGTTTCGACTTTTCGCGAGTAATTAGCTTGGAAATTCAGCTAAAACGCAAAACAGACTCGAATTACGTTCTAGCGGACCAATTTCTCTTGGAAAAAGTGAAGTTTATACGCCTATTAGACAATAGACTCTGAACCTGTGTGACGAGTGAAAACCAATATTTAAGGAGTCTGCAAACTTGACTGATGGATCAATAAGAGAAAAGGTAACAATTTCAATATATCCACTACAGTTTTTTTAAATATTTATTATTTAGCAAAAAACTGTCCAAGGTGTTCCATAATATCTATACTTCATCAATATTTGAAAGCTGCAGAGTTTGTTTAAACGCGCTAATCTCAGGAACTAAAGGTCAGATTTGAAAATTTCTTTCATTGTTGGAAAGTGCTTTATTGAGGAAGTCTATAGGCTATGTGGTATCTCTTAAAATAATACTAAAACAAAAATTTTACATTATTTTAAAACAACTTTATTATTTAACATTTTTATGCTATTAAGATAGTTACGGAATGACAAGTAATACAAATTGTGATAATTCAAGTTACATAAATAACATATTAACATTAATTACAAATGAAATGTACAAAATATGTTCTCTATGTTCTTATTATTTTAATATTTCTGGACCTTCCACAGATTCGTCTCTATATCTTCTAAGAAGATATAATTTGATGACATGCATAACAAAGATGCCACGAGCACATCAGATTGACGCTGGCATGTATCCCAGATCCGGAATATAATTGAGAAGACGACTTTCCGCCAGGGCTGCTTTGATATGGAACCTGAAAATATGTCATCATATTTATATTGATATCTAATTTAAGATTTGTCTAATGCAATAAAAAATATTTAACTCGAAATTTGTTTTATTATTGTTTAACTAGACTGAAATAATATTTGATTTCAAGTTTTTTTTTTTTTTTTTGGGATACTAGGAATCGCTGTTGGCCCTCAGGCCTTTACAGCTTCGCCAGGATGGAGGTGCGAGCTCAGAAGGGGCTCAGCTGAGAAAGGGTAGGAAGGGACTGCTAAAAGTCGCCACAAGGCAACTTGTTAGCACATAATGATTCTACCACTGGATTCGGAACGCGACCCAACTGAGAAGAACCAGCAAGAAACTCAGCGGGCGTGCAAATAATGAAAAGCAGTACACCAGAAAATAATTTATTAAATAACAAACTAAAACGAACTTGCAGGAAACGGGTGATGATGATGACGCTTCATGGGGCACGTAGAACTCTGCGTCGAGCTCGACGATGACGAGTGAGGAATCCGGGGCGCCGTCTCGGTCTGTCAGCATTAGGGCTGTCAGCGAGCAGCGTCGTCAGCGCGTCGGGAGGGTCCGTGAGGACGTGTCGCGGGCGTCGGCGTTTCGCCTTACGGGCGTGGGCGGGGTCGGGCGCGTAGTTCGCGGCGGCTACGATGAGAGGATTACTATGATCCTCCGCGGTCTTGAAGTATCGCTCGGAAGCTTGCTTCAAGAACTTAGAGACGGGGACGAGGTCGAAATCGTCATGAAGGTCGACGTTCCGCATATACCACGGAGCACCGACGGCCTTTCGCAGAAACCGATTCTGCAGAACCTGGAAGGACTTTAGGTGGGAACGCGCCGCATGAGCGAACGCTGGACTTGCATAAGTCATGATGGGTCTGACGCAAGTTTTGTAAAGAGTCAACTTATTACGAAGTGACAATTTACTACGCTTGCAGATCATGGGGTTGAGTCTACCGAGGATGAAAGCGGCGCGATCGCGCACGGCTTTGATGTGCTGACGGAAGGTCATGGCACGATCGAAGATGACACCTAAGTATTTGACCTGACGGGCCCAGGGAATGGGGCGACCGTAGAGAGTGACTGGGGGAGTTTCATTCCTCCGGAGAGTACGACTGCGGGACTCCGCAGTCGGGAGACGCCTCGAGGATCTTTCGAAGAGCACAGCTGTACTCTTCGCAGGGTTCACTTCGATGCGCCACTTCCGAAACCAATGACCTAATGCTGTGGCGGCTGCCTGAAGTTGTTTGACGATGAATGCCCTGTTTCTATCGGAATAGAAAACGGCAGTGTCATCGGCGAAGAGAGCCAGTGAGGTGGGGAAAGTACGAGGAATATCACTCGTAAACAAACTGAAGAGTAGGGGGGCGAGGACGGAGCCCTGAGGGACTCCGGCGTTAATGGGACGAGAGGAGGAACGGACGCCCTCCAATCGATACCGAAACGAGCGATTCGACAGGTAGTCTCGAATGATGAGCACGAGACGATCTGGCAGACCCAGTTCGTACAGCTTGTACAGCAAGCCGTTGTGCCAGACTCTGTCGAACGCCTTCGCGATATCGAGAAAGAGAGCGCCCGTGTAGACGGGCCTGACGGGACTGTTCAGACCGGTGAGGATGTGCTCCGTGAGGCGGTGCACTTGTTGGGTACACGAATGTCTGGCGCGGAATCCAAACTGTTCGTCGGGGAGGAGGTGGTTGGAAGACACAAAGTCCCAAAGGCGTCTGTAGAGCACCCGCTCATACAGTTTGCCTAGGGACTGAAGGAGGCTAATGGGACGGTAACTACTCGGGTCGTTACGGGGTTTACCGATTTTAGGAATGCCGATAACTTCTGCTTCTTTCCAGATATCCGGAAAGGCGCAGTGTGTCATAGCGGCATTGAAAATGGTGACGAGGAAGCAAATAAGTTGCCCGGGAAAGAGTTTGAGAACTCTATTGGAGATGCCGTCGGAGCCGGGCGCCTTGCGAGACTTCGAGTACTTAATGAGATCTTTCACCTCGTCGGTGGTGACGGGGGGTAAAGAGACCGTGGGCGGAAGGGAAGATCTGCGCACGACTTCCCTGTCCACCATTTCGACGTGCGCGGGGTCCGCGGTGGCATCGCTGAGCGTACACTGGGCTTCCAGTGAATCCGCCAACAGCTCTGCCTTTTCATCGTCATCGAACGCTACGCGACCACCAGCGGGGTGGTTGAGAGGCGGCAACGTCATAGTCGAGTCGTTCCTTAGAGTCCGAGCTAACTGCCAGTACGCTAAGTGGGAGGGTTTGATTCCTTCAAGAAAGGAACCCCACCTGGAGTTCCGATGCTCTGCAATGCGACGCCTCACATCACGCTGCAAGGCGCGCATGCGAACCCGGTTCTCCACGGTGGGGTAGGAGTCGAAGGCTCGGATCGAAGCGTTTTTAGCTCGGATGAGCTCCCTAATTTCATCGGGCAGTTTGAAGCGGAGAAAAGCATCCGCCTCGACCTGCCTCGATGCCCTATCTATGTGAGACTTAATGTCTGAAGTGAATGCGTGAAGCGCCTCTGTGGTTTCCTGAAGGGAAGGAGTGGACTGATCCGGGCCTTCAGAGAGAGAAGGAGGAACGGCGTCCGCCAGGCTGGCGCCTAAGACGTGCCAATCGACGACGGTTTTCATGATGGGTTCCGCTGAAGGCGGGGGGCCTAACTGCATGATAATCGGGCGGTGATCCGAATCTAATTCTGAATGCACCTCGATAGAATGCAAGCGCAATGTCACATTCTTGAGAAGGGCCATGTCCAGGATATCCGGCCGATGCTGGATATTGTACGGATAATGAGTCGGTTCGAGAGGGGCTACGATATCGAACTCCAGGACGTCAATCAGACTATCGAGACGTCTGCCGTTCGGGGTTGTGGCGAGGCAACCCCACCTAGCATGCTTGCAGTTGAAGTCCCCCGCCAGAATGACGGAGTTCCCCATACCGAGAAGCGCCTCGAGGTCGCTTTGCAAGACTGGTTTGTCGGGAGGGAGATAGACGGACGCGATGACGATGGACGAGTGGCCCGTCAGTGCGATGCGGCACACCGACGCTTCCATGTTAACGAGCGCGGGGGGATCGAGCGGCACGCAATGCAACACTCTCCGGTAGTAGACGGCAGTCCCACCTCCGGATGAGGTGAGTCTGTCGTTCCTAATCATGACGTAGTTCGCGATTCGGGGGTCACGCGTCGAAGGATTGAGGAACGTTTCCTGCATTAAGAAAATATCAACTTGATGACTTCGTAAAAAGTCAGCAATTTGATCGCGTTGAGAGTAGAGACCGTCGGCGTTAAAAAGACCGACGGTGAGGGCGTGGGGCCTACTTCTTTGCGGTGTACTACCCATAATTAAGTTAGTTAATTTTAGAGCGCGCAAGCGGATGCGCTGGGGAAGTTATATTTTGATTTTGGAGGCCGTAGGAGAACGCCTGCCACACGTCAAAGTATGTCAGGAATACCTCCATTCGATCCCCTTCTACACCGCAGGCGTTGTACGCCTCAATAAAAGACAAAAAACGCTCGGGCGAGACCGATTTCAGGACATGAAAGAACGCGGCGTTTTCCTTCATGAACCCGCTAGAGAGCGCCGGGCGCTGAGAGACGGGAGCGCGGGGCACCGGTTGTGCCAAGAGGGCGGGCGGAGCCGGGACGGCGGCGGGGGGCGCGCGTGAAATTGGTTGCGCTGCGGGTGCGCGAGTGCCCGGAAGGGGCCAGGCGTTAGTCTTGGGCAGCGGTGCCGGAACGAACTTTTCCACCGGCGGCGGTTGGGGGGCCCTAATCTTATTTTGACGCGCGGTGCGTCGGTTAGGCTTCGGAGCCATCGGGCAGCCGCGGTAGTTGGCCGTGTGGCCAGCTCCGCAGTTCACGCACGACGGGGGCCCCGTCGCGGTGTCCCTACGCCGTGGACAGTCGGCTGTCGCGTGGTCGTCCAGGCACTTCACGCAGCGCGGGCGCGCGAAGCAGTTCCTGGCAGAGTGACCATATTGTTGGCAGTTGTGACACTGCCCGGGCATGTCCCTCTTGTGAGGGGCCTCAAATTTGAGACCCGATAGCTGGCAGACAGTCTTCAATTTGAAGATCTGCTTGCCGCGGTCGGAAGCCTCGACGATGGCAAGGACCATGTTATATGGTTCCTTGCCTCTGGCCTTGTACATCCGGTGTACGGCCACTGCTGGGACTCCTTGGGAGATGAGATCCTCTTTGATGAGGTCAACCTCAATCTCCTTCGGAAGTCCGCGGATGACTACCCGGAGGTCGCGTTCCTCTTGGAGTGTATAAGTGTGAAAACCTATACGCTCCTTGCGGAGGAAACTAGAGAGGGCTCGGTGGTCCGAGGAGGTTGCCACCTTAACTTGAATGCCGGCGGCAAGGTTGCGCGCCGACAGGAAAGTGATGCCCTCCTCGCGGTTGTGGAGGGCATGGGAGACGTATTGCCACTTGCTCTTATCGCGGATGACAAGAGGTGGCGGGGGAGGACCGTCCGGCCGGCGGGGCGGCGGAGAAGGGGAAGCACGTGACGAGCTAGTCGAGGATGATGAGGCCGGCCTCGGACGAGGGCCGCCGTCGGCCCTGGTGATCTTGGTTGCGGCCTTCTCGCGGGAGGAGGCCGCCCTTTTTTTGCCCTTGGAGACAACTTCGGTGAAGCCGTCACCTTGGGCGACGATCTCCTCGACTTCCATGTCGAGGAGCTCGTTCGAGGGCGAAGCGGGAGGGGTGCGGCGCGGGGCACCGGGCGCGGTTTGAGATGACGCGGGTTGGGATGTCGCGGGAGGCGCGGCGGGGGTGGACGCGGAGTCCGCTGTCCGGAGCGGAGCGCTCGCGGGCGCCGGGGATTTCCGTGGTTTCAGCACGGTCGCCTTAAGGGCAGGGGGTATCGGGGTCGCCGGTTTAGCCTTCGGGGCTGCGGGTTTAGCCTTAGGGGCTGCGGGGGTGGGTGAGACGGCATTCGCGGATGCCGTGGGTAGGGCGGGGTTTTGTCGCGGGTCTCGTGTCGCTGACGGGATCTTCTGCGCGAGGTACCGCTGGTAGCTCGTCCAAACCTCCGGGTGTTGGCTCCGCTGGAACTCTGCCAGGCCTCTCTCCGCTTGGAGAGAGGCCATCTCGTACAAAGCTAAACCGCCTTAAAGAAGGCGGGTCCCTAATACGACCTCGCTCCCTGGGCAGTGAATGCCACTGCAAGCAGAAACGCAGGGAACGGCAATTCGCCTTGAAAAAGGCGAATTGTTTGACGATTGCCCTAAACTAACTAGCCCTCAAGGCGGTGAATGGCACCGCAAACCGATACAAGAGGGGCACCAGCGCCTTGATAAAGGCACTAATGAGAACAAAAAAAACAAAAAAGGATCGCCGACAAACGACCACAACGATCAAACGAAGACCGCGCCGAAGCACAATCAACGTGACGTCAGGCGCGTGTGAGCGAGATGGGCGTATCGTACGGACACAGCGAGCGTTCAATACAGAACGTACAAGAGCACGTCTGCACCGGACGACGACTGCGAGCGGACTATTTGATTTCAAGTACCTTGATTTATTTATTTACTATTAAGCTAACCAACAATGCAGTTACAGTAATAACATTCATAATAACAATATCTTAATTATAACATTTTAAGCGACTACACTAGTTACAGGTGAGCATAACATTCACATTGCGTGTAGTAACCGAAGCAGTTTAACAGTCTGTACCTGTTTTACGCCAACGTCAGTGTCGTCTTTTAGAGCAGAGTTTCCACCACCTAAGTGGAACATAAGGTAACAAGTTTTATCATGATTAAGGGCCAAACCGTTAATTTTAAACCAATGTTCCAGTGCTCTTAAGGTTTCTCTGATTTTTGGCTTTAAGTTTTGCAGCACTGAAGCCATAACCACCACAGCCACGTCATCAGCGTACATAAATACCTCTGCGTTATGCAATCTGTTGAAGTCGTTTGCAAAGACTTGGTGTCGTCTGGAGCTGCGACTAGAAACCCTGAATTTAAACTCTTCTACCAGCGTCGCGTCTGTGGAACCGTTTAAACACTTATTTCATTTTATTTCTTTCATTCTTCTTCTCTTCTCTTCTGAGTAATGATCGTCAAACTCAGTTCATAGTGAGTGGTAATAATAACAGTAAGATCAAAGTAGCCAGAGGTGAAGGCACATGCATCTGGTGACGGCTGTTTGGAATATTCACTATTAAACTTTGCAAAGAGACCCAGACCGCTCTAAATAGATTTCTTTTATCATGATGAGTTACGATGTTCTGCTAACATCATTTAAAACTTATAAAAGCTTTGCAATTATTTGTCACGGTATATATGTCTTGTCATTTAGAAACGAAGAAATCTCCTAAAATGTATAAACCCTGATAAATACATTAAATCCAATAGAATATAACAAAATTAGATAAAAAATCACGTAAACAAGATTGACCTTGACAGTTGACGTTGACACATCAAATCTAAACAAAGAACGTTTAAAAACATTTTCAGCCGTGTTTTATGATAACGAAATTTTACAAGGAACTTTTTATTTTTGTTAATTGAATTGCAAATAAACGAAATAACGTTGATTTTTATTTAAAGTGAAATAATTGATTATGTTTTGTTATAATTTTGTACTAAAAAGTTATATTTAGCATGTTTTCAAAAACCGGTAAAGTTAAAAGTGTAAACCAAGCCTAAAATATGTTGATTTTTGAACGAAACCAGCTATCATGTGAGAACGAGACAAACTTATGCGGTAGTGTATAGCGCTGTCACTTTTGCACAACAAGCGATTTTTTATGCGACTCAGAGACAAATATCGGTCTAACATTCACTAATAGCTATTCCAATTCCGTTCAACTTTAAACACGTCATGGTACGAAACGAAGCGATTCAGTATAGGTACCTAAACTGAAATGCCTCGCATTTGAATAGTTATTGTAAAGGTGGTGGTAAGGCCCCTGGTCGAGTAATTCCGCGCGGACTGAACGCGTCTCTCGACTCAGACCTTCACTCATTGTCAGCCGCTACACGCATACCAATCACATTCGGTCCGCCACAACCATCTCTCTACAATAATCATTATACTATTATCGAATAGGCAGTGCCTATTAGGCACCTAAGTCTAACTGCTGTTGTTTACATATTGAAACATTGCTCTTACCAAGTGAGGTGGTGACCGTATCTTTGTTGGACTATTGGTTAGTTTCGATTTCAACGGTAGTTCAAAACAACTGACTCTAGACTGTAGGTCTGCGAGTTACAGCCATATGTCATTATGTCGTCATATTCCTTTAAATCATCGAGACCTCACATCTCAGCAGTTATAGTATTGAATGTCTACATATGGGCTGGCGGTACAGTAGTAGAGTGTGTGTTGTATGAGTCGTGTGTCGCGAGGTGAGTGAGTCGCGGGGAGGTCGCCTGCTCTCGACGACCGGTGCAGCGACGCGTCACACATACAATACATGTTACTAACTATGTTATAGTAACATTCTGTATTCATTTTATAATCATCTTCTATCAATCTATATGGTTTTGTACTCGACATGATCTTCTCCTACAGCATGATTATAATGAGTATCGACTACCTAGTAAGCAAGTAGGTACAATAGAGTGGAGCACGCCGCCTCATTAAGCCGCTCTACATACATTGGAATGGTATTTTAATTGTTTCATAATTAGGCAGTTAATGTTTCACCTGTTATCTCGATTTCTTTTATTGACTGTGAGCAGTAAGTTTTGTTCATTAAGCATAGTGATTTAGGTATATTATTAATATAGGAATGTGTATCGTAAAGAGTCCCTAGTGGTTGATCATGTTTGATGAATGAGTGTGTTGTGTCATGTGTGCCGGTGCACTGTGAGTGAGTCGGCGCGGCGCAGTGTTATGACAGGGCGCTGGGCAGTGGGCGGCGCGGTGTCGGCTCAGTGTGAGAGTGTCTGCCGGTCAGACCGCACGCGACGCGACGCGACACAGTTAGAGCCCTCAGGGCTGAGCTGTGACAGCGGTGCCGCTTACCATCGCCCGACCCGCCGCCGCCGACTGCAACCCGCGCTCTGCTATAATCCCGGCTGGGAGACGAGCGCGCGCTGCAACTACAACGTCGCTTAACATCGACGCGGGCCGTCCACCTGCTCTACACGAACACACGTTAGTAATCACTGTCTCACCCCTTACTATTCATCACTTGTTTTCTAAATAGTGCAACATAATCATAACGATCATGACTACATAAACACTAAAAACCTTTAGAAAGGATGTTGTTGGGAAACTTGGTACCCAAACGTATTTATTAGTACAATACCTCAAGTATAACATTATAATATCGCTTGATATCGTGCGGGCGGGGTCGTGTCGTGCGTGAGGTCGCGGGTTCGAGGCTGACCGCTGCTCCTGGTGCTCTGCCTGCTCCTACTCACTGTGTGTACATCGTCACTCTTAACTGTATTATCAATGTCACAATTACTCTTTATTTTACAATTACAGGGTGATTTGTTAGAGAGGGTACATATTGCAGGAGGGTGATGAGTACTCTGTTCTTACACTTATTTCCACAAAACATCACTATTGCACTTAACATTGATGGTTATCATCGATGTTCTAATACGGAATATTACAAAAAATAAGTAAAATTACAAATTATTATTATTATTATTTTTTAAATCTAAATTCGACAAAACTACCTCAAACATAAGCAATTTCGGCTTAAAGAGTGTTCACTAATGACCTCTAGTGATCTCGCGCACCCCACACCTCCGCCACACCCATCAGCTGTCGAAAAACCATCATTTTGCAAGAATTTTAGGTATTTTTAAGATGCAATTACTAAGGCATTAAGCCATATTCTTTGGTAATAATATTTTTACTGGTCGTATATAACCATCAGCTACCATGACCTTCAATATGTACCCTCACTAGGAAATCACCCTGTATAGTTACTGTTATATAAAGTTACTTCCCTGGAAGATTAAATGGGAATTTTCTGCCTTATCGTGATCAAGTTCTGAGCTGACATTCCTGACTGCACTATTAGTACTATTTTAGTGTTTCAAGTGTGTTTAGTGAGAGTTCACGATGAGTCAGTGAACGAGATATGGCCATATTTAACATGAGTACATATTTAGATTACAAAGCTTAAATCCCGTATGTATCTCGTATCGTTGCGGATAGTGTAGTAGTTGACCTTACACAGAGTGTGGTCGTGTGGTCGGAGAGGTCAGTCGACTTGCGCCAGTGACTGTCGGTCCACTAACAACACTTCCTTATAGTCATCATCACAAAAACACAATCTAATATATAAAATTCTCGTGTCACGGTGTTCGAACTTGAACTCCTCCGAAACGGCTTGACCGATTTTGTTGAAATTTTTTGTGCTTATCCGGTATCTATGAGAATCGGCCAACATCTATTTTTCATCCCACTAAATGTTAGGGGTAGTCCACCCCTATTTTTTTTTTTATTTTTTCGACGCAGACGAAGTTGCGTGGGGCAGCTAGTCTAATATATAAAATTGTCGTGTCACGGTGTTCGAACTTGAACTCCTCCGAAACGGCTTGACCGATTTTGATGAAATTTTTTGTGCTTATCCGGTACCTATGAGAATCGGCCAACATCTATTTTTCATCCCCTAAATGTTAGGGGTAGTCCACCCCTAATTTTTTTTTTCGGCGCAGACGAAGTTGCGCGAGTCAGCTAGTAATAATATAAAAACCGTTTACTATCGATTTTATCGACAACAACAAAACAACTCTGAACAACGTACCTATTTTTTTAAAATTAAAATAAATATTCCATTTTGTATATAGATTACAAAACATTATTATGACGTGTTGGTATTAAACATTAATAATTATGTATAGCTAGGTATAACAGCTTAATTACATTTTAAAAATAAATCGTCTATCACGAACTAGTATGTAATTAAAATATAACAACTACATAATAATAATATTATGACGACTACACAATACCTATTAAAATAAATATGAGTTACCTTTAGTTTTTATTTTAACCGACTTCGTAAAAGCATAACCAACATCGTCAAAAATGCACATAAAGACCTATTTGCTGTCGGGCGGTAACGGGTGTCGCTTGTATTGATAATCTTAAAATTGACCACTTCCCCTCGACTGTCGCGACAACACGCGTCAGTAGCTCTTTAGAACTCGTTTCATTATGCCATTATTAAAAACATTATTTTAATATTGTAAAAAATCTAATGCTGCCAGTGAGAGAGCTGTAACGAAGGAGTCAGAAAATAAAACAAAGAAAATAAAAGTTGAGAAAAATGTACAAAACGTCTGCATTCGGCAATGGAATGTTCTAAATTCAAATAAGCGCGCAAACATCTATTCTCTATTACAATTCAAAAAGTATTTACACAAAAGAGGTTTAAATAATAACTATTTAAACTATTTATAGATGGCACTGTCGTCGTCACAACTATGTTCTTTACTAGAATATAATAAAATTTGAATTATTGATTCTGTCGCCTACAAATATTATGCCAAGTTTACTTCTTATACATAAAAAGAACGTATATGTCCTTATGTGCTCATTGCACGTTCAAAATAATAAAGTATCACATCTGCCAGGCATCCCGCAAAGACTCATATTTTATTATTAGATTTCAGTTATATTTGCTTAGAAGATTTCAGTCAGACTATTTAGTAAAAAGCTCCCTTTTACAATACATTATCATCTATAGTAGCAGAGGTAACTAGCAATGTTATATTATGAGTAGGTACGTGGTGCCTACCTGTAGACCAGTTTCAAGTTAAGACGTAGAAACTTGTAAGACAAGTGTAAGTATTAGTGTTCGGGCAGTGTGCCGTGACGGTGTGATGGCGTTACGGCGGCTCGAGTTACACGAATACGATCCAGTTCTCTTTTACACCTACCTTTCACATGTTGTGAAACACACACGTAGGTCGTGTGTCGCGGATACAGGAGATACAGTAGGTATTAGAATTATAAAGTGAGCGTATTGTATATACTCTGCATTGCTGCTTTCAGGGTGATTAATATGAAAAGTAGGAACTGTGTTTTTAGTTTAATTGTTTGATATTATCTATGCGTGCATGCGTGTGTGTCTGTGTGTGTGCGTGTCTGTAAGTAACGGGTTGGTCTCGATGTATCGCTCACACGACATCACATACTCGCACACAATCTAACTCGATCAGCCGCTTCACGCTACTTACACTAATTAATATCAATGCATCTCAGGTTCATATTCATATGAATTAACACGAGATATGAAGAGTATGAGAGAGTCAAACACGCGACCTAAAACTGCCACTGAAAATCATCAAACCATACTTGGTATTAGGGTTGCCAGGTCCTCAGACGCAAAAGCCGGGCAGACTTGTGAGTTTGTCCTGACATTTAGGTAAAAAATCCGGCCATCTTGGTTTTTCTGTCCATTTTTTTATAAAAAGTGTAAAACTATTTTTTTTTTGTCCTAACATTCGGTCGAAAAATCCGGACATTTTTACTCGATCGGCGTGATTCAATCTCGATCCGCGCGCGAATTTCGAAATTAAAAAATCCTACCTAAATCCTAACAGGCCGGATGCCGCTTATTTTGGCCGGACAAGCAATCAAAAATCCTACGTATGTCCTGCTTTATCCTAACACCTGATAACCCTACTTGGTATTATAGTTGAAGTGACTATACGTTGGAGTACTGCAGTTGTCTACTGTGCTCGTGTTGGAATTAAAATCGTGGTCAATATTATAATCTATACTAATATTATAAAGCTGAAGAGTTTGTTTGTTTGAACGCGCTAATCTCAGGATCTGGTCCGATTTCAAAAATTATTTCACTGTTGGAAAGTCCATTTATCGAGGGAGGTTATAGGCTGTATTTCATTTTCAAAAAAAATACGGATCCGTATGAAAATACCGAATATGTAACCTAAAACCTATTTATGCGTACGCTGCAAAATCTATACGACAATAGAACAAAATGATGTACTACGGGTTTTTAGGTCTTATTAAGACATACAATAAAGTCCGCGACAGCATATATCTAACTATCATAGTTTAGTCACAATAACCGCTTAATACGTTTATGTAAAATATTTTTTCGTCCCAAGATTGAATTTAACGTTAACTGAGTATCGTTACATTAACCCTTATCCAAATTAAGTATTATGTTATCAAGAGTATTAATGTAGACGTAAATTACTTTTTGTTATATTCTAATCGGACTTTTCGTTTAGAAGTTATTACGAGTATAAAACGCAATGAATATGTGTGTAATAACTCGACGGCATTGCGAGTACTGTTTGAACCAAAGGCGATGAAGTTGCGCGGGTCAGCTAATCTATACTAATATTATAAAGCTGCAGAGTTTGTTTGTTTGTATGTTTGTTTGTTTGTTTGTTTGAACGCGCTAATCTCAGAAACTACCGGTCCGATTTCAAAAATTCTTTCACTGTTGGAATGTCCATTTATCGAGGAAGGTTATAGGCTATATTTTATTTTGAAAAAAATTAGGGATCCGTATGAAAATATCGAAGTTGTAAGACAAGGTGTATTATCGAAAACCTATTTATGCGTACGCTGCAAAAACTATTGACAATAGAACAAAATGATGTACTACGGGTTTTTAGGTCTTAGTAAGACTTACAAAAAAGTCCGCGAGAGCATATATCTAACTATAATAGTTTAGTCACAACAACTGCTTTTATGTTCAAAAAAAAAAAATATTCGTCCGAAGAATGAATTTAACGTTAAATTAGTATTGTTTTATTAATCCTTATCCAAATAAAGTATTATGTTATCAAGAGTATTAATTTAAAACTAAATAACTTTTTTTTTAATTCTAATCGGCCTTTTCATTGAGAAGTTATCACAAGCATAAAACATAATGACTACTCCCCGGGCCGCGCAAATAATATCGCAACAGCATTAAGAGTAGGTACTGTTTGAACCCCTTTGTGACGCAGACGAAGTTGCGAGGGTCATCTAGTAGTTAATATAATTATGAAAATAAATCGTTTTGATAACTACGAGATTTAAAGTTTGCAAAGAAAGCCGGTCTCTGCCCATTAGCTTTTAAAGGATATTCAATTACCTATCCTGTATAACATATGAGTCACAACAATTGAATAGATATTGTATGGAAGTGTGTATCGATCCGATCATTGACCCCGCCAACACCTACCATCGTCTACCAGCTACCACCTACAGAACTAACAACAATATCATCGCTACATACAAACAGTCATTTACATCGAGTTCAATGCAACATCAACCAGTGCAGTAGGTCACTCATCATTACCTACAGGGTGATTTCCTAGTGAGGGTACATATTGAAGGTCATGGTAGCTGATGGTTATATACGACCAGTAAAAATATTATTACCAAAGAATATGGCTTAATGCCTTAGTAATCGCAACTTAAAAATACCTAAAATTCTTGCAAAATGATGGTTTTTCGACAGCTGATGGGTGTGGTGGAGGTGTGGGGTACGCGAGATCACTAGAGGTCATTAGTCAACACTCTTTAAGCCGAAACTGCTGATGTTTGAGGTAGTTTTGTCGAATTTAGATTTAAAAAAAAAAATTGAAATTTTACTTATTTTTTGTAATATTCCGTATTAGAACAGAGTACTCATCACCCTCCTGCAATATGTACCCTGTCTAACAAATCACCCTGTATAAACTTATATAAAGCTGTAAATATGGCTTTACATACAGCTATATTACTAATTTATTTCAATATTGTATTTTGGTGTACTAAAGCAGTCTTATTTTTTCCAAGTCTCTTCAGATTTAATTTAAGACCGCACCTCCATTTATTATAAGAGTTCGTCCTGCGACTTAGTCATTTTAATGTATCTACTGCTACGTACAGGTATATTCGGTGATAGCTTTTGCAGGTTAGCCATTACATAGATTTGAGGCGTCCTCAGGGTTGCTTTGTCAATCTGTACAGCAATCTTTATAGGGTGTTTATCTTCCTTTGAAATAAATATAGCAATCAAGCGGCGATACAACAGCTGACCCTGACAAGGTCAAACCGGTCACCTAGTGTTTCTTATTGTTAACATTTTAAATGTAATTAATTTTCACGTTCATTTGACCAACACCCCCTCCCTCCTACCTACCCTCCACCTCCTCCCCTTCCCTCCGCGCCTACATCCGCTGCGGCACTACACCGTGGTAACCTTCACGTCGTAATGGGGCTATTAATTTAAGATATTGTTTAAAGTGATGGAGTCATGATGACTGGATAACAACCATTAATATTGATGAACAACAACTCGAGCAAGAGCCCTTACGATGTAGGATAAGCCGTGGATTAGTTAATTATCTTTTCTCGTTCCATTAAATATTTTTATAATGATGGGGGAACTCTGAGATTTACTGTGTGACACGTGCTACTAAGTATACTAATAGCAAGGACCGCTGAGTGGAGAGAGACGATATTGTATGAATAGAAGATCACTGCTTCGAATTGAATGATTCACTTGAATATATTATATCCTTAATTATAGTACTTCGATAGTCTGATCATCAAGTAGCACTGTGTTCAGTCCTTGTTCATCACATGTTACTAGTTCAATTTATCCTACAATCTGCATCATACAAAATGAATGTTATATAAATCAGTAAGTTGTCCAAATGTTTGATGTGGTCATCTGTAAGTGATGGAGCGCAAGTGTCTGATCTGTTTATTGAGGACATTAGTAAGTAATGTATGTGTTGTTGTACAGGAGGTCGCGAGTGCAACCCGTCCCCGGCTCTGCGCGAGGTGCTGCACGTGATCCGCGCCGCCTGGGCCGAGCCCGCCTCGCTGTACGACCGCTTTCACTACCAACAACCACCCGCGTGAGTACTAGCACACATACATACACTCGTCTACAGTACGGACCTAGCGAATATTCCAATTCCCTAAAAATATATGAATTTTAAAGTTGTGTAGAGTCTCCTAATGCGCTTGCAAATGAGCCCAAACACGATTGGTCTACAACCTTCCATTGTCAAGATATTTTTCGGGGGATTTTAATTATCTGCTCGTGGAGGGGCAAGTAAAGCCTCTCTTCTCTTAACAGCCCAATTGTTCAAAGGATCATTCATAATGATCAAAAATGGACATTTGCAACATCCTTATTAGATTATTATTGTTAAGAAACTCCTTACATTCTAAGAAAACGAAGCGCTCATCAAAATACTTTCATTATGACTCAGCTACATTAAATTTAGCGGATTACCGCGGATATTTGTTTTAACGCGATAAGTGCTGCTGCAGTAAGTACTATTCGTGGTGTTGAAGTTAGTCATCCGCAATGATTTGTATAACTCGCCGTGAATAGTCTATACTAATATTGGTTGATAAGTGCGCAGGTCATGCGGGTCAACTGTTGTACGTTTACTTAGAATACAGTGTAATGGCAGTATCGGCGCCGTTTCCATGACAACCGCACACACAAACACCACTCCACCTTGTACGAATATCGAAACATAAAAATAGTGTAATTGTGTTGAGTTCTTCGTTTGTTTACAGCGGACGCGAGCGAGAGTAATGTAGTTGACACACTTGGCACACTCCCCCGCACCCCTCATACTCCTCCTTCACAACACTTCTTCAATTTATGATCATTTCCGTCGCTCGATGAGTTCCGAGTGTCCGCCATCGTAGATTTGTACTGTTTTAATGATTTCAACTAATCTGTGTTGTTGTAATGTAGCAGTTTTAATGTTAGAGAGTCAAGTGAACAGGGTTGAAGGTCAATGAAGGTCGTTTCACGCCTGTCGATCCCTCTAATATACAAGGTGATTTGTTAGAGAGGGTACATATTGCAGGAGGGTGATGAGTACTCTGTTCTAATATTACAAAAAATAGGTAAAATTACAATTTTTTTTTTTAAATCTAAATTCGACAAAACTACCTCGATCATAAACAATTTCGGCTAAAAGAGTGTTGACTAATGACCTCTAGTGATCTCGCGCACCCCACACCTCCGCCACACCCATCAGCTGTCGAAAAACCATTATTTTGCAAGAATTTTAGATATTTTTAAGTTGCGATTACTAAGGCATTAAGCCATATTCTTTGGTAATAATATTTTTACTGGTCGTATATAACCATCAGCTACCATGACTTTCAATATGTACCCTCACTAGGAAATCACCCTGTATATGTTTGTTCGAGCTAGTTGTTATTGTGCGAACTGCGAGGGGAGAGCTCTCGCACAGATGTGAGTCACTGGATCACATACACACGCACACGCACACACACACACGCACACACCTAGGGTCCTTCGACCTTCCACTACAAGGACGTTTACAATCGACTTTAACAAACATCTTATAGAATTTCTTCCATTTGATATTACATTAAACAACTGATTTATATATAAATAAATATAAACTGTAGACTGTCGTATGTATAACACATGTGCACTTATGAGTGGGAGGACATCCACTCGTTCAATGAACTCGACACTAATTAAGTAGGTATTCTTATAATAGTATTTAGTAGTATTTACTAACTGCTCTAAGATCATGTAGTTTTAATACACTGATGATTTCGCACATGTGACTGAACTAGGTCATCTATTTTTTACGGAATAGATGACCTAGACTCTAAAGAGAGCAACATTCTCTTTACGACGCTCTCATTATAGGTTAGTACTTTAATGAAGATGATTCTACCAGCGCAGGAACTAATGGAATTCGGTATAAATGTGATGTTTCAATGTTGAGTATCCTCGCAGTAAGTGGAGCAGTCCTCCCACACTCGCCTTAGAGCGGACACCGCGCTGTCACACATGACGCGTCTCATTTTACGTGCCTCAACAATTATATCGGTACTGTATTGTGTACAAACTTCTCACTCAGATGTACCGGTGGTATTGATGAGTTTAACATAACGTTGTCCTGTATTAGTGAGCGAGTGTCGGCAGGGGATGACTGTCTCGTGGTACTCGCCGCTGCTCGGGCGGTGTTGGTCCGTGCTTCACTGAGAGTGTGTAGTGTGTGTCAGTGTGGAGTGCCGGTGTGTGTGCGACGCGTGTCTCTCCATCACATGTGTATATGTCGGCTGAACCTGATACCTGAAATGTAATTTAGTGGAAACTCATAACACAGAGTCTTACATCATTAAGCTTTACTCGTATGGATTACTCTTCGATATTATTACAGGTGAGTTGTAGTGATACTCGATAACTTGTATGCGTTGTATTGTTGTTCTTCCACACAGACAGAGTAACTAAGAAGCTCCAGAAAGGTATAAAGAGAATGATTAATATCCACAAGTCATCCGTCTTCTACTGCACGATGATAATATAATACAGTGAAACTTGGTTAAGTGGGACCTGGATAAGTGAGAAACCTCCATAACTGGAACTCATGCTGAGGTCCCAACACTTATGCACTGAATTACCTCTGTTAGTGGGACGAGGTAAACCTCTATAACTGGGATTTTTTCTTTCGATAGTTACCTCTAGAACTGAGACAGCGAGTAAATTTTATATGCATAAACCTCTGTAACTGAGATAACATTGTTTGTTTACTCATTCTTATTCTACCCACAAATTCCACACGTAATTCCAAGTACGTAAGTACAAATTTAATTTAAGCTTCAATTACCTTCAGTTTTAGTTTCGCTTTACTATCATACAGATATTTATTTGGAAAATGTCAAAACGAAAGCTATAATCGTTATCATTACGTGAAAAACTGAAGTTAATATCCGTTTTTGAAAGTTGGAAGACACGCGAAGAAGTTTGTGCCGAATTTAATGTGTCAAAATCTAGGTACTCTTTGTAGAATAATTCAGAGTAAACATAAAATTGAATCACAATATCCTGTATTCTCACCTCTATTAATGGAACCCTCTGTAAATGAGACAGATATTTATTTATACCTGTATATCTGAGACACTGGGTAAGTGGAATACCTCTATAAGTGAAACGACATTGCAGGTCCCTTGATGTCTCACTTAACCAGGTTTCACTGTAATATGCCCTAGTGGTGTCACTAGGACACTCGAGTAAATAATAAATTTATTTATCTTACCATTTTATATTACAACAAAAAGCATATAAAAATAAGTATAACAATAATAGAGCACACGCTCGCTGAGTGTTGTTTATCGTCTCCTCTCAACACTCCGCTAATAGTGGAAGTGTCGCTCCACTAATCACAGTAATCATAATATTTTGTTAACGCAAAACTCTTACTCTACTGTATATTGACGAATACAATTAAATTTGATTGATTAATGCTAATGTGTAGCTCATACATATACTCACATGTGATATACATAGTAATAGTCAATATTGTACCTACGGCTAACTGTTTAGTGATTATTTTGATCGGCAACGCTATAGAATGTATTTAGTCTGTGGAAGTGTGTATGTAACGCCTCGCTCTCGTTGGAGATGTTCAACTAACTTTAGCAATGAATGTAACTATGATATGAATGTCGATGTATTTATAAAGCAGTGAGTAGACTCAGCTCGGAGCCACACATGTTACAAGTTGCCTGAACCCTGCTTTAGCTAATTATATTGAGTGTCGTGCGAGTGACGTCACACACTCTCCTACATACACGACACAAGTACTGCAAGTTGACGATTAAGTAGTGTCGCTCACTCGCTAACACATATACCGTACTGTACCTTTGTTTGATGCAGTCACTCTACCTACACTAAACTGGACGTGTACTCGAAAGTAAACCTAAGAATATCCTAATAATATTATAAAGGCGAAAGTTTGTATGTATGGATGTATGTATGGATGTATGTTTGTTACTCTTTCACGTAAAAACTACTGAATGGATTTGAATGAAACTTTACCACAATATAGCTTATACATCAGAATAACACATAGGCTACAATTTTTGACTTTGTAACGCAGACGAAGTTGCGCGTGTCACCTAGTTAGATATATTCCGTGGTGATGTAGTCGGCTCTGGTTTGATGTGATGTCGGTCGGTGCTCGTGGATAATCAGAGCTTGATGAAGCGGAAGCTGCGGCTCGATCTGTTCCACGCGAGTGATCTCACGCAGAGCTCGTCCCGCCCCCGGCCCCTGCACCTCGCTGCACCGTCCACGCCGTACACATACATATGGTCATACTAGCGATGTTGCAAATGTGGATTTTTGGACATGCGAATGTTGATCTTTCAAACAAAAAGTTGCAGGTTTTATACTGACAAGTCAGGTTTATTTGCCAAAAGTTTAATTTTAGTTTATAGGTACTACAAAATAGGTACCTATATTTAACCTATCCTGGATCTACATGGAAAATAGAAGGTACTTACCTCCCCCTACCAAATAATTGAAATCCCCCCTGCAAATTATCTTGACAACGAAAGGTCGTAGACCCATCGAGTTTGTGCTCATTTTAAAGGGCAGTTAAAGACCTTTATTTTGCCTCAGATTCCCTCTACATCCATACAACATCCCCCTTACTTTTGTCAAAACATTCGCATAACATTCGCGTGATTTTATGCGAATGCGAATATTCGTTACATCCCTAGTTCATACTAAATATTTTATAATAATTAATGAATGAATCGTTCATCGAAACAAGATAGACCCGTCGTGTTTGTGCTCGTTTTACTTAGCTAGCACTCTAGTGTAATATGATATCAGGATCTTTAATGCTTGTATTTAAAAGTTTTCTTTAATGTAAATTATTTAAGCCTTGTACATACCTTGCGTTTTTTAGAAGAATAATTTTGATTTTTTTGATGTGTAGCAACCCCAAATGTAACTTTTGAATTAATGAATGTACCTAGTAGTTGTATGTGTAGTATACACGGTGTACCTTCTGTCGTCAGCGTGTGGCGCGGGGCGGAGGGACGCGCGGGAGGGGACGCCATGTTGCCGCGCGACGCCTCGCCCGGCCTGCTGCGGAGACGGTACTCCGTGCCCGAGACCATCATGAGGAGGTACCCACACACATACATTTATACATAACTGATCCAAAATCTATTTTCAAAATATTAATATATTTCGTTTTCGTTGAAGGATATCTACAAAAGAATATAAGTATAAATCTACATAATATTGTTTTTTAACAATAATAGTAAAGTACATAATGATTGTATTTTTCATTCCAGGTATAAGGTGTCACAACAGAAGACAGAGTGTGAGGGGAGCGTGGCGGGCTCAGCGGGGTCGGCGAGTGCGGGGAGCGGGGCCGGGGGCAGGGGGCGCGGCGCTCCCTCCCACGCCCCGCACACGCGCGACCGCGAGCTGATGCGGCGGTCCGCGCTGCTGCGGAGGATGTGGGGTCGCGCACCTGCAGCCTCGTCTCCTACCCCCGCCTCGCCACCCACCTCGCCCCCTGCCGCCGCCTGTTGTCGGTGCTGCTGTGACCACGTGCGCCCCTCGCGCTCCCTCGACGGCTCCCGCGCTGACCTGCGCCCCCGGCTCTCTGCCTCCACGTACCGCTCGCACGCCGCCAGGGGGCTCTCCTCGTGCCTCGACACCGACACCGACCGACCCCCCTCGCTGTACGACGAGCCCACCTCAGAGGCGGTCACTGTCGAGATAGAGTCTGCTTCGGAGCTACCTCCGGCTTTCGAAAGATCAGCATTGAGTGAGAGAGTACCGAGGATATCATCATCTTCCTCAACGAGTCATCAGTCGACGAGCGCAGAGCAAGATACCGAGGTGCACCCTACGACTCCGCCCTCCGACGACCACAGTACACTCTCTGTGCCTAACGAGAACCATCTCCTGTTAACTACAAATCCCATAGTTGCTGTGGAGACGCCTTCGTCGTGCGAGATGCTGGAGATAGTCGTAACGCAGACATCGGAGCCCGGGGTGATCCCCGCACCTCGTCTCTTAGCCCCCCTCACCGCGCCCCACCACGGCTCTCACGCAGCTGTCCGTCTTGATATTGACAGATATGTTTCTGATGTGTTGGTAGAAAGTTTAAATTCGCTGTCAGATAGACTCGAGTATGTGACCTCGTCGGTGGAAGGAGATGGGAAAATCAGTGTAATCGAAAAAGAAATAAAAGTGAAACTACACAGCACTGGAGTGAACACTATAGTCCACTTGAGCCCGACCTCCAATAACCAGATAATATTTGGTAACGAAGAGCTCTGCGACGGCGACGAACGCGACCAGAGCAATAACAACCCGCGCGGCTCCCTCAGCATTCGCGACGAACCCCCCCGCGACGACGCGCGGAACAACAACCAGCCCGCTACCCCCTCCCCCTGTCCGTCGCCTACGCCGTCCCCCGCGCCCGCCCCACTCCTCGCGCCCGCACTCATGCGACATCGCGGCCACGTGTTCGAGCAACTGCTACAACACGATAATGTTAACAAAGCTGTCTTACAACAAATACAAAAATTATTCGATGAGGAGTTGCAGAGTCTGAATAATGAACAAAATCACCCAAATAACGTCACATCCGGTATATCTCATATTGAAATATCAAACGTAGATGTGTTCCTCCACGAGAATGAGTCGTCCGTCGTAGAGATGACAGCAGCGGATACGAGAGACGCGAGATCCGGGGTGGAGGTGGAGGAGCTGAGCGGGGTCGGCGCCGGCAGCTACTTCGAGACGAGCGAGGGCGTGGTCGTGGTGCCGCGCTTCTCAGCACTCCCGCACACAGACTCCATGGAGGTCAACACCTCCTCGTCTGAAGATGCGGACGGCATCGCCTCCGAGTGCACGAGTCTCGTCGACAGCCTCGATGACCCTAACTCACCGCGCTCCGTGCTCATCAGGAGGAACTTCAACAACAGGAAGACTGAACTCGTTCGGTCCGCCATCGATGTCCTAGATCTGTTACCGGAGAACACGATGCCTTGTGATAGTCGAGACGATGTGCACAAAGATAAACCTGAATCATTTTTTATTACAATTAAAGACAACGAATGCGAATGTGATAAAGAAAACTTTAATGTCGCCGACCGCATGCCCGAGAAAATAAAGGAAAGACTAATCCGCAGACACCGACGAAGACAACAACGCATGGAGTGTGCGCGACGGAGCAGGGGGACCCAGCACAGAGACGAACTGTACAGAACCAAGCGGGAGGTAGAGAGGGACTGTGTGGCTATCATTAACAGTTTGATAGATGAAGTCATTGCAAAAATTGCAAAGGACGAGTTTAAATGTGCTCGTATTAAGCGAAAATCCGATCGTCTTGCGCCCTCGAAGTCAGACGAAAATTATTCCAGGAAGAATCGAAAAAAGAATTTACGACCTTCTGATGGTCCTCCTAATATAGCCACTAAACCAAGCATAGAGAAGTTACCAGCTGGAGGTGACCATCAACAAGTGGAAGAGAAGCATCAAGTACGCGGGAAATTATCACTAATGACGCGACCTCCACTGAACCTCACCGAGGCCGCGCCGCGACGCGTCTACCAAAAATCTGAAATTCTTGAGGGTAACAAGTGCATCGAAATACTTGAGATATTAGAATACGTGAACGGAACTCAGAGTTCTCCCGGTACACCCGTATCAGACGACAGCCCCGGGACGGCTGCGGGGCGCTCGGGGAAGAGGTCCCGCATCCCTGTTCCGGTCACAGAGCGGAGTCAGCGACCGCAGCCACCGCCGCTCCGATACCTGTCTAACAGTGCCGATAACTCGCCGGGGTCTCCTCCAGAGCCTCCCTCAGAGAACACATCAGTCCGCGAGAAGCGTCGAGCGAGCGAGGGGGACCTCTTCACCGGCGGAGTGTCCCCCTCTTCACGGCGCGTGTTATATCCTGCGAGCGTGGACACCAGGCCTCGTTCTGACTCCTTGAGGTTTCGGAGGGTGTTCGACATGATCCCCGAAGAGCGCAGCAGTGTGAGCGTGGAGTCGTCGGACGTGGAACGCGCAGCCCCCGCTCGGACGCGGTCGGTAGCAACGTCCCCCCTCCCGGTGGCAGCAGCCCCCCCGTTGCGGGTGAAGGGGGGTGACATGCCGCGGCGAGCGCGCGTGTGGGCGCCACTCGGTCGCCGCGAGGAAGGTATCACGTGCACGCCGCTCCTCCTCCCGCACCGCATCGCTTCCCCCCTCTCAGTAGACTAGTCGCCTGCATCCCTCACCACCACGCGCCCGATGTCCTCAGAGTACCGACACCACACAACCTTACCCTCGAGCTATCACTCAAATAGCGACACTACGTTACTGTTTTAGACCTATGTATTTAAATTATTTTGTCACGAGTATCGTTGGTTGTTGTTTGCACTACATGTGCCTTGATAATGTAAAGTTAATAAAATTATAACATAATTAATTTGTTTTATTATTTATACACTAAGGTAAACCAGATAAAAATGATGTGAAAAAGGCAAGTCGTCCGGATACCCTCCCCCCTACCACGACAAATCTCATCACAAACCAACACAAACGTAATAATAAAACTAATACGGGGAAAAAAATAACGATTAGTAAACAACGAGAACAACATAAGCCTCCCCCCACCCCTCCCGATGTGAGACATCACCTCGATGATACAACGGACCATCAGAGCAGCGTCGACGATAAGAAGCCTTCTGATGACAGCGCAGTCAAGACCGAGGAGGAGTCGACAGTGGCAGAGGACCCTGCCCGCGGGGGGTCCAGGGCGGGGGCTGACAGTACGAGCGAGGGGTCCGACGGGGGGAGTGATCTGCTGTGCTCTCGGTGGAGGGGAGGGACGCACAGACGCCGCCGGACGCACCACACACAACATCGAGAGAAAGGTACCGCCTCCTTCTCCTGCTGGTCGCTACCCTGGCTCCACTACACTGCATACTGCATCAGATAATATGTGCAGCACGTTGATTGGTAGCCAGCACATTTTCATAGTATCTAGGTAGGCTAATTATTCAATCAAGTCTCACGGCCCGAAGTAAGCACTCGAGGCGATGGCCTTCTTCGGTTTTAGCTGTCGTCAATTGCAGGCGGGGCACGGGGATGGGTTCCTCGTCCAGTTCTCCTGTAAAGGAAAGGTTGCTAGGGGAGCGCGGATCCAAAATCAATAATTATTCGAACTTGTCGAACAAATTCGAATTACTTGAACTTGCGTGTCAGATAGTAGATAAATAAAGATTGACTAGTCTAAAAGACTTGATAAAATTTCAGTAACATTTACACAAATGATTTAAAATAAAAATAATATAAAAGAGAAAGAAAACATCGGCCTATTCGTGAAATTTTTAACGTAGAAGTATTGCAATGAACGTGCGACCGATTTGATATCAAACAGTTGATTTTTTTTCTTGAACTGCAGCAATGTCGATGGGAATAGTAAATCTTCAACATATCCCTGCTTGGAAGAAAACTAGTTAAAGCAAAATAAAACAACGAAAAGAACACGTTACAAAAATATATTTCAAAGTGACAGGTGTCAAAAGAGGCTGTAAGAATTACCTACTAAGGATATACCAGTGTTTATACTGACTATTACTGAAGCGGATTTGGCTCAGAGGAGCGTATTGCAGGCTCAGTAATGCAGTAAATAGCGAGAAGCGAGGATCGAACTAGCAACCAATCACGAGCACTGAGTGGCCCACTTCGTCCCCGTGTACCCCGCGTCCCCCGCGTACCATGCGTGTATCACGAATAGCGCCAGTAGAATAATACTATAAGTCTTGCACATCTGATGGTTATTATCAACTTATATTATAAATTATAGTACTAAACTGATTTTTTAAGAAAAATCCTGGTTAATTATTCGTAATAATAATTAAAAGTTTATTGGTTAGCGTATTATTGTTTCCTTGTTTCCGTTTTCTTGGTATGTGTGTACACTTTTTGTACAATTTTTCGGAGAATTGTACAACAACGACGATACCATTTTTTATTTTTATAACATATTCACACACATACACACACACACACAAGGAGATATGATAATCGCACTTTCAATTCTCATACAAAATACAAACCAAACAATCCTGCACTATTGAACTATGCATTAGTAAATTCATCAGCTGTTAGTGAGCGTAATGTGTATCGCGGTGTACGTGTAGTGAGTGGTGTTGGTTATGGTGTGGCAGGCTGGTCGGTGACGGTGGCGGGCTCGTGTGCGGAGGCGCTCCCCGCCGACCTCGAGATGCGGCTCCGGTTC
Source organism: Trilocha varians (assembly GCA_030269945.2). Classification (NCBI taxonomy): domain Eukaryota; kingdom Metazoa; phylum Arthropoda; class Insecta; order Lepidoptera; family Bombycidae; genus Trilocha; species Trilocha varians. The sequence continues at coordinate 10,297,492 of AP028277.1, forward strand.
CCGCATCCCGCGCACCTCGCCCACCCCGCACACCACGCACACCCCGCGCACAGAGAGCGTACCAACCAACCATCCTACCAGGTATGTTTACTGCACTTGTTGCATATTGTGCATGTGCAACTTTCCCGCTCATGTTTGCTTGTGTTGTCAGTGCACGTGTCGGAGCTGTGTGGGGTGCATGTGTTCGACGCGTGACGAGAGCGCGGCCGTCAGCCCGGCACCTCTCCCCGCGCCGCCGACACCCCCCGCGCACACTCTCCGCCGCCAGCTCTCTCACCCCGACACCAAGCTAACACTCACTATGAAGAAAGAGGCCCGAGGTAAATTGTTCTCACAACACAACAGTCTAATTTACATCGTAAATGATCACAGAACTGAAACAAGTAGCTAAAATGTAAATTATTGTTCTTATTTTCAGATTCTTCAATTCTTGCTTCGAAGAGTATGAGGAAGTCTATGGACCCGCTCCCAGAGCTGGAGACGTTCAGATCGTCGCGAAGCAAAGTCAAGAGTTCCGTCAAGGTAACCCGTCAGTTGTAGGACTGATAATGTTGTGTGTCCATACATCATGTATGTGTGTATGTAAATAAAGGGTTATCTCACCCCCACACAAGGGATAAAGATAGTAGGGCTAAAATAAAGATGCGATCGGCCGGCTGTCTAACGACTTCTTATGACTTCTTGGTTGCATGGCTTCGACTTGAAGATCACCCAGAATGGGAGGACTTCGGCCAGGGCTGGTGGCAGCTGAGATTCACTCGAACCATCAAACAGAATTGAGAACTCTGCCAGACCATGGCTAACCCCAAGAAGGGAAACAACAACAACGCCACAACAAAATATCACCCCCGCTCAGAAAGGGCGGGGAGATCATGCCCGGGTAGCGGGAATATCTTCTATCTTTTTGTTTTTTTTATTTTTTTTTATTGCCTTTTAGGCAGACGAGCCAACGGGCCACCTGATCGTAAGTGGTTACCGTCGCTCATGAACCTCTGCAATGTCAGGGGACATTGAGGGGTCGCTACCTACGACCTAACTTTATGGACCCTCCTCAAGCCTCGTTTGAAGAAGGACAAGTCATAGCGCTCTGGGAATACCGAAGAGGGGAGCTCATTCCATGTAATGATGTATGGCTGGCCGGAACTCATGTTTCCTAATTTTTAATTAAATTTATTGCGGGGCCTATACTATGACAAGTTAGCTTTCCCTCGGGTTTCTGGGCTTCATTGCTCAGAGTCACAACGGTGGTCGCCGCTGTGGATCCTAAATACACAGAAGATAGTGGTCGGAGTGAGAGATGAACAAATACCCGAATACATCAATACAATGTTACTGTAGGATGTGTGTTTGTGTGTATGATTGTGTGCATACTCAAAGTTCGAAGGCGGTTGTTTCAGACGCGACGGGGCTACTCCCTGCACTGCTGGCTGCCAGACGAAGAGCCCGCGCCCGTAAGGTAATATTAAACAACTTTGTACTCGTTGACATTTATTTTAAATATTTTCAGTATACGACATTACGGCCTGTACTAGATGTTTACCGTCACTGATAGACCTTCAATATGACACAACTATCCCCATAACTACCAACTATTATACAACCATTGAACACCACACAAGTCTCAACCAAGTTGGTGTTTGTCTGTATGCTTGTACAACAAAATCCCACAAGATGTTCAAAATCTACCTATACATAGGTTTAAGAAAACTATTAAAGAACATCTGTGCAAGAAAGCCTACTATAAGGTCAATGATTACTTGGACGATTGCACAAAGTGGGAATGAGTTGCTCGCCAAGGTCACTTCATTAACATGATCGATTTTTTTTTTTTTTTTTTTTTTTAATATTTAGTGTAAAATTGTAAAATACTTTACAAAATATATATGATCATAAAGAAAAAAAAGACAGGCCCGCTGAGTTTCTTGCCAGTTCTTCTCAGGACGGTGGCTGCAATCATTACTTTTTGTGTCCGAACTAGTGGTAGCTTGTAACTTTTGGCGTGAACAAGAATGAGTACGTCACCAATGTTGAAAATAAAGTATTTCATTTCATCCAGAACTCTAACTTTTTAATAAATACTAAGCAGAAGAAAAAGAATTGATTCGTGATCTTTTAAATGAACTATGGATTGTAACGGCTTGAAATAAAGCAAATAAGTAAAATGTATTTATTATATACTTTTTAAAAGTACGTGGAAAGTAATTGTAATATGTATCAGCAGGGCAAGTAACGGTCTGTCGGTGCTGGGGTGCGCCATCATCCCGGAGCTGAAGCCGCGCGTGCCCACCATGAGCGAGCGCGACCTCACACGTCTCTACACGCCGCGACACTACCTGCGCCTCTGACTCACACAACATACTATACTACCCGCTGTATACTAACGATTGTGTATCATAACCGTCGGCGTTTACTATAAGTAAATATCGTGTACAATATTGTCATGTATAAAAGTTAATGATTAAAATTAAATTGTTTTCTAAATATTGCAAATGAAGTTTTATTCCTTAAAAGTTGGATTATGGTACTAGTGTAGTGCCGTTAGCTTTATATAAATATTTCAGAATCCAGGGAGAAACAATGAACAATCGAGTCTTTAAAATCACTTCTATAGGGAGTCAATCCAAAAAAAAACGAATTATAACAAAATCCGGTGACACAGTTTTGTGTTGTAGCTACATATATATCACCATTATTCACCACCATCTGAAATTCAGTTACATCACTGCATAGCTTAAGAATCAAAGAATTTGTTATGCTAAGTAAGGTCTGTAAAACATAACACAGACAACGCGCGGGGGAGGGGGTAGCCCCGCCATTTTGAAGGTCATTTTGCTTCGCATCTAGATTTCCATTTAGTAAGTATAACTTTCGACTCGGTTAAGCTACGACGTTCATTCAAACGTTAGCTCTCGTCAACATCTATCGATTATATATTGGGATCCTTGGGGTCAACGTGTCGAGCACTGTCCAGTATCGGAGTCACCTGGAAGGCAAAGCCAAACTTGCCTCTAAGATGCTGGGAGTCATCAACCGAGCGAAGCGGTACTTCACGCCGAGGCAAAGGCTTGTGCTCTACAAGGCACAGGTACGGCCTCGCGTGGAGTACTGCTCCCACCTCTGGGCTGGTGCTGCCAAATACCAGCTGCATACACTTGACTCCGTGCAGGGCAGAGCTGTTCGTATCGTTGACGATCCCAGGCTCACGGATCACCTGGAACCCTTGGGTCTGCGAAGAGACTTCGGGTCTCTTTGTATCTTATACCGGTTGTTCCACGGGGAGTGCTCCGAGGAATTATTTGAGATGATTCCAACATCTCCCTTTTATCACCGTACCACTCGGCGTCGAGGTGGAGTTCATCCCTACTATATGGAACCACCACGGTCATCCACGGTTCGTTTCAGGAACACTTTTCTGCCACCGTCCGGCTATGGAATGAACTCCCCTCCTCGGTATTCCCTGAGCGCTATGACTTGTCCTTCTTCAAACGAGGCTTGAGGAGGATCCTTAAAGTTAAATTGTCAAATGTTAAATGTCAAGCTTGCCGACTCATTTGCAACAATACTACTATCGACAGCTCAATTATGGATATCTCAATGCAAATCGATGCTTTGGAGGACGCCCCTTCCGCAGGTCAGAACATTTCTTCAATTCAATACCCTCAGTGAGGATAACCTGCCAACTGACACCTCGCATTCTGCAGCTTCTTTGCACCACATTATGCAACAGATTTCTTTAATACAAAACCAGCTTCACCAAATTTCTGGTTTGCAGAATGACATTAAAAGCATTCACAAAGAATTGGCTGACATTAAATGTTGCTTCAATACCAAGGTCGACGATCTATCTGAAAGAGTTTTATGTCTGGAATCGAAGCTACTTTCCTGTCTAGATCTGAAGAACGAAGTCGCGGAATTGAAAACTACTGTCATTAAAATCCAGAATGACACCAACACTGCTGATCAATGGGCCAGGAGATCTAATATAGAATTTATAGGAATACCTGAAGGGAAGAACGAAGATTTGAAAAAAATATCCTAAATATGGCTGATTATTGTGATTCCCGTCTAAACATCGACAATGACGTGGACTTTATTTCCCGGATCGCTCAGAAGGATAGGTTGTCCAAGCGGCCTAGACCCATTGTGGTCAAAATGCTTACACGCTTGAAGAAAGATACCTTTTTACGAGCCCTCCGCCTGAAGAATCCATTCATACAAATAACATCAATTTACCAGGTCCGGAACGACGCGTATATGTGAACGATCACCTTAGTTCACTCAACAAACAATTATTACAATCAGTTAAATTGAAATGTAAAGAACTTCGCTATCAATGGGTCTGGGTTCGAAACTGTACCATCATGGCGAAGAAGAATGACTCCTCTCCCACTGTTTACATTTTCAAACCCGAGGATTTAGGAAGAATCAAATGAGATCGTTTTTTATTTTTCTAAGTGTGGTTTTCAATTTTTTTACTTTAATACGAGCGTTTAAACTCGTAGCTATAATAATGTATCTGCGAAACACTTGTTATTATAACCAGTTAGTAATGTTTGAAATGGTGTTTATAATATGTTACATAATTGTTGTCTGTTCCAGTGTATTATTTGCGTCGCTAATCGTGGCACTGATATGTTACTGTCATGTTAACTTAATATTGTTTTTATGTCTTAAGGGTGAGTCATCTTATTTATTTTGCTTAATTTTAAGTATTTGCGATATCTTTCGAGATAATAATAATATGTCCTCGCGGGTTCATATTGCATATTTTGAGTGCAACAGAAAAATGATTTTTACATTGCTTGATTTTTATTATCCGAAGATAGATCTTCATAAGATAGGTAAATCTTTACTTTTTGAATTATTTTATAATGGTCGGCCCCGATTGAGTCTCGATGATCAGTTATTTGCTGTTATAATTTGTTTGTTAATCTTTCATTTCTCTAATAAAGTATCATGGCTATAACTGTGTACAATCAAAATGTTCGCGGCTTGCGAACTAAAACCAACACTTTTTATCGAGGCTTAATTGGTACCGATCACGACATTTTATGTTTAACTGAAACATGGCTTTTACCGGGGATCTTTGATGCAGAGTTATTTGATAATCGGTATGCTGTATATCGTTATGATAGAGATTCAATTTCAAGTTTTAAAAAAATGGGCGGGGGAGTTTTGATTGGTATCAAGCAACATAGGATTTTACCACCGAACAATACCTTTATTTTTCCTTCCATTCCGGGAGCCGAGATAGTCCATGTGAGTGTTGATGTGGGTAAATCGCCGTGTATGCAATGCCTGAGAATATATTGTGTTTACTTTCCTCAGGGAGCAGATCAATATGATGCACAACTAAAATTTTATAAATTTATATCAGATTTATTTATTTCTGTTCCCGAGAATTTGTTTTTGCTTCTAGGGGACTTTAATATTCCAAATGCTGTGTGGAATTCACATTATCCTAATAAACTTTCGGCTGAATTAGTAAGTGATAGTAGCCCCTTAGTATTATCTCTTTCTGCTTTTCTATCTTTTACTAGTTTTCAACAGTATAACACCGTTCGTAATTTAAACGACCGGTGTCTTGACCTGATCAAGCCGTAACCACCACAGCCACGTCATCAGCGTACATAAATACCTCTGCGTTATTCAATCTGTTGAAGTCGTTTGCAAAGACTTGGTGTCGTCTGGAGCTGCGACTAGAAACCCTGAATTTAAACTCTTCTACCAGCGTCGCGTCTGTGGAACCGTTTGAACACTTCTTTCATTTTATTTCTTTCATTCTTCTTCTTCTGAGTAATGGTCGTCAAACTCAGTTCATAGCGAGTGGTAATAATAACAGTAAGATTAAAGTAGCGAGAGGTGAAGGCACATGCAGTTGGTGACGGCTGTTTGGAATATTCACTATTAAACTTTGCAAAGAGACCCAGACCGCTCTAAATAGATTTCTTTTATCATGATGAGTGACGATGTTCTGCTAACATCATTTAAAACTTATTAAAGCTTTGCAATTATTTGTCACGGTAAATATGTCTTGTCATTTAGAAACGAAGAAATCTCCTAAAATGTATAAGCCCTGATAAATACATTAAATCCAATAGAATATAACAAAATTAGATAAAACTTAAATCACGAAAATAAACAAGATTGACCTTGACAGTTGACGTTGACACATCAAATCTAAACAAAGAACGTTCAAAAACATTTTCAGCCGTGTTTTATGATAACGAAATTTTACAAGGAACTTTTTATTTTTGTTGATTGAATTGCAAATAAACGAAATAACGTAGATTTTTATTTAAAGTGATATAATTGATTATCTTTTGTTATAATTTTGTACTAAAAAGTTATATTTAGCATGATTTTCAAAAACCGGTAAAGTTAAAAGTGTAAACCAAGCCTAAAGCATGTTGATTTTTGAACGAAACCAGCTGTCATGTGAGAACGAGACAAACTTATGCGGTAATGTATAGCGCTATCACTTTTGCACAACAATTCAGTTTAGGTACCTATACTGAATCGCTTCGTTTCGTACCATGACGTGTTTAAAGTTGAACGGGATTGGAATAGCTATTAGTGAATGATAGACCGATGTTCGTCTCCGAGTCGCATAAAAAATCGTTTGTTGTGCAAAAGTGACAGCGCTATACACTACCGCATAAGTTTGTCTCGTTCTCACATGACAGCTGGTTTCGTTCAAAAATCAACATGCTTTAGGCTTGGTTTACACTTTTAACTTTACCGGTTTTTGAAACATGCTAAATATAACTTTTTAGTACAAAATTATAACAAAACATAATCAATTATATCACTTTCAATAAAAATCAACGTTATTTCGTTTATTTGCAATTCAATGAACAAAAATAAAAAGTTCCTTGTAAAATTTCGGTATCATAAAACACGACTGAAAATGTTTTTGAACGTTCTTTGTTTAGATTTGATGTGTCAACGTCAACTGTCAAGGTCAATCTTGTTTACGTTTTGAATTTTGCCGACACCGGCGGAGTCGCCGTCAGGAGTTGCCCATAACCATGGACTCAGCACGACGCTCCTTAATAAGGATTTCCGAGGAAAGGGCAGTGGATGAAAGACGGAGAACTGTTTTACTAGAAGCTTTGCTCCAGGAAATAAGGGAAATAAAAGAAATGTTTATATCAAGGTACATTCTATGTTATAAACATTTAAACAGTACCCTCAATGTTGTCGCGTATTTAAGCATTCAAAGGGACAGATTATAATATATATTATAATATACTGATACATTTTTAGATATCCTGTACCATCTGACGGATAAGAGCAGCTCTAGTGGACTGGCCCTGTTGCAATGCCTGGTTGTGATGGCTCACATCGCTGCCATTAATGTGCAACTGCAGAGATACCTCTTGTGATGCTTCTTCCTCCTCAAGCGATGGTTCAGGGAGTTGAGCCTTATTGCAAATGTTATGCAAAATAACACAGGCATTGATCATTGAAGCAGCCATGTCGGGCTTATAGTGCAGCATCCTATGCACCAGCAGACACCGAAAACGTGCTTTAAGAAGACCAATAGTCCTCTCAATGACATTTCGGGTCCGGACATGCACGTCTGTGTAAAATCGTTCCGGTGTACCTGGTGCTGCATTCACTATGGGTGTCATCAAGTATCTTCTTAAAGGATATGCGGAATCACCTGTGAAAAGCAAATTATTACTTTAATAAGAACACTTTATGTTGATTATTTAACAAATTTTATTATTTTTTAAACTTAACTTTAATTAGAATTTATATTTAATATTGTAGATAGTTAATTACAAAATACTTTTTAGGTTAATTTTTTATTTGTTATTCAAATATTAAATAAAAAATTCTTACCAAGAAGCCATGTTTGTTCATTGAGATTTTCTAAAAATGTTTTTATAGGATGATTATTAAAAATGAATGAATCATGCGTGGCTCCTCCGAAGCTTGAGTCCACACTGGTAATGTCCATATTGGCATTGCAAATCTATTAAAAAATAGGATTTTTAGGAGTAAGAGGAGAGATAGTAGTTAAATAATTATAAAATTTTACTGTAGAACATCTTTTCTACCATTAGAAAAGATCAGAACGCAAAGAACATCCATATGTTCTTTGCGTTCTGATAATGAAGCAATGAGAAAAAGATGATTTGAATGTTTACCAGTTGAACATTAATTGAGTAGTAATGTTTTCTACAGAAGAAACGTTCTTCATGCTCAGAAGGTCTTATAATGGCAACCTGTGTGCAATCAATGCATCCCAGAACACCAGGTATACCAAACTTAGTATAAAATCTGAAAAGTTTAGGATATCATTATAATTTGTAACTAATAGAAATACATATATTTATTTAGTTTTCGAACTTACGCTGCCCTTGTATTGTTTCTCTCATTTAAAGTTCTTGGGAAAACAATATATTTATTCCTCATTTGTTGACTATTTAATGCAGCAGTCACTTGAGCCAGTGCCGAAGAGACCGTCTGTTGTGCCATGGAATGCGCAGCAACATCCCCGATAGGCCTCTGGTACGCACCAGTAGCATATATTGACAGAGCAGTTAAAACCTTGAATAGACAATAAAATTTAAATAAATCTTGTTGAGGAAAGAGATACTTTACACTGATTTTATTGTAATAAATTTATTTACACGAATTACCTTATCTTTTACTGATAAATCAGTTCCTTTTACAGGCTCTCTAAACAAAGGTTTTAACTCTTCACATAGTTCAAGAGTTAATTGTTTAGAGAGCCCGTAACGCCGCATAAATTCTACATCCTCCAAGTGAAACGGGTCCGACATGGAGCGTGATTCGGCCCTGTTTTGCTTTTTAGCTGCATTTTCAGCGTAATCACTCTCCAAAAATTCTAACAGAATCAATTCATCAGACATCTGTAAATTAAGGTTATGTGTGTAATTGTTTCAGAATTTACAGAAAATTATAGCAAAAAATAGCAATTTAAGTTTTAATACTTACTTTTCCTTCTTAGATTTATGAAATTCACAACTTTTTTCTTGCTATGACACGATATTTCTCAAAAAGATTCAGTTAGTGAAACGAAAATAGTAACTTTTATTGAATTGTTGATTTTGACAGAATAGCTACTCAGTGTAGGTTCTAAAAAGAGGTCATGGTACGGATTATAGCGCAAATGAACGAATGAAATAACATGGCGGTGCAACTTCACTCTAGAATCGCTATACGACAATTGACCGTAAAGTCGATCGCAATAAAGGACTTGTGGTACGAAATAGCAGAACAGTTCAGTATAGGTCCTATATTGGATAGCAATAAGAGGTCGTGGTAAGCCCCCAGGTCTGACACCCGTATGTCAATGTAGGGAGGACGCTAATTTGAAATAGTTTTGATTTTAAATGTATTTCTGTCTGTTTGATTTTCATGATTTCCTTTAAACACCAGTATTTCTTCCAGGCAATAGCAATTCTTCTTTGTACTTCACTACTAGTACTTTAGTCAAAAGAAACCATCTGTCCTATTACCCGATTATCTACTTTAATAATATCCATGCTGCTGTTAGTCATTGCCTTCGTTTTTTCTAGATTCAACTCTAAACCCACAATCTTACTTTCCTTTGCTATTTCGTTCGTCATTTGCTCTAGGGATGTCCAGTTTTCTGCGAAAATGACTATGTCATCAGCAAAGCGCAGGTGGCTGAGATATTTACCATCGATTTTTAATCTTTTATTTTCCCAATTCAATTTTCTAAATACGGATTCTAGAACGGCTGAAAATATTTTTGGTGAAAGTGGATCTCCTTGTCTTACGCCTTTCTGGATGGGAAATTCAGAGCCGATACTTTCCAGTGTAACGGTTGCACTGAGGTTGGCATATAAGTTGCGAAGTAGGTCTATGTATAGCTGCTCGACACCTTGTTCTGCTAGTGCTGGCCAAATAGCGTCATGCTTTATGGAATCAAATGCTTTTTTATAGTCGATAAAGCATAAGTATAAAGATTTTTTGTATTCTTTGGCTTTTTCTATGATTTGCGTTATTACCTGGATGTGGTCTAAAGTTGAGAAGCTTTTTCTGAATCCGGCCTGTTCGCGTGGTTGTTGTTCATCCAGCACTTTTGTCAGTCTGTTAAGTATAATTTTAGAAAATATTTTGTATACATTCGACATAAGACTTATGGGTCGATAATTGTTTAAGTCATCCTTATTACCCTTCTTATGTATCAATGTAATATTAGATCTGCACCACTGCCGAGGTATTGAAGCTTCAAAGAGAATATTGTTAAAAAGTATTTGCAGTGGCTTCTTTAGTGTTTCTGAGTAAGATTTTAAAACTTAATTGTATCCTCGCCCGGAGTTTTATCCATTTTTTGAGACCTTATTGCGTGGTGGATTTCGCTTTCGAGAATACTATATTTCGACATAAATATATTTCTATTACTATACGTGTGACATACTGGACTGCTTGATTTTTCATCACTTTTTACATCTGAATACAATTCTCTATAAAAGTTTGTCGCTTCGTTTATTATCTCTGATCTTTTATGAATTTTGCTACCACTATTGTCTTTTAAACTTTCTGTCCACTCTTTTTTATTCTGAAGCTCCTTGTAGGCCTTTTTAACTGCACCACTTTTATCTATGTATGAGTTTAATTTGTTCTCTCGATGTTTTTGTCTGTCCTTTTTGATATTTCTATTTATTTCTTTACTCAACTGTGTAATTTTCTGTCGTCTCTGTGACACTTCTTTACTTCTGTATAACATTCTTCTCTCTTCAAAAAGTTGTAGGGAGTACACAGATAAAGTTGGTTTATCTTCTTGTGACTTAGGAAGATGGTTGATTATTTTTTTCATTCGTGTTCGAATGCGTCATATTGACACTGAACGTTATGCAAGTCTTCTATGCTTTGTGTAAGTTTATCCTCTATATGAAGTCCATTTTCCCTAGGGACCAATGGCAAACTTCTTGTGTGGGTTTCATTTTTAATTTTGAAATTTCTATTCTTTTTTTCCTGTGAGATTCTCAATTTACATCTTATCATACGGTGGTCAGTTTCAAAATTTAGATTATTTATTATGTCAAAACTTTGCAGATTTGTAGGTCTATTAGTTATGATATAATCAATTTCATTTTGATAAAGTCTGTTCGGCGATGACCAGGTCCATTTTTTACTCGTTTTTGTTTTAAAAAGACTATTAACTATTGTTAGATTTTTTTCCAAAATAAAATTTAACAATTTTTGACCATTTATTTCTTTTACCTGCAGAAAACATTCCAAAGGCTCGTTCTTCTCCTTTGTTCATTTTCCCAATTTTGGAATTAAAATCGCCCATTAATATTACAGGGCGGATCTGTAACTTTGGACAATCTGACGTGGGATGAATGACCTGTTGAAATACAACTTAGAACCACTTTTATTTTAGAAATGGGATAGAAAAAAAAATTCATCAAAGTATAGGATGTCCGCAACGATAGTCGTACGTTTTCCAGACAAAGTCAGAAAAAAAAGTTTAACCGATCCAAATAATAAAAATGGTGCTAAATTTTATTTCAATAGATCATTCACCCCACGTCAGATTGTCCAAAGTTACAGATCCACCCTGTATATTATTAACTTCTGTAAACTGCAAAGCTTGTTCTATCGTTTCATAAAAAACATCAATCTCGTCCAAACTATAACCTTCCGTTGGAGCATAAACTTGTACTAAACACTGACTGAGTTTTCCGAAAACTTAACTTGAAGCATTGCTACCCTATCTGAAAATGTTTTGAATGTAATAATGTTACTCTTCATACCCACTCCGTTTCTTCCATTAGTTCCGTGTGAATTGTAGAAAATAAAATTATCGTGTTCTTCTATTGTTTCTATTGGTCTTCTTACTTCGCTCAAACCGATAATATTCCAGTTCAAATCTTTTATTGCGTAAGTTAACTCTGTCAATCTGCTATCTTGCAACAGTGTTCTAACGTTGATGCACGAAACATAACAATTAAAATTTTGTTTACTATATTGACGTTTTGTGATCGCTGTGTTTATTGGGGGCTTGTAGTCATACTCTCCCGCGGTGACCAGCCGAATTGGGTGAGGTAGAGGGAGTGTTATTATACATTTTTTGGATCCGAAATTTTTGGTGAGCTTATTGGTGAGTGGTTGCTGTTATTATTATTAAAATATCTCGTTATGCTGCCTGTTTTATTCTTTTTATGAATTTGCTTTTTTTTTTTTTCAGTTGGAGGAAATCACCGGATCCCCGCCCGCCCCGCGGGGTATGTGGGAGTTGAACCGCACTAAAACCTCCAACCGCTCACACTCAGCGTCCGAACCCCGGCTGAGGCCAGAACCCAGCACGGGGTTTGGAGGGACGGCGCGACGCGTCACGCCATCGGCATTCTTTGCCGTCGCTCCGTCCCCGACGCCGAACCGGTAGCCGCCGGCGAATACGGCCACCGGCTCTCTCGGTCGGCGGGCTTTCCGAAGCCCTCCAAGATGGGACCGCGTGTCACCCTCCCGCGGAATACCCCGCTGGGTCAGAACCAGCGTGGGTCGGGAAGCGCGGTCTACCATCCCCCGGATGCTCTTACGCTAAGGGCGTGCTGAGCGAGACACGGCACCTTCTTGGGTCCCCGCTCGCACTTACATGCGTTGGGGACCCGAAACTCTTAGGGGGCCAGAATCCGGGCGAGATCCCGGTCCCGGCCCCCTGCTCGACGGCGGCGGGTTGGCAAGTTGAGAGCGGCGTAAAGCCTCTCTCTCGCAGCCCCCGCCACCTGCTTCTGCGAGATGGTGGACTCGCAGAAGTCGAGCATCGCCTTCCAGGACTCGTCGCTCTCGAGCATCGACGCCGCGACGCCCGGGAGCGACAAGTCCGGACCTATTTGTTGGACCAGGACACAGCGCTGCCTCTCCCATGCGGGGCAGCGCGCGAGCGTATGCTCCGGCGTGTCCTGGTCACATCCCACGCAATGGTGGCACCTCGCCGTCGGCTCGGCCTTGATCCGGTGCAGATACCGACCGAAACACCCGTGCCCGGTCAGCACCTGCACCATCCAGAAGGTGAGGCGTCCTCTGCCACGACCGACCCAATCATCTAGGATCGGGCGGATCGCCTCGACGGTCCGTAGACCCCATGTGGGGTTAGCGAGACGTCGTTTCCACGCTTCTACTACGGACCGCCGAGATTGGACCTTCCTGTCGCGAACCGCTTCCCGCAGGGGACGTATCACGCCCCGGGCGCGGAGGTCGCATCGCCAGCGATAATCGCCAGCTAGCGCCTCCGCCTCCAGCTCCCAGGGCGGCGTCCCCGCCAGCACGCACGCCGCCTCAAAAGCGACGGTGCGGTAACCGCGGATGGCCCTAATAGCAACGATGCGCTGTGGCCGACGCAGGAATCGGGCGATGGTTAATCGCACCCGTGCGTCGGCCCAGACGGGCGCACCGTATAGGGCCATCGATCGCACCACCCCCGCATAGAGGCGGCGCACGGCGTGGCTGGGCCCCCCGACATTCAGGAGCAACCGACCGAGTTGGCCGGCCGTCCTCATCAATCGGGGGACCAGGTTCGCGAAATGGGCCTGGAAGGTCCAACGGCTATCCAACACGAGGCCGAGGTACTTCAGCTGCACCCCGACCTCAATCTGGACGCCTCCAACCATTATCCGGGCGTCGACCGGCGGCACAGCCCCAGCCCCGTGGAACCACAGGGCCTGGGATTTGTGCAGCGCCACGTCGAGGCCCAGCCTCCTTATTTTGCCGACGACGAGGGCCACCCCCGCTGTGGCAAGACGGGCAGACTCTCGGAAGTCATCCCCCCGGGCCACGACCAAAGTGTCGTCCGCGTAGCAAATAACGCTAAGGCCCGGGAGGAGGGCGCCCCTCAGCACCCAGTCGTACCCGATATTCCACAATAGAGGTCCAAGAACGGACCCCTGTGGAACACCGCGCACGACCCGGAACCGGTGCAAGGTCCCACCGTACCCGGTACACATGACCGACCTGGCCTCCAGGTAGGAGCCGATCAGCCGGCGGAGATAGAGGGGCACTCCATGCCTCTCCAGTGCCCCCCCAATCACGGACCAGGGCAGGGTGTTGAAGGCGTTGGCGATGTCGAGCGACACCGCCAAGGCCACCCCACCCTGGGAGACGGCCTCCTCCGAGAGGGCCCGGACACGTAGAATTGCGTCTACGGTCGAACGACCCTCCCGGAAGCCGTACTGCTCCGCCGATGAATTTGCTTTACATTACTTCTGCGTTCTTCGGTTTCATTTTCGGGCGACTGAGACATAAGTCGTTTTTGCTGTCGTGATCCATGTTGATCGTTTCCTTTTAACTCAGTTAGTTTGTCGTAGCGTAGAACCACTTTCTTCACAACTTTGCGTTCTTCTTGTAATTGTAGCTGTAATTCTTTACGTTTAGCCAAAACTCTGTGAGAGAAATCGTCTTTAATGTACATTTGTGACTTATTCAACGAATACTTCTTTTTCAATATTTCAATCTTTCTCCCCATTGTAGAAAATGTAATCTTTCATATTTGCTTTTCAAAAAAAAATATTGAATTTTGTTGGGTTTCTACTTTATTTTCTAAGTCAACCATTTTTGTTTCCATTCTTGCGAATTTCTCATTAATATGATTGACTATTAATTGACTTTTTTTTAACTTTCTTCCATGTTTCTCATTTCTTGCTTTTGGATAGTTAAATCATTTTGTATAGTTCTCAGAATTGCCTTTATTTCTTCCATACTTTATTTGTACAATAGCGCCCTCTTTTATCGGATCGTGGAAAGTGGATGCGAGTTTGACGATATCTAATTTATGGTTGAGATTCTTGTACAAGAAAGCAATTTAGTGTCGAACCCGGTCAATAGATGGCGTTTTACTACACAAATTCTGTGTCACTAGTATTTTGGTTTATATTTATAATTACTTTATCTTAAATGCAATTATATTCAGTTCTGTTGTGATTTTAGACTGACCTTAATACCCAATATTCAATTTATTTCTTATTTGTTGTGTTTTTGTCCGAGAACCAAACTCCGCAATAGATATGTATGTGTTTCTTGTGTTTTCCGGTCTCGTCTTCTTCACTTTTATATAAATATCAACACTCTAGCACCTTATTTGTAGTTTTTAAATTCACTTTTATCGATTTATACTGCACTTTAATGATGATTTATATTTTTAAATTAGAAATAACAAGAAGAAAGTGTAACTCGTTAAAGGCTCAACTACCCTCTCTCGATTTATACTTTATAATAATTGCTTAGAAAAGACATTTATGTTTTATTTCCTTTGATAGCAAGATGCAGTACTTTTGTACCGAATTTAATGAAGTCGTCTCTTATGTCATCATCTCATTCGACGAAACGACAATTGCAAGTCTATTTGCAAAAGAAAAAGAAAGAAGCATGATCCTGAAATATGGAGAACGAATAGTGAAAGATGTAAATAAAAGAAACAAACCATAAGAAGAAATAAGCAAAATACAAAATACATAGTTTATTATTACATTATGATATAGGTATAATATATTTATAACTGGGACTAATGTAACTGTTTAAAATTTTGTAACACTTTTCTGGACAATAAATTATTCTTATTCTTATATAATCAATTGCATTTGGCTCCTCCCCGTGATGGGGAAAATAGTAGAGAAGATGATCGTAGGTCGTCTAAAGTGGCACCTCCTCCCAAAATTCAATAAACGGCAATACGGCTTCACGCCGCAAAAAAGTACAGAGGACTCCCTCTTTGACCTGGTGACACAAATACGAAAGAGCCTAAAAGATTAGAAACTCATCGCCATGGTGTCCCTCGACATAGAGGGGTATTTGATCCGGCTATTAAGACAAGGCTGGCTGAGGAGGAGTGCCCAATAAATATTAGACGGATAATGGACGATTATCTTAGCGATAGAAGCATGAACGTCCTTTATGCAGGACATCAGCACAAGAAGAAGAATGAAAAAGGATGTGTCCAGGGCTCCATAGGAGGACCGATCCTGTGGAACCTCCTGCTGGACCCCCCGCTGTGGAAATTGGAGAGGGGGGGAGTTTACGTCCAGGCCTTCGCCGATGACGTTGTTCTCCTCTTCGATGATCTCACCGGACAGAAGATCTACAAAATAAGGCAAATGCTACACTGGACCTTATTAATAAGTGGGGCACAGACAACAAATTGAAATTCGCACCACATAAGACCCAAGCCATGCTTATCACTAACAAAATCAAATATGGCGAGTTAAGGCTGGAAATGGGGGGAACCAGCATCGAGTTGGTTGAAGAGATAAAAATTCTGGGGTTGATACTGGACAAGAAACTCACTTTTAACACCCACCTGAAATACGTCACAGGGAAAGTAACCGGAGTTTACAACCAGCTCGCCAGGGCGGCAAAGGTTAGCTGGGGGCTCCACCCCGATGTTATTCGAGTAATATACACCGCGGTGGTGGAGCCCATAATTCCGTATGCGGCGGGGGCATGGGGGGACGCAGTGAAGAAGAAGTCGGCGCGCAAGCGGTTGAGCATGGTGCAGAGGGGGTTCGTGCAGAAAATGTGCCGAGCCCACCGCACCGTCTCCCTGAACGCCGGACTCCTGCTGACCGGCGTGCTGCCGCTGGATATTAGGATAGGAGAAGCTGCTACCCTATACAGGACTAAGCGAGGGATCCCGATGGAAGCCCTCAAGGATTGGACCATCGAGCAAAGGAGGCCAGTGATCGTGCTGGGTCACCCAGCGTACAGAAACTCCCTGAGCTACAAAAGATGAGGACCTAACAAAAATGAGTCAAGAACCTGGACATCACATCTACACCGATGGCAGCAAAACCGAAGATCTGGTTGGCGCCGCGGTGAGCGTCTGGAAAGAGGGCGTGAAGTACGAACCAGGAAGATGAAGTTGTTCCCCTGCTGCACAGTATACCAGTCGGAACTGCTGGCGATCAGGGTTGCAACTGATGAGGTCCTGAGGAGTAATGAGCACTCTTTCAGGATCTACAGCGACTCAAGGGCAGCCCTTGATACTTTAAAGCAACAAGATAACGTTCACCTAACTCCTAACTGTCGATATAAGAGCAAACCTGAGGAACATCCAGCTCCAAAACAAAGCACTAGAAATGCACTGGATCAAGGCACATATTGGGACAGAAGGGAATGAGCGAGCCGACCATCTGGCAAAGACAGCAGCAAAAGCGAAAGCTAAACCCGATTACGACAAGTGCCCCACATTCTTCGTTAAAAGATGGATTTGTGGAGAATCCATCCACGAATGGAACAATAGATACAAGGCAGGTAACACAGCGGCAATAACCAAAATCTTTTTCCCAGACGCGAAGGATGCCAGGAAAACTATAGCCCAACTAAAACCGGAGGGCCCAACGACCCAGCTCCTCACAGGGCATGGAGGATTTGGAGAATACCTGGCGAGATTCAAGAAGAGAGAGAGAAGCGGAACAAGAACTGCAAGAGAAACTGGCTGTCGGGAACTTCGCCAGCTTCCTGAGTAATAAAGACACGAGAGATAAATTTCTCAAGTACTGCCTGAAAATTGTAAAAACCGTTACAAACCAGAACAAATAATTTAGAATGTAAAAATACAAAACTGAAATAAACTTATGTAATCAACTTAGTGTTAGTAATTCATCAGTAGAAATCCATGTAATATAAGAAGTAAATGTAAACGTAAAGATGTTTAACTTGAATATAAAATATAGAAGAAATGTATAAATATGATAAGCAAGATATATAAATAGGGTAGATAAGTGGTGGAAAATACTAAAATGAGCGATCACGATAAATAAAACGATTTAAGTTAGTGGTGTAAACAAAGCGAAAGTAAATAGAAGTATATGTGAGAAATTAAAGTAAGAATATAACATTAAAAGTTACTAATATTGTATCCCATGTAAAAATATATAGAAATAAAATAAGGTAAACAATGTAAACCTAAATGAACGAAACACAAAAAAGAAAATTTTGTTATCTGTTATTAACCTAATAGCAATAATTAGTAATACACTAACTTAGCTAGGTACACATGATACTCCGGCTGCCCACCGGCAGAAAAGGAATGAAAGTTGATGGATAAATGCGAAGTATGCAGTATGAATGCGGAACAAAAGCGAGAACTGGAATGGAAGAGTATAAACAAATAAATGGAATGTAAATAAGGTCCCTGTAAAAACCTGTAATACGGGGGAGTAGGAAAAAAAAAAAACCTAACCTAACCTAACCTTAACATATCGGTAATAATAGATTATATTAGATAGAAATAGAAGACCATAGAACAAAATTTATCAAATTTGGAACAAATATTGTTAAAAAAGTAAGACAAAGAAATAAAACTAGATAAAACATAGTAAAATAAACAAAGCTGGTAAATATTTAAAAGTTATAAAGAAAAATTTACTGTAAATAATGTATAATGTAAACATATAATAATAGAAGAAAACACAAAATAGAAAGAAGTATCTCAAATTAAGAAATTGCCTAAAAAGAGTTTGCCACAATATTGGCGAAGAGGAAGAGTGGGCTGTAAAGCCAAAAAAAAAAAAAAAAAACCCTAACCTAACCTAACCAAGCACAGAGGACGCTTTATATGACGCAACGGTGGCTATCCGGGGTGCTATCAACCAAAAAGAACTGGTAGCTGTCGTTTTGCTCGATATAGAGGGAGCGTTCGACCATTGTTGGTGGCCCAGGTTAATGCGTGAGCTATGTCTAGCCAAGGTGGACCGACCGACCCTAAAACTCATAAGGAGCTATTTGTCCGACAGGAAGATTGGGCTGACCTACCTGGGGGAAACAGTCGAAAGACCTACCGCTCGAGGTTGTGTGTAAGGGTCCATCAGCGGTCCACTTTTGTGGAATCTCCAACTGGAGCCTCTGCTCAGAAAAACCCGACATCTTAAGGCGAGAGTTCAGACGTTCGTGGACGATATTTTGATAGTGGCCAGCGCAGGGACAACCGAGGAGCTGGAAGACATGTGTGAAGAAAGGGTTATTGGCTTGTTTGTGGTATCTGGTTTGGTCATAGATGAATTTTAAAGCAATGTAATTTGTTTTATAAACAACATTAATCTATACATACAAATAAAATTGGAGTGTCTGTTGGTAATGTTAAAATAACCACTTTCTACTACATGCATATGAATGTTTATATAAACCGAACGCACCATATGGTGCACATGCCGAAATATACATTTTAAACTTTTTTGTCTGTCTGTTTGTCTGTCTGTTACTGTTACTGTAACTTAGGCTACTTTTATTTTAGAAAATTCTTGGGAACAATTGCTATGTGTCGCAGACAAAGTTGCGCGGCTCAGCTAGTTTCAATTAAATTGTCTCATTTTTGACCCACTTTTGTATTTTATTCATCAATCTACCCTTCAATAACCCTTTTCTAATAAATGCAATAAAAGTTGTAAAATATAAGACCGACTATGTCCAGTGTCGTCAGGTCACGCAACAGATCAACTGTATCTAGTCTAAACTCTGCTATACAGTTGTTACGACGATATTGGTTCTTTCACATTCAATATTCGATGCCTGGAGGAGGATCATTTAAATAAATTGTATTTATATAACTTTATTAAAAGTTACGTTAGTTTAGATGTATTATATTGTATTGTTTCTGGTGGTTTCAAAACCCCTTGCTGAGATGTAAGTAGCACAGTATGTATACAGTCTTCTTTCTCCTCAGTACAGAGGTCTCTAATACATTAATGTGTTATAATGTCGTTGTATAATATCGATGTATTATGTAGCGATCAGTATCGGCGATCACTTCAGACATCTCGAGACACATTACTCCGGAGAGTGCGGGCGGGGGTGTGTGCGGGGGTGTGTGCGGCGCGCGGGTGGTACACTTGAGTGTCGGTAATGTATCGGTAATGCGCTGTATTGTTGCGGCTCGACCTCTCCGCGACTCTACACGCTGAAAGGTTTCACATTAACCGCGACTCTACAACCACCCCGCCCCGCACACATCTCTACTCTACCAGAGCGTGTGTTGTGATACTGTGTGCTGTATATTTTCCAATGCCAGTAACATTATACTAAATTAAATTATCACTAATAAAATAAATAGAGTTGATCATCATCAGCTCTTGATGTCCAGTACTGGACACAGGCGACCAGTCTGGCACTGTTTGTATTCAATGACTTTCCACGGTTCTCTTTGGACCAGGTTGTCGATCCATCTTGTAACACAGTTTCAGGTTATAATTCCTAATAAAGAATATGAATCCGCAAAGGATAATGTCCTAATCAAGTAAATGATGTAGGTAGGTACTGTCAAATACATAGTATTACAATAGTCAGATATCCAACATTTTAGCCCCTCCGCACACGGAGCTACTCAAAAGTAACTAATTACGAACTCAAATTACTAACGAGTTTCTTTCGCGTCACCGCCCATACATTGTCATACAGCTTCGCACACGACGCTACTAGTCACTAACCAGTTACTAACGCGTTGGCAACTAATAGCGCGCGACGCGTCGTGTCAGTCGCCAAGCTACTAGGTTACCCGAGTTTACTGCACAGATCAGAAAGTACAGATGCGACAGCGAAAGCGATTGAAGTTGTGTAATGTTTTTTTTAATGTTTGTTTTAATTGAAATGAATTTAATTTGCAGTCTAGGTATTTTAGGCCTCAACTACTGCAATTAACAAAAAAAACAGCTCGAGAATGGAAATATTTGTATAAAACTTTGAAAAAAAGTTCCTCATTAAAAATAGAAGGAAAAGTAATGCTTACCCATCTCTCTTTACAGAGAACGAAATTATTACAGGAATCTCAAAAAACCCTTCTAATTTGGCAAGTAAGTCCTACAGTAAAAGGCCTTGAAATAAACCTAGTCTACAACCCATGAAAACATCTAGACTGCAAATTAAATTTATTTAAATTAAAACAAACATTAAAAAAACATTACACAACTTCGATCGCTTTCGCTGTCGCATCTGTACTAGTTTCTGATCTGTGACAAGAGTGACTGAAACCTTGCAATTTGAGTAGCGTCGTGTGCGAAATACAGTTTGTAACTAGTTTGTAATTCTAATCACTAACTAATTCCGTCACATTTGAGTAGCTCCATGTGCGGAGGGCCTTATACTATTAAAATTAAATTCCGAAGTAAAGTGAAAGCTTTCAGGTAGTTAGTATGTGTGTGTGTGTGTGTCTCGAGGGACCGTCATTAACCACTCGACGCTCGTTATTGTGTTATCGATATTCGCAGTCGAAGTCTCTCTTGACAACAGACGAGGCGAGTTGAATCGAGTCGAGTCGATTGTATCGATGTAATTGCGAGTTGTTCCCGAACATTACATTAGTCGCGCGGTAATGGATCCGACGTCAGCTCCGGAAGCTCTCAGACGCACACACACACATACACACACACATACATGATTATACGTACTTATACTTCTTTCATTAAAGAATCAGTGAATGTAAGATTAAAAGATTTCAAACAATATTTAAGCAGATTTACAGTGTAGTATAACATTAACCACTAGATCTACACGTTGAGTGAAGTCTGTCTGAAAGTCAAGTGAGATATCTATGGAGTTTGCACAGTACAATTTATTATAGTGAGCTCCCTCCATAATATAGAAGATTATTCTGTAATAATGTAGGTATCTGTATACCTACTGATATAATATTTTTATTTATTGCAAGCTAAATAATAACGAATATACAGTTCAGACGATAGTAAGTTAATACCGTTGCTTTTTATTCATTAGCTTTTACAATGTCAGAGCAAGAAGTGAGCAACTGTATGGTAACAGATCTTTTTCTTATACCTTGTTTTATAAGTATTATAATACTTATTTTAATTTTTTGTTAGGTGATGTGTAGTGTGATTATGTCGTTAGAGGAGGAGGGGGAGGGGGGTGTCGGTTATTGTTTGAGATGTATAATTCTATCTATCTGTCGCCGGTTGGGTAGTCGGCTGGGTAGTTGGGTGATGGCGGCTGTATCGAGTGATCGTCGCACAAAGCGATCTGTAATGGCCGCAAACAATTACACCGAGACACCACAACACCACTACTACAGCACACTCAGAATATACAATATGTTCTTGAAAATAAGCTACTTATAATACATAACAAACAGTTTTTTAAGTATTTCCTGTGTACCTGTGGAATACTGTGGACATAGATTAGTAACCTTTTATTAGGCTGCGTTTCCACCAGAGATGTGCGAGGATGCATAGCGAGGGATGTGTTTGTAAAGAACCAATAGGATCGCTTCATTTACATTGCCTCGATCAGCACAGCTCTGGTGGAAACGGCTCAGCGGAGCTAGATTTTTGCGCATACAAAACAAGCGCGGGATGTGTACGAGGGAAGTGTGCGAGGAATGTGTGTTGAGAAAGATGTGTTGCGAGGTTTGCGCATACTGTACCAGCCAGTCCATAGACGGAGTTTGTTGGAAGTAGAAGTGCGCAAAATAGATAATAATATGGATAATTGGAAAAAGAAAATACTTTTATATTTAACAATTTGTGATGAAGAAATGGAAGCAGAAGATACGGAGTTTATTAGTTCTATAATTTACACAGCTTCGCAACGCATCCTCGCGCCACACATCAATGCGCATTTTCACAGCTCCGCTACACATCCTCGTAGGCACATTATCATCGCACAGCTTTGGTGGAAACACCCACACATTTTCACAGCACAGCTAGACATCCTCGCACGACACATTTCCATCGCACATCTCTGGTGGAAACGCAGCCTTAATGTCTAATATTTTTATTTTGAAAGCGCCAGACAAGTAGGTAAATACTTTACGCTTTCACAGAATTACCTAATATGTAGGTAATCAGGTAATATCTAAATCTATTCCATTATAGTCTAGGTCTCAATGTCGGAATTAGTTTTAAATTTTATACTCATTATTGTTTTTTAACAATAACAATAATACGGCGCGTATTGTGAGGAGGTTCCTTTCTCTTGAGCCCTGACCACTGATGGCTTGGGTCGTAGACTCCGCCTGCAGTGGCTCTCTGTTTTTTATATTCTATTTTTAAATTTGATTGTTTTGTAAATTTATTTAAAAAATAGAATGTAAAAAATAAGTGAATAAATGAATATACAGTATAAGAGACATGATATTTTTATAATAAGTACTTTAACTACACTCCTGTATATAATAGTTGTATTGTGTGAGTGTTCTGCGTGTATGTTGTTGTTGTGTCGTCGTCGGTACTAATTTGTCGAGTTCTTCCTTCCGCTCTCCGCCGCCAGAGGGAGCGAGCTTCCGACACACACACACACACACACACATACACATTAAATTGCAACACAATTATAAAAGTTGCTTGTAAATAAGTATAATTATAGCGACATATGTAGGTACTCTGTGTAGCGGAGTATATAACTAGCGGTTATTAATACCAGTTAATATTACTGATTCAACTGGATTGTAAGGAGTAACAACTGGAGTAACAACAAGTGATCCTGACTATTACGCAAGTCTGTACTAGATTTTTGTTCGTCTGAGTTAATTTTATTTTGAGAAGAATACACACAATATATGCATTTATATGTAGACTCGTGTCAATTCTATTTATTATATATATATTATATTATATATTTATTATATTATATTATTTAATTAAAACAGTAAGTAACATTGAAACGAAATGATTAGCGTTAGGTACATTCAATTAAATTCAATTCCTTTGTAAATTAACTTTAATTAATTTATACTTTAGTAGCTAATTTGAATGAATGAGTAAATTACATCGCGATAAGAGTGATGTGAGATCAGCGACTATCACTTGAGATTAATGACACAGATGAGTTGAGGAAAGATCATCTACACACACAAACTTGACTAGATAACTAATAAAGATACCGTTATGTAGAGTCTAGACAATATTTCCAAAAAAATTGTCAATGCCACAACGATATATTCACTTGACTATGTAATGTGTAATGTGAATTCATCCAGCTTACCTACGTATAATGAAGTCACAAACATTCCGTTTCCCGAACATCTCTAAAATGTTGTATATACAGGGTGATTTGTTAGAGAGGGTACATATTGCAGGAGGGTGATGAGTACTCTGTTTTAATACGGAATATTACAAAAAATAGGTAAAATTGCAATTTTTTTTTTTTTTTTAACCTAAATTCGACAAAACTACCTCAAACATAAACAATTTCGGCTTAAAGAGTGTTGACTAACGACCTCTAGTGATCTCGTGTACCCCACACCACCGCCACACCCATCAGCTGTCGAAAAACCATCATTTTGCAAGAATTTTAGATATTTTTAAGTTGCGATTACTAAGGCATTAAGCCATATTCTTTGGTAATAATATTTTTACTGGTCGTATATAACCATCAGCTACCATGACCTTCAATATGTACCCTCACTAGGAAATCACCCTGTATAATAACTAAGCATAGAATTATTACATCTGGAATCAACATCATGAACAACAGAATGAAGCCAATTTAAAGTGCACCGATCGCGCGTAACAACACGATATTCTGGCGTTAGTGTACCGATGACACTCAATTAGTTTAACACACTAATAAAATATTACATTAAGTTCTTTAAAATTTCACTTTGTTATTTCTGATTGAATCAAAATATCGTGTTGTTACGCGCGATAGGTACACTTTAAATTGGCTTCATTCTGTTGTTCATGATGTTGATTCCAGATGTAATAATTCTATGTAACTAAGTAGGTACAATGAACATGAAGAACATGCTCATTTTCAAAATTATATCGCAAAATCAAGTTGTACTTAGGGTTGCCAGGTCCTCAGACGCAAAAGCCGGACAAACTTGTGAGTTTGTCCTCACATTTGGGTAAAAAATCCTTTTGATTTTTTGTCCATTTTTTATAAAAAGTGTATAACAAATTTTTTTTTGTCCTAATATTCGGTCGAAAAATCCGGACGCCACACATTTTTGAAAAATTTTGGTGTTATTTAAAAAAAAATGGAATGCCGGGATTTTCTGATTACATTTTAATAAAACAAAAGCAAAATCAAGCTAATATTTCTTTATTATAAATCAGTCTCTAACTCTCTTAATCATCAGTCGTTATATTATAACAAACTCGTTCGGCGTGATTCAATCTCGATCCGCGCGCGAATTTCGAAATTTAAAAATCCTACCCAAATCCTAACAGGCCGGATGCCGCTTATTTTGGCCGGACAAGTAATCAAAAATCCTACGTATGTCCTGCTTTATCCTAACACCTGGCAACCCTAGTTGTACTTTTTACTTTTTTTTAACAAACATTCACTAAACACGTCACGTCGCTGGTGTGAAACTATTCTCTTATTTATTTCAATAAGTTGTAATATAAGTAGGTACAAATCGCACTCTCAAGTTCACTTTAAAACTAATTACAAGTTCCTGTTTTATAAACTCTTGTTGATGTTTACAACTTGTGAACATTTTATACCCAAGGAGGGCAGGATGTGACATTCTCAACAAACGACAAATTTCATTTCAATAATATAAGTATTCTTATGTATATTCATTTATTTTGTACATTCTATTTTTAAAATAAATTTACGAAATAATCAAATTTAAAAATACAATATAAAAAAACAGAGAACCACTGCAGGTGGAGTCTACGACCCAAGCCATCAGTGGTCAGGGCTCAAGAGAAAGGAACCTCCTCACAATACGCGCCGTGTCAAGAACGACCGCCTTCTGAATCAGGCCCCTTATCCAGCCGGGGAGCGAAAGCTTCTCTAGATGACGGTCGAAGCTTTTCGCTATTAGACCGTGCACAGATACAACGATCGGAACAATGATGGTCGATTCAACACGCCACATGTCGGTCACCTCGAGGGCCAGGTCCAAATATTTTAGGAGTTTTTGTTATTACTGTCTCTGTTAATAGTCAAGTAACTATGCAACAAGAACAAATAGAATATAATAATATACATATTTGTTAATTATTTATTAATTATTGGTTAGATAACTTGAGACTGAAGTGTCTAAACAAAATTAGATGATTTATTTTAAACCCTATTACCTATTTAAACGAATTAATAAGAGTTAATGAGCTGCGAGTATAATCATACTCTGAAATAAGAAGCAGTTTTTTTTATAAAAATGTACTTTATTGATGTAAAACGCAATGTATGCTACAACTACATAGAAATAGTGATTGGGACAGTTCATTGATTTATTAAATAGCTGCTAATTCTTGTTTTAATTAGTTGTAAAATGTTGTATGGAATGTATCACATTTCTTATCAAACAATATGAAGTAGAAATAAGAGAGAACAATAGTTGTAACGAGCGAGAATCGCGCAACTATCGCGTCGCTACACCCCTGCACCGGCGACCAATCACAGCGCTGGGGGCGGGGCCGCAGAGCGAGACAACTATATACAACACGGAGCGGGTGCGAGCGAGACGGAGCACACATCGAGGGCTGTCACCTACCACAGACACACGAGCCCTTCAGTAGAGTCGGTGACGTGACCACGACAACCCGCGACATCGTGCGACATCACGCGACATTACGAGACATCCCACGACATCGCGCGATACTATTGTAATGAATGTGTGTTGTGTAGAGTGCTGCTAGAGTCGGTAGAGCTGGTAGAGCGAGTGTCGCGATGTCTGACACCAGCCGGAGAGGAGCCGCATACACTATAGACAATATACTCGGACACACAGACAGACATAACGGTATGAATTATAGTTATATAATTAATAAGACTAATTAATTCTTAAATAATCAATTATCGTTTTAAATTACCAATTATGATTAAGTATTAATATAGGTACGCTAATTAACCAATTAATCAAAATTCATGACAATCAATAATAATTTTAATGCTTCAATTACATATAATGATTAATTAATCCAAATTAATAGTAAAATAATACAATAGTAATGCCACGACAATAATGATTAGATATAGTCAAGTGATGACAGAATATTGATTATGCACTATGTGCACTAATATATAAGTAATTATTTATAAATAGTCAATTAGTAATAGTTGCTTTAGGTATATATTATTTAAGAACACGGAGGATGTGCTAGTGTCAGTAGAAGGTAGGTACAACAGGAAGCGACGCGCGGAATATTTAGAAATAACAAACAACGCGTCGGATACCATACATAAAACTAATTCAACATGTCTTAAAAACAAACAAATGATTTAAAGAAAACTCTTTTAAATACGAGCATCACAGATCCTGGATGTCGTCTACTGTACTGTACTGTACTGTAACAACCCATTACTGCCAACTGCTGAGCTCAGGTCTCCTCCGAAGAGGGGTTAGGCCTAGTCCACCACGCTTGCCTAATGCGGATTGGGGACTTCACATATCTTCAAAGGATTTTTAGAACCCTTTTCCGACATGCAGGTTTCCTCACGATGTTTTCCTTCACCGTTTTTAGCCAGTGGTGTTGTGAAAAATTGCACATAAATCTTTCTCATATTAAGATTTAGAGGTACATGGAGGATATCGTCTAGAGTGCTACCTAATACAAGTACAATGAACCCAAACACGACAAGTCTATCTTGTTTAGTTCTTATGGATAATTTCCGACGCTATCATCAGATCATTTCCACGGTACCATATTATTGCATCGTCACGCGATATACATCTGCGTACAAAATGTCAGCTCAATCAGAAACCGGGAAGTTTGTCAAATATATCTTGCATGAATATCTTGTGTAACAATATTGTACAAAAGCAAGCAAGTAGTTGTGGTATAAATCAATGGGGAATAGTGAATTGGTTGTAATGAATAGACTCAAAAACTATTGGATCGTTTTTAATAATTGTTTCACCATTCTAAAGCTACATTATCCACGAGTAACACAGTCTAGATTTTATTTTGAAAAAAAAAATAGAAATCCGTAGGTAGTTCAACTTCGATAATGTAAGTGAAGGTGTTAAAAAAAACCCAAAAACTTTCTTACACCGCGTGCGAAAACTATTGATTATAGAACAAGATGATGTATCTACTACGAGTTTCAAGATAACTTATTAAAGTCAAAGTCAAAGTCAAATCATTTATTTTCAAAGTAGATGTGGACACACATACATTTTGAAAGTCAAAAATAAAATCAAAAGTTCTACCACCAGTTCGCTAAAATTACGCCTCCGTCCTGAGAAGAACCGGCGCAAGAAACTCAGCGGGCATGTCTTTTTTTTTAATTTAAATTAAAACCTAACAGTGCTGCCTAAACCCCTATTTAACGTAGGCGAAGTTGTGACGATCAGAAAATGTTTCATAAAATGGTTTAAAAATAATTTGAGTAGGTATCTATTGTACTGTAGAGTAGCAGTACCTACAGCAAGTTGTTATATAAGTTAGAACAGTAACTAGTGGATGTTTCGAGTGATTGTTCTACAATCTCAAACTTTATTGTGTTGCTCAATTTCAACGAAGTTTCAACAAAGTTTCAACAACAGGATAAGTCTTTAAATCATAATAATATTATAAAGGCGAAAGTTTGTAAGTATGGATGTATGGATGTATGTTTGTTACTCTTTCACGTAATAACTACTGAATGGATTTGAATGAAACTTTACCACAATATAGCTTATACATCAGAATAACACATAGGCTACAATTTTTGATAATACGGGACGAACCTGAAGTCTACGCGAACGAAGTCGCGGGCAAAAGCTAGTACTTAATAGTTAACAGTTATTAGTTAAAACAAATCACATTACTGAAGTAAAGAGGTGTTGAGAAAAATTGGACAGTTACGGAACTTTACACATAATATTAAAGTTTTTTAAATGAAATAATCAATTTGAAATATGTATTTATAAATAACATAATGATTATTGTTGTAAAATATGGAACTATTGATGGAAATAAATAGATAATATGACGTAAAGAATATAATAATATATATATTATTAGTAGTATTATATTATAAGCGACGGGTGCGGAATGATTACTGGATAAGTGTCGCTGCAAGAAATTAAAATATTTATATATTTACTAGCTGCCCCGCGCAACTTCGTAAAAAAAAAATTTTGGGGTGGACTACCCCTAACATTTAGGGGGATGAAAAATAATATTGGCCGATTCTCATAGATACCGGATAAGCACAAAAATTTCATCAAAATCGGTCAAGCCGTTTCGGAGGAGTATGGCAACAAAAACTGTGACACGAGAATTTTATAGATTAGATTAAATCTTTAATTTGAGAAAATAAATCTACACGGTTACTGTTGTTATTACATAAGTGTCTGAACTTGAAGTTCATATGAAGAAAAAACTATTTATGTAGCTACGAGCGCGAAAAAATATGGTCTCATGTAGGTACGCGACGGTGTGAGTACATGAATCGTTCTCGTATTACAAGGCAACATCATTCTATCTATAATCTTGATATGCAACAAAGTAGCAACAATATGGCGTCGCATCGTCATGGTTCATCCATGTTTCTCCCATTTCCCAGTTTACTAATTCGTTACACTCAATCATATTTGAAACTAGATTAAACACTATGAAGAGTAGGTATATTAACGACTACTATTAACGAAGCAGTACCGTTCCATTAGAATGATTTACTCGTTCCAGGAATCACTCGGAAGGAGACGTGGTGGCCTAGTGGTTGAAGCGCTTGCCTTCCGTACGGGAGGTCGCGGGTTCATAACCGGCCGGCTTGTACCTCTAAATCTTAATATGAAAAAGATTTATGTGCAATTTTTCACAACACCACTGGCTAAAAACGATGAAGTGAAACATCGTGAGGAAACCTGCATATCGGAAAAGGGTTCTAAAAATACTTTGAAGATCTGTGAAGTCCCCAATCCGCATTAGGCAAGCGTGGTGGACTATGCCTAACCCCTCTTCGGAGGAGACCTGAGCTCAGCAGCGGGCAGTAATGGGTTGTTACAGTTATGCGTGTACCTATGTGATAATTCAGCTCTTTTAATATTACAATCATTACACAAATTTGATTAATTTGCATAAACAAAGGAATCATTTTACACATTGTTCACATTACCTACTACTACCTACCTGTACTACTGTGTACTCGTTACATGTGGTCGTGCTGTGTGACCTCACTTACCGCCGAGTGTGCTGTTTTATAACCATAATAATACACACATTTCAGGTGGGTCTTGATGACTGACTCTATTGTTGATGTTAGCAACATTACGACTATTGATACAACATTGTATTGTAAGTATTGTAGAATGTTCACAGACGCGAGATATGAGTGATACTTGAGATTTAATAATAAAAACTAACTCTTATACTATTGTGGTTGCTTTAATATAACAGCTGCGAACGACAAGATAATTGTTAACAACTGTGGAATAAAACAGCTAGTTTTTGTGGATTTAATATCTAGACTTTAAATGTATACGTAAGGTGAAAACAAACTAAACGAGTCTAATACATAATGCAAGATGAATGCGATGAAAACAACAAAGTGTTAAAATAATGAATGAATATCTCTGAGACGAGCGACTATTAGTGTTAGTAGATATTATAAGAGATGACAAAGTAAACAGAGAAAGAGTTAAGAGAGAATATTAAGTTAACTTAGAAATAACTGCACAACTTGAAATGCAGTTTGTTAGTTAAAGTTTCGAAAACACAGCGTATATTATAGCAACGTTATTATAATGTTATTATAGTAGTTTTAGATGACAATACTTTGTGTTTTTTCTTTAAAAATTTGTATATTTAATGAGGCTTTAATTTAAAAAAATCTAGTAAAAAACTAGAATACGTTTTGTTCGACATTAATTTAAATACATACAGGGTGTGATATTAGTGCAAGTGAAACAATACGATTCAAATTATTAATCATAAAATAGCGATGAAGTCAATATACAATATTATAGGAAATAATGCAATTATTAGATTGAAGAAAATTAAACTTCGGTTTATTGCAAGAAAGTATTACAATTCAGAATAACAATCGTGGTTGCTAAGTAATAGCACAACAGTTATCTATGAACAATATTTAAAAGACTCCTTAGTCTGGACGTTGTTTACATTTCCAACAAATATGATCAGAGCAGACAGTTCATGGAACATTACTAACAGCAGTTTGTTTATTGTTCAATACAGGGTGATTTCCTAGTGAGGGTACATATTGAAGGTCATGGTAGCTGATGGTTATATACGACCAGTAAAAATGTTATTACCAAAGAATATGGCTTAATGCCTTAGTAATCGCAATTTAAAAATATCTAAAATTCTTGCAAAATGTTGGTTTTTCGACAGCTGATGGGTGTGGCGGAGGTTTGGGGTGCGCGAGATCACTAGAGGTCGTTAGTCAACACTCTTTAAGCCGAAATTGTTTATGTTT
Organism: Trilocha varians; assembly: GCA_030269945.2. Lineage (NCBI taxonomy): Eukaryota > Metazoa > Arthropoda > Insecta > Lepidoptera > Bombycidae > Trilocha > Trilocha varians. Next base: position 10,328,761 of record AP028277.1, read on the forward strand.
GAGGTAGTTTTGCCGAATTTAATTAAAAAAAAAAAAGTTTTACCTATTTTTTGTAATATTCCGTATTAGAACAGAGTACTCATCACCCTCCTGCAATATGTACCCTCTCTAACAAATCACCCTGTATAAAACAAAACATACGAGGCTAATTAAAACTACTGAAATTAATTTCATTTCGATGATCAGAATATTAATAGCAATTACTCGATTATGCAAAACAATTTCTCTCAATATTTTATAAGTTTTTTAGAAGAGTTTAATTATTTTCTTTACTCTGAAAGACTCATGGATACTAACATAAAGAAGTTATTATAAACCATAGATATAATAATAATAATGGAACCTCTAAAGTACCTTATAAATCATATTGATTCGATTGTATAAATCCGTGCAGACAGGCGCTACGTAGAGTCGATAGAGTCGCCGGTAACGAGCATGTAGAGCTCCAATTTGAAGGGATTACTCGCAAATAAATCTCGTTTATATATCGAGAGCAGACATATGCACTAACAACTCTGCATATGATGCGACTTTAACAAATTACTCAAATAGTTTGATGGACACATTGATTCCTACATTCTAATAATATTATAAAGGCGAAAGTTTGTATGTATGGATGTATGGATGGATGTATGTATGGATATATGTTTGTTACTCTTTCACGTAAAAACTACTGAATGGATTTGAATGAAACTTTACCACAATATAGCTTATACATCAGAATAACACATAGGCTACAATTTTTAATAATACGGGACGAACCTGAAGTCCACGCGAACGAAGTCGCGGGCAAAAGCTAGTTTAAAATAGTTTTAATATCTCTGTACAATTATAACATGATTTAAAAACAATAATATCAGCTAATTGTTTCATAATTACATTATAATCGAGTTATAATAAGATATTAATAATCCGAGATTCATGTTATACTGACTAAAAACTCTGTTTATTGAGCAGCCCCCTCTCAATCTACAAAAAAATAAAATAGTAAGGGTTTTTTTAGTTGAATCAAAATAACGAGCATCGCTCTCTACAATAACATTAGTATTGTGTAACAACATTACAATACTTTATTATCAATTAAACTGTTCCCAAAGAGATTAGTGACGTCACGTCAGGCGAGCGAGGGGGGGGGGGGGGCGTGCTGCACCGGCGGGAGGGGGGTTGCTCATTTTGTAGTTAAATAAATACGCGTCGTACGGCTGTCAGAGCAATAACAACCACCGCATTAGGGCTGATACTAATAGTTTTAATTAAAAAGTTTCCTCAGTACCTCAATGAACGTAATAACACAGATACAGATGGTTTTATCGGAACATTTGACATTCCCGCACTTGCTTAAAACTTAGTTCTAACCAAATTTCTTGAAATTAAGCAATAAGTGGTTCATTAAAATTGTTATTCGTATTATTCGCCCTTGCTCTCCAAAGCCTCAGACCATCGTAGGGTGAGGTATACTAGGAGGTCGTCAGCCGATCGACCATGGCGAAAGCCATACTGACGATCCTCCAGGTAGCGAAGGAGTTGGTTGTTTATAATTCGCTCCATGTCTCCCAAAAATTCAATCTTAAATATTTCAGTAAGTATTGATGTTACTTGATACCCACTCACGTATACGTTACAATACGGTTTAAATTTATGTTCGTAACAAAATATATGTAACTAGCATTGATATAAAAAAATCTCACCGTAATGATTAAAAAAACTCACCTGTTGAAGTTCACCCAACAATTAAAATAATATTTTTTGTAACAACTACCATATTAATTTATTTACCTATAAGTGCTCGTGTGTCACCCCTGACTAGTGGGCGCCGTTCAAAAAGTGAACATGTCTGATTGTTGACGAGCTCTGTACTCGGATCATCCGCGGACAGCTATACACCGACAACCTGAATACTACTTAATCTTTTTAATAATAAAGTCGCCTTTCATATGTTCACATATTGACCTTTACCTTGCAGTTGTTATACTATTATAGTCTGTATGTGTATGTGTTAAGGTCGTGTGTAGCTTGTGTCGGAGTGATGTTTACTCTCGAAGGATTATAGCGAGCGTTCGGTGCAATATTAACAACTTAATTGCCGTTTAATATTGATTTATTAAACCGTTTTGTTAATGATTCGTTCAAATAAAATATATTTAATATAGATTTAGCGATGTATTGTGTTGTAGTTAACACGTGCATCGCGTAACTGGAATACAACATTTTAAAATTATTAGGAAAAGTAGGTTTTTAAATTAAAGATAAAGGTTTATTTGTATAATAGTTGATGTTCATAATAATAATTATGGATTTATAAGTGGCAAGTGGTTAATTTTACATCAATTATTTTACCATAGTTGGTTAGTTACTATGAGAATTCATGTCCACAATATAAATATAAAATAATTGATCCTTGTTAAAATAAAAAAATCAATACTATTATAATTTTACAAATGCATAGTTTAGTTCGTACTAAAGTGAAAGATTCGAGGGTGAATTCCCTGATCTCTACCATTCTCTACAACAGATTATCAAGAGTCTAATAGTTCTCACGTAGAGCCGAGTGCTCCCTCAACTCTACATGTTGTATTGTATTCATGTTGATGTACAGGATTACATGTTGTTGACACTAATCACATTCAACTTACATGGTCAACTGTAATATTCGTTCACTAATACTCTTGTTGTAATAGAGACAGAATGAGAGCGGATTATGCAATTGTGTTCGAGTATTTGCTTGTCTTATTGTTCAAATGTTTCAATAGTTTAAAATTATCTGGGTGAATCATTTATAAGTTAAAGCAAAACCAGAGCGATGAAGGGAGGCGTTTGAATTATTATAAAAAAAAACTCGGTGATTAATTATCTATGTAATACAATAAAATATCACTATTTTGACAATGAAGATAAATCATACTGCAGATAAATAAAAACAAATAAATTTAAAAATATAATACTTTTTGAGTATCTATCTATTAAACGGCCGTGATTGTATATGTTTTAGAACATTCACACTTACGTTCACTTGTATTCACAGACCGAGCCGAGCTGAAGAGTGAGTCGGGCGTACACTCAGACTCCGAGCACGAGCACGAGCACGAACATTCGCACGAGCACGAGCACGGCGAGCACAGCGAACACGGAGAACATTTGGAGGCGCTCGATGCGGGACGACCGCGCAAGGTACATTGCTTTACATAACAACCCATTACTACCCACGGCTGGACTCATGTTTCCTCCGAAGAGGAATCAGGTATAGTCCACCTTGCCACCTCAATGTGGATTGGGGACTTCACATATCTTTAGAAAACTTTTCCGATATGCCTCATGATGTTTTCCTTCACCGTCCACTTCACTGTACGTAGACGAGCTAACAGACCATCTATAAAATTGGTTTGTTTAGTTTACCTTTTTTATTCTATGAAACCACCTAATTTTTTTTTTGATGACCTAATGATAAATGGTTACCGTCTGCAATCACAGGAGTTAAAATAAGAGTATACAACAACACTGAGACTTATTTTTACTTTGTTAGAAGAGTGAGTTCGCTTGAGATTATCGCAGACGAGAGCCACGATAAGTTCATGTTAGCTCAATGGAAGCTTTATAAATATCCATGTAACAATATGTGGTTAGGGTCATAGGCTCTAAGGAAGGAGCCCAGTATTTACAATAATGTTTTGCGTTAGTATAAAATTTCTTTGAAAACTTGCGGTAAACCACATCACCTATGTACACAAATATCAAACGGGTTCTTACCACGATTGTTATTAAATGAGCGATCCCGATATTTCAACTGTTGCAACCGTCACGACCACGGGTAGACTAAGTACCTACTGCGGCTAAATTATTTAAGAGTAGACAAATTTTTCAAAATGTACACTACTGTAACATTATTGTCCTACTGCTGGCCTCAGAGCTCCTCAGTAGGGATCAGCTCAGTAGTCCACCATGCGACCACAATGGGGATTGGGGAATTCACATTCTTTTTAAAATTGTTTTAGTAAGTGTCGGGATCGCTCATTGAGTTAATTACTGTGGTAAGAGCTGGTACATGTGTGTGTGTGGTACAGTAGTGTATGTTGCGGGGGGTGTGTGTGGAGCAGGTGCGCCGCAGCCGGACCACGTTCACGACGTACCAGCTGCACGAGCTGGAGCGCGCCTTCGACAAGACGCAGTACCCCGACGTGTTCACACGGGAGGAGCTCGCCATGAGGCTGGAGCTCAGCGAGGCTAGGGTGCAGGTAACTACCACACCATCTTTACACATTTTATTGATAGGAAGAAATTGCCAGATTTTCACTCGCCCCGTAGGTGGGGTATGTGAGAGTCAAACCCCACTAAAAGCCGCTCACGCTCAGCGTCCAAACCATCTTACACATACAAGTTCAACAGTTACCATAAAACAAAAGAATCACATCCTCCGGTGTAACCAGGATCAATATAAATAACGATCATCAGTTTCATCTTGAACAAAAACCATCCAAGACGGTCAACTTGATAATCTCCTCCTTTTCGTCGGTCAAACATGAAAATTGATAAATCTATCTAATATATAAAATTGTCGTGTCACGGTGTTCGAACTTGAACTCCTCCGAAACGGCTCGACCGATTTTGATGAAATTTTTTGTGCTTATCCGGTACCTATGAGAATCGGCCAACATCTATTTTTCATCCCCTAAATGTTAGGGGTAGTCCACCCCTAATTTTTTTTTCCGGAGCAGACGAAGTTGCGCGAGTCAGCTAGTATTCCATAATAATGTAGTGTCAAGAATATATTATAGACTGCAATTGATAATTGTAAACACATCTCATCGCACATGAACACTATTTCGCAAACTGGATAATGTAACAATGGTAAAGGTAAAATATCAGATCAATTGTTACTCTAACGTTTCCTTCCTTATTGGAAGATTGAATAATTGTCGACTACCTTATAAATTTAATTACCTTATAATATTACTAATTATTTTAACTGAAGCAGTAATGAAATAGTAGTTTGTAGACGTCGATATAACACGTGTAATGAAAACTTGTTATTAATATTCGCTTGTTTCTCTTCGCTGATATAATTGTAATTAATTAATATTCAACTCTTCATATTGAATCAAAGTGTAGGTTGTAGTGACGTTTGATATACATTAGCCTTTAATTATTGTTTTATAATATTACACATGATACGATGGTTTCTGATGTGACGGACGATATTATGATCTGTCAGGACATAAAAGTATGGATATACGCCGACAACATTTAAATGGGATAAAGGAAAGCGAAATAAATAATTAATTTTTAAAATGACGAATCCATAAATTAAAGTTTAAAGTCTAGTGTAAGTATATCTCAACAGAATCCAAAATTAACGACATTCAAACTTAAAAGTTATTATTGTTTTGAAACATTTTTATTGACAGTTAGTTCATATTCTTACTACTAGCATAGGCATCATTTTCAAGTAGATAATATTCAAGCGTTTTTCTATTTATGACGCAGACGAAGTAGTGGTAATAGTAGCTAGGTACAGTAGACGGACGAGTACATTATGTAGATGCGGCGTGCGGTGGCGAGGTGTAATTAAAATTAGTTTCCATTCTGTGCAGTGCGTCGGTGCAGTGACGACTCACAGACTCACAGACCACAATCACGATAATTGTGTCGACACATACACATGCACTATGTCTATACTTGGGTTTTACGTTAGGCTGTTGTAAGCCTGCTTAATATGGTACTTACTGAATTAATACTGGAATTCGTAATACATAACTAGGAGGTATCTTTTGAAATTTTCACTAAGATCCAATTTATCTTTTAATTTTATGAAAGGTGCTCGCGATAGAAATTACCTATTTGATATTGCGTGTTAGTGAGAGGTCAATGTTAGTTTGTATGAAGTTTTAGTTTTGTAAACAGTTTTGTGACATATCTCTACTGTAGAGGGGTCAGGGATATGGGATTGATTTCATCTGAAATTTGGATCATTATAAATTAAGACCTTTTCTTTTCGTTTACTGAAACATATGAAAAGCATCATACAAAGCGCTTTAACAATCTCACTGTTACGCAGTTTTCACCAACAAGAAAACCAAGTTTTTAAACGAAAACAAAAACGAGTATCAATCATTTATAATTTGCTTGTGCAGAGTTAATGACTCTTAGAGTTAACGATATCTGCCAAAAGGTACATTAGGTACTTATAGTACTCAGTAGAATTTGTAAATAATGTCGTCAAATTAAAATTACGAAATCAAATAAAAGTAGTATCGGAATTAAAAAGTATAAAGCCACTTAAACCTCAACAATAAACCTGAGTGCGCCGATGCACTACACAACAGAAGTGAGTCGACGCAGTGTGCCGGCGCGATCTCTTCCCTCACCACTCACAATACTTTAATCACACTCGAATCGCTGCAAATTGCTTTTAATCCACTCGATAGATGGCGTTTGTACAAAAGACTTGCACGCCCCTCACTCTACACTCCACATCGTGAACTCGACTCTATTGTAATACAATAAGATGACAATTTGACTGCATGGTCGGATCACGAATTGAAAATGAGAAGTCCCCAATAAAAAGGTGTAGTGATCGACTCTTGACACGAGAACAAGAAGCTAACAGAGTACCAGTTTACAACAGTCAAGTAAAGTTATCGCGTGAAATTTTAGAAAATATAAAATTATAGATATATAGAGATCTCTTAACCTAATTAGTTTTATACTTTTCAAAACGTCATTATAGTTTCACTTAGCAGGTACAGTAGATATAAAATACTAATAGTAAATCGTGATATATTTTCAATCAATCTTATCGTCGATATGTAAAATTCCATAACCTTATCGCCAAAGAGAATACCTGCTCCTTACAGAGGAGACCGGAGCCCAGCAGTGGTAGTATCGTGTACTCTGTAAGATTACACATCTCGTGTGAGACCACTCTTGCTCTCCACTTCACTCGCTCGTAATTAACAACTCCTCTATTGACTCTCACTTGTTATACCGTACTCCTTTCATATTATTGAGTTTTAACCGAATGTCAAAAGGAACTAACTACCCTTTGTTAGTTTACGAGTAAGTTAACTCATCTAAGTATTTATTTTATTTATTTATTTAATACTTTATTGTACACGACAGAAAAAAAAGTTATATAAAAAAAAATGTTCACAAAAGGCGAGCTTAATTCAATACTGAGTTTTCTTACAGAAAACCCAAAATAAAACATACAGTAAGTAGAATTTAATGTAAGGTAGAGAAGTGTACAATATACATAGAATATATATTAATATACTTATACATATAATAATAATAAAAAACATAAATACTATAATAATACAGATAAGCGAGCCCCCCAAAACCCTACCTTACGCCCGAGTCGACCATCAGACCTCGTGGGGGGCGGGCAACGTGCACAACCTATTCTACTAGCGCGGCAAACAAGGTTCAGGTAACCCACTCAAAATGGAGAACCAATTAAATAGTACACGTATAGGGCCGCTACCCGGGGGCGAGCGCCGGGGCACGTCTGGAGCTGACGCTGGACGTGACAGCATGCAAACCGTCAGCGGCTCTCTGCTGAACAGGCGGGCGAGAGTCGGGGAACCCGAAGGGATTACAGCCGATCAACGGGGGGAGGGGACAGATGATACTTTGCAGAGTAGGGCTTCGCCCACAGGCTCTGTCGGTTCATCTGTATCGACCACAAGCAATTCTCAACAAAACGATAAACGCAAAAAGTGGTCGACGCAAGAAACTGAAGAGCTTATGTACTGCTACTTTAAAGCAAGAGCAGGAGGATCCGGTTATATAAACAGATTACACTCACTATTTACAGAACGAAACCCACATAATCCCAAAATTCATAATTTTAATGGCAACACACTATCTAACCAAGCACGCAGAATTATAAAACAGAATGTCATATCACAGGAACTTTTAGACCGAATACAAAAACAAGCAGAGGGAATTATATCAAACGAACCATGTCACGAACCTATCATACACACTGAAACATCACTACCTACATCACTCACACCATCACAAACAACACTCCAACACAACAACATCACAAACACTACTACAATTGATTCAGAACAAGCAGAATTAATCAATCAACTCACAAGCAACATAGAAGTTAATGACAATCAGGATCCATTAATCTTAAACTTTTTACAAACCCTAGCAGATACAAAGAATACTCCTATAGCAGAACGATCTCTCTTACCAAAAGCAAACATCAATAAAACTTTTCTTAGTAACTTACATACACTAAACAAATATTTACCGAATCTATTAATCACAAACAACAATCTGCGGGAAATTAGTGACATCATATATGCTGCCGCTAAAACTTTAATAACTACAAATAAACAGACACCTTATACGCCGATAGATACAATTAGAAACAAAAGAGACCCCGTTTGGAAAATACGAATAAATAAAAAAAATAGAAAAATTTAGGAAAGAATTAGGACACATCACAGAAATACAAAGAGGAGTCAACACACCTAGAATGAGAAAAAACAAAGATAAGCTATTTACAAAGTACAATATACAAAACGAAAACGATCTCAATAATACAGCAGAAATCCTAAAACAAAAAGTTAAAGCATTAGCAGGAAGAATAAAGAGGTATGTAGACATGAACAACAGGAAAGACCAAAACAAATTATTTAAAGAAAACGAACACAGATTATATAGAAGTTTAGGAAATAAAAACACCAGTGATACAAAAATACCGAGTAAGGAAGGAGTAGAAGAATTCTGGAAAACAATATACTCTAAGCCGGAACAATACAACACGAACGCTAAATGGATTAAAGAGATAGAAATTGCATCTAATCATGTTCATACAGTTAACACAGAAATAATTACAGAAGAACAAGTTAAAATCGCCATTAAAAAACTACACAACTGGAAATCTCCCGGAATAGACAAAATTCAGAATTACTACTTAAAATATTTCACTAGCACTCATAAATATCTAGCAATACTTTATACAAACATAGTTTCAGGTACAGAAATACTAGAAGATTGGTTCACAACAGGTCAAGTCATACTCATACCCAAAAATCAAAATACAGAAGATCCTAAGAACTGGCGACCTATAGCGTGTCTGCCGAGCATCTACAAGGTGCTTACCTCGGTACTGGCAGATATGCTATATGATCACTGCCATAACAACAACATTATTGCAATAGAACAGAGAGGTTGTCGACGTGGAGCTAGAGGCTGTAAAGATCACCTTATGGTTAATAAAGCAATAGTCGAAGATTCACACAAAGCACAGAAGAACCTCAGTATGGCATGGATAGATTACCAGAAGGCCTTTGACAGTGTTTCACACGAATGGCTTCTAAAAGTACTGGATGTCTATCAATGCCCAACTTTGATTAAACAATTTCTACAGTTAACCATGCCATCATGGAGAGTGATCATTCATGCACGCGGCACTAATGAGTCAGTGGTTACCGAGCCCATCTACATTAGGCGGGGAATATTTCAGGGCGATTCGTTATCACCCTTACTGTTCTGCTTGGCTTTGAACCCGCTCTCGTTCATTCTTAATAAGTATGAGATGAAGGGGTACAAGCTTAAAGACAGTATTTGGGTTAATCACCTGTTATATATGGACGACCTCAAGGTTTACGCGAACACCAAAAGTAACCTTAAAGTGTTGCTGCAGAGCGTGGAGGTATTCACGGCTGATATAGGCATGAGATTCGGATTGGATAAATGTAAGACCTTAGACATAACAGCAGGACATCGAAGCAGAGCGACAGGGCAGGGACACGTACTACTAACAGGTGAGGAATTCGAACAATTAGGTACAAATGACACTTACAAATATTTAGGAATACATGAATCAGGTAAAATAGAACACAACACAATTAGGGATCAAATTAGTAAAGAATATTTTAAACGAATTAAAAAACTACTCAACACACATCTTAACTCTAGAAACATTATTAAAGGTATAAATACATTTGCCGTTCCAGTACTACTCTATTCATTTGGTGTAATAAACTATAAAACTAGCGACCTAAAAAAAATTGACGTAAAAACTAGGAAATTATTAGCAATTAACAAAGCCCATCAACAAAAATCTGAAATAGAAAGATTATACTTACCAGTAGAACAAGGCGGTCGTGGACTACTAAATATAGAGAATACTTATAAAACACAAATACTAAAATATAAACAATACTTAGAAGATAACAATGATGACCTTATAAAAGCAATAGTTAAACACGATAAAAACAGAATTAAGTACTCAATTATAAAAGAAGCTTTAGAAATAGAAACTGAATTAAACCTACCGCGAAGAAGTAAACACACCAACGAAGAAATAAAATCATCCATAATTAAACATCAAAATAATAAATGGAGAAATAAACCACTACATGGACAGTTCCCAAAGAAAGTGTTAGATCAAACCAATATAGATACAGAATTATCATTCAAATGGATTAAAAAACAGCACATAGCACCTAGCCTAGAATCATCAATATTCGCAATACAGGACCAAGCCATCATGACCAGACAACACCAACGAGATATCCTGAAAGAACCAGTAGATGGAAAATGTCGCTTATGTGTCTGCAAGGATGAAACCGCGCAGCACATCGTTTCCGGTTGCGAGAAACTGGCGGGAACATATTATGTCAAACGACATAATAATCTCGTCCAATACGTCTACTGGTGTCTTGCCAGGAAACATGATATAGAAGTCTCTAGCCTCTGGTGGAAGGAAACCCTCATCCAACCACAAATAAAAGAAAACAGCTCAGCAAAAATACTTTGGGAAATGCCCGTACAAACCGACATCACCGTTACACACAATAGACCAGACTTAATTTACACAGACAAAACCAACAACAAAACATACCTAATAGATGTAACCGTTCCCTCAGACTACAATATTGGCGCAAAAGAAATAGAAAAACTAAGCAAATACCACTTACTCAAAACTGAAGTTAGTCGACTATGGAAAACACAAACAACTGTCATCCCAATAGTTATAGGCTCAACTGGTACAGTAGCAAAAAGCATCACAAAATACATAGACAAACTACAAGCTAACATAGATATTTCCATTTTACAAAAACAGGCAGCCATACACTCATCAATAATAATTAGTAAAGTTCTTGGAGACACAGTATTTACAAACTCACAAAGCCACACAGACGATACACATCCACCCATCCACACAACGCATCCAAACACACAGACAACCTCTCATTCTTCTCACACACCTAACACAACAACACAAACACTAACTCAATCAAATCCAGGAACTCGAAGACGCAGGATAAGCTCTGACGACACAGATACAACTCAACCAAATACGCAAACAACCTCTCACTCAGACCACACAACTAACACAACACAACAAACACTCACACAATCAACCCGAAGGACACAAAGACGCAGAATAAGCTCTGACGACACAGACATTACTCAACCACACACTCAAACAACCTCTCAATTGCCACACTCTCTTAATACATCACAGCAAACACACACAAAACCAACATGCAGAACCCGGAGATGTAGAATCATCTCCGAAGACTAAAAACGAGCAGGGAAGCAGATTACCCTTTTTCCCGTGGGTCATGGGACGGGGTATTCTGGGAAAAACCCGACCTAAGAGGTCGAGAACGCGAGCCGTTACACCATTTCAGATAAGCGAAATAAATATAACAACTATACCAAGAAAATAGACATATTATATACATATTATGTACAATAATAGTGATAAAATGAGTAGTATATATTGTCATTTTGAGGAAATGCAAAATGAAAAGTATCGTCACTATATTCAAAAGGTAGAGAGATGAAAAGTATTTTGTTATTCTAGTAAAGAGTAAAGATAGTTTTTGATAGCTTTTTGTTTAATTACTCCCAGTACCAAGTCCATAAACAACACATGAACAACTCATGACTCTGTTACGTCTGAGCATCAAACAGTTTGATCCATCATCCTCCTCTCCTCTCGTAATCTGCACTCTCCTCGATGTAAACCCTCGTTCACAGCATCCTTTACCGTCGCAAGTGTCTCCGCACAACACGCGCTAATTCCGCGAGTGTCTGCCCGTCCCTCCCTCTCCTCCCTTCCCTCCTCGCTCTAAGAGACCGTAATTACCAAACAGCAAGTGCTCAGTGTAAGTATGTGGTGAGTGGTGCTCAGTGTAAACCGCGCTTAATTAACTCATTGTGAGCGCCATGACACTCGCGTCGCTCGACACTAATCACTGGACGAGGACCTGTCGAGTACTGTACACGTAATTAACGACAATTATAACAAGTAATTACTGTAATTAACAATGCTTTAATGTTGGACAGCGCATACCAATTGAAGCCAAAGCTAACTTTTTTAAAAATAAATTGACTGTAAAACTAGTTTACCATTCATAGATAATTTTTAAAATACAAAAACTTAAATTATATTAAATAATTAATTACAATATAATTACAAACAATTCAATTTTTCATATTAATAATTGCTCAAAGTGCCAAATACTACAGCTATAAAATAACACAAAACGAAGTAAACTAGCCACGTATTTCTTAAATGACAATGGACAAATTTTAAAGAAGTATTAGATGTAAGTTAATCAGCAGCTGTGGATCAGTATTTGTAAATTACACATAATACTATCATTTAAACTAGCGAATAATTTAAGTCTATAATACATAGCAATACCATTGACGCCCAGTTTCAGTATAATACTATAAGTAATACAACATTTCCATTTAGTCGTTTCCATCTTGAGAGGAGAGTAATCTGTGTAATGATTTATAACATTTGTGATCGCTCGCTTCCGTCGCTTGTTTCATCATTCGGAAGAATTGTATTCAATTATGTTTCAATTGATGTAATTCACTTGTTAATGGAGTAGAGACGGTCGAAGGGAACGAATCTTGACGATTTAGTTATTAGCGCGATTACAGCTCGCGAGGGATGTCCGGGGGAGGAAGTGGGAGAGGGACGAGGGGAGGGGGGCGGTGTCACTTGAACACTGAGGGCTAAAGTATAAGTGAAGTTTTATTTGAGGTTAGTTAATTTACTATTTTTGTAATACTTTCACCTTAACGAGGTTGTATTCACTGAGTACATTAAAGTTCCACAGGTAGGTATTAACAATTTTGTGACTTAATATTTTATAAACTTACGGTGGTAGTCATTTTATTTGACACTAGCTGGCCCACACAACTTCGTGTGCGTCACATAAGGAAATTTTCTCACCGTTTAAACCTTCTCTGGACTTCTACGAATATTTCAAGATTAAAATAAGCCAAATCGGTTCAGTCGTTCTCGAGTTTTAGCGAGACTAACGAACAGCAATTCATTTTTATATATAAGAAGATAATGGCATAATTTCATATTATAAGTGATGTTGTATGGTTTTGTTTTATTCCATGAATATGTTAGTTATATTATTTGATTTTTAATGAGAACATCCCATGTATGTCACTCCGAGTATGACGAGTACTGTAACAACCCATTACTGTCCATGTCCATTGCTGGATCATGTCTCCTCAGAAGAGGGATATTAAGAGCACCTACATAATATATCAAAAGTATTATAAATTTAAAAAAAAACGATTGATTATCTAACTTAGTAAAATCCATGATGACATGATCATTAAAAGTTAACCAAAACTACATAAAAGCCGTCTATCTTATAATTGCCTTGATATTCCTGAGTAGTATAGTAATGAGTCCATTAGCAGTGATTGTCGTCTGCCTACCTAGAGCTGGTCTGAGCTGGTGATTGTGTGTAATTACTGTGTCGCCGCTCTTACAGCTCATTAAATAAGACGCGTCCAGAGCGAGGGGGGAGGGGGGGGGGGGTGACTACACAGAGCTAACACAGAAGTAAAGCAAAATGTGTACATTTATGAAATTGTGTTATGATTCGACTGGACCAAGATACAACTGATGGAAATTCAATTAGGAATATATGAAAAAAGTTTATTTGATTTAAAAATAAAAGTGGTTCTAAGTTGCATTTCGATAGGTCATTCACTTCCCTTCCTTTAGCACAAGGTTACAGATCTACCCTGTAATAATCGTATTAATAGTAAAAAGATTACAATGACATAGCCAAAACAACTTAATTTTTCGATTACTGGGAAAATTGCTATTCAATAAACTAATGATGAACAATTTGACGTCGATGACAATCATTATAATGAACGCTTTTTTAATAAAATAAATACGAATTAAATGTAATATAAGTTTTAGTGAAGGGTTAGTGTGATCATAGAACTGTGTAATATTTCTGTATATATGTATGTTGTGTAGTGAAGTGAATCGCACAACATTAGCGCTCTCTGTTCCTGAGGGTGTAATGAGCCTGTATTAGTACTATTGTACTGCCTCACTGCCTCACTGCCTCGCTACCTCACTACCTCACCGCTTCACCGTTAAATACAAAACTACTTCAATTTTATTCACACTAGTTCAATATTACGAAGAATATGGAATATTAATACTATTCTCATTATCATAATTATAATAATATTATAAAGGCGAAAGTTTGTAAGTATGGATGGATGTTTGTTACTCTTTCACGTAAAAACTACTGAATGAATTTGAATGAAACTTTACCACAATATAGCTTATATATCAGAATAACACATAGGCTACAATTTTTGATAATACGGGACGAACCTGAAGTCCACGCGAACGAAGTAGCGGGCAAAAGCTAGTAATAATACTATGTAGGTATATGTAATATTCGAAGGACCAAAAAGGTTTGAATCAAAGTTACCTAGCTGAGTGATTATACTGTGTGCGATTACTTCTAAGTTTATGATATTACAATACTAAAGGGTACCTACTGCAATTTCGTCTGCGTCACATAAGACAATAATTCATTCGTGTATTATTAGAGAAAGTTGCACAATTAATGTTTGAAGCCATAGTTCCAGTTCATTACACGTACTCATCAATATTATTGACAGTATTCAAAGATTGTCAATAACTAAACAACTGCGTGTGTGTGTCGTGTGAGGGGGAAGCTGTAAGTTATTAATGTCAAATGATCGGTAGTGAATGACATCAGGTACATTGTGTGAAGATCGCTCGTTCGTTATCAAATTATTAAACGTTTTTCATCTTTTTATTAGAACAAACCGCGACTAGCCTAATTTGGTTCTATTCTCTCCGTCGTGCACGCGATTATACACCTTATCTCACCACAATAGAGAGTAGTTTCCTCTGGCGTGGTGTTCGCATGAAAACCACGTATGAGTAATTGCTTTTCATTACGTCTCTATTGTAGTCTCCGCGGAGGGCGACGGCGGGGGTGAGGTAGCCGGGCGAGGGGAGGCCGGGGGAGGGGGAGAGTTCGACCAAATTGCGAACAATTACAGTCGAATGAAAAAAAATTAAAAAGTGAACCGCAGATAGAAGGTGGACGGCGTTATGCAGAATAGAACTACGCGCGCTATTGTACACGCGATGAATTTTCATGGTTCACTTTTGTATTGGGTTTTGTAAATGTGGATTTTTGTAGTGAATTTTAGAGGAATCAGTGCTAATAAATTGAATGTTAATTTAGATTAGGAGGAACTGACTTATAGCTAACGATCTTCAGAGCTCATGAAAATTGAAAAAAAAATTATGGCAAATAAAACTTACAAATTCGAAAAAACTTAATATTTAGGAACACAATAATTAATTACACCTTGATATGATATTAAGGGGCGCGCAATTAACTAAAGCTGTGCACAATAATCGCACTCAATACCTACTAGAACAATCATCATCATCATCATCATCAGCCTATAGACGTCTACTGCTGGACATAGGCCTCCCCCAAACCTCGCCATATCGACCGGTCCTGCGCCATCTGCATCCAGTGACCTCCCGCGATCTTGACCAGCTCGTCGGTCCATCTCGTGGGGGGTCTACCAACGTTGCGCTTACCGGTTCGTGGCCGCCACTCTAGAACTTTTCGGCCCCAACGGCCATCTGTTCTTCGCACAATGTGTCCTGCCCATTGCCACTTCAAAGATGCAATTCTTTGGGCTATGTCGGTTACTTTAGTCCTTCTCGGATCTCCTCATTTCTGATTTGATCACGCAGAGAGACACCCAGCATAGCCCTTTCCATTGCTCTTTGAGTGACTCTGAGTCGTCTGATAAGACCCATCGTAAGCGGCCAAGCCTCTGACTAGAACAATGTCACTCGTTATTACGAATTTCCATAATTACCACTTACCATGACACTTGCAGAGAAAAGTCAAGCAACAATTAATAATAATGATTATCTTAAAAATGAAATGTTTTTACAATATTGAAATATTGATATTTTTGGAATCGTTGTTGTTTGCGACCATGTTCAAGAAGGAGGACATTATTAAATAAACTGTTATACAGGGTCCCGATATTTCAGCACTGTTTCAAGCGCCATGATCACGGGAAGACTGAAGAACTGCGGGTAGGTCATTTAAGAGCAGACAAATCTGTCTACCCTCTTTCTGGTTCGTTTGCCGGTACCACTGGAACTCGAACTCACATTTCGACACACCACACTGACAGTATCGGCTGTCTTCCCGTGATCATGGCGTTTGAAACAGTGTTGACATATCGGGACCTCTCAATTAAGAATAATCGTGGTAAGAACCCGTTTAGTAATAATGTAAGTGATGTAGATAACCGCGAGTGTTTAAAGAAATTTAATATATTGTTTGTTTGTGTAGGTGTGGTTCCAGAACCGTCGTGCGAAGTGGCGCAAGCGAGAGAAGGCGCTCGGCAGAGAACACGCGCCCTTCCTACATCACGACCACGGTTAGTACACTATACTACACACACTACCAGCGGCGTGCAGTTCATACAAGCAAATACGCACTGCATACCCTATCATTTCAAATTTGCTTAAAAAATTGTAACAAAAAACGATTAAACGTTATATATTTAAACAAAATACTATATTTCGTTAACTATAATTGGCACACATTTAGCGTAAAAGTTAAATGAAATTGATTATAGAACATAAATATGTGAAAAATTACTCAGATTTATATTTCTGCATGCCCTGACTTAAATATGCATGCACGCCACTGCACACTACTCTACACAAGATAACGAGACTAAAGTACCAAACGTTATTTTACAGAAGTGGGTAGTAAACATCGAAAAAATCTTAGTGTCAAGCTTTTAACTCATGTAGAAGTAAAAAGCTAAGACAAGTAAAACGAACTCAAGCACGATAAATCTATCTTGTTTAGCACAGGAGTTCCAATGGCCACCTTCTGAATTCATCACTGCGATGCTGTCTTCCCGCGTCTGTATCTAAAAATGTAGTAAAGTAAAGTTTTGAAAAACAATCATTCAACTTAAATAAATGTACCATAATTTACATTAATAAAAAATAAAGAATCTGTTTTTACCTGAAACAGTATTAAAGCAATGATTAGCGTGTATCAGTAGTGTGAGGTGATTGTAGTGATAATTACACATCGCGGTGTCACGTGACACCCGTTGACACCGACTAGTAGGTGCCAGTAGCGACGAGCGTGTGATAATATGATAACAACATTGACACCTTACAGTTAACACTATGGGGCTGACACTACGATCTAACTCAACTTATAATGAAACATGAACAATAAACCATACCTAATACTGAATGAGAGTTACTGTTGAGTAGTTCCGAGAGTATACGATGAAGTGAAACAATTGGTTACTTCATTTTGAATTATTTAAATCTGGTCAAGGCGCACTACGGCGAAATATCTAGCGCACACAAGTTATTCATGTCAAAACTTTATGTTATACAATACATTTTTTTATAATTTGAAGGATAGCTAAATCAATTAATGACATGTCCCTCTTTAAACGAGGTTTAACAAAAGTCCTGTATGGGTAGGCGGTAGATAACGGCCTCTCTGCCCTGGCATTGCAGAGGTTCATGAGCGACGGTGACCGCTCACCATCAGGTGGGCCGTATGCTCGTTTATCTACCTTGCAATAAAAAAAAAAAAATCAATGTTATTCTATAGGCTTTTGTTTCTTTTTTTTATTTCCCAGTAGACAGACGAGCTAGCGGGCCACTTAATCGTAAGCGGTTACCGTCGCTCATGGACCCCTGCATTGTTAGAAGACACTGCAGGGTCTTCTAAAACAAAACAAAAAAAACAAAAACAAAACAACATTTTTTTTTCTATAATAATGTTATTATTTATTTATTTATTAAACTTTATGCACATAAATGGTACAATGGCGGACTTAATGCCTAAGGCATTCTCTACGAGTCAACCAAAGGTGGTGTAGAGAAAACTATGGTAGGTGTTATATGGTACGCATTTGGTGCAAATTCTCATTCTTAAGAACTTGTCACTCGAAATTACTTACAGTACTTTTACTTTTAATTTTGTGCGAAATATTCATTTATAATTAAAAAAAAATTATATCACGAATGATTATAAGAACCCAAGAAATAATTTGAGTTAATAATATAAGGTTGTCAACCCTACATGTCGCACACACACACACACACTTACGCGCGCAGTCATTATAAACAGATTATAATACGTTACGATCCATAATATATTAACTTAAACATGTTCCCTTTAACTAACACACATTACTTGAAATCGATTATCGACTCTTTTAGTTCTGTAATTGTAGGTTTGTGTTGTTCGTGTTCATTATACGTATATTTACACACGTTTACTAAACTATGGCTGAATGTATTCTACAAACTTTATATTAACTTGCACTGGACGTAACTATGTAAGTTCGGGTGGAATCTTGCAAGTTAAGTTCGACAAACCTTCCGGTTTCCGATTGAGCTGACATTTAGCACGCAGATGTATATCGCGTGACAATGCAATAATACGATAAAATGGCGCTGACCTGATAATGGATTCGGAAGGAAGTCATAGGAACATCTAAACTAAACAAGATAGACCTGTCGTGTTTGGCCTAATTTTACTTGTCTTGGCTAGCACTCTACTGATACAACATATTCAGGATCTTAAAAGCTTATGTTTAAAGTTTAAAATTCTTTAAAATAAATTATTATCCCTATTACTTTTAAACAAACAATATAAAACCAATATTAAAAGCGTTGAAAAGTTTAAATCACGTTTAAACAATTATCACATTGTAAACACACGGGGGTGTAATGTGT
This sequence comes from Trilocha varians, assembly GCA_030269945.2. Lineage (NCBI taxonomy): Eukaryota > Metazoa > Arthropoda > Insecta > Lepidoptera > Bombycidae > Trilocha > Trilocha varians. The sequence continues at coordinate 10,347,887 of AP028277.1, forward strand.
GAGTTGTCGCAGCGGCGCCGCTAATGTGAATATAACGAGCGACGCCACCACTGACACACTTTATTATCTGATTTAATAACATACTTTATACACATATATACCGATGACTGCGATACTAACAAATGGATACTTTGTCGTGAATTGATCTGATAAAATATAATGAGGCTTATAATAATATGTCGGAAACAACAGCTAATGACCTACAATATGATAAATGCATGTATATACCTATCGTCGTTTATTTACTAGACAGCTTATTATTTAATGGTTTAGTTAAGTTTAATATTTTATTTTAAATAACACTGATAATCTTTTAAGAAAATACTTCCAACATCAATTTCACGAATGCATTTCGTCAGTTCACATTAAAGTTTTTTTTTTTAACTCATTTTCAGAGACATATTAAACACATTTATTTTAAAATTAAAGTAAAGTTAAGTTAAAGTAGTTATTTATTTTGCTCACTAGTATTTCTGTAATAGTAATAATATCAGAAGTAATGATATCTCCCGAGGAGCGCGTGGTGTAAGGGCGCGTTCACACAGCAGGTGAGGCCGCGATACAAAACGCGCGTTGTTCTCCTCACACCTGCCCTACTCATCGAACTGATTACACTTATCAATATTGTACTAATATTTATTATAAATCAGCTCTAGTGGAAAATAATCATTGCTATGTTTTTATTTCATTGAATTTTCATTCCTTAATATGCTTCAAATATATCTAAGTATTGAATGAGACTAAGTTATCTGTCTGTTATGATTTTTTATTGTATTTTTGAGTTTTAACTAATTTTATAATGATTCCATGGTTTACCAGTAGTGAGTAATCAATGTTGCTCATGGGGAGACCATGTGTTGTAAGAGCATGCCTACTGGTACGTAACTTGTAAGCTAAGCTAGCCTTTTTATGATTAACAGTAAAAACTATTTTGAAATCTCGATAATATTGTAATAATGTTTATTTGATTTGTCCAGTAGTGGGCGAGTGGGGAGGTCCAGGCGAGTGGTGGTCCCTGGGTCTGGGTGCAGGGTTCGTTCACCCCGTGTGGAGAGACGCCGAGCCAGCCTTCAGAGCACTACTACACAGGTACATAATACTTATACTGATACTTGTACTTGATATAATGCTTGTACTGATAATTATGTGGCCTCAACAAACGAGAAAAAATTAATAAGGTTTTATAATTATTCATTTTTTTAAAATTTAGCTTCACTATAAACTAAACTTCCAAGATTTACTACAGATAACGACCTAATTGTGTCTTTCTATTATCTATAAGAGGTCATGGCTATCCACTGGCAACATCAGAGACCAAACCAAGCACGTTTGAAGAGCAGAGAGTTAAACTAGAGCTCTTAGCGATTGTTTTTGGTCGTAGACAGCAGTCTGTGAGCGACGGTAAACAATCAGAACGGGAGGCCTCTTGGCTCGTCTGCCTAGTTGGCTATAGTAAAAAGTAATTGTTGATAGTGCTGTAGGTTCGGAGAAGACTTAAAAACTCAAGTCTATTGTCAGCAGTAGGTGTGTGAGGTAGACCATAACTGCTCAGTTAAGGAGACCAGCTATTAAGTCCATTATTGTATGTGTTAGGTACGTGCTGGCGCTGCCTCCACCGGCCCTGCTGCCGAATGAGCCGGCCCCCTCCCCTCCACCGGCTCCCCCGCACGCCCCCGCGCACCCTCCCGCCCTGCCCCCCGCGCTCTCGCCCGCCGACACGCTCCGACTGCTGCACGAGCGAGCGCTACAACACAACAACAAGATCAACACGTAGCCACAACAACATTCATCACAAACAGAACAGAGTCTAAGAGTTGGAACCTCTGACTCTCCAGAGGTTCATGATACTAAACACTTACGTAGTTTGATAGATAACGGCCCCTCATTGCCCTGACATTGGAGAGGTTCATGAGCGACGGTAACCGCTTACCATCAGGCGGGCCGTAGACTCGTTTATCTATCTAGCAAAAGAAAATAAAAAAAACGTATACCTAAAAGGAAGAAACATAATAATAAATCTAGAGCCACTCAGCGACCAGATCGTAGGTACTTATAAATACCTACTACAGAGATTGAATTATTACTACATTGTATAATTTTCACTAATAAAAATGACTAAAACTTTGTTTTTCGCTAATTTATAACATTTATTTTGATTTTAATAACTTGTGTTATTTCTTAAAATACAACTGATTCATTTATACCTACATTGTTAAGAAACATTAAAATTGAAATACGTTGTACAAAACATAGTTTGTTGTCTTGTTAGTTCACATAGTTGGTTGATCACCAGAGCGCGCTGTTGTCGACGCGGCCGTAACGCGCGGCTCAGTCGACAGTGTGACAACATCTTTATATAGACAATCATTTGAACAAATCATTTTCTTTTGTAATATTGTTTTAGCGAAAATTACAGTTTCAATTTATTTCTTTCGTTCAATTTTAAAGACATTTTCTATCAAAAATAGCTAGTTTCATGGAATTTCGATACACGGAAAATGTGTTGTATCTACAGGGTGTCTTAGGACTATGCGACGACGAAGTATTAACAATTAAAGTACCATTTTAGGACAAACAAAAACAATGAAAAACCTTAGAATACAGTGTTACTAATTATCGAAAATAAAATGATGTTTCCTTTCAGCAAAACATCCTATCTCCAATATTAAAGGTACTTCTCATTCATGTCGCATAGTTTTGGGTCACCCTGTATAATAGACTAGTAGTTGTTAAGTGGTGTGCCTTACTGCTGTATGTTAGTTCACACATTCCACACGATCTCACAATTATATCTAAGCTTTCTCAACTGTACAGTAATTACTAGAATTATACATCTAGACATATAGACATCTTAGTTAAAAGCACTAGGTATAGTTTTATTAATATAAAAGGCATAACTAGTCGTCCGTATGTACAGTTAGTTCACACACTCGTACAAAACAAAAAAATGTGTCTGAGTTTAACAATAGAATCCTTATAATATTATTTTTCAGGATTTAGTTAGTTCTTTTATTTGAATAGTAGTGATTTAAAGTTTTTATGCAATGTATAAAATATAAAATTTATATTCTTTTCAAATTCAAAGATTGCAACAAAACAGTAAATCTAAACTGAGTTGTACATAATGTTGTAAATAATTGTAAAATATAATAGTATTAAAGAGATAGGTATATAATATATTATTATACAGGGTGGATCTGTAACTTTGGACAATCTGACGTGAGGTGAATCACCTGTCCAAATACAACTTAGTACCACTTTTATTTTGTGAATCGGTTAAACTTTTTTTTCTGACATTGTATGGAACACGTACGACTATCGTTGCGGACTTCCATACTATGATGATTTTTTTTATCCAATTCCTAAAATAAAAGTGGTTCTAAGTTTTATTTCAACAGGTCATTCACCCCACGTCAGATTGTCCAAAGTTACAAATCCACCTTGTATGTATATATAGCTATCTCTCAAACAGAATAACAAAATGTACACATAATGTAAGTATTACTCTATCTGCAGATTTTGAAACGAAAAAAAAACAAAAAGAAAATTCATATTAAACAGAAAAATCACAACTTTAGCAATGATATTGTTTTGTTATTCTGTTTGTAGAATAATAGTATTAGTTATGAATAGTATTAAAATAGGTATAGTGAATGACACGTAGAGAGTTTGCAATAAAGTCACATAATATTATAACAATAAATACATAAAAATTATATACGATATTATCTTTTATTTATATTCCAAAACATCTCTCCTAAAAACGTTAAAATTTAACTACCTATGTCGTTTTTGAGTGAATTTATAGGGATGTGTATTTTTCCAGTTGCTAATTCTATCAGTTGTACAATCCTTTTTATTAAAGTTTTAATTTATCAATAAATAGTTTATTTCAACACTACTTGCTAAAAGCGATGAAAGAAAATATCGTGAGAAAACGTGCATATTGGAGAAGGAATAAAAGAGTTTCGAAAATATGCTCAGTCTTCAGGTAGTAGCTTTATAATGTCAACAAGAATGAGCAATTCATCCGTATTGAAATGAAGTACTTAGTTCATTTGATTTCACTTCGCACTAGTGTCGCTGGACTACACCTGATCTTCTTCAGAATAAAGTACAAGTTTACAATAACTTCGTAATATATATGAAGTATTGTTATACTATGATATTTCTACGATGCACTTTCAAAAAATCAAACAAAATCAGAGTTAAAATACTCGTCATCTTACCATTAATTATTCGATCCAATATCAAGTTAAATTCCCGCAATCGCAAACTAATTTCACAGCTTGACCTTTTTAAATTTAATAAATTCTGTGAACAAAAGTCTTATTATAAAGAACGAGTATATCACAAGTGGCATGTATGTAAGTACATCGGTCTCAGTAATCCGGGGGTTCCTTTACAAAGAGACTCGAGTGTTTGGACGCAGATTCATTCGCGAAATTTGAAGCCGCGCTGTAGATTACACACAGACAGACGATTTAAATATCTGTGTTAATAAATGACCTGTAAATTTGTGTCACAAAATATTTTATTTCGTTCAGTCGTCAGTGTATTTAAAATTAGCGAGTAACGTTTCCCGATCATTTTTATAATTCGTTTCCATAAACTTTACTTTTCCTTCAATTAAAAGAAACTCATAGTAGTCGCTTCTTTAAAAAAGAGAGTTTTCTATAGAAGAGAGAAAAACAAGACTTTTTCAATGCTTTATCTGGTGGATGAATTGGCGTACCGTTCGCTGTTGTTAAGTGGGAAGTGTCGTATAAACTTCAACACAGCATTGTTAAAAACGGGGACACTGCAAGACCACCACTTAGAGACTAGTATTCAGATCTCTTTAACATGATAATTACATCACAATTATAATGGTTTTAAGGTTCCCTAAATTTACAGACAAAGATAAAGTATATATTTTTTTCTAAAAAGCTTTTAATATAACGAGTAAAGTCTCGTTGTAAGCGTATAGCACGAGCAAGATGGCGGCTTGTGTTTGTAATCCGTCTATCTGATAATATCAGTTAAGAGATCCTCACAACACGCCGTCCGTGGGCGGTAATCTTCTTAAACTGTTACTTACACCTCCCCCCCTCGCTCTCCGTCGCCTCCTCCCGGGGGCGGAGGGGGGAGACGCTGGACGGTGGTATGCAGTTATATTGTTAATAATTTAGTAATCTAATAAGATGTAGTTATTAACATAATTAAGATTGAGAAAAAATGTTTTAGGAAATTGGCAACAAATTTATAATTTTATTACTATAGGTATTATCTGTATTTAGACACATTAGTAAAAAGATAATAATTTTACTCAATTATTAGTTATTGTTAGAGTAAAAACATCGTTCACACGAACAAACTATTACAGATGAAGCGCGACTCTTAAATAATAAATTGTTCCACTGAAACCTGCTGAAAGAGAAGTCAAACATGAGTTAATATCAACATTCTAACTACCTTTATGTGTATTAATATTAATTTCAAGATTCAATGTGTACAATATAGGATAGGTAACGATTGGATTAAGAATTATGTTCATAGGCATGTGTCTTGTTTGTTAACTGTAGGTACAATCATAAAATGATTTCAAGAAAACTTAACCTAACTTTTTTCATTGCATGATTGCTAAATGTAGTTACAGCTCACCTGGTGGTACGTGATCACTGTCGTTTAAGAACGTTTAAAATGTAAAAGCATTTAGTAAAATAAAGAGTATTCTTAACTTCAATTACGCAGTAGATTAACTGAGAATATTATTATTTGCTAATAGTTCAGAGATATAGCTTTTCGCATTAGGTAAATATTTAGTTGAAAGTATGAGCTTTCTGTAGCGAATTTCAATTAATATTATATATATAATACTTTATTGTACACCAGGTAAAGAAAATTACAGTGACTTATAGTAATTAAAAAATAAGCACAAAAGGCCAGCTTAACTCAAAAATGAGTTTTCTACCAGCAAACCTAAGAAAAAAAAAAACTGATATGACATCTTACAGAGAGGTAGTGAAGTGTACTAAATAAACTATACAAATTACATACACATCAGCAGTCTTAGCACTGCCACTATATTACAATAAAAAAATAAAATAAAAAATAATAGTAATAATAAAAATAAAAAAAAGATAATAGATAAAAAGGTAATATGAGAATAACAAATAATAAAATATAAACTAAACACATACTGCTACGTTGAACATTGATACAGACATAAAACGTTACAAAAATAGTATCAAAAAAGAATCATTGCCAAAAAAAAGAAAAATAACTTAAATTACAGAACAGAAAGATAATAAAAATTAAGTGAGAATGCTTTTTTAATAATGGTTTAAAATAAAAACTATTTCAGAAACTTAAAGAATTATTATAATTTGTTTTGTTAAGTTGTTCCGTAACGTTATGATATACATATTTCATTATAAAAACTTTCATATTCAAACTGAATTTATTATAACTACTTTATGGAACAGTTTATAACATAATAATAACACAAGTTTATTATAGTTTACGTACATGGTTGCCTGGAAGAGATCGCTTTAAGCGATAAGGCCGCCAATTGTCACACTGTATTATTTGTACAATATCACTATAATTGTATTTCTATGTGGTGTTACAATAAAGAATTCTCTATCTATCTATCTATAATACAATTAAACTCATTTTAAAAGTGTAGAAAGCAGATATGTCAACAACTTTTTAACTGAATTAATTTAACAAATTTTCGTTTTAATAAACTGACATGACCACGCGTGAAAAGAAAATAAGTAAATAAGAAGAAATAACTCTTGTATGCTATTACAATGAACATACATAGAATAAGGCTGTATATTGTAGGATGGGTAGAGTCTAGAGAGGCGTGGCGATGGGCGTCGCTAATCTAATTACCGACGGGTAGAGTCCGTAGAGCCGTAGAGTTGGTAGAGTCGCGGTAGAGTCGATGTTTACACAAACAATTAAACTAAACACATTGTTTACCTCCAACCTGTTTGACGTGTGTTCTAGTTAGTTAACACGTTCGCTGCGATACGAGGTGTTATCGGCCCGCACCATGACTAGACGTTAGGGTGATACGCGGTCTATTAGACCCCACATCCTATATCATAGTTATGTTCTTCGCACCGGAAGTTACCGTTTTTCCTTGCCGCAGGAAAGTTGCAAGAAGGGTCATTTAGGCCTCGTGTAGCAGTGATCGTGTTAACTTATATGCGAGATAACTACAGTAGAGCTATATTATAAAAAGAGGTTTTTATAATAATTGCAAATGACAACAATGTTTCAAGTTTTTTGAATGATTTTTATGTTTTCATTGTATTGTTATGAATCAGAATTTTCAATCACATTACAGATTTTATATTCACTTTTTAAATTGTCTAGAAGTCGTCTGTGAAGATATTAGTCAAATAGCGATTATCGCTTTGAACTTAATTACTATTGTTAAATACAAAATTAAGTACATAGCTCCATAATAAGATAATGTACACTAAAACAAAAGACTTCTGACTAAAATAATAATTTCCAAATTTTGCGAGCAAGCATGAATACATACTTGTATGTTTGTTAGTCTTCCACATAAAAACTATTGAATAACCGGTAGAGATTGGACAGTAGGTACCAAATATATTTAAACAGTTTATTATCATCGTAGACGTCCACTGCTGGTAACAAGTGCCTCCAAACCTTACCATACCCGGTTCCGCGGCCTTGACCTTGTAGGAGGTCTGTCCACCCTGCTACTGCCGGTTTGTTGTTCCATATGCCATATATTTAGACGTCAATAGTCCTGTAGTCTATACAGGACCTCCTACAATTTTTAATAAATTGAGTGAGTTTAAAACCGCTGTGTGATCGCTTAAAAGATGGAGTTTGTGTTGATGTACTAAAGCAAGTATAGTTAATAAGTTTTTATAGACACTAGTATTTTTCTTTAAATTTTTTTCTTTATATTTTTTGCCTGTTGTTTTTGAGTTCCTGTAATTGTTTGAGTTTAATATTGTTTTGTACCTATTTTTACCAATGATGTGATCATCTGTAAGTGAACAAGCACAAAATCTTGTTTTCATTATATTGTTAATTACTTTTAAGCATGCTATGTGTGTTCTTTGTTGATGATCCTTTCTTTAAATAAATAAATACTAATATTATAAAGAAAAAAGGTTTGATTGTTTGTCTCGAATGGGCTCCGGAGGAGGGAGGATGATTGCTCTCCGACTCATTACCGCGACATCTGTGAGACAATGACGTCAGACGCACGACCGCCATTCTTACACAACATAGAATGAGCAGAAGGGTTGAAATGAAACGAAAATTTATTGAACTAAAAACATTAAGCCATAAAATTAATCATTGGTCCTGGCACTAGGACACACGTCTAGGTTGATTGTAAACTATTATACTATTGTCATTTTGTTTTTTGTAATTTAAAGTAATACAGGTATTTTTTGAATATACTGAACTATTTCGAAAATTCTTTAAGTAATTGTAATATAAAAATATGTTAATAAAGGCTGTACCATTGTATGTATGTGTACATGTTTGTACTCTAATGTAGTAGATACAAAAATAGCTGTGAGATATGATAATATTAAGACATGTAGGTTTGAACATTGCAAAACTTTCTTGATTGTTAAAAACTTCATAAAATGAAATAAATACCCCGAATTATACTATAGACAAATAGTTAAATAGGTAATTTCGTTATTTGTGAGTGTCATTAGTTCAAGAGTTCTAAACTAAATTTAAGTGAAAACAAATAAAACATTTATTTATTTGGGAAACAAACAGAAATATTCATAAATATTCCTCCCTTTTTAAAAAGGAAACGTGACTTTACATAAAAATACTTTGTTTTGAGAAGCAGGTATATAATTCCAGTATTTTGTACAAAAAGTGTAAATCTCACAAAACTATAGGCGCCATCAATGATCGCACGGATTATATTATTATCTGCAGACTTTCTATTTCAATAATAATATAAAAACGAGTTAAGAGTATTTCAGTGTACTTACAATTGTAATGAACAAAGAGGTAAGCTCCGATTGTGTTTAAACAAATAGTAATGTCAGTAAAAAGTGGTAATCTGTATCAGTGGATCCTCTCTCTCGACCCCACGGTTAACGACACAAAGGATTAAATACTTACAAATAATTAACAACTCACTAATAACATAACAATTGCAGTTCACTTCACGAATTATTAAAAAAATAAAATAGTTTTAAAATACCATCTTATACCGGCTGTTCCACGGGGAGTGCTCTGAGGAATTATTTGAGATGATTCCAACATCTCCCTTTTATCATTGTACCACTCGGCGTCGACGTGGAGTTCATCCCTACTATATGGAACCACCGCAGTCATCCACGGTTCGTTTCAGGAACACTTTTTTGCCATGCACCATCCGACTATGGAATGAACTCCCCTCCTCGGTATTCCCTGAGCGCTATGACTTGTCCTTCTTCAAACGAGGCTTGAGGAGGGTCCTTAAAGTTAGGTCGTAGGCAGCGACCCCTCAGTGTCCCCTGACATCGCAGAGGTTCATGAGCGACGGTAACCACTTACTACCAGGTGGGCCGTTGGCTCGCCTGCCTATAAGGCAATAAAAAAAAATTGAACTTGTTATTTTATAAAAATAGGTCGACGTCAAAAGTTCAATAAGTAACATAAAAGAGGTTTGACAGAAAATTTACATTGCTACTGATATTATGGTGCATTTCCACATTGGCTCTCAACTCTCATATACAATAAATGACGGTGATGGTCGACCAATATGAAAGTTGGAAGTTGGCGCGCCAATGTGGAAACGCGACATTACATTGGTGTGTTTAAAACAGTAACCACTTATTATTAGGTAGGTGGGCTGTAAGTCGTGGTGGCCGAGTGGTCGAAGCGCTTCCTTCCGAACGGGAGGTCGCAGGTTCAAAACCGGCCGGCTTGTACCTCTAAATCTAAATGTGAAAAAGATTTATGTGCAATTTTTCACAACACCACTGGCTAAAAAACGGTGAAGGAAAACATCGTGAGGAAACCTGCATGTCGGAAAAGGATTCTAAAAATCCTTTAAAGACATGTGAAGTCCCCAATCCGCACTGGGCAAGCGTGGTGGACTATGCCTAATCCCTCTTCTGAGGAGACCTGAGCCCAACAGTGGGCAGTAATGGGTTGGTACAGGGCTGTAAGCTATTAGAAAAACGTTTGCCTTGTAGAAAAGAAAACATACTAAGTGTAATAAATAAAATGTTAAGTGAGTATTCTGTACACACTGTTGTTGTGTTGTATTATGATCGTGTCAATTACAAACTTGATGATATTTCATTTAAAACATTCTGATCACAATACAGCGGGGAAACAATTAGCTTTCAACAATAAAAGGAACGTCTCAAATACACTGAAATATGATAAAAAGAGATAATAATCTCGTAATATTGAAGGGTAAATAGATATAGTATTAGTAGATGTTTTGCTTCGTACAATTCCGATTTGGAATGAACTCCCGTCCGCAGTTTTCCCGGAGCGCTATGACATCTCTTTAAACGAGGTTCAAGAAAAGTCCTGTATGGGTAGGTGATTTCCAAATATCTTTGCGCTCGGCTCATGAGCGACGGTAACCGCTTACCATCAAAGTCAAAGTCAAAGTCAAATCATTTATTTTCAAAGTAGATGTGGACACACATACATTTTGAAAGTCAAAAATAAAATCAAAAGTTCTACCACCAGTTCGCTAAAATTACGCCTCCGTCCTGAGAAGAACCGGCGCAAGAAACTCAGCGGGCATGTCTTTTTTTAAATTTAAATATATTGTTTTTTTTTTTTTTTTTTTAAATATTTTTTTACAATATTTTCGTTTTTTACAAATGTATCAATTGAAATGGTCCGGGACGAGCGCCTCATTCCCATTTTGTGCAGTCATTTATGTAATCATTAAGTTTATAATATGCTTTACTGCATAGCCGTTCTTTGATAACTCTCTTAAACCTATTTATAGGCAATGTTTGAACGGCCACTGGGATTTTGTTATAAAGCTTTAAAGACAAACCCTGGAAAGAATTACTTATTTTATGTAATCTAGATGCTGGCAACGCAAGCTTGTTTTTGTTCCTAGTGTTAAAATTATGAATATCCGAGACTTTAGGAAATTCATGAATATTTTTATGCACATACATTAAATTTTCATAAATGTATTGGGACGCTAAAGTTAGAATCTTAATTTCCTTGAATTTGTCCCGCAAAGACTCCCTTGGGTTCATATTATAGATTGCACGAATAGCTCTCTTCTGCAGAATAAATATTGTTTCTACGTCGGCAGCATTGCCCCATAATAGAATACCATAAGACATAACACTATGAAAATAACTAAAATACACAAGGCGAGCTGTGTCCACATCAGTGTATGTTCTTATCTTTTTAACCGCGTAAGCTGCAGAACTGAGCCTTCCCGCCAACCTAGTAATATGGGGGCCCCACTGGAGCTTGGAATCCACCGTTATACCAAGAAAGACAGTTGACTCAACAAGTTCCAATGTTTCACCACTAATAATAACATTACTCTTAACTTGTTTAACGTTAGGTAACGTAAATTTTATGCATTTAGTTTTCTTACTATTTAATAACAAATTGTTAACACTAAACCAATGAACTACACGCGAGATGGCATCATTCACATCGTCATAGTCAAGTTCTTGACGTTTAAGTCTAAATAATAAAGATGTATCATCTGCAAACAATACAATCTCGTGACGTGCTTCTACAAAGCTAGGTAAATCATTTATATAAACTAAGAACAAGAAGGGACCCAAGATAGATCCTTGAGGGACACCCATTTTAAGCATGACACCGCCGGATCTCTTTCCTTTAACATCGACTTTTTGTATTCGACCTGATAAATAAGAGGTTATAAGATCTAACGAAGCGTCCCTTATACCATAAAAGTGTAACTTCCTTACTAATGTATCATGATCAACACAGTCGAAAGCTTTGGATAGATCACAAAACACACCAAGTGCATCACGTGATTTCTCCCATGCCTGAAATATATTTTTAACTAAATTTACACCCGAATCAGTAGTGGAACAACCCCTAGTGAAACCAAATTGTTTATTATGAAGCAGGTGATTTTTATTAAAATGAGTTAGAAGCTGATTAAGAATTATTTTCTCAAAAATTTTACTGAGCGCAGGTAGTACAGAAATAGGCCTAAAATTTGAGGGGTCTGATGTACTACCTGATTTAAATAAAGGTATTACTTTACTGTGTTTCATTAGGTCCGGAAATACACCAGTTTTAATACACTCACTGAAAATTTCAGTGAGAAACGGTGCAATTACGTCTATTATATGATTAATAACCTTAATTGATATTCCCCATAAGTCAGGAGTTTTTTTAACATTAATAGTTTTAAAACTTTTTATGATATCACTTGTATTAATCTGACTAAATTTAAAATTGACTTTACATTTATGAACATGATTTTGTAACAGTGATTCGGCGATGGCAGGAGACGAAATTAAAGACTTGGTGGTGGAAGACGGTATTTCTGAAAAAAAGTCTTCAAAAATACTAGCTATCTCTTGTTGAGAATTTATAACTTTATTATTAATTTGTAGTGAAAATTCAGAGTCATTATGTATTACTCTTCCAGCCTCCCTATTGATAATGTTCCAAGTCATCTTAATTTTGTCTGGTGCATTTTTTATTTGCCTAGATAAGTGTAGTGATTTTGCCGCAGCACAGACTTTTTTGAATATTTTTGAATACGTTCGGACATACTGTTGGAATGATTCACTATGATTATATGACTTTTCATAATACAAGTCGTAAAGTCTTTCCCTGCTTCTATAAATTCCAATAGTAGCCCATTCACAAAAACTCTTTTTATTTTTTAACTTGAATAACTTAGGCACAAATACATCATTAAATTCTTTATTAATCAAGTCAAAAAAATCGTTATACAAGGTATTGGGGTCCTTGCTGCTGCTCAAATTACACACTTTTGTTGATACATTTCTCCTGAACTTTTCTATACGGTTACAATTTATAGGAACGAACTCAAGCATTTTTACATTATTATCATCTGATTTACTTTTAAAAGATAAAAATTGACACAGTGATCAGAAGGTAAATCATTAATAATACATTTTTGGAGCGGCTTAATGTTAGTGAAAATATTGTCAATGCATGTTGCCGTTGATTGAGTAATTCTTGTTGGTTCATTGAATACATTAACAAAATTATATGATTTGAACAATGTTCTGAGTCTAATAGTGGTGTTACTATTTTCTAATAAGTTGACGTTGAAATCACCACAAATAAAAATAGGTTTATTAGACTCAGAAAGTTTTATTAAAACATTCTCCATTATTTCTTCAAATAAATCATATAATGAATTTGGGGGTCTGTAAAGACTTACCACAATGAAGCGCTCTAGTTCCACAGACGCGATTTCAATAGTCCTTTCCACAGAGAGTTCCACTATATCCTTGCGAACTTTACATTTCAAACTTTTGTGTACAAGGATTAGGGACCCTCCGCGAATCGCTATCTCTCTGCAAAAAGAACTTAACATTTGGTGATCCTTAAAATTAAACATTAATTGTGGACTTTTTAGCCAATGCTCAGTTACACATAAAATATCAATATTTCTACCATTTAGAAATAATTCCAATTCAAGTTCTTTACCCAACATACCTTGTAAGTTCTGGTGTACTATATTAATAACATTCTTTTTACTACTTTGTGATGGGTTTTTATAAATAATTTTATTTGTTTTAATGATGCAAGAGTCTAACTCCTTTGTCTTAAAACTTAAAAAAAATCAGATGGGCCGTAGGATTATCTACCTTCGATACTAGAAAAAAATCTGTTGTGTAGGTATATTAACAAAAAACCATGTCCATATATGTTTTGTCATTTCTTTTCAGGGTGGTGAATAGTTTTTGGAAATTTTGTTAGATCCTATTGATTTCATGCGTGTTTTTTCACACGAGAAAACACTTTTAACTTTACATGTTTAATTTTGTTATTTAAAGTTGTCAATAGTTTTACTATTTATTCTATTATTTTATTGAAACACCCTGTATACGTGCTCTAAGTTATTAAATTAATAAAATATGAAATCATAGTTATTAGCATTGTTAGAGCCCTTTACAATAAGCGGTCAATAGTTGACCCCCGCACCCCCCGCTAATACTACTCACATGTGACATGTGCACGAGAGTATGAGTCTATATGAGATGTTAGGCTGTTTACACAATGTAGGAATTAGGGCGATGTACACACTCACCACAATATTAAATATTTCAAGCTCGTTTTGGTACAGTTTTGTTCAAGATTTTATGTGGGTTGGTGATTGCTTACTATCTGGTGTGTCGTATGCTCGTTTATCTATCATGCTCTAGCACAGTTAAAACTTTTTTTTTTTGTTTTGGTATCTATTCTATCAACATCTGAAAAAGTATTTATTACAGTTAAAAAAAAGCTCAATAAGTGATTTATTTGAATATCATTTTGTACGTTTATACAGGGTGTCCCGGAAAGAATGTCAGGGTGTTTGAATATAAAACTTTAATTAAAATGAACCCTGTACTTTTTGAAGTACTAATGTTATAAATAATGATGTTTTTCACCCTTACGGTCATTTCCAGCGCCTTAAGTTTTTTAATAATAAAAAATGTACCTGAATACTCCACATCACTCTGTATCTCAATGTCTCAGTTAGTTTACCGAGTGCATCCCTAATGTCAGTACAAATCGTTGTATAAACTTAATATCGTCTAAACTGCAGGGCGGAGCGGGGGGTGCGGGGTGGGGCAGCGCGGGACAGGGGGAGGGGTGTGTGTACAAACAGAATCCGGTTTTATTGCAATGATCGGTTATCGATTCCGGTTATAAGCCGCTCACCGCTCACCCGGATGTAACCTGTAATATCATCCGGTAGTGTGTGGCGACCTTTATATGTAATGGGGTTTGTTATTCATGATTTTTTTGGTTCTCACATATATGTCGAATATTAGTAGAAAGTTTATTTTTTATTTGCAACACTAGTTTAAGTTTATGAAATGTCAGATGTCAATGTGAGAGATGACGTAAAAAGAGGAATATTGAAAAGTAACGATTGATACGATTAAAATTAAAATACACGAAGAGTTTTCATTTCCTACATATAGACGTTATAAATAGTTTAAATTAATGTATGTGATCATGTATGTCTCTTACTTTACTTAAAAGATAAGTTATAGAGATACGTAGGTTGAAGGCCCGACCTGTCTTAGCTATAGTGCGTTATCTATTTTCAATTCGAAACTTTTCTTATTAATTACCCACAAAAAGCCATGTGATACAATTTTCAAGCTAAAAATAAGAAAATAGTGACAATTGATTAAAATTATTTGAAAACCTTTTCGTAAAGTTGTGTTTATTTGAGTCAGAATTAGTACAAAATTCTATATTTCACAAGATTCCACATGAAAAACCTTAAGTAAGAAAACAAATACTAAATTCAATATAAATAAAAGATCTCACAATATATACCTGATGTACCACAGTGATTAAACTCAGTGACTTGCACACTATTCAATTCAATTCAAAAGCCTTTATTTTCAACCTTAACATTAACAAATAAAACTTACAACTAACTTATCCTAAATTGCATCGGATGTGCCCGCTGCTGTGGTCGGTGTGTCCTGTGACACGTAGGCCTATTCCAGACTCTTCCATTTCTCTCTGTCCATGTTTTGCCTGCTATCTTCTTGACGTCATCAACCCATCGTTTGAACCGTCTCCCTCTACTTGTTTTGCTGTCTTGCACACTATTAGTAAATATTAAATAACAATCAGAGTGAAATCACCCCACAATTCCCACGTGACATCAAACTACTCCTTAGCGAAACCCAGCCAATTAATTAAAATACAACGACATTGTCACCCTATTCCACAAACAAAACAACATTTAAATTTACTAGAATTTTATTAAATTCGATTGAATCAAAATTATTGCCACTCTACTGGGATCGATGTCAAAATTGGTCAAAGTCTGAGACAGAAGCCAAAATTGAGTACATGTGTAACACTTGTTTTGTAGAAATTTTTTAATCGTCTCATATTTTACAGATATAATATATTTTTGCTGAAAATGCAATATAGTGTAGTTTAATAATAAATATTTACAAGAAAATAAAATTAAAAATACAATATAAAAAACAGAGGGCCACTGCAGGCGAAGTCTACGACCCAAGCCATCAGTGGTCAGGGCTCAAGAGAGAGGAACCTCCTCACAATACGTGCCTTGTCAAGAACGACCGCCGCGCTGGATCATTTTATTTTCTTGTAAATGTTTTTTTTTTTAAATATAATGTAAAAAATAAGTGTATATATGAATACTAGCTGACTCGCGCAACTTCGTCTGCGCCGAAAAAAAAAATTAGGGGTGGACTACCCCTAACATTTAGGGGATGAAAAATAGATGTTGGCCGATTCTCATAAGTACCGGATAAGCACAAAAAATTTCATCAAAATCGGTCAAGCCGTTTCGGAGGAGTTCAAGTTCGAACACCGTGACACGACAATTTTATATATTAGATACAGATAATTTACAAAAATATTAGGTTTAAAGGTTTTATTGCAAAAAAATGTTTTTAAAAATATACTCAAACGCGGTAGTGATTCCGAGCAAACTCTCCAAATTCGTCACGGAGCGAACACTGTCGTTCCCAGACGAGTGGTTAATTGGCAAGTCTCAATAAAGGCTTATATAATGATTATTGAATTTGTTCGTATTGTAAACAATAGTTCGGCCGAGTTGCGAACACCCCTGGTCTCACAGCCGCCGGTAATAGTTAATAACATTTTATTTGTTCGTGTTATACCATCTCGGTGCACACTGTATTTGCACAGATTATTGACAAACCAGTGAATGTGCGTCGCGTGAGAAAAACAAACTTTACTTTCATTAATTTTATTGGAATTAATGATTTTATTGTTTATTGGTTCCTTTTGTTATTGTGTATTAAGAAATCAGTTTAAGAAAATTTTAACACCAATTATTATTTAAATTACTTTATTAATTATATTGTGGTTTTATGCTTATTATTTTCCCATATAATATCACTAAATAATCGAATATTACTACTGACTAATTTAGCTTGGACATATGAATGTCTAAAATAATCTACACTGTTATTAAAAAATTGTTCATAAATAATTAGGTACTAAAACATATTTTTCTTAACTAAATACAAATAAAACTAATGTAGGTGTTTAAATATCTTTGAAGTTATACGATTTGATTGTTTAAAAATGATTAATAATTTTAATTAAAACTCAACAAATATTAGTATAATTTACATTCTAATATAATTGTTAGCACGTGCACACTTCACTCTGAGAACCAGCACGTGTATGATAAGTCACACTGAATTATCATAATACATGTATAATGTAGATAACGCATAATGATATAACGATAACTAATAATAACTACGTGTTGTAGTATTATTGATTATATCGTGTTTGTTGCACCTGTTCTATCTCAGCTTTAAGCTTATCGTATAATATAATAAGTAGTATTATATTATACTTCTACACTACTGGCTAAAAACGGTGAAGGATAACATTGCAAACGGGATTCTGGAAATGCTTCTATGATATACAGGGTGATTTTCTAAAGAAGGTACATATTGCAGGAGGGTGATGAGTACTCTGTTCTAAAACGGAATATTACAAAAAATAGTTAAAATTACAATTGTTTTTTTAAATCTAATTTCGACAAAACTATCTCAAACATAAACAATTTAAGCTAAAATAGTGTTGACTAACGACCTCTAGTGATCTCGCGCACCCCACACCTCCGCCACACCCATCTGTCGAAAAACCATCATTTTGCAAGAATTTTAGATATTTTTAAGTTGCGATTACTAAGGCATTAAGCCATACTCTTTGGTAATATTATTTTTACTAGTCGTATATAACCATCAGCTACCATGACCTTCAATATGTACCCTCACTAAGAAATCACCCTGTATATGTGTAGTTTCCAATCCGCATTGGGGTCGCACGGTGGACTATGCCTGATCTACTGAGGAGACCTGAGCCCAGCAGTAGGCAGTAATGGGTTGTTTCCGGTACTAAACTTTAGAACTATAATGAGCTTAACAGTTCGGAAGAAAATTCTGTAGAGTTTTCAGTAGAAAACGCCAGACTTCTATTCAAAAACAAACCGTTGGAATCTCCAGTGTCATTTCAACAAAAAAATATCCTAATCGGTTTATTCAGATAAGAAATGTACGCAAACACGCACAGCTAAACATCCGTTAAAATATACATTTTAAATATAGCTATAAAAATATTTTGTTCAATATAAAAAAGAAAAATAGGACCCCACAATACTTTCCATCTGAATCATTTGAATTGATACACCCGAATATAAGTTATGCGGAGACAAGCGTAAAGCAACAGTCAACTTGATATTCTCCTAGTTTTGGGAAGCCGATCAAAAATTATTACTATCAAGGAACTAGTGGTCCATATTAACACAATGAGCGCAATAACAACCTCATAATAATATCAAGTTTATCAATTGTTTACAACCTGTATATATGTGGGTATATGCGTGTGTATGTGTGTGTAGTTAATGATGTATAATATAATCGAATAGTGTGTTATCTCGATAGCGAGTTGATATCGATGTAATTAGGCTCAGTTTGATCGAGTACTTCATGTTTTATTAAAACCTCGTTTATGGTGTGTCTGATACTAAGTCTATTTGTTATTGATTTGTAATTATATCTCTATCTATCAAGTCGTGGTGGGGTAGTGGTTGAAACGCTTGCCTTCCGTACGGAAGGTCGCGGGTTCAAAATTGGTTTGTATCCCTAAAACTTAATGTTATTGAAAAGGATTTTTAAACATCGACGAGATTATGTGAAGTCCCCAATCCGCATTGGGCAAGCTGATTACTGTCCACTGTTAAGGATCTCTTGGATAATTTTAGGGATTTCTAACTTTTCTTTCTGTCGTAAATAGCAGTTTTGTCGTAGAAAAACAACGATTTTGCTGTTGTTAACACTAACATCATACATACCATAAACTAATAAGTAACACTATACCTACTCTAATTGTTATCGTTAACGCAAACCGATATAGTTTCAATTAAATAGTTTTACTACCTCTGAACTATATACAGGGTGATAAATAATAATAATAATCCAGACCCTTATTTTTTTTCCACTTTCCCAAAAGGAGGAGGTTATCAAGTTGTCTAGATCGATTCAGAAAATTATTGTTCTAGATGAAAAGCGATGACCTTCGTGGGGTCCCATCTAAGTTTTTTTAAGAAGTGCAAGTAATTTCGGATCTTTGCTTCAAAATGTAAAATTTTAATGGGCAAAACTTTACGATTGCTGATTGTATGTTTGCGATTATTCCTTTTTCCTTGAGATTCGATGTCTTTCGTGGGCTATCACTTGTCCTTCTTCAAACGAGACTTGAAGAAAATACTAAAAAGTAGATAACGGCCCTGCAGTGTCCCTTGACATTGCAGAGGTCCATGAGCTATGATAACCACTTACAATCAGATGGCTTGTTGATTCATCTGCCTACGTGGCAAAGAAAAAAAATAAAGCCCTCACACACTTTAAAAATATTGTCAATAACACGTTAAATCAAATTAAAATAGAACACCCTGTATACAGTTCTCAGTATATCACTCTCAGTAATTGTACTGCGAGTGTGAGGCGAGTGAACGTCATTTCACATACGAACACACAATGTTACTACAACTACGGGACATAGTGTTTTTAACGGTTTTCAGACAAATACTCTGCTATGGAGAAGGTTAGATCTGATATAAATTGATGAATTTAAACTACTATTATTTTAAGTATCTATTATATTTAATTATAAAGCAATATCAGTCAAAATATATAAATAGGTCTCAGTAACTGGATACAAGTTGCTGAGGACCGGAAGAAATGGGCGACACTGGAGGAGTCCTTCACCAATCAAAATAGGGTTCTTGAAGAAAATAGTATTAATAGATAAGTACTAACAAAACTAACAAATATAATACTTTCATGCATTTTGAACGGGTTCTTACCACGATATTTAATTAATTGAGTTGTCTCGATATTTCAACGTTGTTGCAAATGTCATGATTACGAGAAGACTGGATACTGCGGGTCGATTTAAGAGCAAACAAATCTGTCTACCCTCTTTCTCGTTCGCTTTTGGGTCGTACTACTGGAACTCGAACTCACTTCTCGACACACCACACTCACTTTATCTACAAGACTCTCTGAGCATGAACCCTTAGTGACTGCTGTGTTTAGCACTGGATTCCACAACATATATTTTTACTTTAGATTCTAACAAATATATTTTTACTTTTTTATTTGCAAGTTTGTAACTAACAATACTAACACCAACTGGATGATAAATATTCACCGTCGCTCACGAACTCTGCGGGGCCAGAGCAATGAGGAGCCGCTATCTATTACCTACTACAGCATTTTTCTTTTTCGTTTAAAGAGAGAAATGTCATAGCGTTCCGGGAACACCGAGAATAAAATATTATTTTCAAATAAAATTGTTACATTGTAGCTACCACATAAAATCTGTATATTTTGTCAAACCTATCATTTGTATAGATCCCCGCATGTCTCGTATGCATGGTCCCCCCCTCCCCGGGACGCTGAGCTCTGTGGGGGGCGCGGGGGAGGAGTCTCCGCCGATCTACAGACCAGGATCACAAGCGTAAGTGACCACCGATACATTGTAAGAACATTGGTATGATAATAATAGGTCCGACACCTCTGGTGGAAAACGGTGTAGAAAAACAGCGTGACGAAACCTGCACATTGGAAAAGGATTTGAAAACTCTTCGAAGATATGTGAAGTTGACGTGAAGAAGACGTTGAATTCCTTCTGTACAGATACAGTAGATTCTGGAAGTTTCTTTTCCATATAGGACGAGCTAATGGACCTTCTGATCTTACCTGGTTACCATTCGTCCAACCCTTTCAGAAAAAAAATTGACCGACTTCCAAAAAATAGGAGGTACTCAATTCACCTGTTTATTTTTTTATATTTGTTCCTTTGTAACTTTAGTTTGGGTGGACCGATTTGAATGATTCTGATGTCAGATGAAAGTTGATAGTCGTCACGGGACCTTGTTTTTCCGTCACGGGAATTTGTTTAAAGTTCCAACACGTATTTTTGGATGTGTTTAAAAATGTATATGTTTACGTACAAAACGGACAAAAAATCATAATTTGCTTTGAGTTTTTGCGTGTATTCTTGGGCTAATGATGATATTTCCAAATGGTCAGGTACGTGGTCTCCCAGTTCGTGAAGCCGAAGCCCCCGCACCAGTACTGGGAGGAGGAGACGTCCCTGACCCTCGTCCCTGAGAACAAGAACTGTCTGTTGTGTGAGGCGCAGGACTCCGGCGCGTGTCGTTCCATGCCGTCGTGCGTCTACTGCGAGCCCACCGTCACCGCGCTCTGTGAGAGAAGCACGCCTTGTCTTAGATGCACTGGTACATGTATTACTATAGTGTTCAAAAGTTTAAGAAGAACTCTAAGGTAGATAGTGCGAAGTAGGATAGTGCCCACTCCAATAGGTACAAGTAAAAAAGTTTCTTTTGTCATCTTTGATCGCCATAATTATATTGTAAGGGATTTAGCTACATGTGAATTTATTTCGCATCTGTATCATTTATGACAATTTTCCACAACTAAACATAATACACATTCTGTTTATTTAATGCAGACTATAGTAATTGTTACCTTCATGTTACATTTTCGATCTAAGGGAGTCAATTAAAAAAATAGACCAAGTCCTTCCTGAGCCCAAAATTTTCCGACCAATAAAATCAATTTAGCAATATCTCTCATATTATTATGCGAATTGCTAAAACTCGTTACAACCGATCTCTAATCACTCTTAGAGTGCACAAAGATTGAAAGGACACACATAAAATGTTCACTTTATCGCATTAAAAATAAAGTTTTTTTGAGTCGCTTTTCTTTAAATCTAGGTGTTCGATTATATTTTCAAGTATATATTAACGGGTTCTTAACACAATTCACCACGAATTTGTAAGTGATGTAACTGCGAGTGCTTAAAGCAAAATATTACAGTCATATTTTATTGCTTTATCAATGTTGGAAGTCACTGGATGCAAACAGCACAGAACCAGTCGTGGCCTTATTATGTGGGTTAAGTTGAGCCTATGTCCGGCAATTGATGATGAAGCTGATGTTTTGTTTCCAGTAATAAAGAACCCGTTCTTCAAGTGCATCCCGGGCGAGAAGTACATGGACGAGTGTGACTCGTGCCGGTGCACGGACGGACACAGTGGCTGGTGCACCAACCAGTTCTGTGAGTTCCGCTCGCTGCATCTCTACGCCATGAAGCTGTCTGATGGAGAGTTCTACTGAATATATCTATAACTCTATTGGAGTGTTTTTATTTCTATCACGAACTTTGAAATAAACTACCTTCCCTCTCTTTAAGCGCTATGACATTGTTTCCTTAAAGGCTTCGGGTATTTGTCTCCCTCTCACTCCTACCACTAGAACTGTTTTGAAATCACAAGTAGGTATTTGTAATAAATGGCCTACGACTTATACCTTTATCACATGAGCTAAAATAACAAACCAGATAGTTCGACCAAGATCAAGTCTCAACATAGCGGCTCAGCGACCGTTGTACTTACTAGGTAGAAGTGAACTGAGGTAAATATTCTATCGCTCTCTAGTGGGTCAGATTTATTTAAAAAACAATGACTTTAATAAAACGCAGCTGTCGGTCAAAAAACTTTGAGCTTATTAATTAAAAGATCAACAATCGCAAGTAGTGCATATCAACCATAAAACCAACAATACAATGATGTAAGCAATTAATTTGTGATTGTCAGTAGAAAGGTAAGTACAAATGAGCAGACACATGCCTCAGTTACCACCCACCGTTTACAAACTCTTTTAAATAACACCGGAAACACGACAACTGCCAAACATGATCACTATAAAACTAATTTATGTTATATTTGTAAAGTCTCGCCGCCACAGAGAAGGATTTCTTACATTGTACATATCGTTTCCTTACATTATAAATCTCATGTGAGTGTTAATAAGTGTAAATATTGAGTAGGAGTAGTCACTCGTGTATCCGCGATGTAATTACTATTGGTTGTCGGGTTACTATTGTACACGTGAGAAAGATGTGTATAGAATAAGGTGGTTTGTGTGTTTGTTTGTTAAATGTTTTGAAGGCGAGTTTTATACATAAAATATACAATCATGTTCTTTATTAAAGTGTATTCTGATAGTTTCGAGTTTATGTATTTATATAACGGTAGGTAGAGATGAGTGAACAAAATTAATGTTAAATCTCTAGATTTTATCAGATAATATATTTTTAACAAAACAAAGGCGGTTTCTTATGTATACCTACTTAGATAATATTTAATGAGACGTCTGTGAAATACCTACTTATTCGATGCTTGTAATTGTCAGGCTTATTTTAGGTAATTAAACATAAAGTTCTAAGGTACTATTTAAACAATTTTATCAAATTACATAATATTAATAAAATATTATTTGATTTAATCAATATATATTGTTACACAAATGGATTTTTTTTTTGGTAAGACAAAATGTTTTACTTAATTTTTTTCTTATCTAATGAAAGGACACAAGAAATAAAAAATAAAAACTAAGACACGCAAACCCGCACACTTGTACTAGTGTAACAGTAATGTTGTGAAAGTTAACGACATCAATACAGTATCAGGTAGAGGGATTATAGTAACGAGTTGGGTGGTCAACAGTTACCGCCGGCCAGTAATCCGCTACCGTTCGACAGTCACCATTGTTTACTGTTCAATGGCAACTACACCACTGACTGTTTAGGTTTTTAAAATTAAGTATTGTAATTATTAATGATAAACTTTGTTTTGTATAGTTGTGATCGAAATAAATAAACATGAATTGCAAGTTTAATTAAGATTGTAGGCAGTAATTTATATTGTTAAAAGATTTTTTTTCAAAAATATAAATGACGACTTCAGTGTTTCAAAAATCGCAAATAAACTACGAGTCAAATCGTGATGATATTCAACATTTGCTTAATCGTTGCATCATCAAAATCGGTTCACCTTGAATATACACAAACACGAATAGCAAATCATGAAATCTTTGCAAAAAAAAATGCAATTTTAAATATAACGCCAAAAAAGGTTCGATGCCGATCATTGTCTTTTAATTAAAAAAAAATATCCTAATCGGTTCATTCAAACTAGAGTTACCCCAGGACGAACATAAAAAATATATTATTATTCTACAGTCAACTTAATCGAAGAAAAACTAGAAGGTGTTATTACTAGCTAATGTTACAATAATGCTCTTAAACTAGATATAGTTCATTAATAAAGTCGGTTAAATAAAAAAACTTGAGAGGTGTCAAGGGTCACCCGGATGGAACGAAGTTCCTTCCGATTAATTAGTGAGGGAATTGTAATATTTTTTTTTTTTTAAGTTATAATAATTAGTTTGTTTAAAACGTCTGTCTCTCTATCTTATAAAGAGAGACTAACTAATTATTATAACTTAAATAAAATATTTTGATCACAGCGCCATCTAGCATTAATCATATAAAACGAAATAAGGAATTGTTATATCGTAATTGTAATAACGATAATCATCTAAAACAAAAAAAGTGTCGTAACAACTTTTTCATAAGAATTTCCGTCTAGCCCCCTTTCGATAACGCGCGATAAGGAACTTCATTTAAATAACTTTAACTATTATATCTACAAAGCGGCAACACAAAGAAACACTTTAAAGTATTGATTAGCCTCCCACTTCCGAGATCATGGTAGTTTTTGTGAGTAGTACAATTTCACATACAAACGACAAACACAAATACAACGAGGTTCATGTTACTGTATTGTGGTCTGTGGTACCGGATGTACGCTCTACACGGCTTAGCTCTGTGGACCGCCTTGTGGATTATTGACAATATGACTTGATGATGATTTGATATGATTGATGACTTTTTGAATGACGACACTATAAATACATGAACATCAATGTTATAGAATTCTGTTGTAATTTACTAACTGAAACTGATTACTTCCTATTACTTTAAATTTTATATAATACTATAAATTAATAAAATATAAAAACAAAAAAAAAACTTTAAGTAATGGCAAAGTTATTACAATATAATAATGACTAATTTAACATATTTAAATAAATAATTATTAAATTCGTAAATTTATGTAAATTGAAATGTGCATGCAGACTTGTAATAATATACTGTAATGTTTTAAAATTAGAATTAAGCGTATCAATTTGTATGCTCGAGAGAGCTGATTACGGCTGAACTATAATCATACTGAACACCTTATGTAAAATTCCTGTGATCACAAATAAAGAAATTGATTGATTGATTGAATATTTTGAAGATTGACAGTAGTGTGTTGAGTGTGTGAAATATTGTCAATTATTTGTACACAGTATCAAAAATAATATTTTTGTTACGATAGTGTTAACGACCGTCTTCCTTTTTACGAGTAGTTCAAAAACTACCAGATCAGATCTTTATCAAATTTATACATTTTGAATGAGATTTTGTCCAAAATGTCCGCTGTCTAACGAAAAATCGAAATTGGTTCAAATAGAATAGAAATATGTGCCAGAATTAAGCAAATCACTTTTCATTTGACACAAGAATCATCCAAATCGGTTCTGTTAAAGCAAGGTTGTGCTATTACAAACACAAAAAAAACTTGAGAGGTGTCAAGGGACACCCGGATGGAACGAGGTTCCTTTCGATTAATTATAGTGAGGGAATTGTAATAAAATTTTATTTTTTTAATTTATAACAATTAGTTAGTTACTAAACTAAACTAAATTATTATTATAACTTAAATAAAATATTTTGATCACAGCGCCATCTAGCATTAATCATATAAAACAAAATAAGGAATTGTTTTAAAAGATTTTAATCACAGCGCCATCTAGCGATAATCATCTAAAACAAAAAAAGTGTCGTGACAACTTTTTCATAAGAATTTCCGTCTAGCCCCCTTTCGATAACGCGCAATAAGGAACATCGTTCCAAAAAAATAAGACAAATTTATTATCTTCTCTTTTTCGTAAGTCGGTTGAAAATCGCTTTACGCTGTCTGTCCGTTTGTTTACTTAAATATTTAAAAATATCAAAGTTCTCATAGATATTGATGCGGCTTTTTAATACAGAGAGTGATTTAAGAGCTTGTGGCAATAGTTACAAGATGCAGTATTTTTTATTTTCATAAAAAAGCTAACTGCTATATAAAGATTCAATCATGATAAATTTGTCACATAATAGTGAATATTCTTCGTATTTACACCGTTATTTTAATATCCGCGGTATAATAAGTATGTAGTAGTCCCTCTTTAAACGAGGTTTAAGAAAAGTCTTGTATGGGTAGGCGGTAGATAACGGCCCCTCTTTGCCCTGGCATTGCAGAGGTTCATGAGCGACGGTGACCGCTTACCATCAGGTGGGCCGTATGCTCGTTTATCTACCTTGCAATAAAAAAAAAAAAAAAAAGTAGTTGTGTGTAGTGTATACGCCGTGTGTGTGCGTGTGTGGAGACCGCCCGCTGATCTTGTTATTAACTAACATAATAATGTTATACAATATTACTTTAATATTATTGCTGGGTTCAGTATACATTGTACATACCAAAATATTTTTTAGGAAAAATTGAAGTTTTTGAAACGAGTTACTCTTGTTGAATTTGTTTGCCAATGTAATAAATTAATGTGGTGTAAAAACTGTACTAAAAGACATAACTTAAAGGTTTATTAAAAAAAATACGAAAATCGCTATAAGGACAAAAAATAAATCAAATAATCAACTATTTTACACACTCATTTATATTTTTAGTAGTAGATACCCAGCCCTACATTTTTCTAAAAATATATTTTATATGTCAGTTTATAAAAAAACTATAGGAACTCGACAAATAGTTCAGAGTTTCGCACCATTTCCTAAGATTTACAACAAAAATGATAACTGACGTTATCTCATCACATATGTTCACCTCGATATAAAACCTGGCTGGATTCCAATCAGGAACTCGAGACAACGAAAAATACTTTCAACAATCTCACAAACAAAAGTAAAATATTTAAGAAATACGAATGATAACTTTAATTAGTTGACAGGATAATACCAGCGGCTTCCGACATCAGCACGTTAAAACAAATGAAACTCTGCAGCTTTTTTATATTAGTAGAAACAGATTGAAGGCACTATATTAAGTAATTGTTTATAAAATCCTCTCTTTAAATGAGTTAAGGCCAGTTTCGTGTTGTATTGAACACTTACCTTCAGATGAGTCGTCAGCTTATTTATCGATCGTGTAAAAAAAGAGTACCTATCCATTTTGTGCATTATTGTTCTTCTATTCTTAATTTTTGAGAAGGGAACTAAATCATTATTACTATATTGTTTATAGTAAGAATAATTTACTACCATAAAATCAACTAATATTAAAAACAAAATGAATTCACTTAATCATTTTTTGGTTTTGACAAAACACGAGTAGAACTCTAAATCCGTACTCATAACCCATAGAGAATCATAAAGGCGTGAAGTTATAATATAGATGTAGCCCACTTACCGCCACCGTGGGGTCTCCACACAATAGACTACCAAAGGATTATTATGTTTACGCTTTAAAGACATAAAAACCAGTAATTATGGGGTTTAGTTCTGTAAATATTGTTCATAATACAATACTAAGTGGGTACTAATGGTGTGGCTTCCAGATATTAATGTTTTTGTGTGGAACAAGTAACAATATAACTCGTTACGTTTGTTATTTGAGTGTGAATTGATATGATTTCGTGTTGCGCGGAGGAATACATTCATATGTAGATTGTAGATGTAACACTCATGTAGAGAGAGAGTGTTATGCTATGGTTTATTTGAAAATAATTTTGCTCTCTTTACTCTAAAACTTTTTGGCCGGCGCAACTTCGTCAGCGTCACAAAGGGAGGGTTTAGAGAGTATTTACAGTATAGAAGAGCAAGTAAATCTGCTTATTTAATATTGAAGCATGAATGAATAAGGCAATGAGCAGGACACATTGTCTGCACGGATGGTCGATGAGGTCGAAAAGTTCTGGAGTGGCGGCCAAGATCCAGTAGATGTAACGTGGGCAGACCTTTCACAAGATGACCCGACGACGGTCACAGGAAGTCACTGGATGTAGGTAGATAGCGCAGCTGTGGTCCAGCTGTGGACGTCATCGAGCTAATGACGATATACCATTATATATCATATAAAAAATCGAAATCGGTTCAGTAGATCCAACGACTACCTCCTGCAACGTGTTTGATTGCCACTTTTACGTAGAGCCTGAGATTAAATCCACATTTAATACCACATCTTGTTCGTACAACGGAAACTGAAAAAACTTGTAATTGATACGAGATTAATGAAAAACTCCGCAATAGAAACCCAACACCACAGTGACCTACATACAATGACATACAGACGAAACACTCAATTGACATCGATACATCTATAGCAGACACAGAATACTTACTTAACAGAAGTAAATCTTTTTTCCTAGTAAATTTCTGATTTGCAATAAACTCTCGATGGTGTTACCGAACGTATTGTCTTTAAACGAGGTTTAAGAAATGTCCTGTATAAATAGGTAATGTTCCCTCAATGCCTTGATATTGCACCGTAACCGCTTACTATTAGGTGAGTTGTAAACTCATTTATCTGTCTTGCAACACACACTCAATATTATTGTCAATATTTTAACGGGTGTTGGGAGAATATTTTCGACGTCTACATTATGATAACTATAGTAAAAACACGTAGAGATGAAAGCCTATTGTCTTTGTGCCATTGTACTATTTATGTGCATAAAGTTTAATAAATAAATAAATAAAACTTAAATAGAAAACAAAAGAATTAGTATCTCATAAACAATTGATTTCCTTGTCAATGACTCTAATGTCAATGTTGGTCAAACCAAAATTGACGTTTGTCATTTACAACATTTGATAGCCATTGACAACATAGTGGTAACATAAGTTTACTTCTCTATAGTACAATTATTCTGTGTCGCGGGATTATTTCTGTTTAAAACGGTTTTTATGTAAGATTGCTCTATTTGCGGTTAATACCTGGTTTTTGTGTCTGTTCTGAAGGTTCTATTATAGACATTTATTGCTATAATAGTTTCCGTCTCAGTGATTGTAAAGAGATATTATAATGAATATCGAAGTGAGCACATTTGTGCTCTACTTTTATGTATTTTGGTAAATAAAACTATTTATTACAGTTAAATTAAGTTCTATTTAAAAGCAATTCAGTTCGTTAATTGGTGAATATAGCTAGATATGTTTTTATCGTTACACACTTATCAAATTAAATATTTCTTCATCTGTAGCATAATATCAGTATGACAAGTAAGAATTGTGAATGCTGTAATGAAAAAAAATATTATCAATACTATTTCATTTTAATAAATAGTATTTCATTCAGCCAAATAATATATTAAACTGTAGCGTTTGACTGCGTATTCTGTAAATTAAAATCAACAGTAATATGAAGTCGTTCGCGAATTATCTGGTAAATTTGAAGTAAATGAGGCGTACAGTCAGAGACGTGTGTTACATTAACGTGATTATTTACATTCATTTCATATCCTATTTTAAACTTAGAGGTAAAATTTAAAAATACAATATAATAAAAATAGAGACGGTCTAGTACCTAAGCTTAGGCAGGGCTCAAGAGAGAGGAATCTCCTCACAATACGTGCCGTGTCAAGAACGACCGCCGCGCTGAATCAGGCCCCTTACCCAGCCGGAGAGCGAAAGCTTCTGTAGATGACGGTCGAAGCTTTTCGCTATTAGACTGTGCACAGATACAACGATCGGAACAATGATGGTCGATTCAACACGTGACATGTCGGTCACCTCGTGGACCTCCAGATATTTTAGCAGTTTTACTTTTTCTGTACGGCCCAAAGTGGGTGTTGACCTCCAATAAAATCTCTCGCCACTTCTCTATGTCCTGTGCCAGGTTGTTTAATAATACAATAAAATAAAATAGAATTTAGAAACAATTACAAAGATAAAACTTTACATTTATAAAATAAAAAATAGTTAATTAAAAAACATATGTTTTCAAAAATTCATAAGAACTGTTTCTTTACAAATGCATAAAATCAGAAAGGAACAAACGAGAGGAGGAGGCAATGAAGTCGTTTCACGTCTGTCTCTGGTTAAAACAAATTATTACCTATTTATCCGAGATTAACTAGTTTTTGTTTTACCACTGTACATAATAATATGTCATCATTGTAACTGACTTCAAAAGATTATCAATTCGATATAATAGGTATTTTTAAACTTTTACAAATTAAACCTTTTAGCTGACCAAACACCACGTGTCTGAAATAACTACATAAAATAAAAAAAATCATACCTACCCATACCTATTAACAACATCACTACAAAATAATATAATAAGATGTATTCATAGTATATGTAGTATATTAAACACATATTATTATGTTGTTGGTGAGACGTACCTCCGACGCCATATTAGAAGCGTAACTGAATTTCAACTGAAAGCTGCGCGGGAGGCGATGACGTCACAACGACCGGTTACATCGACTCAGATTAACATTAACACGTTCGCTGCGAAACCAATTTTTGCATACTTACCGTTCGCTGCGACACGAGGTGTTATAACCATGACAAGACGTTAGGGCGACACGAGGTTTATTAGACTCCACCTTCTTTAATAAACTTATACTCTTCACGCCGCAAGGAAGTTAACGTTTCTCTTTGCCGCACCAGAGGAAAGTTGCAGGAAGGATCATTTAGGCCTCGTTTAGCAGCGATTGAGTTAACGTGTCGTTGCTTAATTTTGTTGGTATACGTAATGTACTTAGGTACATATTGTCATTGGTAACGATCTCTAATGCCCTGCCATTGCAAGCTCATGAGTTACAGTAACCAGTTACCATAGGTGGGCTGTGGTAAGTTTGTCTGTTTTGCAAAAGTATGTACTATATCAATATTAAAAAACTATATTTTATGGAGATTTTGTTGACTTAAGAAAGTTATGTGTCGCAGATACCTCAGTGTGCCAAATTATAAGGATTATCTATGAGTTAAATATCGGGTAGGTTCGTCTCTGTGCTGATGAAAAACAGGTATACTATTAGATATTAGATAGCCTATATAAAGAACATTGTATTTCTAATAAAGAAGTGTGACGAAGATATCATATATTTTAATAAGGATTTTTTTTAACTTTAGGTAAATTAAAGTAGCTATTCATGACAATTTTTGATAAAACCATAGAAATAAAAAAGGCAAACTGCAATTAAATTATTTTACACGCAATGTTATAATAAAAATTACAATTTTGTTAAAAACGCATAAAAAGCCGTAGTTTGTTTGAAATGTTTCGTTTTAGCAGATAAACATATTTTTATCTTTCGTTCTACTTTTTAAAACATTTAATTCAAGATAAAGGTAGATTTTAGTAAACCTACATACGACTTAATATAAAAGAGTTTTAACATTTTTCCAAAGAAACAATATTTAAAAAAATCTATGGTTTTAAAAATTCTACTTAAATTATCTTGTACTATATGTATATGTCTATTTTCTCTGCTTAAGGAATATGTAGATTATTAAAATCCTGCTTTTACTACCATGTGGTTAAAATGTGTGGTTTTAAAATGATAGGATATGTAAACAGTAAGAATAGAATAAGAATAATTTATTGTCCAGAAAAGTGTTACAAAATTTTAAACAGTTACTTACATTAGTCCCCGCACTAGGACAAACCTGTATTGCGGGAGACCTGTACGATTATCTATCATGACATTTAAAGATGAAACATTCTACAGACGACAATTAAAATGAAAAACGGGAAATTATATAAAAAAAGTTCATAAAAAGTTACATTTAAAACACAAAAAAATTATAAAAAGAAAAAGTAACAGTACCCAAGGGCCAAGCTAACAATTAACCATTAAAATAAAATCATATTATGCGTAAGAATGTTGAAGGGTCTAAACAAAACTCGGTGATCATCTATTTCAAAACTACGAGAATATTTTCCGTATCATCGTAGTTCACTTTAAGTGTGAGTACATCTCATTGCAGCAGTACAAAGGATTTTATTTTAGACAAAAATAATATCGATTTGTTAATCTTGTAAACATTATTTTACTTAATATGTTAACCTTAATATTTTTCTGAATATTATATTTTGATTTAATATTTTTTGATTATTATAATAAAACGAACTCCCCCTTTTAACCTTAGTTAAATAATCAAGTGTTAGTGAACCCGGACCTCACTCACACATACACACGGTCACAATGAGCACAGCACACACTCACACATGCCCACGCTCAGCGACCAAAATAAACGTAAAGTAAACGTTCCTATTTAGTACAAACATGTTAGTCACACATACTTACTACTGATACGTAGAATGTATCAATACTTACTGATCTGGTAAAACCCGGGAATTTCGGGATCGAAATTTGCTAATCCTGGGATCGAATTTAATCAGGAATCGTAAGACAAAATATACGTATCTGATTAATAGCTGTAGCAAACTTCGTATTATGTTATTATTGGAACGAAGTTGTTTATCGCGCGTTATCGAAAGGGGGCTAGACGGAAAAAAAATCTTACGAAAAGTTGTCACGAAACTTTTTTGTTTTAGATGATTATCGCTAGATGGCGTTGTGCTCAAAATCTTTTAAAACACGTTCCTTATCGCGCGTTACGTTAGGAAAAAATCATAAAATATCTTTTAATCGAAAGGAACTTCGTTCTATTCGGGTGTCCCATGACACCTCTCAAGTTTTTTTTAATTGAATTAGTTATTTTGTTATAAATTAACCAATAGATAATTGAAATTATTTATCTAAATAATCAGTCATCAAAAAATGGTTTTAATGTGAGGGAAATATTTAGCAATAATTAAAAATTTCAATCAATGTATGTAGCGGTAGTGTGAGTAGTTAATTACATTTTTCAATCCGGGGAACACTCGTTTTCAATCCCGAAAACTAGGAATTCCCGGGCTCGGATTCCCTATGTGTAATACATAATAGTAAACACGTACATACATCAATACTTACATACTTTCGCATTTTTAACAAATAAGAAAAACAATATTAAACAAAAAAGTAAAATATAAATTATTCGATAAATACTCAATGATGACGACCTTCCGTTGTCATGATAATTTGCGGGAGCTTCATATATTTGGTCGTTAGATGTAATTGTCTCAGGTCTTCCTAATAGGACTAGTATAAGCAAAATATATGTATAGATGGGGGCAAGAATAAATGCACATCGACTTTTAGGAAATTATGCAAAAATATTTAGAGTTTTAACAACTCTATATTATATTATATGTTCAATTGAATCAGAACAACAACTGACAATGAATGCGACAAAACTGTGTGCGACAGAGAAAGCGCTCTATAAATCCGAAGCTATTAACTGCTCTCTTTTTAAAAGTCGAAGTGCATTTATTCTTGCCCCCGACTATACCTGTTTTATCGTGCTTACCTACCTATAAATTATACAGTAGTAGCAACTAATTTGTTAGGAAAAGGTCTTTGTGTTTTAGCTATTATACGACGTCCACATTCGTGAATGTCCAAAATGATTGAATTTGAAATTCGTAACATTACTAACAAAGTCGCATTCTGTAAATATTATATGCTTAAATCTTTAACGATTTTAATGCAGTGTTTTTAATAGATAGATCGTTTTAAGAAGAGGTTTATATGTAGGTATGTATAATGCATTACATGTAATAAATAAACACAATTTACTGCCCGGAAAGTTTACTCGTCCACAATACCGCAGTGTCTCAAGACAAAAGTCTTCGACCAGTGTGTGTTGCCAGTGATGACCTATGGATCAGAGACTTGGCCGCTCACGATGGGTCTTATTAGACGACTCAGAGTCACTCAAAGAGCAATGAAAAGGGCTATGCTGGGTGTTTCTCTGCGTGATCAAATAAGAAATGAGGAGATCCGCAGAAGGACTAAAGTAACCGACATAGCCCAAAGAATAGCATCTTTGAAGTGGCAATGGGCAGGACACATTGTGCGAAGAACGGATGGCCGATGGGGCCGAAAAGTTCTGGAGTGGCAGCCACGAACCGGTAGGCGCAATGTTGGTTGACCCCCCACAAGATGGACCGACGATCTGGTCAAGATCGCAGGACCGGTCGATGTGGCGAGGTTTGAGGGAGGCCTATGTCCAGCAGTGGACGTCTATAGGCTGATGATTAATTTACTGCCCTTACATCGCAAGTGCTAACTGAATCCTCCCTGTGTCGTCTGCAG
This sequence comes from Trilocha varians, assembly GCA_030269945.2. Classification (NCBI taxonomy): domain Eukaryota; kingdom Metazoa; phylum Arthropoda; class Insecta; order Lepidoptera; family Bombycidae; genus Trilocha; species Trilocha varians. Next base: position 10,382,296 of record AP028277.1, read on the forward strand.
AGACGACATTATTCTTCAATACGCATGTTTCCTCTCGATATTTTCCTTCACCGTGTTTAGTCCGTTCGTTGTGATAAACCTATACAAATAATAAATCAGAAATACTTTGATTCACCTCACACACATTCGAAACATACCAGTGATAAGATAGAATGTCAAAAAAAACCGACAGCGACATCTATTGAAAATAATTAATCACTAGATGATTTGTATGTTTGTGCGTCATAATCTCAAAAAACGGATAGAGAGCCATTGTCTAATTCAAATCGGTTCAGATAAAAACGTTGTTCACGAAATAATCCAAAACGGGATTCGGTAATGTAAAAAATTAGGTGCAACCCAAAATCTGTTCAATTTCAAAACAGTTATCAGTTGAAATACTTGCAAGGTCTAAATAAATTAGGAATAAAATGTTGTATCTTGTTGCCATCCAAAATATAAAAAAACGCAATGTCAATACTGATTGAGTAACGTTACCCATAACGTGGAATACCGTATTTATTATTATCTAATCTTACAAACGTAAACACAGATTTACTCTCGAAATACTCAACCGACATAATAGTACACGTGGCGAGCTCTGAATCAGATAGACAGAGACAGAACATGACTCTCATACAATAACACACGGGTGCGAGTGAGATAGGAACACTGCAGCGTCACTCCATTTCAGGCGAAACTGTTCGCTAAAACTTGCACATAAAGACTTAACTACCACAAAAACTGACAAAATAAACTAAGCTTTGTGGCTACAGAAATAAGACTTAATTTCAGTTCTCAGCTTATAAATGAGTTATTTCTGGATTTACAGCAGCCGTTAAGCAAATTTCATTTCAAATTCAGCGAGTTTAAAGCATAAAATAAATATAACAGTCGACTCGGCTGTGTTCGAAGTTTAAACCGAACTTCGTTGATACTACACCGATCGCACATTTAAACACTGTGTCTCACATTCCTACATAATTCTTACACAATTAGACACAGTGTTGTAGTTGGAATACGACAACGTGGCCGTGGGATACGATTTATAACAACACGCCAGGTAAAAAGAAGTTCCAAGGTTGTCTGCCAGAGGAATATGAACTGTAAAGCTTTAGGTTAAGACTGGTATTAGAATGATAGTAGTGGAGAGTAGAATATTTATAGAAAGATGCAGAAATGCGCGTGCGAAGCGTCTTATTTGGTCACTGAGTTACTCACTCTAATATTGTAATGTTGGTATTTTACTGAAAATGAACTGACGAAATACAAATTCTAATAAGAATTTATTTTCTTTTGACTGACTTTCCTATAGGAGGGGGGTTATACAGTTAACTGCATTTTTTGTGTCCTTGCATTCATTCAGTTTGGATGAACCGATTTGGATGATTCTTTTCCATTTGAATTTAAATGTTATGTATGATTTCATATTATTAAGGTCGAAAAAGTACTTTTTAGCTCTGTTTCAAAATTAATTTTTTAGTGGTTAAGATTTCAAGCTTTAGTAGGTAGGTACCTATGCTTCTTCCATGGGTGAACCGATTTTGATGACTTTTGCTAGAAATCAGATATGTAGGTACTTTAAACGCATCTACTAAGAAATTAATAATAACGGAGGGCGATGATTTTACTACGTTCTTAAATAATATTAGATGTAAGAAAGAATCAAAAACATTTAATGTTCACACAGAACAGTACCTACCTATAGAAAAATAACTTAATTGAAAACCTGTACCAACCCATTACTGCCCACTGCTGGGCTCAGGTCTCCTCTGAAGAGGGATTAGGCATAGTCCACCACGCTTGCCCAGTGCGGATTGGGGACTTCACATATCTTCAAAGGATTTTTAGAACCCTTTTCCGACATGCAGGTTTCCTCACGATGTTTTCCTTCACCGTTTTTAGCCAGTGGTGTTGTTAAAAATTGCACATAAATCTTTTTCACATTTAGATTTAGAGGTACAAGCCGGTAGATTTGATAGAATTACATAAACATAGTGTAGTGTTAACTACAATATATTCAGTTTCTTTCCACTAATAATGTTAACTTTGACCGCTTTCAGTCCAATTGGAATGAATCCGATATCATTATCAATTGTTTTACAGTTTCATTCAACACAAACCATCTGGCTACGGAATGGGCTCCCTGGATGTTTCCTCAGCGCTATGACTTGTCCTTCTTCAGACGAGGCTTGAAGGTAGATCATAGGTAGAGGATAGGCAGTGTCCCCTGTCATTGCAGAGGTTTAGGAGGTGTTTCATTATGTAAGTCTACCCCTATGTATGCTTTCATCTTTAAATCTATGCAAATAAAAATACGGTTCTAATAAATAAAGTGATTCAATATGTATTATATAAGTGTATATTGTAAACCAGTTTTCATTACAAATAAACGATGTCTATGTCTATGTCTAAGTGTAGGGCTTGTTATTTATTTCAGTTTTGTTTATGTTTATTTATTTTATTCCATTCTTATGTCTTACCAACACCTAGTTTTTTAAGTTTTTTATTAGTTTTAAGTGTATTTGTCTCACTTGACATTGGCGAATCGTCCCCAGTCTTGGTGGACGAGGTCCATGGGGAAAAAAGAAGTTTTTTATTTTTGTTAATAATAACAACTTCGACCACTGATGTCCGAATAAAGAAATTTTGAATTTGAATTATAGAAGGAAAATATAGTAGAGGAACATTGATAATAATTGGGTTTTCGAAATAAAATAATGGTGATATTATGACGAGTAACAATATGGTATTAAGGCTTCAGACCAAGGAATATGGTCAGAAGCCTTCGGAAACGCAACTTAAGCATGTCTAAAATTCCTGAAAAATGATTGTCACTCGACAGCTGATGTGTGTGGCGGAGGAGTGTATGAACTGTTGTCCGAAATTATTTTTTTTATAATAATTTGGTCGTATTTTGTTTTTTTACGTATATGTTTAAATTTATTTCCCTCACTCAATAGGAGGTTTTTGAATTGAAATCGTAAATAAACATGTTTTCACAAGCTTTATATTATCTTGCACTGTGCACTTGTACTAGACAAGATAGACCTGTCGTGTTTAGGTTTTACTAGTATTAGCTGGCACTCTACTGATACATGATATCCAGGATTGTAAAAGCTAGTATGTAAAAAGTCTTCTTTAAAATAAATTATTCTGTGTTACTAAAATGTGCTGTCTGTATGTGACGCTGGCAAAATGGCCGCATCAGCTAATTAATTGAAAACCTCTTCAAATTGAATCCTATAACAAAGCTTCTGTACCAAATAACTCTAAATCAAAAGTTATACTACAAAAGATAATATTGTCGATCAAATAGAAAGGAAATGTAATAAAATCGTATTAGAATGGGCCAGTGTTAGAGAGAGACAGAGCGATATAAACAACGTATTAGAGCGAGAGGGGTGTACAATTATTAGGTGCATCCGTAACAGCGGCTCGTTACTGTAGATAGTACAGGAGATTGATATGTTATTAGTTACGGTATGTTATTAACTATTATAATAATTATTTTCACTTTTCTCATATTATTTTTTTCTGCGTGATCAAATCAGAAACGAGGAGATCCGCAGAAGAACCAAAGTCATCGACATAGCCCAAAGAATTGTATCTTTGAAGTGGCAGGACACATTGTGCGAAGAACGAATGGTCGATGGGGCCGAAAAGATGGACCGACGACCTGGTCAGGATCGCGAGAAGTCACTGAACACAGACTTTTTCTTACTTGAATGCACTAATGGGCATAAAACCTTAGTTATAGGTCATTGAATTTTAATTTGTTATTTAAACAAAAAAATACAGACTCGCTGAGTTTTTTAGCAAGTCGTTCTTAATACAGTATTTTTTTTCGTATCTTGTAGTAGCTTTATAACATCAACAAGTAAAACCTTTCATTTGTATTGAATATAAATTTTGATTTCACACAAAACATCTCTACCTCTTAGTTAGTTTCCCCGCGGGCGGAGGGTTCAGTTAAATCAACACAATAAAGGACAAATTAACTGTAGCGCCGTCTGTACGTCACCGACCAATACACACGGATTATACACACACTATTGTATATAGTGATTCTTAACTTAATCATTATTTCATTTGCTAGTTACAATTTTTATAAAATGAAAACGACTGATTTACAGATCACAGTGTTAGATCTTTATCAAATATTTATTTTTCATTTATAATATCAAAAATACTTGTTCTTCAACAAAAATAGTATCCAGCATATTGTTTAATTTTGTTCACATTGTATTAAATATAGCTCCAAAAAGACTCGTCAGATCTGATGACAATAAAATCAGACACGAATAAGAATCTTTAAAAGGGAAAAATAACAATCTGAATCGGTATAATTACTCAAAGTAAATTGCTGCGGAGACACACAATGCTAACAATCTGATACTTTTGGGAAGAAGAATGTCAGGAAGGATTAAAAAACTTTATAGATATTTTTTGTAATTTCTAATTTGCCTGACTAGTGACGACGTAGCCTCTACTGAGAAGACCTGAATCCAGCACTACACAGTAATTAATTGATAACAAAACCATGAACTTTAAAAGTTACTGTTAATTAATTGACAGTTCTATTTCTATTATTTAAGTAATTATAGTAAAATCACTAAAAAACAGAAATAAAAAAATGTAGAGTTAATTAATAAAACCAACCCCGATGAATAAAAAGATAAAGCTAATAATGAAGTAATATAAGTGTAATAGTGTATTATCCCCCCCTCCCTGACCCCCCCCCCCCCGTGTGTCGTCAATTAGTGTTGGGATTGCGTGGGACGACACGCGACCAACGCGATGTGCACTTCGCATCACTACGACCCATGCACAGAATATAATAATACATAGAACGGACATAATATACAGGGTGGATCTGTAACTTTATTCCAACTGAAGTGGGGTAAATGACCTGTTGAAATAAAACTTAGAACCAGTATTAATTTAAGAGTATTAATTAAATAAATATCTTCGTCATAGTATGGAAGTTCGCAACGACAGTCATATATTTGCTGTATGGCAAATGTATGACAATAGACGATAATGTCAGAAAAAAAAGCTAAGTTATATTTCAACAGGTCATTCACCCCACTTCAACCGGGACAAAGTTACAGATCTACCCTGTATTGTATACTATATAGATTTTCTTCTTTGAAGATAATATGTGAAGTCCCATATGCCTAATCGCTCTTCTGATGATACCTGAGCCCAGCAATAAGCAGTTATGAGTTGGTACAGAAGATTATCTATGAACGTTTTTGTTGAAAATATTTATATTCAACTTTTGAGGGTACCTACCGTCGTTCTAACTAGGAACCTTATCAATTAATTATTGATAAATGTTTTGGATTATCTTCACAATTACATATTCACATTGATTTTTCTTAAAGTAAAGGTAGGTCTTAAATTTTCGGACATAACAAATTCATGGTAGAAAAATGTTTTTTAGGTAGTTTTGGAATAAAAGCATGCATACTCATTTCGTTCGTTATAAATTTATACTTCAGCAAAATATTCTAGTTCTAGTATCTAACACCTATCTAGATACCATTCTTATAAAATTCATTTAAATTTTCTACTTTTCAACTTAAAAATATATAGTACTAAGGCTTTATTAATCTTGTTCACTCTACATTGCACACTCTATGTCCATGTCACGTGTGTATATTAGTGTGACACGCGACAGTAGAGATTTAATTTGCTCCATTATTATATGATTCCCGCGAGATGTCGCCACTCGCCATACTCTACCAGGCACGATAAACATCTCTACATTATGTTCGATGGATTCATTCGACTCTACATTATAATTGGTGGAATAATTTGATGAAAAATTGTTCATGTTTTTAATTGGATTACTACTTTTTATAGAGAACTTATTTTAGTATTACGACTTTTTGAAAAACTGTAGTTATTTTTATTTGATTTTTTGTAAATTTAATGTTATGACAAATAACTCATTTTCCTAAGTCATCAATAATTTACAGAAAACGGTCGATAGAAAGTATTTCGTTGAGTTTGTTTTTCCATTGAGTTTCAATGTTGCCATTGACAAAATATGTTTTATAATTAACTACTTCAGAAGTTGATAACAAATCAAAAGATAATCTCTTTTCAGATCAAATGACGCACAAAACAATTTTCACTAATAAACTATTCAAACAAATTTAACTCTTAAAACAACTTAATACGAGCCATTATCAAACGATATACGATCAAGCAAATCTTTTTTCAACTTAAAAGAAAAACGTAATTCTAAAACATCTTAATTCCAAAAAAGTAATTAAGGGAATACCACCTCTATAGCCTTGTAAATAAGATTCAAGTTCCCATGAAGTTGTTAGAGACTTATTTCATTATTGAAGTGTTGAGACATGTGTAGGGTTGTCGCGTACAAAAGAAGGAAGATTAAAAACTTGGCTCTCATATGAATTTGTGGGGCAATTTGTGGGGCAATTAGGGGGATCGGTCGCTCAATAAAACGATTATTTCGGTGTAACGAGCCGTGTAATGATAGACAATTATACTGTAAGTGCACACACACATACATAGTCCTTTATTTTTAATAGTATAAAGAAATCAATGCGTTTCGGAATAATTATTTAAATAAATGGATTTGAATTTTCTGAATGTAATGATAAATATCATTCATGAGATTTTAGTAAATTCATATTTTAAAAAATCTTTGTCTGTTTGTTCCAGATAATTACTGAAATGGCTAAACTGATTTTTACTTGTAGATAGCTCATGTGCGATCCACAGACGAAGTCAAATAGGTTTTTGGTATGTAGGCCTCTTGGTCGTAATCGGTTACCATCGCTCAGAGACCTCTACAATATCTAACATTTTATAAAATGCAACTATATTGAGTTTGGGCAACAAATATTGTGCCTAACTACAGCTTTAGTTTGAAATAACAGAAATTAAAAAACTCACTAAACTCTCACACACATTCTTAGTATTGTCAATAACACAACGCATTTTTAGTCTTTCTCGTGAAAAAATAACTATTCAAATCGGTTCAGATAAAGTAATGAATCAAATTATTAAGATAGTAAATGTAGTAATCGTCAGTATATACAGAGTTAACTGAAAACAAAGCTCTACCAGAGAGAGTATTTATAGCGAGTACAAGTTCACTGCCGAACGATCTAACGTTATGGCCACGAAACTCCCGCTAGTTTCTGTTGTTGGCTCGTCTGCCTACATGGCAATAAAAAAAATATATGACACCTAAGTTTTCGATTTATTTCATAGATCACATCATATCTTTTGATAGACAATCCTCAAACAATAAAGAAAGAAGAAAGAAATATGTTTAATGAAAAAATTCAGTACAATTATAAACTTAAAACTAGTAAACACACAATAATAGGTAGACTTCTCTTTACCAATATTATGTACATAAATAGATTTGTAATATTTTCCAAGCCGAAATACAAAGAGTTGCGAGAGCGTTACGCGTCGCGCCGTCCCTCAAAACCCCGTGCTGGGTTCTGGCCTCAGCCGGGGTTCGGACGCTGAGTGTGAGCGGTTGGAGGTTTCAGTGCGGTTCAACTCCCACATACCCCACCCGCGGGGATCCGGAGATTTCCTCCAACTGAAAAAAAAAAAAGTCTTGAGATTTAGACATTATTTCAATCTTTTTATGATCGTAGAAATTTAATAAAATGTCCAGATAAAGTAGTCTTTAAAAACGTACACGATCCTTCATACAAATTAATCAAATTAATATTAATATTTGTAACTAAATATAAAAACAAAACAATCAAAATTTTCTTCACAGAGTATTAAAGAAGTGAAAAACGTCCCCGCTCGCTTCGTGGCCCAACATCATACCATAGTGTAGAGCAGATGCCAGTCTCTACCACGACTCTACCGGTCAAAAGTCATATTATAAATACATACAGAATGATAGTCGATGGTTACTGTTACAAATGACCATTACAGTCCGATCTATGTCATATATTTAATCAAAAATATATGTAAAAAAATGATTAAATTCTAGTTTTAAAAACGAGTGCTTATTTACAACAATCATTTGAGGATTTATCCTTTGTTATGAAACTTGTTAATGAACATGACTTCACTCTACATGTTTGAGTATTTTTCTTTTTTGGATGACTGATATCAATGGTATTTCATTCTTTGAACGTCAGAGACTTGTTATAACCACGTATGAATTTCATATAAGTTCTAAGAACATTACTTGACTACATTAGATGAAGTCTTTCTCCAAGTTACTTAAAAATATAATATTATGGTACCCTAAAACATTAAAATCGAATCAGAAACACAAAAACAATATTTACAATACATTACTGTTCTACAACCCGAACACTCAAAATACTATCAAACAAAACTAGCAATGTACATAAAAGTATACAAATATCTCATAAATGCAGCAGTCGTAATACATTGCTGGCCCAAAACCTTCTTTCTTCAAATACTACGATACAAACCGAGCAATGTACATTGAAGTACAAAAATAAATCTAGAATGCATGTCATTACAGAATGCATGAAGTATTGGCACACACATCAATGAATCGATAGTTGAACTACAGTTAAATTTAACTGTCACTAGTTAACTGTGGATCAAGTTCAATGTTTGTTTTGATGCTAATTACAGAAGAATTAAAATATTTATTAATTAACAACTCTTCCTGCCCACAAAAGTGAGTAGTTTTTACATAATTTCGGGACATTTTACCTTAGATTATGTTACTTAATTGGGTCTCTATTTCTTTTTAAATATAATATAATCTTCTTTGATAAATGGACTATCTGATACTGAAAGAATTTTTCAAATAAATATACTTTTCAGTTGACATATCAAATTAAATCATCTTTTATTGTGCAACATTGGTATATGCTGTATTCAAGTTATTATTTGATAAATTAAGCTCCGTTAAATTGATTTTGAAGTTAGACGAGCTAACGACCCTCCTGACGGCAAGTGGGCACTGTCGCTCATGAACCTCTACAATGCTTAAAGGGTTGATATTACATACACTGAACTTTTCTTAAAACTCATTTAAAGAGGGACAAGTTGCTTAAAAGTCGTTAGTACTTATAATTAAAGAGGGTCTGTCATATCATATGAATAAATAAAAAATGTGTTACTGCTGGGCTCAGGTCACTTCAGTACAGGGATCAGGTATAGTTGACTACGCGTCAATAGTTTGGGGAATTGAGTATATCTTCAAAGTGTTCAATCCAAGACCAATTTAAAGTTCATTTTCGATGTTTTTTTCGACATATTTTAGTATTGTTATAATGATATATATTAGAGATAAGATCTACTGACATACTTGTAAAAAGCTTCATATTCTTTTCAATTTATATTAGATTTCAGGATTCGACCCCATATTAAGTAGACATACAAGTATGGAAAATAAATAATTAATAAGTAGCAATAGTTTACGTAAATAATTAATATACTTCATAATCCAACTAACCTTTTTCGAGTTTTTTTAACACTCTGACAATTAAAAACAATATTATACTGAAAGTAAGATAATGATTTCGAATGTTTTCAAACAATATTATCTAAATCACTGTGAGGTATACGTGACGGCTTCTTGTCACGATTTTATTACTTTTTTTTATAATACTATAATATTATCTAAGATGCACATTCCTTTCTTAAAGGATTTGTATACTTTCTGTACTAATGCTGTAATATATCCTTTTTGTTTTGCTACCCTACTTCATGCTTTACATATTTTCATACTGTTAATAATATTTCAATCAGGAATATCTGAAACAAAAATATAAATAATTCATTAGAAATATATCAATAATTTGTTTTTTAAAAAGGTAGGTTATAATTTAAAATTGTTATTATTGCAAATGCAATAAATTCTGAAAGAGATCTGTAAAACAGTTTGAGAGTTTTACGATCCCCTTAAACTCTTATTAATATTTATATTGTTATCCAACTTATGATGAAATAACTGTTATAAATCATACGATCATATGTTATAGTGAAACGTGAATGATTTCAATTAGTGGTACTAATAAAGAGAAAACATATCTAGATTTTTTTAAAAATTGATTAAAGTAGTCAAGTTGATGTAGTAGAGACCTTAAAGCGCATTTGAAAAAAAAATGAAATTAACTTCTATTTTCCTAATCATTTTTCAATCAAACTTTTAATTATTCGATAGTGAATTAATAGTATTTGAGTTAATTTTCATCGTTTTGTGAATATTTCTGAATCGTCTGAGAGCGCGTTCGCGGGCGCCCATCGCCTGAAATGGTCCACGGCGCGCTGCGTTCACGACGCATTTTATACCGTTTTAAACCGACTTCTACTGCATAATATCACTGAAAAACAATCATAATATAGTATATATTGATTAGTGAGTGTTATTTAGTGTATATAGTAGTGTATAAGTGCGTACAAGTGTGTTTCAGTGCGTGCAGACAAGCGGTGCGCGGGGGCAGCCGGCTCGCCTTGTATGGAGCGCGCGGCGTCTGAGGCGCTCGCTATATAAGATTGAGCGGCCGAGGATCGCCGCACTCGCAGTCTCGCTGCCGTAGAGTCAACACCAGCGTACCCCACACGACCACACACAACCTCCAAGATGTGCGACGACGACGTAGCTGCGCTCGTAGTAGACAATGGCTCCGGTATGTGCAAGGCCGGTTTCGCCGGAGACGACGCGCCCCGCGCCGTGTTCCCGTCCATCGTGGGTCGCCCCCGTCACCAGGGTGTCATGGTCGGTATGGGTCAGAAGGACTCCTACGTAGGAGATGAAGCCCAAAGCAAGAGAGGTATCCTCACCCTGAAGTACCCCATCGAGCACGGTATCATCACCAACTGGGATGACATGGAGAAGATCTGGCACCACACCTTCTACAACGAGCTGCGTGTCGCCCCCGAGGAGCACCCCGTGCTGCTCACTGAGGCTCCCCTCAACCCCAAGGCCAACAGGGAAAAGATGACTCAGATCATGTTTGAGACCTTCAACTCACCCGCCATGTACGTCGCCATCCAGGCCGTACTCTCCCTGTACGCTTCCGGTCGTACCACCGGTATCGTGCTGGACTCCGGAGATGGTGTCTCCCACACCGTGCCCATCTACGAAGGTTACGCCCTTCCCCACGCCATCCTCCGTCTGGACTTGGCCGGTCGCGACTTGACCGACTACCTCATGAAGATCCTCACCGAGAGGGGTTACTCTTTCACCACCACCGCTGAGAGGGAAATCGTTCGTGACATCAAGGAGAAGCTGTGCTATGTCGCCCTCGACTTCGAGCAGGAGATGGCCACCGCCGCCGCCTCCACCTCCCTGGAGAAGTCCTACGAGCTTCCTGACGGTCAGGTGATCACCATCGGTAACGAGAGGTTCCGTTGTCCCGAGGCTCTGTTCCAGCCTTCCTTCCTGGGTATGGAATCTTGCGGTATCCACGAGACCGTGTACAACTCCATCATGAAGTGTGACGTCGACATCCGTAAGGACCTGTACGCCAACACCGTCATGTCCGGTGGTACCACCATGTACCCCGGTATCGCCGACAGGATGCAGAAGGAGATCACCGCCCTGGCTCCATCCACCATCAAGATCAAGATCATCGCTCCCCCCGAAAGGAAGTACTCCGTATGGATCGGAGGATCCATCCTGGCTTCCCTGTCCACCTTCCAGCAGATGTGGATCTCCAAGGAGGAGTACGACGAGTCCGGCCCCGGCATCGTCCACCGCAAGTGCTTCTAAGCTGTGTGCTAGTGCTGGCGGTGCAGCGCCTGGTGACGCATTGTGCCTGGTGCTGTGCTGTGTTGTGTGGTGCTCGCTGCATTTGTACCTTGTACCTAGTACTACCTAGTGATACCTGAGAACTGAACATCTAATCTAACGCCATCTATTCTAATGTAATTTATTGTAAAATTTATATAAATTTAATTTCTTTTTTATTTTTATTATATACACGGGATCGTTGTGGATCTCAACGCCAAATGTAATTAATAAATAAAACGGTTAATTTATTTATTTTAATTACAAATTATTTCTTTTTATACAGTCATTGACTTTGGTTTTGTGTAGTTCCTATAACCCTCATCCTTTACCTTTACAACAATAGACAATGTAGAGTGAGAGATGGACAGCAGGTGTGTCAGTGGGCTACACCTGTCAGTATGTGGGTCAGATCAGTTGCCAACATTCCTGGCATCAGTGGTCGGTACTAGTGAATGATTGCGTGGAGTGGTCACCGCGCACTCTCGCTACGGATATAGTAACAGAGGTTGCCCCACACGCGTCGAAATAGCCACCATCTTCACTACCATACATAGTAAAGACTCGCAGCGTTCTAAATATAACCAGGAACGATCAGCAAGGGAGTTTAGTTCTAATGTCGTAGTATTAGCACGTGTTTCGGCTTGTGCGAGTTGTTTCCGTAAATACGCCTCGGCTGGTGGTGTTTAGCTCGTCTATAAATATTCCAGTCTCCCGGATAGTTGACTCGAGAGGTTTCTATATTTTACACACATCTGATGGTTTAATAATAGTGACTCAGTTGATGTTCTGAGCCCCCTTGCACTCTAGTTTGTTATCGCTGCCTTGTTTTGGTGTAGGAACACCGTCAGTTTACCTTATAGTTGGCAAGTCCTGGACAGTTAAACTATGACGTCACTACCTATTTTACTTTACACAGTGACCTGGTTTTGAATTTTGCAGTTTATTTATATATTGAAACTCCTCAAATTACACTTTAAATTTTGCAAAGATTTTTTCTTTTCCTTCTTTCTGTTTCAAATAGATTAATTTTCTTTTAATTATATCTTTATCGTTAATATGTTTTCGTGTTTCTAAAGTATGTTTTTCAGTTTGAAATATATTGTTTTTTAGTAGGTAACTAATGTGACGTAGAAACTTCGTCGTAATGTTGTTGAATCTATTTTAACTTCGGTTTCAGCGAACGGCGCGAGTATTTCTGTTGTAATTTGATTTCTAAATATTTCAGTAACGCTTTCCGGAGTATAAGCTTCATATAATATTAGATGGAAACTTTGCAGAAGCAAAGAAAGTTTATGGAAATAAACCAGCAGTGTTACAATATCCTCATGTTTCTTTAATATTTTAATTATTACATATATTATTGTTTTACTTAATCAACACCTATTTCTTAAGATTTAGTAATAATAACCACTGGATCTCTGTTGTCTGAAGTAAAAGAATTTAGATTTGAGTTGTATGAAGTTGAAATTTAACCAAAGATTTTTTGAATCGACAAACAGAAATAGGTACTTTTCATTTCATTACTATCTAGTAGTTATTTATTCATGTTTTTTGTAAGGGAAAGTGTAAGGAAACATAATTTTATTTTTAAAAAGAAGTACAACTATTTAAAAATTTTCGAAAATGTTCGTACCTTTGTGAATCCGACGTCTATGTCCAGCAGTGGACCTCTACGGGTTGGTAATGATGATGATGATGAACCCTTTTTGATATTTTCTAAAGTTACATCTTCTTGGTTTTATTAAACAGTAAATCTGTGTTAGTTTTCTTGTGAGAAAACTGATGACATTATGATGTCATTAATGAATTCTTAGAAATGTACAAACGATGTTCTTATTTTTTGACACACGGAAGTAGGTACTGAGGAAGAAATTATTCCGAGAAACTACTTCGGAGCTGATGAAAGATACTTTACGAGACTGTAAAGGTAGTGCAGATTTGAAGAGAGAGAGAATATGTTTATTGTCATGTTCAATGAAGTGCTCCTCATTAGGAACAACGTTATTTACGAAATATATGACACCAAATATTTTGCCGAAAATGAAATTTATAATTGTTTATCATTCAGTTTTTTAGTGTTTAAGTGTTTCATTTATTATTTATTTATATCTGTTGTGGTGATGTCGTCCGTTCGATATTTCCGCGGAGCTGGCTGAAAATCAGCGCTGTGAAGTGTTTCACTTGACAGCATTTCGCTGAGCCAGTGGTCCGTTTGCTGTGGCAAGGGCATTTTCAGACTAATATAATTATACCTAGTGATGTAACTCACTTTGCTACAGCAATAAAGATTTTCTTTCTTTCTTTTTCTTTTATTCTATATTTGATCGAAATTTGCTACTAAATCGATATAACGAGCTCCCTTGCGGTTGTTTTCCGAGCGCTATGACTTGTCCTTCTTCAAACGAGGCTTGAAGAGAGTCTTTAAAGGTAAGTCGTAGGTACCGGAGTATAGTCCTCTGACATTGCAGAGGTCCATGACCACCAAAAACCAGGTGACCTAAAAACTCACCTGTGGTGAACATACTAATGATATATTTTCCAGAAAAAAATCGTTTCACTTTAATATGGGACAAACGAATTAGAGTCAAAGAGGTAAAAAAAGATGTAACCGTAATAATTATGCCTTAAAATAAGTCATATGACGTAAAAGGGACTTTAAAATGAAGAGAAAATGTAATGAATACCATTTAGTATAGTTACAGTATATATACAGAGAGAAACTTGCAAACAAATGACTTGACAAACTCACAAATAAACACTCCTACCGAAACGAAGTAGTTTCAAACATATATGGGAGCGAGTGACAGATATTTTATATTTCGTTTACATATTGTCTCGCCAACGTCCAACACACGTAAAAAACATATGACGATGACGGCCGACCAATATGTAAACGGAGGGTTTATTTATTTATTTATTCATTTGGATCATCTACAAAATTACATGTTTACAATTATGTGCGTTATTATAAATAGGTATTACATTTTCATGCAATTTAACTTAAGGATGAACACATCATGCATAAGGTGGTGTTGTTTCAACACAATCCATCATTTATCTATACTAATATTATAAAGAGGAAAGATTTGTTTGTTTGTTTGTATGTTTGTTTGTAATGAATAGGCTCCGAAACTACTAGACCGATTTCAAAAATTCTTTCACCTTTGGAAAGCTACATTATCCCCGAGTAACATAGGCTATATTTTATTTTCAAAAAAATTAGGGATCCGTATGAAAATATCGAATATGCAACACAAGGTGAATAATCGAAAACCTATTTATGCGTACGCTGCAAAAACTATTGACAGTAGAACAAAATGATGTACTACGGGTTTTTAGGTATTTGTAAGACAAACAAAAAAGTCCGCGACAGCATATATCTAACTATCATAGTTTAGTCACAATAACCGCTTTTATGTTAAAAAAAAAAATATTTCATCCCCAGATTGAATTTAACGTTAAATGAGTATCGTTATATTAACTCTTATCCAAATTAAGTATTATATTATCAAGAATATTAATGTAGAAGTGAATTACTTTTTGTTTTATTCCAATAGGACTTTTCGTTTAGAAGTTATCACGAGTACAAAACGCAATGAATATGTGGTTGGGTGCACTACGGGCACATAATAACGCGACGGCATTGCGAGTACTGTTTGAACCCCTTTGTAACGCAGACGAAGTTGCGCGGGTCAGCTAGTAACATATATAAGTTTGTATGCATTGTCATTGAAACTATGTGAACTGTTTGACAGTTGGCCCACCAGTTGCTATTTGCGTACATTGGTAGCTGGCGAACCAATATGGAAACATTGGCATACTCCTGGACTTGAAATTTAATTACTACCATGTTTGAGTATATTTTTTGCATAAATCGTTGAGTTATAAGTATTCTCCTCAAAATTTGATATTCTTTTTATTCTTTATTTTTTAAACCAAGTAGTATATCAACATTATGAGCAAAATCTCTTGCTCTTGATAAATATTGCCTACACATATATAAATAAATAAAGAAACCAATTTTGGTTCGCTTCCCACTTGTGTGAATACTCTTTACATCTGTACAGTTTATTATTCTGTAATATAGTAGAAACTAGAGCAAAATATTGTAAGAAGGTCATTCGTTATGTATCACACACACGTGGCTCACATATTTTAGTATTGTTGCCAGCCCGCGCTATTTCATCTGCATTCCAAATTTACGAACATTTTTTATTTCATAGTCCAGTCTACTCTTTAAGTTGATGGAGAACTTTCTGTCATTCAAAGTCCCGCGGAAATCGGTTCAGTCGTCATCGTACCAAAAACAAACAGATTTAAATTGAAATTTCATGGTTTTGAAATTTAATCTATCATGTTTCTTAGAGAGGTTTGATTCTTAAAAGTCAGTCAATCGATTGAAGTAAGAAAGATAGTGTGATAATATGCAGTTGTGTTTCTTCATAAAAATCATAATTTGATAAAATCACTATTTCCGGCTATGGAATGAGCTCCCCTCTTCGGTATTCCCAGAGCGCTATGACTTGTCCTTCTTCAAACGAGGCTTGAGGAGGGTCCTTAAAGTTAGGTCGTAGGTACGACCCCTCAATGTCCCCTGATATTGCAGAGGTTCATGAGCGACGGTAACCACTTACTATTATGTGGCTCGTTGGCTCGTCTGCCTACATGACAATAAAAAAAAAATAGGATACATTCTTACATTTTAAAACTCCACTAATGTTAAATCCACTATGTTTTTGGTATACCTATGTAGTATTTAATAAAAGTTTATTAAACACATTGGAGTTTTTACAAGCTTTACTGTATGTAACTTATACTGTATATAACTGTGTATCGTAATACACAACTATGTAGGTAAGTTCGAGTGGAATCTTGCGAATTAAATTTGAATTTTCCCGGTTTCCGATTGAGATAAAACTTTGAACACACAGGTTTATCGCATCATAATACAATAATATGGTACCATGGAGATGATCTGATCATGGATTTGGAAGCTGGATCAACAGGAACTCCTGTACTAAACAAGATGGGCCCGTCGTGTTTGTGCTCGTTCTACTTCTCTTAGCTAGTACTCTACTGATACATTATATTCAGGATTTTAAAAGCTTATATTTCCCTAAAAAACCTTACATCTATATGAAGTAAACCCAAACCCACAATGAGTTACATAACAACAAGTGATACCGGACTACATGTCGATACATTTTCAACATATTTATCATCACGCGTGCGTGGGGGTGAACAGGAATAGCTCTCAGGTATACCTCTATTTATATCAGACAGTTTTCATACACTTTTATAGTAAGGTTGGGACTTGCCAAATACATGCATTGATAATAATGAATCATACGTGTTAGTATTGCATAATTGGGAGGTGACGTTTATGATGGGATTTGGACCGTGGCCTGTGAAAACATTGCAGAGTGGATGTTTGTTTTATGATTATACTAGGTGACCCGCGCAACTTCGTCTGCGTCGCATAGGAATTGTTTCCGGAAATTTTCTAAAAGTACTCATCAGAACGCTTTATTAGAGCCCAAACACGATGAGGTTATCTTGCGTATTGATGGAGTTCCGGTGGCCACCTTCCAGCTCCATCATCAGACCTTGATCTAAGCTATCCTATCTCTCAAGTTGGATCGAACTGCACTTGGTGTGCAAATTTTATTATAATCGGTTAAGTGGTTTAGTAGTCCATTGAGGACAAACATTGTGACACGAAATTTATATATATTAAGATTTGAAACTAGCAGCTGACCGCGACGTTGTCCGCCTGAACCCTATACAGCAACTAAGATTTTACCATTAATTCGAATTTTTCTCGTCGTAAAACCATCCTTGAATTTCAAATTGGTCCGGGTGTTTTTAAATTATACGCTTAGCAACTCATTTGCAATTCATTTTTATTACAAGCTTTGTATACCTTTGCTGGATTTAACTATGTAAGTTTGGGTGTAATCTTACGAGCTAAATTTGACAAACTACCCGGTTTCCGATTGAGATAACATTTTACACGCAAATGTGTATCACGTGACAATACAATAATGTAATAAAAAAGGCGCTGATTGGGTGATGAATAGGAACTCTTCTGCTAAACAAAATAAACCCGTCATGTTTGGGCTTGTTTTATTTGTATTAGCTAGCACTCTACTGCTATACGTATGCAGGATTTTAAAAGCTTATATTTAGATAAGTTTTCTTTAAAATAAATTATTTAGATTGATGATTTAATTATGTATAGTAACAATGTGTTAATATATAACAAATTGTAATATAACAAGTGAAAGAGCAGCTAAAGTGAGGTGTGGAGAGGCGCGTGTTCACTTCAAACGTGTTATTGGTAAAAGATCAATGAAATCGGTACAATGGCGGAGCGAGCGAGCTTGTCCCATTGTTACCCGCTAAACATACTCACAATAATACTAGGGTGACCATCGTGGGACAACGTTTTTGGACACATCCACGGAATGGAATGGACTCCCATCCACGGTGTTCCCGGAGCGCTATGACATGTCCTTCTTTAAACGAGGTTTAAGAAAACTCCTGTATGGGTAGGTGATAGATAACGGTCCTTCTTTGTCCTGGCATTGCAGAGGTCCACGAGCGACGGTAATCGCTTACCATTAGGTGGGCCGTAGGCTCGTGTATCTAGTAAGCAATAAAAAAATGTATTAAATTATTCCTTTTTTAGTACCTGTTAGATACAATTCCCAGTGTCAAATGAAATCTCAGCTTCAATATTGTAGTCATCTCAGGGGCGAGTGGATTATTAGTTTTAACTTGTTTTTACCAAATTTCAAAAAACCTTTTTAACTTTGCAACGAGAAGTGTCGTTGAAATGAAGACTGAAGAGCATAATAACTTCATTTTACGCACGAAGAAACACACATTATTCAGACATAATAATATCATAAAAAATAACACATTAAACTATCATACTTGTTTATCTCATTAAGTTAATCTTGTGAGTGGTTACTTATAACCTATAGAACTATTCATGAACCTTGTTTAGAGAGGAACATTTAGTGCAAAACTGCATTTAAAGTTTCATTATGTGGCTTATTTATCTTTATTTTTTTCTAGGACTATCCTCAAAAAGCATGGTCAAGCTAGCGAACATTCAAATCGAATATCAGAAGGTTATTAAGGACGAAATGAGTAAAAAGGAGAACTCTACTGAACGAGTCACGGGGCGACAATAACTCTACTACTCTCTACACAGCCACCTGTCACACCACGGACTATACTATTTATTTTTACAAGCTGTATATTAACTTGAATTGGATGTAACTATATATGTATCTATGTAAGTTCGGGTGGAATCTTGCTAGCTAAATTTGATAAACTTCCCGGTTCCCGATTGAGCTGACATTTTGTACGCAGATGTACCTATATAGTGACCGTACAATCTTATATATAAAAATGAATCGCAAAATGTGTTGGTAAGCGCATAACTCAACAACGCCTGGACCAATTTGGCCAAATCTTTTTTTTAAATGTTCGTTGGAGTTCAAGGATGGTTTTTACGGCGAGTAAAAATGGAATAGTTGTCGGGAAGAATTGAAAAAAACGGGTCATAGGGTTCACGCAGACGTCGCGGGCAGCAGCTAGTACAATAATAAATATTACAAAATAGCGCTGATCTGATAATGGATTTGGAAGGTGGTCATAGGAACTCTTGCGTTAAACAAGATAGACCCGTCGTCGTTTTACTTGTATTAGACAGTACTCTACTGCTATGTGACATCCAGGATTCTGAAAAGCTTGTTTGTAAAAAAAAATACAGTGTAGTCCGTTTAGTACGACTTCGCATTTAACAACCGACCGTTTATAGCGACGTCAGTATAGGCATACGTTTGGTTTTGTTATGAACAACCATAAAAAATGTCTGTTCGTTTAGTACGACCTCCTGTTAGTACGACGTAATATCACCGGTCCCTTGCCCGTCGTTATAACCGGATTCTACTGTATTTCAAACAAATTATTAACACCAAATATGAAATGTCACAACGAATACGTTTAAATTTCGTTTTAAAGAGTAATTAAAAACAGACGTCTTATTTTAATATCGGCTAACAACTGTCCACTGTCATTTAAAGATGTTGAATCATTGAACATAATATTACCTCGACTAAAACATATAAAAGGAACGAATATAGTTGAAGAATATACAGGGTGGATCTGTAACTTTCGACAATCAGACGTGGGATGAATGACTTGTTGAAATACAACTTAGAACCACTTTTATTTTAGGAATTGGATAAAAAAAATTTCGTCATAGTATGGAAGTCCGCAACGATAGTCGTACGTTTTCCATACACTGTCAGAAAAAAAATGGTGCTAAGTTGTGTTTCGAGAGGTCATTCACCCCACGTCAGATTTTCCAAAGTTACAGATCCACCCTGTATAGTAACTACGCGGTTACACCCTGTATGAGTAGTCCGAAAACTTCTTGCTTAATTACCAAAATATGATCAACATGTTTATATCACAAGTTTTTTTTTTGTGCTTTGTATATTGTATATTTACCTGTTGTAGTTATCATAGCTGACATTACAATTAGTTCTAGTTTATTATTTAATTAAGTTAAGGCATTATTACTTTACTACTTTCATGCATTTTTAACAGGTTCTTACCACAATATTTAATTAATTGAGTTGTCTGGATATTTCAACGTTGTTGCAGAAGTCATGATCATGAAGACTGGATACTGCGGGTCGATTTAAGAGCAAACAAATCTGTCTACCCTCGCACTCGTTCGCTTTTGGGTAGTACCACTGGAACTCGAACTCATATCACGACACATCACACTCACTGTATCTACAAGACTCTCTGTCCATGAACCCTTAGTGACTGGTGTGTTTAGCACTGGATTCCACATACTCGATAATCTGAAGCCGTCACCCCTGTTCAAATTGCTATGTCTTGAAATCTCGATAGCTTCTTTAACCATCCTTGGTACGTAACGACGTTCGGAAGATAGTACCCGAGGATTATGTAAATGTATCCAGTGATTGGAACCCGAGTGATAAAATATCGCGGTAAGAACCCGTTGAAAATGCATGAAAGTATTATAGAAAACCGCGAGTGTCTGAATAAGTTTATTATTAGTTTAGCTAATCCTAATAAATTGAATAGTAAATCTATATACTATAGCTGACAGCTCTAATTGTGACAGAGTCCTAATCGATGCGCACGAATCAATTAAATCCATCCACGCTTTGACAGATAGCGATGGATTCCAACACAAGCCACCCCCTACGACCCCCCACCCCTAACACGAGACACAGGGGTGACACAACACTCGATATATTATTCTTTAATTTTTTTTTGGAACTACGAACGACCGTACAATAATATTTACTTAAAAAATAAACTAGATTTATTAAAACTATTAATTTATTAACTACAAGAGTATTATATCATTGTATTTTTTTTAAAAGCACGAAGCTTTTTACGTAAATATTTGTTATTTGGTTCACTAAATCTTATCCGTTATGTATAATATGTATTTCTTTATTGGAACGAAGTTCCTTATCGCGCGTTATCGAAAGGGGGCTAGACGGAAATTCTTATGAAAAAGTTGTCACGACACTTTTTCTGTTTTAGATGATTATCGCTAGATGGCGCTGTGATCAAAATCTTTTAAAACAATTCCTTATTTTGTTTTATAAGTCTTTTCTATAAGAGAGAGAGAGAGAGAGAGACAGACGTTTTAAACTAACTAATTATTTTAACTTAAAAAAATAAATTTTATTGTGCAATTCACGACTTTTTAAAAGCAATGTATGGTTCCCATCTGCCCACAAAGAATATTAAAATATCCATTAAACTAGATTTTATCAATTCAACTTATATCTTTCAATATGATTACTAGTCCAAAGTAAAATCCAGTTGGAAATCCAAACTTCTTAGATATCAATTTCAACTAGACCTTCTTCGGCCAGCCTTGATCAGAGCCCTTAAACGTATGTCGTAGATCGGTACCACTTACTATCAGGTGGCCCGTTGGCTCGTAATCCATAGTCCAAGTAATTTAATTAATAACAGTCTAGTTCGTCTTATGTCTACTTCATCTGCGTCACAAAATAAAATCGCTTCTAAAAATCGATCAAGCCATTGAAAATGATGTAATTGTTCATCCCTACACTGTCACCCCGTCTCACCCCCAGGGTGCAGGTTAATAATGATTATATTAATATAGTTTAGGAGTCGTTACCGAGCGCCTCGCAACTTGTTTAATATAGTTGTGTGCAAATACGCGCGGTTACTGTACACCGGGAGCTTGGGATCTATTGGAATACTGCATTGCAAACACTTGTTTGTGGTTTATTTTGACTTTCACCAGACCGCACTGCAAAGTTAATAATATTTTATTACGAAAATGAAAACGACCGACTTCAATTTCTCAAGCATAGCACAAAACCTACCAGTCAGATCGTATCAAATTTATATGAGGTAAAGCTCAAAATGTTTGCTTTCTAACAAAAACACAATCATCGAAATTGTTTTATATAGACAAGAAACTCACAAAAATGCGCTGAAACCATGAAACTTTGTCCGTTAAAAGTTCACATTTTTAAACACAGATCCAAAAGTACTTGTTCGATATTAAAAAAATATATATTGGACCGAAATTCAACCATCTGACAATAGAATCATTCAAATAGGTCCACCTAAACTGAAGTTGTCGAGGAACAAACATAAAAAAAGCATATGCCACTCGACGAGTGAAAATAACCACTTACTACCAGATGACCCGTAAGCTTATCTACTTTTAATTTAAAAGCATACAAACACCGTCACAAACTCAAGCATTAATATTATAATTTCAATTAAATAAGCAATAAATTACAATATAGGTAGAGTTCCCCTAGCTCCTGGACTATGTATCATTTAAACACAAAATAATAGAATATTAAGGAATTACTGAACGATGAGAGAGACATTCGGAATATTTGTAACAATGTAGAGTCGAGAGAGATGGTAGAGTCGCTCTAATATTGTATTTATTACATTATGACGACGCTTTCTACTTTATATTGAATTGAATTTAATTGTTATTAATTTTAGGAGTTGTTGCTGTGTTGTGCTAAAATGTAGATTGTAGGTAATTTGAAAATCGATATGATCGAATTTCGAGATAAACAAGAATAAGAAAAAAAGGGTTTTTTTTTGTTAAATTGGTATAACGATTGCAAGTAAACTGGTAAACGCATAAAAAACTAACTTTAAATATAATTTTGACTTTACAAATTCATACATTTGCTTTTACAAATTCAAATGTTTGCGTATTTCATTAAAATTTGTTAAAACAAGAATACAATTCTAAAAATGATCACATACCCTTGACAATACACGGCGACGCCGTCTCAAGAATGGAAACTGATTAAATTTTAAATACTTAATTTTACAAAAAAATCATAATAGTATTCAGATAAACAATATTATGATAATTAATCTACCTCATTCCATTGAAACTATTTTATTGCTTTACCAATGAAAATATTTCTATTTTCTCCACTTATTCTAACAAAAGTCTTCACACTCCAAAATTTTCATTATAATTTCATACTACGAGTATAATTAGTAATAATCTGAAAATACCTAAAAACAAAAATTCTTTAAACAAAATATAATATCTCATTTTAAATCAATACATACACAATCTATTCAGTAAGATATGTTTGTAAAGCACATGTTCCTAGTATTACTGTGGGTATAATGTAATAAACCGGGCGAGGGGGGGTGAGGCCTGCGGTGCCGGGGGAGGGGGGGAGGCGGTGAATTTAATATCGGCGGGGTTAAGGCGACGTGCAAATAAAACTACCGACTAACCGCACTCGCTGGGTTAAGGAGAAGTATCATTGTCACATATTTAATACTTTTATACTTATAAAAAAAACTTGAGAGGTGTCAAGGGACACCCGGATGGAACGAAGTTCCTTTCGATTAATTAGTGAGGAAATTGTAATAAAAAATTATTTTTTACCTAAATAAAATATTTTGATCACAGCGCCATCTAGCATTAATCATATAAAACAAAATAAGGAATTGTTTTAAAAGATTTTATTCACAGCGTCATCTAGCGATAATCATCTAAAACAAAAAAGTGTCGTGACAACTTTTTCATAAGAATTTCTGTCTGTCCCCTTTCGATAACGCGCGATAAGGAACTTCGTTCCAACAAATTGAACAATTTAAAAATCTACCACCAGTTCCAGCCTACCTACATCTCCCCCAAGAAGAACTGGCGCAACTAACTCAGCAAACATTTATTTAGATCTTCTTTCTAATATATAAAATTGTCGTGTCACGGTGTTCGAACTTGAACTCCTCCGAAACGGCTCGACTGATTTTGATGAAATTTTTTGTGCTTATCCGGTACCTATGAGAATCGGCCAACATCTATCAACGGGGTAGTCCACCCCTAATTTTTTTTTTTTTTTTTTTCGACGCAGACGAATTTGCGTGGGGCAGCTAGTAATTCTATAAAACGAAGTCGCTGTCTGAACCTACGCATGCTTAAATTTGATAAAACTACGTAAATGCCTGACGGATTCTATTTTTTCTTCAAGAGGTAGTTGTATGATTAATACATACACGTCTAATATAGCAGACAATACTGATAGTCTTAATAAAGTCTCATCAATGAAGATATTTTTATGCATGTATAACAGATGTCGTCGGGTTTGGAAAGCTCAAAAAAGTGGACAGACATAAAATTGGTTGTGATTCAGAACGAATAGTGCCATTTTGATGATTATTTTTTAAAGTATAAGTTTCCTCCGAGGATTAACAAAAAATGCAACAGATTTTTTAAATAATACAAGTGAAATACAATTTAATAGCAAGTGAACACGTAGAGCGTGAGATATTGACAAAAAAACTTGAGAGGTGTCAAGGGACACCCGGATGGAACGAAGTTCCTTTCGGTTAATTAGTGAGGGAATTGTAATAAAATTTTACTTTTGTAAGTTATAATAATTAGTTAGTTTAAAACGTCTGTCTCTCTCTCTCTTATATAAGAGACTTAACTTAAAAAAAATTATAAATTTTAATCACAGCGCCATCTAGCAATAATCATCTAAAACAAAAAAGTGTCGTGACAACTTTTTCATAAGAATTTCCGTCTAGCCCCCTTTCGATAAAGCGCGATAAGGAACTTCGTTCCAAAAAGGGGACAGTTCAGCGAGCGCGTACTTAGGTAGGTACATTTAATTACATCAGAGGTGTGAATCAAACACGAGAACAATGTATTCCATCCAACGTAACGCAGACGAATTTCCAGCCCGTTATTAAATATTAATAATTATATTCCAGCTAGAAAATAAACCGTCAGTCCTCTCCTTAACACGTTGTCTGCGAGTATTTTTACAAACGTTATTACAGCGCGATTCAGCTTACTTTATTAAATTTTCGTGCGGATTGGCAGACGGGGCCGGCGATGAATAACTGCGGTTCTGTTTGTCAACCTCCTCCGGCGAGGTACTTAGCTTTAATACTCTACTCGGATTCGTTCAATCAATTTTTAATATGAAGATTATAGATATTAATAAGTATAAGTATTTTTTGTGGTATAATGGGTCAGTGACGGTTACCACTTGCCGTTGAGTGGGTTGTAATGAAAATTAATTTGAGATGTGACTTAATATTCGATGCTTTTTGGTAGGCCTGTCGCAAATATTCAATACTATTGTCAATATTTTAATTGTAGGTACAAATAGAAAAGCTTAGAGAGAATATAAAAATAAAAATTAAATCGATAATTAATAATTTTGGTCACATTTTTATCCTATCCTAATATTGCAAACTAGATCTAGTTACAAATAATAAAGTAGTGTAATTCTTATATTAGTATCTATCTATGATCCGTCTGACAAACTTGATTTACATTCATAACAGTCTAATGAGTTTCCATCCACAAATATAAACCAGACAACCTTATAAACTTAATTTTCTAATGTACACAACAATAATCCTCTTTCAAAATGGCGAACGCAATTTTCCTTAAAACCCCGCAAACAAATAAAAACTCCCGTCAATTTTCCCTCGTAAATGTCTTCAACAAACAAAAACAAAATAATGATTTAGTACGAAGCTGATTCTGTGCAATAAACGCTCAACTTCATAATTAAAATTGTTCAAACGTTGTTTACTTTGTACGCGAAAATAGGGAGATTGAACGTGAAATGAAATTACAAAAGCAACGCCATCAAGCGTCGAGTAGCGGAACCAAGAAGATAATGAAAATTGTACGTTGTACCATTACAATTACCAATTTAATATCAAATAAATTGAAATTAAAAGCAAAAAGTTATTGTAATATTCTGATTAATTAAACTAATTAACAATTCTTAATGATGAAAACTATTTATAAAATAAAATCTGCCATAAAGCGCCATCTAGTTTCTAAAGGAAAGAATTAAACGTAGGTTTTGAGCAATGCTTAGTTCTAACCGCTACTAATAGATGGCGTTAGACCAAACAAAAATGAGTGTTTTGTTAATTAAAAAAACGATTTCATCACGATTTCATTTATTCAGAGCCTTTATTCTTTCAAAACACTAGTTCAAGATTTATTTATTTATTAAACTTTACTTAATTTTTAATATTACCTATGTAGGTATGAGCACCTACGAACTGTGACCTGTGTTACTCATGATAAGTAATAATAATTGTACAAATAACTACAGTTTACAATAAATACATTGCTCAAGGAATTAATCGAAACATTTAATAACCCAAAAACCCACCTAACACTTAATTACACACAAACAAACAAACAATCGTAATCAATTCAAGTTCCCCGTCTCATCGAATCCCGACATTTATTTCCAATCGTACGTCTAAAACGAATTTAATGAAAGTCTGACTCCGTGAAATGCGAATAAAGTTGAATCAATTCGAACGCAATAAAAGCGAGGGGCGGAACCTAGTCAAGACAAGAAGGGACTCTGAAACAGAAAAGATAGCTTCGTGTTAAATTAAGATTAAGGGGAAACTGTTAGGGAAATTGAACTATTGAAAGTTTATTTATTTATTTAGGTAGACCAACAGCAGACATAAAAGACTTACATATATGAATTACATAATGACTGTTCTTATATGAATGCCTATTGTAGGTATACACGACATTTATAACAACATGGATTAAATACAAATATATTATGGAATAATCAATAAAAAAAATATGCAGACATATTTAAAACTTAGTAGTAAAACAAAAGGACAAAAGAATATAACTAACAATAGGAAATGTTACATGGATTGTTGAAATGTTAAATGGACTTATAATGAGAAAAAAAATAAACATGTTTAACTTAAGCTAATTATCGAATAAAAAATAGAAAAAATATTTATAATAGTTCTAGAATTCTTTAATTTTAACGATATAGGTCCTAATGACGGTTACCATTAATGATAAGATGGTCAAATGAAATCGTCTGCGTATAAATGCAATATTATTGTCATAATTTCAGAGTGTATCGAAAGTTGTCGAAATTGGTTTTGTATTCGAAATACAGATAGTGAAAGAGAACTTGACAATTTGGACCTAAAGAACATGTCGTTTAGTACAGTACTGCATAATCTGACTTGTCAATATTTGAACTATCCTATAATTCTGAGCGATGGGAAAGAGTGCCGATGGCGTAACGCGTCGCGCCGTCCCTCATAACCCCGTGCTGGGTTTTGGCCTCAGCCGGGGTTCGGACGCTGAGTGTGAGCGGTTGGAGGTTTTAGTGCGGTTCAACTCCCACATACCCCGGATCCGGTGATTTCCTACAACTAAAAAAAAAATCCTATAATTCTCAAACTCAACACTTCATAAATATATTTTCAATAATATTGCAAGTGTGTCAATCATACAAAATCGCAGTAATGTGTTAAGAAATAAACGCAATAATGTGTCAGCAGGGTGTGACAGGGGGTGCGGTGTGTGTCAGGGGAAGAGGGGGGAATATCTCGCAATTACTACAAAACAAATGAGTCTTAACGAAATTCACCTCCGCGAGAGTTCGGTGAGAATAAGGAAAACTGTTGAGACTACTATGGTGATAAAATTTTGGTGTTTTATTGCTTAACTAGGTGACATGCGCAACTTCATCTGCGTTACAAAAATTGTAGCCTATGTGTTATTCTGATGTATAAGCTATATTGTGGTAAAGTTTCATTCAAATCTATTCAGTAGTTTTTACGTGAAAGAATAACAAACATACATCCATACATCCATACTTACCAACTTTCGCCTTTATAATATATATTAGATTATGATTTACAGTTCATGAAGAAAATGTGGTGTTTGTGAAAGGGAAAACCTGAATTACAGATCGATAATTTAATAAAAATTATTCAAAAAATACTGTGTCAGAAACCACTAGGTATTAAAAGATTAAAATGCTGTTAGATAATCTGTTACAATGATAAAATTTTTTACAAAAACCTAGAGCATACATTTTGACTATAAAAGTTATGCAATGTAAAGTAGAAAACCGCGAGTATTTGAATAAGTTTATGTCTGTAAAGTGTTTAATACCTGAGTTTATCTCTTTTTGGGTGTTATTTTAAAACACATCCATGTTTTATCCTTTTACTGTATTTCTATAAATATATAATACCTCTAAGTGAACATTTCAAAACCTACCAAAATCTATCAACACCTGATTTATTAAATTTTTTTGGTACTCCACGGTTTTCTTGTTCTAGTGAATGCCAAAGGGCTGTGTGTCGGGTGTTTTAGGGTTTTTTCAGCGGCTTTGAGTTGCAAATTGTGACGCGCACCGCCCGCCCCGCCCCGGGCTGCGATCGTAATTAAAAACTAGACGCGACGGTGGCGCCAGCAGCGGCGAGTAGCGGAACTAAACAGGGAAGTATTGTGTTGTTCATCAATTTTTGAGGTATTATAATACAAATGTGGTTGAAAATATTGTTTGTTAGGCGTCCAATTTTTGTGTTTGTTAGAAGTATTTGTTTGCAACAGGAATGGTTGTTTGAAATTGTTTTAAGTGTTTGCTACTCGACAATAGATGGCGCTGTGATGCAAAAGTTGCTGTAAATATTTTTTTTGAATTTTAGTTTATAATTTGCTTTACTTTGCTTGCCCATTAACTATTGTTGAAAGTTTTGAGTTTTATTTCTTATTTTATTATAAGTATAGATAACAAAAAAAATATTACCTCGATCAGTAGCAATGACTTCTTTTAATTTGTGATCTAAATGTATTAGTAAGAAATACAGTGGAATTGAGTGCTTCCTTGTTTTTGAAAGTCGGTCAAAAATAACATAGAAAGCTTCCAGAAGTTTTATCTGCTTAAAGAAAAATTATATATATTATAGGCATAGTCAGAAACTGACAAAGACCCAAAAAACAGTTAAAAAAAACGTTTTCTCTGCACCTCTCTGTAGAACCTTCACTGTCCAATATACTTTCCTTATTTAAGCTACCATTATTGTTTATGACTCCATAACTCGACATAGTCTCAATTTCGGTTCGTAACAAGATTAATTATACAAATTATTCATTAGTGATTAGTTGAGTCACGTGACGGGCAACAGTTAAACACGACTAATGTTGAATACCATTATATTCGGGAATTTTATAGCTTCATACACGACTGTGCTTTTTTAAAACATGGTAAGATATTTGTTTAAAATTTTAACACGATTATTGACGTGACAACGTCTTAGGGGTTGTCCATTAATCACGTGATCTTTTTTTAGCATTTTTTAACCCCCCTCCCCCATCGGTGATACGTAGTGAGGTTTAAGACCACCCCCCTCCCCCTTCTCAACATCACGTGTATTTTTAGTACCTACAACGAATCTTAAAATTTTCGCGCCGTGCCGCTTAATATTTGTTTAAAAATCGCGCGTTTGACGAAAAAATAAATACACGTGATATCTTACTACACCCCTCCTCCCCCTTGTGTTATTTTTGTGATTTTTATCAAACCCCTCCTCCCCCTTTTAAGCCTCACGTGATTAATGGACAACCCCTTATATATTGGTTTGCCGGGTGACACTTCAAGAAACTGCGTTACGCTCCGCTCACGTTATGCGCTCACAACGAGAGCGAGTGAGAGGCACGCGTGCCTTTCACTTTTTATGTCTGTTTCTCTCGCTCTTAGGCGGGCTAACCATGCCCGAGTCGTTGTCACGTAAAACTTTCGCCCGTATACAGACTTTACAGGCAACCAATTTTTTTTTTTTTATTTTCATTTATTTAGAAAACAGTAAGTACAAGTACAATAATAATTATCCACATCATTTATTAATAACTTTATTAAATTTTTGATTTTAATGCGCTATAAAAATATATTTGTTATTACCTTCTGAATCTTCTTATTTATTATTCTATTTATTTAAAAACGCCAGTGTCAAAGATTGTTGAACTGAACTCGTGAACGGACTGTTTCAAAATAATTTCTACTTCAAACTTATTTTTATTAAGCTCTTTGTTTATTTAATGTAGAACAAAGTTTTTTCCCTAAATTATTTTTTCGAAAACCTTATGTTTTCGCACTCTTGTAAAAATGTTTGGTTTGTTACTAGATTTTGAAATAGGGCAGCCGTACTGTTACTTAATATTTTAAGGTATTAGGTAGGTTAAGTTTTTATGTAGTTTTAATTTATCTTTGAGTTTTAAGAAGCTATCAAATTAAAAAAAAAACAAACTTGTGACCCCCACAGTCCTCTTAAAATACCTATCTGTCGAAACCAACTCCAACCTGAAGATATCCTTTTTTCAAATTAACTAGTTTTCGTATTTGAGAAATGAAAATGAAAAAATTGAGCTTTAGTGTTCCTTTAAAAGTTTTTTAGATGCGATAGGTAACGGCTCCTCTATATCCTGGCATTGCGTAGGTCCATGAGTGACGGCTTTTCGATACCGTCATACTCGAAGGAAAAACGCCACGGGCATGGACCAGGGGTTTGGTCGCACTGTTCTTTAAGAAGGGTGATAATACCCTTCTGAAGAATTATCGACCCATTACGCTCCTGAGCCATGTCTATAAGTTGTTTTCGAGGGTCATCACGAATCGTCTCTCACGCAGGCTAGACGACTTCCAGCCTCCCGAACAAGCCGGTTTCCGAAAAGGCTATAGTACCGTAGACCACATACATACGCTGCGATAAGTTATACAGAAAACCGAGGAGTATAACTTGCCTCTGTGCTTGGCGTTTGTGGACTACGAGAAAGCCTTTGATTCGGTCGAAACATGGGCTGTATTGCAGTCCCTTCAGCGGTGCCAGGTCGACTACCGGTATATCGAAGTGTTGAAGTTCCTGTATGAAAACGCCACTATGTCAGTCCAACTCCAAGGCCAGGCTTCGAAACCAATACCTCTAGAGCGCGGCGTGAGACAGGGTGATGTTATATCACCAAAACTGTTCTCCGCTGCCCTGGAGGATGTCTTTAATTTTCTGGATTGGAAAGGAAACCGCGGAGGAGCTCTCTGCAATGCTCATTGATCTCAGCAGAGTTTCCTTGGAAGTAGGTCTAAAAATGAACATGGACAAGACGAAACTTATGTCAAATGTCCATGTCGTACCTTCTCCAATAACTATCGGAGACTCTGTGCTTGAAGTTGTTGACGAGTACGTATACCTGGGACAAACTGTCCGATTAGGTAAGTCCAACTTCGATGCAGAGATCAAGCGACGAATCCAACTCGGTTGGGCGGCGTTCGGGAAGCTTCGGAAAGTTTTCTCGTCCACAATACCACAGTGTCTCAAGACGAAAGTCTTTGACCAGTGTGTGTTGCCAGTGATGACCTACGGATCAGAGACTTGGCCGCTTACGATGGGTCTTATCAGACGACTCAGAGTCACTCAAAGAGCAATGGAAAGGGCTATGCTGGGTGTCTCTCTGCGTGATCAAATAAGAAATGAGGAGATCCGCAGAAGGACTAAAGTAACCGACATAGCCCAAAGAATTGCATCTTTGAAGTGGCAATGGGCAGGACACATTGTGCGAAGAACAGATGGCCGTTGGGGCCGAAAAGTTCTAGAGTGGCGGCCACGAACCGGTAAGCGCAACGTTGGTAGACCCCCCACGAGATGGACCGACGATCTGGTCAAGATCGCGGGAGGTCACTGGATGCAGACGGCGCAGGACCGGTCGTTATGGCGAGGTTTGGGGGAGGCCTATGTCCAGCAGTGGACGTCTATAGGCTGATGATGATGATGATGATGATGATGATGATGAGTGACGGTAACCATTTACCATCGGAGCTGTTTATGCGTCCTGTGATAATAATAATCTTGTAATAAAATGACAGTTCACGTCACGCGATATACCTACATACACGTGCAAAATGACAGCTCAATTAGAAACCGGGACGTCAAATTGAACTCACATTCCACCCGAACTTACATAGTTACATCCAGTGCGAGTTAATATAAATCTTTTCGGGTATTTGCCCACCTCTCACTCCCACCACTGTAACTCGCGTGTAGCCAGGATCCACAGCGGTGACCATCGTAATGACTCTGAGCAGTGAAGTGGGAACCCGAGGGAAAGCTAACTTGTCTTGACCCCGCAACGAATTTAATCAGAAGATGATAGAAAGAGTAGGAAATATGACTTTCGACTTCCCTTCTCGCAAAGCGGGAGACCATAAATAACATTGAAAATAATATGAAGCTTGTAAAAAGATTATCAAAAGACAAACTTTAGATATTGGTAAACTTTGAGTGGTCAATACTCATGATATTACATATATCTCGAGAACGCTGTCCGTAACAGTTACAGTGGTCGGTATAGTTTCTACATCTGTCATGGGGTGCTGTGATGTCAATGTATTCTTGAATACAAGGTGGATCTGTAACTTTGGACAATCTGACGTGGAGTGAATGGCCTTTTGAAATAAAACTTAGAACCACTTTTATTTTAGGAATTGGATAACAAAAATATTTCATCATAGATGGAAGTCGTGGTGGGGTAGTGGTCGAAGCGCTTCCTTCCGAACGGGAGGTCACGGGTTCAAATCCGGCCGGCTTGTACCTCTAAATGTGAAAAAGGTTTATGTGCAATTTTTCACAACACCACTGGCTAAAAACGGTGAAGGAAAACATCGTGAGGAAACCTGCATGTCGGAAAAGGATTCTAAAAATCCTTTGAAGATATGTGAAGTTCCCAATCCTTACTAGGCAAGCGTGGTGGACTATGCCTAATCCCTCTTCTGAGGAGACCTGAGCCCAACAGTGGGCAGTAATGGTTTGGTACAGATGGAAGTCCGCAACGATAGTCGTACGTTTTCCATACAATGTCAGAAAAAAAGTTTAACCGATCCAAGAAATGAAAATGGTGCTATGTTGTATTTCGACAGGTCATTTACCCCACGTTAGATTGTCTAAAGTTACAGATCCACCCTGTATAGTAACTACGCGGTTACACCCTGTATATGAAACATTCTAATTTAAATCTCACATATATGTCACGCGAAACACAAGTTAAGTTAACACAATTACCATCTGATAAGTGATGATAAGTCTCGGGGCGGGTTTCACCGACTCTTAAACGAACGGTTACAGTCAACGGTTAACGAGTGACTATTAGTTAACTGTTAATGCCTACATCTCGTGTGGATTAACATTAAACCGATGGTTATTCATTTATATGCTTATTACTGTACTAATTGTTGAAGAGAATTGTTAAATCTAATTTGTTATATTTTATTAATGTGTGACGTACGCCTACTTTGAGCTAAATCATTTTTTACCGACTTCCAAAAAGGAGGAGGTCCTCAATACGTTTGTATTTAAAAAAAAATATATGTTTGTTCCTCAATAACTTTAGTTTGGGTGGACCGATTTGAATGATTCTGGTGTCAGATGAAAGGTAATGGCTGAAGTTCCATTGTTTTTTTTAAAGATCAAACAAGATCTGTGTTTGAAAATGTGTATTTTAACGGACAATATTTCACGATTTGCTATGCGTTTTTGTGTGTATTTCCTTTGTATATGAATCGATTTCAATGATTCTTTCTTTGTTAGCAGCAGACATCTTGAGCATTATCTCATATAAATTTGATAAAGATCGGACTGGTAGTTTTTGTGCTATGCTTGAGAAATGGAAGTCGGTCGTTTTCATTTTGTAATAAAAATAATATTTACCGACTACAAAAACGCAGGTTTATCAAATTGACAATACATACGTAGGTAACTTGGTCGTTTAGACACCGATTCTCTTTTTGTTAGATATTTCGTGATAAGGAAATCAGAGTCTGATGATGGCTGATCAGAGAAATCAGGAGAAGCCTTGATGAGAGGAAATCGGTTGCATTTATTTTTGTATTAAAGAATTTGTTATTTAAAATATGTAGTGGCTACAACAAAGTGAGATGCTAATAAAATATGTAGTGGCTACAACAAAGTGAGATGCTAATAAAATATGTAGTAGCTACAACAAAGTGAGATGCTAATAAAATATGTAGTGGCTACAACAAAGTGAGATGCTAATAAAATATGTAGTGGCTACAACAAAGTGAGATGCTAATAAAATATGTAGTGACTACAACAAAGTGAGATGCTAATAAAATATGTAGTGACTACAACAAAGTGAGATGATAATAACATATGTAGTGGCTACAACAAAGTGAGATGCTAATAAAATATGTAGTGACTACAACAAAGTGAGATGATAATAACATATGTAGTGGCTACAACAAAGTGAGATGCTAATAAAATATGTAGTGACTACAACAAAGTGAGATGATAATAACATATGTAGTGGCTACAACAAAGTGAGATGCTAATAAAATATGTAGTGGCTACAACAAAGTGAGATGCTAATAAAATATGTAGTGGCTACAACAGAGTGAGATGCTAATAAAATATGTAGTGGCTACAACAGAGTGAGATGCTAATAAAATATGTAGTGGCTACAACAAAGTGAGATGATAATAACATATGTAGTGGCTACAACAAAGTGAGATGATAATAAAATATGTAGTGGCTACAACAGAGTGAGATGCTAATAAAATATGTAGTGGCTACAACAAAGTGAGATGATAATAACATATGTAGTGGCTACAACAAAGTGAGATGATAATAACATATGTAGTGGCTACAACAAAGTGAGATGATAATAAAATATGTAGTGGCTACAACAAAGTGAGATGCTAATAAAATATGTAGTGGCTACAACAAAGTGAGATGATAATAACATATGTAGTGGCTACAACAAAGTGAGATGATAATAAAATATGTAGTGGCTACAACAGAGTGAGATGCTAATAAAATATGTAGTGGCTACAACAAAGTGAGATGCTAATAAAATATGTAGTGGCTACAACAAAGTGAGATGATAATAAAATATGTAGTGGCTACAACAGAGTGAGATGCTAATAAAATATGTAGTGGCTACAACAAAGTGAGATGATAATAACATATGTAGTGGCTACGACAAAGTGAGATGCTAATAAAATATGTAGTGGCTACAACAAAGTGAGATGATAATAACATATGTAGTGGCTACAACAAAGTGAGATGCTAATAAAATATGTAGTGGCTACAACAAAGTGAGATGATAATAAAATATGTAGTGGCTACAACAAAGTGAGATGCTAATAAAATATGTAGTGACTACAACAAAGTGAGATGATAATAACATATGTAGTGGCTACAACAAAGTGAGATGCTAATAAAATATGTAGTGGCTACAACAAAGTGAGATGATAATAACATATGTAGTGGCTACAACAAAGTGAGATGCTAATAAAATATGTAGTGGCTACAACAAAGTGAAATGCTAATAAAAATTATTTGAAACACTAATTTACTAAAACATAGTATGATAATATATCACTCTAATAATAGGTCCAAATAGCTTCAAGTTAAATATTATTAATTAGTTTTTAATAAATTGATTTCGATATTTTTTTCCTGACACCACGCATCTTCGTCTGCGTCACAAACAACGAGGATTCTCCATAGTTAGGGTTACCTCTTTAGTAGGTTTTTTAGCTCTCTGCCAGTTTACGTTAAGTCAAATTTTATTCCATTTCTGTTGTAAATATCAAAATATAGATATTACTAGCGCCATCTTATCACTGTCTGTATTGTCTCTGTTTAGTTTATGAATAAAGTTGAACGTTTGTCGCTCGTTGCTCATACGTAGTTAGGAAATTACTTATTGTAGGTTTTTTAATTAAATAAAACTACTATTAATATAAGAACACATTTATTACCTTTCTTATAATTAAACTAGACACGCATTTATATACATTATAATATAAATATTCTTTCGTATTTACATTTATAAATAACTCGCCTCCATTGTAGGGGGCGCTAGTTGTGTTCTCTCTATTTTAAAACAAAGTTTTGTAAAACAAATAATACTAAACTATTGATGATAGTTTTTATCAGTGTCTTTTTTGTTGAAATTTTCTTTTGTTTATTACTTTTTTATTGGAACGAAGTTCCTTATCGCGCGTTATCGAAAGGAAAATTCTTATGAAAAAGTTGTCACGACACTTTTTTTGTTTTAGATGATTATCGCTAGATGGCGCTGTGATTAAAATCTTTTAAAACAATTCCTTATTTTGTTTTATATGATTAATACTATATGGCGCTGTGATCAAAATATTTTATTTAATAAACTAATTAATCGAAAGGAATTTCGTTCCATCCGGGTGTCCCTTGACTCCTCTCAAGTTTTTTATCAGTGTCTTTTTTATTTAAATTTTCTTTTGTTTATTACTTTTTTATTATTATTAACAGGAATTTATGGTTTATTATTAACAAAAGATAAAATAGAATGATATGAAAATAGTTAGAAGTATTGTGAAATCACAGAATAGTAACTCATATAAAAGTTTAAATTTTCTAGTCATATTGTTATGAAACTACATTTTTTCTTGACACACACTTAATTTTATTCGTATACTAAATTGAGTATTTACATTTAAATACTTATAGTTTATTTATAATTACAATACAAAGTAGACATCTAAAATAATGATACCAGATCAAAGAAAAATCTCTTATTTTATAAAAAAATATATAAATAAGAAAAAAAATCTAGAGTGAGTTATAAAGTTAAACTAGTGACTTTATTATTAAAATAATCTATACTTAATAATATTTTATTTATTTTTAATTTATTTTATTTTACATGCATATATTGCTGGAATACACAAACATTAAGTTAACTAGTTTAAAATCATTTTATACAAAAAAAATACGTAATTCCTATTCTAAGTTTTCAGAGGATAATTCAAAAAAATACAAAAATATTAGGGCATTAAATATTAGTTTTTAAAAATCGGTGCTAAAACTCATTTGAATAGAATAGAAAAAAATAGTCTAGTCTAGTTTTGAAATGAACAGGAATGTAAGGAAATTAAATATTATCTCTATTGTATAAAATTAAACTATGACATTACAGCTACTTCCACATGAACATCTACTAAAACGTTGTTCTGATAACAAATGTATCAAAATAAACATATCTTTTACTTCTGCACACTTATGTGCAATCAGACTGAAAAGTGCATGCTCATTTTGCATGCTTTACATTAACTTGCACTGGATGTAACTATGTAAGTTCTGATGGAATTTTGTAAGGTAAATTTGACAAACTTTCCAGTTTCCGATTGAGATATCATTGTGCACGCAGATGTATACGTGACAATGCAATAATTCGACAAAATGGCGCTGATCTGATGATGCAGATTCGAAGATTCGGAAGGACTCCTGTACTAAATAAGATAGATCCGTCGTGTTTGTGCTAATTTTACTTGTATCAGCTAGCACTGTCCTGTTACATGATATCCAGGATCTTAAAAGCTTGTGTTTAAAAAGTTGTCTTTAAAATAAATTATTAAGTAATAATGTTTTGCGTAATCTATCGGTAAGAACAAAAAATCTAAATTATTGCCAGGAGTTTGACATTATCGTGAATTATTATCGTATTTTTGTTGCTTTTGTAACTTAGGTCTAGATCTTAACAACCAATAATCCATCCATCCAGTTAGCGTCTTTTTAAATTTGAAATTAAGTATTCCTTATCTATGCTTTTTGAATTATCTTTCAATAAATAAAGACTATCACATAATATATTATAAGAATTTTGAAGACAAGTTGGAACACCGTTTAGTATTTTAATCTAGAGGTCTTGCTAGATTTTGCATCATTGTCATTTTGATCTTCTGGTTAGATAAGAATTAATTTCAATTTTGTTCTATACTATATTATTACCATTATATCCTAGATAATATATTTATTAAGTATCCGTAGCCTCTGATGTAATACATTAAAATCAGTGTATGTAAAAGTAAGTAGTGATCAAGTCAAATGGCGTACACTTGCCCACAGACCCTTTGGACCCAAGTGCTCGCTTGGCAAACAAAATATTATTGTGATCTACATTTTGTTTTTTGATTATTAACAAAGTTGCATTTATCTATAATATCAAACTGTTATTATTTTTTATTTTACTTAACGAATCCTAAATACACCAAATAACACAAAGTCGGTAGCCAAAATTTTCTTGCACAATTTTCTCAAATATTATTAGAAAGTCGGTCCAAATGCGTCAAAATGTAGGTATGTTCAGAGCGGAGAGGACTAGACCATCTGTAGTCCTTTAGTGATGTTGTCGACGTGTTCCTTGGCCTTCATGCGGAGCGCGGCGATGGAGGAGGACCGCGGGTCGGGGGCGGCGGGCGGAGCGGGGCCTGCTGCGGTCAGGTAGCTCGGGTACCCTGATGGAGGGTGACTTAGAAAACCTAGAACAATAGTAAATATATTTTAATGGGATCTTTGAAGTATTGTGTGTTTTTTTGTAAAACGACGCAAGTGTATGTCACAGTGGCTATAAAATCCCATATCTATCGGGTTCTCCCTTCGATATAAGTTAATCAAGAGTCTGCCAAGCACTATTTCTATTTTTTTTTTCTATTTATTTATTTCAAGACAGTTTATGATAATTCAATCAATACTCCTTATAAGAATTTTCGGTTGTATCGGCTTCTCTTTCTTGGAAATTGACACTTCCCAACCGATATATCATGTTCAATTTGTCTACAACTATTACGACATGGGTTTTTTTTATTTATTTATTTTATAGATAGTGTTTTGTTTTGGAAGGTGGTTTTATCAAGTACATGATCTGACCTGGTAAAGCACTGAGCAAGGGTGGTGCTAGCCAGGGGTCCACTGGCAGCCCAAGAGCACTAAGTCTTGGCATGCCTCCTCCTCCACATCCGTACTCCGAGAGCCCGAGCCTGGCCGCCTCCATCTTCTCTTGACGACGCCATTTTGCTCGTCTGTTCTGGAACCATACCTGAGAACGAAAATTAAACTTGATTAGGTTTGATAATATGAACTAAATTGAATATATTTTAACAGAAATGAAAACATTTCAGTTAAAGTTTACGTCCAAAGTATCTCAAAAAGAAACATCGAAATCGATTTATGCTCAGCTCATTATTCAACAAAATTTTTAAACAACTTCAGAAGTTTAGTTTTATAAATAGATTATGACACTTGCAAATACCGTAGCATTTATTAGTAAAACAAATTTTGGATATAATAAAGCCTAAATACAGAGTGTCCCAGTACAATGCGACATGAGTGGGTAGTACCATAAAAATCGCAAATAGGATATTTTGCTGAAGGAAAGATTATTTAATTTTTGACAGCAAATAATACTGCTTTCAAAGACTTTTCGTAAATTGTTTGATTTATCAGAAAACCGAACAAATAAAATCGGCAAGAAATAACACCTTGTATTTTTACGACGCTACTTAATTACAAATTCTATTCTAACATCATATAGAAAAGTCATGGGACACCCTGTATAGCCTTCCTCGATAAATGGACTATCCAAGACTGAAATAATTACTCAAACCAGCGGCTCCTGATATTACGTACACAAACAAATTCTTCTATTTATAATATTAGTGTAGTTCGATGAAGGTTTTATGCGATAGTTCAGATTATAATTCAGGTTGTATAGCGTCAGGTGTATGATATACGAGCCGTATAAATCAACACACACGAGCTCTGCCATGAATGCTATCAGGCACGAACTCAATCACGTCAACCGATAGGGTAGACCAGGAGCTGCACTTAGAAACTGTTCTTTTAACTAATCTTAAATAACTATTGCTAAAAAATATTTTTGTCTAATCCGTGTAATTTCGTCTACGTTATGATAGTAGGTGGCGACGCGACGGGAAAGAGCGCCGTGGGCGTAACGCGTCGCGCCGTCCCTCATAACCCCCTGCTGGGCCTCAGCCGGGGTTCGGACGCTGAGTGTGAGGTTTAAGTGCGGTTCAACTCCCACATACGATCCGGTGATTTCCTCCAATTGTTAGGGAGGCAAATACATAATTATTAAGATCAAAATACTAGCCCGGTGGCGTCATAAACTAAGAGAATAGCAAATACCTGCTGCAAATTTGGACTTGTCGCACACAAAATGAAAGAGACCCCAGTCTTGTCATAAGACGGCAAGATAGCTAATTAACAAAATACTGAACCTGGTGACAGCCAGGTCAATCTTAAATAAGGACTTTAGAACTATTCTTGTGTTTTTGGAACGAAGTTCCTTATCGCGCGTTACGTTAGGAAAAAAGAATTATAAGATATCTTTTAATCGAAAGGAGCTTCATTCTATTCGGGTGTCCCATGTCACCTCTCAAGTTTTATTAAATTAAATATATTCTTTACTTCGTTTTTTTTTTGTTTTTATATGTAAACGAACATACAGTAAACTCGATGGTATGTTATCATTGTTTAAAAATAATAAAATACTTCATCAACGTTTCAAACCACTCTAAGTTTCAAGCATAAAACGATAGCACATTCTAAAACGTATCGACCTCCCAGTCTTCGACGCTAACTCGCAAACGAGGTAATATAGCTTTTATATGCATTAAAATAAAGTTTATTTTGTTATTATAGTGGTTGTAATATGGTGAGTGTGAAATGATATATTTCGGTGATAGGTTGCGTGTTTGGAAATCGACTATTGGGGATCCATATGATATCTTTTGACTCTAGAATAACAAGCTTTACTGAAACAACCCATTACGGGCTACTATTGGACTCAGGTCTCCTCAAAAGAGCGGATTGAGGACTCCACATATCTTCGAAGGATTTTTAGAATCATTTTCCAATATGCAGGTTTCCTCACGATGTTTTGCTTCACCGTTTTAAGCCAATATAGCCCGAGAGATAGTGGCAAATTTTGAGCAGGTATTTGAGGTAATCTGAAAACTTGGTACTTACTTCTATTGCTATTTTTTCCAATTTTTTTTTAAATATTTTTGCACTCGACTTTTGCATTGCCGCAAAAACTCCGACTAAATGTTCTGGCTTTATTTTTTTTATTTTTTCTAAACATAAAACTATAACATTCTGGCTGGCCCGCACAAGTTCGTCTGCGTCACATAAGGAAATTTTCTCACCGTTTAAACCTTCCCTGGACTTCTACGAATATTTCTAGATTAAAATAAGCCAAATCGGTTCAGTCGTTCTCGAGTTTTAGCGAGATTAACGAACAGCAATTCATTTTTATATATAAGAAAGATATAAATGGCAAGTTGCCTCAAACACATTTCTTGAATAAAAAAAAATTCAAACATTTTAAAAACGTAGGGATTCGTTTAGCCACGCTACTCAGCCAGGTCTGCATTTCCGAGTATAGTAGTAGAAGTATTTACCAAGTTTTCAGATTGCCTCAAATACCTGCTCAAAATTTGCCACTAGCTCTTGGACCAATAGTGTTGTGTTTGCACACAAATCTTTTTCATATTAAGATTTAGAGATGGAAGTGAGATTTTGAACCTGCGACCGTCTTATAAGGAACTTTTCGAGTAGGAAAATCAGAATTCATATTTCCTACTCTTTCTACCATCTTCTGATTATGTCCAAGACAAGTTATCTTTCCCTCGTGTTCGTGTGCTTCACTGTCTCAATCAATCATTACGATGGTCGTTGTCATACCACGTACACACGAGTTACAGTGGTGGGAGTGAGAGGTGGCCATTACTTACAAAAACGAAGAAGTAGTTTTGCCTAAAGAGGTCGGTTTTAACTGATTATATGTTATTTTTTTATTTTTTTTATTGCAAGATAGATAAACGGGCGTACGGTACAACCGATGGTAAGGTTCATTTTAGGTACGAAAGGTGATTGGTGGTTTCTTAGACTTTTTCTAGATCTAACAAATACTTTCAATTACCTTTTTTTGTTAGAAAGCCGATACTTTCGTGCTTAAATTAAAACTCCTGTAATATTTCTCAATTCCACTTACAAAAACTATTATTCCTCCTTTTCAAGTCGGTTTAAACCCCTGTACAAAGTGAAGCGATGTCGTGCCACAACATTAGTGTATATCGTGTTTGGCGCGGTGGCACCGGTAGACACCATGCATCATGTCGAAACACCTCGTTATTAATAGTTCCATACCTACCCGCTACCTACCCGCGACACGATTACTAACTCTATGGTTTAGATGTGGTATTGCACTAATTTTGATTGGATCTGATTTTGTTTAAAAGGAACTTACAAATAAATTTTGAAATTTTATTGTCGTAGATTCTCGATAAAGCCTAGTTTGGATTAGGCTAATATTGAAGTTAGAGTGATTTAGTAACTGTGTATGGACACCAAAAATGTACTCGAGTAACAGTCAACATTCAAATTATATCAATTATTTTGTAAACAGTATTGATATTTTTTATAATTAGTCACTCGTACTCAATGCCTGTTTTAGACTAGTTTTCTGACACACAAATTTATTATCATAAATGAAATAATTGAAAACAATTTACAAATGAATTCCCTTAACAAGCCACTGATTAGTATTTTAATACAATCGTTGTTTAACACAACTCAACTTTATAAAAAAAAATAAACAAGTGTTACGACTTCAAAACCATTAACCGTAAAAATTAAAAAAAAAACAAATGTCAAAATTGATTAAGAACTCCTTAAGCTCCAGTGCTGCCAACATTAAAACGTGTAGAATTATAGTTTGCCTAATTAACAGAAATGAAAACGACATACAAACAGTACAAATGGCTCGTTCGTGATTATAAGTGGGTTTGTGACACGCGACCCACGACAGTTCAACTTTAACTTTAACTTAATAGATGAATTAGTTCCGTTATGATAACTTAGTTAACTTTTTATTGAGCATTCTAATTTGTATAAGATATTATGTTATAATTTAATGTATGTTTGAAGCAGAAAGCATGTTCTTATTACGAAATTTTTAATTTTGT
Source organism: Trilocha varians (assembly GCA_030269945.2). Taxonomy (NCBI): domain Eukaryota; kingdom Metazoa; phylum Arthropoda; class Insecta; order Lepidoptera; family Bombycidae; genus Trilocha; species Trilocha varians. The sequence goes on from AP028277.1 coordinate 10,425,262, forward strand.
AAAAATTTACCATAGTAGGATTTACTATAGCTGATTTAGCTTTTAGCATTAGGTGGGCTGTAAGTTCGTTTGTACAGACAAATTTGTACCTTGAATTGCTTCGTAGTCATTGGCTAATTGCTCCAATAACTAATTTCTCACAAAAAAGGTCTGAATAAAAAACACCTTCGCGATCTAACTTTCTAACATTCAGACCATTAAAAATATCATCATTAAAAAGCAAATACAAATCAAAAACAATTACTAACAAACTACAAAATAAATTTCACTCAGACACAAAACACGACACATGTCGCAAAAAGTCAATTTGTCACTCGATTAACGCGAAGAGAGTTTACACGGGCGATAAATAATTTAATTACTGGCAACTCTCTCAGGGGGGGCAACATTCGATATTACAGAAACGGACCAATCAGAGCGTTCGTATCTGACAGATGTCATATTTTTGACGTTTAGATGTTGTTTTTTAGATGACAGTTGTTGGGGCGGAGTTCGTTACATTCGGTTTGTTGTGAATTGTTTGATTCAATCTGAAATGATTTTATTTGAGCTGCGGGGAGTTATTTCAATTATAATGTATTTTGTTTGTTTCTGATTGTTAATGTTTTTTGATTTTTGCACACATGTTGCTGTATTTGCTTTCTATTTACGTTGGAAGGGTTTCTCATGATAAGTGTACCTCCTTAAATAAAGTAATATTGCATAATTGTGAGTAGGTTATCAAATAATAATTATGTCAAAGGTAGAGTTATTTTTATTGTAAAAATAATATTATGAAAGTAGGTAGGTACTTTTACTCGCAATACTGGTTTCACGTTCGCAATATTATTGTCAATATTCCATTGATATGTTTTTAACACAGCAGCAGTTGATACTAATTTTAAGTAAAAAATCTACACTAGAATGACCAGAATATTGACAATATTATGGTGTGTATAAGACCCACCATTTGTATTTTGTTTTTTACTTAATTCTCTTAAATGTATTACAATGTGTGTGTGTGTGTGTGTGTTTCCACCGCAAATAAAGCTATGTCTATGTCTATGTCATTAAGCAGTTTCGATTGGTTTGAGGTGGAAACCAGAAATGTACCTAAAAATGAGTATTTTTTACTTTTACAAGCTTTAAATTAACTTGCACTGGATGTAACCATGTAACTACAGGGTGATTTTTTAGTGAGGGTACATATTGAAGGTCATGATAGCTGATGGTCATTCACAACCAGTAAAAATATTGTTACCAAAGAATATGGTAATGCCTTAGTAATCGCAACTTAAAAAATTCTAAAATTCTTGTAAAATGATGTTTTTTCGACAGCTGATGGTTGTGGCGGACGTGTGGGGTGCGTGAGATAACTAAAGGTTGTTAGTAAACACTCTTTTGGCCGAAATTCTTTATGTTTGAAGTAGTCTTGTCGAATTTAAATTTCTCTAATATTTTTATTTTTTTTGTAATTTCACCAATTTTTTTTCATATGCCGTATTAGAATAGAGTACCCATCAACCTCCTTCAATATGTACCATCTTTAAAAAATCACCCTGTATATTAGTTCGAGAGGAATCTTGCAAGAAAAACTTCACCGTTTCCGATTGAGCTGTCATTTTGCGTGCAGTTTTAAATCGCGTGGCAATGCAATAATATTACAAAATGGTGATGATCTGATGATGGATTCGGAAGGTCATAGAAACTCCTGTACTGACACGAGACCTGTCGTGTTTGGGCTCATTTTAATTGTCTTGGCTATCACTGTATTGATATATAATATTCAGAATCTTGTAATTAAAGTTTTCTTTAAAATAAATTATTATATATATCTAATATATAAAATTGTCGTGTCACGGTGTTCGAACTTGAACTCCTCCGAAACGGCTCGACCGATTTTGATGAAATTTTTTGTGCTTATCCGGTACCTATGAGAATCGGCCAACATCTATTTTTCATCCCCTAAATGTTAGGGGTAGTCCACCCCTAATTTTTTTTTTCGGCGCAGACGAAGTTGCGCGAGTCAGCTAGTTATTATATAATATATAGATGTTTTAAACCACAAATAAAACATTTATATGTGTCCTATGGAGTTAAACCTCTGTAAAAGCGGTTCTATGTTACCAGACTTCGTGTTCAGAATTATTCGTGTAATTCCCGGGAGACGGTCGCGATACTTATGACTGATAGTCATCGCTGTAGCGGAGTCACGTTAATTATTAATTGTACCTGTATGAATGTTGGACGGAATAGTTTCATGTAACTTTTGAAGTATAGGTTATAGTCATATTAGGGACGAGAAATAATTTAATTTATGAAAACTTTTTAAATACAACCTTAAGATCCTAGATATCCTGCAGAAGCTCGAATATTAACTCGAAAACAATGGATCTATCTCATTTGTACAAGAGTTTCTATGACCTCCCAACTTCATCACCATCCTACGCAAATGAGCGAGAACACCTGATGGTAAGTTATAGTTACATAGTTATATTCTATACCTATAGGTACATCCAGATTAGTGAAACAGAAGTTTTGTGTGTGTTATAGTAATAGTATCAGACTTATCAGTATATGTCATATGTCACTAGATTATATTACTGTAGCAATTATTTAAGTTAGTTTGTGACATTAACATATTCACAGCTAAACGAGGCCTAGGTGATCTCCTGCAACTTTCCTGTAAGCAAGGAAAAACGTGTATTTCGCTGAGGTGCGAAGTGTATAACTTTATTAAAGGAATTGGGGTCTAATAGACCGCGTGTCGCCCTAACGTCTGATCATGGCCCGGGCGGATTACACCTCTTATCGCTGCGTACGGAAAATGTTCAAAAATTGGAAAAAGCGGACTGTTTTACAAATATCAATAATTCGTGTATTTTTTAGTAGTCTGTCAACACCGGGATCGTACCGGAAGTGTCGGTATCTCTCCCTCCCACTAATCTCCTGTCTCCGTCATTCTACGTCACTATTCATCGAGATGGGCTTACACTCGATTTTACTAGGTAAATAGGAAGGCGTAGAATTCTTTTTAGTTTGAATATTAACAAGACTGAAACATATTTTTAACTCCTGACAAGATGTGGTGTTATACCTATCTTTGTGTGCGGCACCGTACGATTTGGATTTTTGATGTTTTTTTATGTGAATTACTGGACTGTTTTTAATTAAATAAAAATCAGTCCAAAAGGCGATTGGTAAAAAAATGGCGGATCTGTCATTTTTCAACAGTTTTTTCATTAGGTATTGATACCAAATGGAAGTGTCTCTTAAATCTAATATGGCCGTCAATAGTAACTGAATATACGCTAATGACAATGTTTCCACAACGCACTTCCTTTCATATCAACAGTTTATTAACAACAACTGCAATTGAAAGTGGAAACAGTTACAAACCCTTTCTTTTTATATAAAAATCTTTGAGATTGACATTTTGTTCACCAGTTTTTGACCGATCCAATCAAGCATCAAACCAGACTGTCCGCAACAAGACAATTCAGTAAATCTAAAATGGCGGATATGTCTGAGTGACGTCACTACCGATGACCAATAGACAACACTAAATGACGTTTGTAAAACAACGATTTTGTAAAAGGAGAGCGTTTGACAGTTGACGTAAAAAAAATATTATTATTTAAGGCATTGCCTGCTGGCGATTTTCAAAGTTTAATATGTCTCCAAAAAATAACCTAAAAGTTCGATTGAAATCTTTATGAAATTTTTAGAAAAGTAAAAAAAAGCATCTAAATCGGTTCATCAACAAAAATATTATATACTGAACTTGATAAACTTCTCTTCTAGGGAAATTCGATCCAAAAACGTTTTATAACTAGTAGTAGGTAGGTATCCTTCAAAGCTTTTAACTTACGTAAATATTGCTATTGAAATTCGCCTATTTTAAACTTTTAATTACGAAATCATTGAAAATATATTATCTTTAAATACAATTTCATTCTTAATCACCAAATCCGATCTTAAACAATACCTAGTATAATTTCCTCAAGCATTCCCGCCTTATCGATCTGAACCGTTATTTACACAACTATCTCTCTCTAACGCAATAAGAAAAAACGAGTAAAACATATTCCGAGATGTACCTATACCTTTTAAGAAACTGATGGGGTCCGCCATCTTAAATGCATCTGTTATTCTATAGACAAAAGAACGTAAGTGAGTCATTATTGATTTGGAAATTTAGGCTTTATATCATCTCTATAAAGGCTAAATTCGCTTGTGGTACTGAGATTTGGTTTAGTTGATACATTTATGGGAAACTGTGTCGTATTGTTTGGATGTTAAGGTGTATTTTGTCTTGTTTTCGTTTGAGCGAGGGTTGAAGGCCTGTTTGTGATGTTTGACAATAGGTAAGGCTGAGTTTGAAACCAATTACGGTGTCTTCGAGCGATGATTGGGCTCTTTGATCTTAGAAATTAATGTTTTAGATAATCAAGACTGGTTTTGTTATGTAATTATGGACTTTGCTGTCATAGACAATGATAAATCGATCTTGGTACAAATTTATGGACTGACTACTGACTACACCAATGTAATAAAGACTTAAAGGGTCTATGTAACTTTATGTAGTCGTAGGAGTAATCTCTGGGTCTGCTGAACCGATTTAGATAATTATTTTACCAATAGAAAGTTGAGATATTTTTTAGTATAAATTATCGTTTTGTAACTACTTTTTTATTTCAAAATTCAAAATTTAATTAGATTTAGAGATTTCTTTACCACACATTTAATTTTTCCGCTTTTTACAACAAATTACTTATTAATTTTCTGTGAATAACGGTGTGAGTAGTACATTTATTTTGTTTTTACTTATGTAGATAAGATTCATACTAGTTATAAGATTTAATGTACAACTGTTTGTTATTCCTATAAAATAAAATAAAAAAAATAAAAAAAAATACCTACAATTCTTTTTAGGTAGGTATACTTTTTTTATATGGTAGATCCTATTATTGTGCAGGATAACATCTGCCAGGAAATAACTATTATTCTACTAATAATTAAATTTTATTGATTACTTTTATAGTGAAATGAGAGTTTGTTCTAATCAAGAAGTGATAAGGAAAGAAGAAAAGAGAATTATTGAAAGCGGTAGGTAATCTCTAGTAGGTATTACCTATTGGCTTATGGAGAATAGCTATAAAATTTAATATAATAACAAAAAAAAACTTAAGAGGTGTCATGGGACACCCGAATAGAACGAAGTTCCTTTCGATTAAAAGATATCTTATAATTTTTTTTCCTAACGTAATGCGCGATAAGGAACGTGTTTTAAAAGATTTTGATCACAGAGCCATCTAGCGATAATCATCTAAAACAAAAAAGTGTCGTGACAAGTTTTCGTAAGATTTTTTTCAATCTAGCCCAGTTTCGATAACGCGCGATAAGGAACTTCGTTCCAAAAATATCTTAGATCGCTTATCTATCATCTTAATACAGAATACAGATGCAGATACAGCCTTCATCTCAATTTTATCAGTTGAAAAGATAATTTTAATTGCTCCAAAAGTACCTACATGTACAAACCTAAAAAATATTAGCTAAGCATAGGTGGGAATAAGAATCATCCGAATCGGTTCACCAAAACTAAATGCGGAAACAAACATAAGAAGATACAGTCAAATCTTTTGGGAATAAGAACTTTCCCTACTTATAAAAGTAAAAGTGAAAACTACTAAACTAGTCTAAATACGTACTCTCAAAATATTTTAACACTTTTCTCACAACAAGATAACACGATTCTTTAGAAGTGGCTGAAACTTTAAACTACCCCATTCATTAGGGGTTGAACGCAAAACTTCGCATACGACCCCTGACACACGTCATTCAACGCAAATCCCAAACTAAATTAACTGGTTGCTCTACCCTACACTACACTGCGCAGGCAATAACCGCTCTTATTACTAGTAACTTAGAGACTAATATCGTCTGCATTTATCTCAACATACGGTTATTGTTTAAACAAATTTGATATTTATGGCGTTATGCTTAAGAACGGGATTTGATTGATAGAATGTTTTCAAAACTGGTGTTATGGGACTATTTGTGTCAGTTTTATTCTTTATTGTTTTAATTATTTTGGAGGTTTACGTGATGGTAAATGGTATCTAAGATATATACGTCTTTTATAGACTTGAAGTAAAAAAACAGCTCTAAACCAAAATGCCAATTTTGGACACAAAAAATCTTTTAATAATATCCAAAAAATAGCTAAACTTATGACTGTAAAACCTTTCATTTTTTAAATTGGTTAAACTTATACCAGTCCAGTCGAGCATGTGAACTCTTTTGTAAAAACTGCAATAAAAATGTCCCTGGATATGTAAACATTTGAGAAGAACTGGCTGTCAACTTGATTGCAAATTGAATACAATTTGCATTTTGAGATGTTATTTAGATGTAAGTACACGCGCACAAATTCAATAAAACGAATGAACAAACAACGTTCATAGCCATTGCATGGAAAATAAGGTGGTTCTCAAAGTTCTTCGCCTCTTTGACCCCTACTAAAGAAAGTTTAAGAATTGTACAGTAGGCGATAGATAACAGCAGCTATACGTATCTCTCAAGTTAGTGCATATTTACAATTGTTAGGGTCGTATGATTGTTAATCTTAAAATTTACAAATATTACAAAAAATATCGTTTATTTTCAGGTTCAATTTATCTGTTTTGTGTTAGATAGAATTTCAATAAAAATATGTTTTATGTTAAAACCGTTTAACTTAAAAAGTTTTTTACCTATTTTTATTTTCTAGTTTTTAGTTTGATAAAAAATTGTTATCAGCCATTTGGTAGCGAGGGTGGACAGCACGTTTATATTATTACTTTAATCTATTCGTATTCGTAAAAGACTGTGTAAATGACAATAAAAATCTACTACTACTATTGCAACAGACAAGCAGATAAAAATATTTGTATTTGTAAACGAGATTTTACAACAAGCCTACATAATAAGAACTACCTATTTAAATATCTACTATGATTTGTTCATGTAGAACTAAAACTTCGTTTACATCCATCAAGCCAACACTGCTCACACATAAAGCAATAATCATCGCACCCAGACCCCTCATCAAGCCCCTTAATTTCCCCAGGTGCTTACCAACAGTTTGAGAACCATTGTCCGTTATTTGCGAGGGCGTCACCCCCATGTTTGTTCGTCTCTCGGTACCTACTTAATAACGGTTTATTTGTTGACACAATGGATGCCGTTTAGTAATTGCGTGGACGATAATATGAGAACTATTAACTTGTGGGAGAGGGGGACCGATTTAGAAAAAGGAGAGGTTGTGTATTGATTTTGGATGTATCGAATCTTAAATGTATTTGAGGTAAAGTTTTACATTAGACTAGCGGACCCGCGCAACTTCGTCGGCGTTACTTTCAATTAAAATGTGGCCCATGTTCTTTCTTAGGGTCTAAAGATTGTACCAAATTTCATCAAAATTGGTTGGGAGGAATAAGCGGGAAAGCGTAACAGACAGACAGACAGAAAGACAGATATAGACAGAGTTACTTTCGCATTATCAAGTTAAAAGTTTAAAAAATATAACCTCAGCTGTTTATGCCTTAGTCACATAATCGTACGAAGATTCGCGTTACCGCGCTAAAGTTATCGTTGACGTGTACGTAGGTACAGTGGTCTAATCCAAACATTGCTACTGGTACGACGATAACCACGTACCAACAGAAGCTTATTTACCAAAAAGACTGAAGCAAAACCGCAGACGAAACCTCTACCTAAATAATAATTAATTTTCAATACAAATTGAAAACAAATTAAAGTTAACGTAATTATTGAAGGTAAAGTTGATTAACTGGCTTGTTCTGCGGTTGACGGGGTTGACGTGGTTGACGGGGTTGACGAGGCTTACGAAAGAGTTTTTTAATAAAACTTATTTCAAATATATTAGATAACTGGTACTGTCTTAGTTCATGATATAAGCTACGCATCTTGAAAAGAATATCATTATACAGGGCGTCCCAGAACTATGCGACAAGAATGGGAAGTAGCTTAATTATACAGGGTGTTATGATCCAATGAAACAATACTTTAAGGGCTTAATCTATTTCACATTTCAAATCATATACACATACTTTTGAAACGGAGACGATCACTTTATTTTCCCATACAAAGTTGAAAAAATATTATTTTGTATTATTTTTAACAACTCCACCCTGACCTACATTTAGCGTGCTATATCTATATGCTATTTTCACGCACACTGGCACATCCGATCGCAATTTTAAAGTTCCGTACTATAATAATCTCCTACTAATAGAAAATAAATACTAGTTTTGATTAGTTATAACTTATGATATATTATGCCTAGAAAACCCAGACTTGGTGGATGGCTTCTACATCATATATACTATTTGCTGTGAAAGTATTGTTTCATCGGATTTTAACACCCTGTATATTAGGAATAGGATATTTTGCTGAACGGAAAAATCATTTTATTTTTTATGTTTAATAATGCATTTACAGATTTTTCGTAAATTGTTTGGTTTGTCTGAAAATCGAACTAACAAAACCGGCAAATATCGTGTAGGAGCAGATAAAATTAAAAGGAGATATTAGAAGTTTTTCACATTATGGTGTCAGAAGGATATTTTTACATCGCAAAATTTAATGCTGTGTGACGCAGACGAAGTTGCAGCTAGTTACATAATATATATAATTAAAATCTTCTTATAACAGATATCTTACACTGATTCATTTGCAAAGATTGCTCGAACCCTATATTTTTTTTAAAACGGTAAAGCGATACAAAATTAGCTAGTGCTACAACAGATCCCTAACGATACAAAATTGAGTCATTAACGACAATGTCGGAACCCCGGCCCGCGGGTTCGCAACCCCTGAATTAATTACTCTACCACTGTGTGGTTACAATGTTTTTCGTGTTTTTTTAGACACTTTTTAGGTTTGGTCGTATTGTATTTTTTTTAATCGAGGTTTGAGAGTTCGATACGATTGGTCGTAGTGACGGTAACCACTTACCATCAGGTGGACCGTCTTTTATTGTCAGAAATTAGAGAAAAATTGTTTTAATTTTTGACCGACTTCCAAAAGGAGAAGGTGAGTTAGTACCTACTTACTATTCGTCTGTTTTTTATGTTTGTTCCCGCATAACTTTGGTATCTCTGGACCGATTTGTATGATTTTTATTTCAGATGACCAACAAGATTTCACGATTTCCTGTACATTTTCGTATTACTTTTTACATGAACCGATTTCAGTAATTCTTTTTTATCAGAGACGGTCGTTTTCATTTTTGTAATAAACATTGTAATATGACGCAGACGAATCATGTCCATACACTAACATGTAAACTACATTAATTAATTTGTAATAATATAATCGTAACAATAGAGAGTCTGGTCGTCGCGACTTCATTACCTAAACGAACCATTGTGTTTGGTCGTATTGTAATGTCGACCTTTCGAGCTGCCCGCAGACAAGCAGGAAAAACGTCAATATTACTTTCATGCATTTTCAACGGGTTTTTCGACCCGCAGTATCCAGTCTTCTCGTGATCATGACGTTTGCAACAACGTTGAAATATTGAGACAACTCAATTAATTAAATATCGTGGTAAGAACCCGTTGACAATGCATGAAAGTATTATAGAATTTTTAAGAACAGCGCTGCAGCTAAAAGAGATCTTTACCTAATTAGGTATGTCTAAAGTCTGCTTTCTAATCGAAATGGGTTCATTTACAAAATAAATAGGTATTCGCATTTGTTTGATCTTTAAATGGGACGACCTCGGCGTCATTCGTAGAGGTTATAAAAGTAATAATAGTTTAGTAAATTTGTTATTTCTGACGTCACAAAAAAATATTAGGGTTTTTTTAATTTGGAATAATAATTTACCTGAAATACGTAGGTATTACTTATTTTTTGTAAAAATAATGGAACGAATAAACTTATCATTTTTCTAGAATTATTTTTCATCTTTAACTCAAAAATACTGACAAGAATATTGCGTGTGTGCGGCGCCCCTAGTCTTGTAATATTAGCATGTCATTATGAATGACAATATGTCTGGTTTGAGGCTTTGTTTCCATTTTCTGTGGGTAGTAGACACCTTGAAGCCTTCAATAACTTTGTAATTGACCTATTAGTACCACAGACGTGGTATACAGAAAAAATAACTACTAAAAACCATCAAAAGAAAGAAACAGGAGTAGATATATTATTTGAAGCGAAGTATGATTTGCTGCACTTGATAGTTCAGGGCAAGATCCAGGGGAACAGAGCTGAACGTAGAAGAAGGTCATCTTGATGAAGAACGTACGCCAGAGGTTCAACGAAAGTACTCGTATTGTTTCGCAATGCTGTGTCAAATGTACAGATGGCCGACCTTCGGTAGAAGATGGCACAGGAAGAAGAGGTACCACAAACGTAGGGAGAAATCAATTAATCGCAGGAAATAAAATTAGTCTATGTATGAGTGATTTCATGATCTACTGACAAATGAATCGGTATTTAATATCACAGCTAATAAACAATTATTGTAGTATATTATAATCCAACTTTTGGTAGTTTTTAAATTGTTTTAAGTTCTTCTAATCACACAACCATTATAAAACTTTTTATTTATAAAGCTTTTCGTACTTTACATTTCTTACTCGATATCATTGCTTAGGTATATTTAAAGACGCAGCCTATTTCATAACCAATTTTGATAGAATTCCAAATAAGAGATTTGTTTATGTTTGCATAACTTTGGTTTTACTGGAGCGATTTAGATGAATCTTGTTTCATTTGAAGGGTTGTCGTGGACTCCCTCTTTTTTTTAGATCAAGTACCTACTGTGTTTAAAAATGGGACTATCATCTTCCATCTCACACAAAAATCATCCAAATCAATCCAGCCACACCAAAGTCAGTGAAAAATCAAAAAGCCACATAGTCTAGCAGTATTCCCAGAAGTCATCCACAGCCCTCATTAGCCAGTAACAGTATATGTTGTGCAAGATTACTGATGTTGCGGACGACGGGGGGCGGGGCCTAATTAGCGTGTGTGTCACGTGACGGTCACGTGTCCGATCACGTGCACGTCACGTGACACAGACTCTGATACTTTGTTATTTGTGTTTTCGGAGCGTGTTGTTTGATTTCTGGATTTAAATGGTACTTAGTAGGGCAGATGTTTTTGAGTAGATTCTTTTTAACTAGGAATAAAACGATCTCGTTGTTTTGTAGATTAAGTCTTTAGAAGTAGGTGACGGACTGTGCTATTTTGACGTGACAACGTCTTATAAATTGGTTTGCCGGGTGACTCTTCAAGAAACTGCGTTACGCTCCGCTCACGTTATGCGCTCACAATGAGAGCGAGTGAGAGGCACGCGTCCCTTCCACTCGGGCATGGTTAGCCCGCCTAAGAGCGAGAGAGACAGATACAAAAAGTGAAAGGCACGCGTCTCTTCCACTCGAGCACAGTTAGCCCGCCTAAGAGAATTCTTCCTACTATACGAATGAATATTCACATCAAAATTATTTTACCACTCAAAGTCGTTGTCACGTAAAACTTTCGCCCGTATACCGACTTTACAGGCAACCAATTTTTTTTTAATAGGTAGAGTGATGCGAGAAACATTGTTAATTTTAGAGAACTTGTGTCATGTTATAAATAAGCACATTTTTCGGCGTTGACATCGCAAATGCTATCCTAATCGTCCGTCTGTGATATAGACGAAGTTACGTGGTTCAGCTAGTTAACTATATTATTCTCGTCCACAATATAGTTAATATTTTATGGTTAAGCTCAACCTTCCCTAAACACAAAAGACAGTTTTTATCTAATTTTATCTGGTAATGTTTATAAAACAAAACGTCTAGAATTGATATCGTACCGAACGAAAAGTTGCAATTAAAAACAAACAAAAAGAACTCATCACACAATTTAGTCTAAAAGAAGGCAAACGAAATACGAAATTATGTGGCCTATAATTTTTTGTAATCCATTTTATCAACTTAAGATGTTTTAATTCCGTGTTTATCAATAGCAAGCTCCACTTCTCAAAAATCTACACTATAATCCTTAAGCACTTGTGAGAAAAAACTTCAACAAGCTATTACTAACAACAAACAACTTCACACTACATTTATAACAATATACAAAAAGCCCCATTTTTTGTATTGTACAATAGTAAAGTTCTCATTTTCGCGCCATTAAGGCCGCCATGTTGCGCAAGAGCAAAGCGGATTATCCGACCAATTTCACAAACAATGCATTTCAACACAAAACGTATTGAATTCGGCGCTCACTGACGGAACTTTATTTTGGGAGCATAATACACTGGCATTCAACAAGAAAAATTAGGCTTTATTTCTTTAGAACTAAAGACGAGATTTGCTTGCTTGATTTGTCTTGTTCAGTGAAGTGTTTCAACCAATTTTAGATTATAACACATTGTAATAAAGTTGAATACTTATTGTTAATGGTTGAAAGGTTCACGCAAAAAGTTTAAGTGTTATTTGAGAATATAATTATGAGTTGTATTGTTGAAATCAAAAAGGACCAAACAGATGTAATGCATCTTTAGTAAGATGATTGAGATCTGAGATAAAAAATGCTGAAATAATTATTACTTATTAAGATTAAACTCATAGCGAAATAATACAATCTTTAATTATGATGTTCTTGTGCTTTATTCTATAAAATTATGCAACGGATTTTACCTACATACTTCAAAACTGGGAAATTTCTACGCCTTATGTGATCCAGACGATATTGATCCGATATAAAATTGACATAATTTAAGATCCATTACTGCGTACATACATAGATAATGTCATAATATTCCTCTTAAACACGTAATGTATTTAACGAAGCTAATTATTCGAAAAACACGTTCCAACAATCACCATTTAATTACATAATTTAATTACCCGACGCTTCACGATTCATTAAAATTTAATTACAATTTGCCGCTCTTTGGCCTAAAGATTCAAATGAACTTGATATTTTCTTATATAAATGCAATTAAGCAAAACCAACGCTTACCTCAAAGGAATAAGGCTTAGTTTTATTAACACTTAGCGGTGCTTACGACGTTTTAGATTAAATTAGTTAAGTTGGCAAATAGAGGAGGTGGGTCGTTATAGGAAAATGGGTTTCTTGTCTCATATTAATAAGGCTTGGTTTCGCTTGAACGTTATGGTTGTTACGTCACTTCGGTCCGTAACAGTTAAGCTGACAAATACTGAATTAACCTTTTAGGTCGGCAAGTATGGAAGCGGCTTGGTGGTAGCACAAAATAATACAGAAATAAAATTACATTCAATTTTATGAAGTCACAAGTAGTTTTAAAGGTGTGAAATGAAATGTAAACTCCAATTTGGCGACTACAGTTCAACTGTTCAGTATCATTCATTCTGATTATTAAAGCGAAAATTTTCAATAAAGATCATAATAATTACAACCAATCAAGTCATGTGACTTACTGTTAAATATAATTTCAGTTATTGAAACCCCGTTTTATCTTGAAAACGGAAGCTTATGGATCGATTATATTTTATATGAGCAAATTTAAAAGGGTACGATAAAGCTAAATTCCTCTACATCCACGAAAATTTGTCGGAACATCCGCGAATGCGAATACTCAAAAACATGTGAATATTTGATAAATTCGAAACGAGGCTTAAAGAAAGTCCTTAAAGGTAGGTCGTTAGTACTCTGAAGACCCTGAAGTGTCTTCTGACTTTACAGAGTTTACCGAGTAGCGGTTACAACCTACGACCAGGGGGCCCATTAGCTCGTTTGCCTGTACTGTACTGTACCTACTGTACCAACCCATTAATGTCCACTGCTGGACTCAGATCTCCTCAGAAGAGAGACTAGGCATAGCCACCACGCTTATCCAATGCGGATTGAGGACTTCACATATTTTCGAAGGATTTCGTTCCCTCGATCTCTGGTATATGACATGTGCATAAGTTTTACTTCTGTGCAGTCTATTATTGTGTGGTGTTAGTATGAAATTGAGTTAAGGGCTGGAGTTCGGCGAGTCGTTTCAACACTCACTTATGATTTTCACTAAGTCGATTATGTGGAGCGACGTCACATCGGCCATTTGTAATTTAATTCACGTCACTATATTAGCTATGTTGGGATAACGATAACTTTTAAGTTGACTCAGTTAAATTATCAAAATTGGCATTTGTCTTGTAGTGACATCTATAGGTGACAATTGACAACCTCAGAGGTGGTTTTTATTATGCATTGGTTATTTTCTAAAATATGATAAGAGCGAAAAGTTTTCATCAGATTTTAATAACAGAACCATCAGTATCAAGTTTAATAACAGAACCATTGGTATCGGTTCAAACAGGAAGGAACACATTTTTGAACAAAGTAAAAAAGTACACACAAGATCGTGACACATGTCGTTTTCCACTTTTCATATTGTTAATATATACCCTTACAAATCGTTCCAATGAAAGTAAAGTTTTGCTAGGATAAAATACCGGTATACTAAGACCTGTGTTCAGCAATGGGTAAGTTGTTTATGCTTCAAAACTTATTCTGACACTCGCGGTTTTCTATAATACTTTCATGCATTTTCAACGGGTTCTTACCACGATATTTAATTAATTGAGTTGTTTCGGTATTTCAACGTTGTTGCAAACGTCATGATCACGAGAAGACTGGATACTGCGGATCGATTTAAGAGCAAATAAATCTGTCTACCCTCGCACTCGTTCGCTTTTGGGTAGTACCACTGGAACTCGAACTCACATCACGACACACCACACTCACTGTATCTATTACAACTCAATTAATTAAATATCGCGGTAAGAACCCGTTGAAGATGCATGAAAGTTTATGCTTCAGATTAAAACAAACACTAGATAGTAAAATATATTTTATTTACATGTGAGATAAACGGCCCACATGATAGTGGTTATCGTCGCTTATGATCCTCTGCAATGCCAAGGTATTGGACATCATTACCTACTTGTACAGAACTTTCTTAAACCTCATTTAAAGAGGGACATGTCATAGCGCTCCGGGAACACCGAAAACGGGTTAAAACCTTTTTGGAATTAAGTTCCTTATTGTGCGTTATCGAAAGGGGGCTAGACGGAAAAAAATCTTACGAAAAGTTGTCACGACACTTTTTTGTTTTAGATGATTATCGCTAGATGGCGCTGTGATCAAAATCTTTTAAAACACGTTCCTTATCGCGCGTTACCTCAGGATAAAAAATATACGATATCTTTTAATCGAAAGGAACTTCGTTCAATTCGGGTGTCCCATGACACCTCTCAAGTTTTTTTAATTGATATGTAGACAGACGAGCCAACTAATTGTAAGTGGTTACTGCTCATGAACCTCTGTAAAATCAAATGTTAATAAAAGCCATCTCCATATTGTCTGATCGTTCTGTCGACACAATAAATTAATTACGCCGTCCGCAGCACCGCCCGATTTATCTTATGTACTTGTATATAAACATTATATACTATCTTCACGGATACTTGATAGACTATTGATCGTAATTCGTCTGCGTCACAAAGGTTCAGTTCAACATTCAACATTTCAACATTTGTGACATGTTAGTAGAAAAATGTGTTTACGACATCACATCAAGAATTTGTTTTAAAGAAAACTTTTTAAATACAAGCTTTTAAGAACCTGGATAACATGTAGCAGTAAAATGCTATATTATTGTATTGTCACGCGATATACATTAATGTGCAAAATATAAGCTCAATCGGTAGGTAATCGGGAAGATTGTCAAATTAAACTCGCAAGATTTCACCCGAACTTACATAGTTACATTATTATTTGCCATGTAGGCAGACGAGCCAACGGGCCACCTGATGAACCTCTGCAATGTCACATCCAGTGCAAGTAAAAGTAAAACTTGTTAAAAATAATAATATTTCGACAATAATTAAATTTAGTTTATAATCTTAAATGTAGTTTGTTAAAAAAACTTGTACAATTTGTTTGTGTTCTTCTTATTGTAAATAAATAAATAAATAAATAATTACAATTTATTACACAAAATAATATTCAAAATATTTTCAATACTGTGGGCAGTCAAACGCTATCACTGATAAAATATGATCTAACTAATTATGTTAACAACCTCGATACTTGAAATCATACCAACTTGAACCAAAGTACATCGATTTCTAAATAATTCAATTAAATTAAACAACCTCCCCTCACGTCACACATCAATAGACTGCAAACATAATAAGCTTTTCATCAAATTTAATCATAACTGAAACCTATTATTATTGAATAATTTCATTAAAATTTGACATTTCTCTTCCTGTTCAAAAAACTACGTACAGAATAACAATAAAATAATACCAATTTAAAAAGAGCCGCCATTGAAAAACACGTCTAATTTCTACGTCTCAAATAAAAATGGTTCTGAACAAAGCTATACCGCCAAGTTAAGATGACCTGTCCAACTGAGTATGCTGTTCAATTTTGTGGGTCAACTTAACTCGGTCGTGTAACAAAGATGGCGATTCTATATCATAGCAGTGTCGATTACAGCGGAACTATAAACATGATATTTCCGTTTCAAAGGTTTTATTAGCAAAATTAATATGGTTTTTTATCGCCCTTTTGTACTGTCGGTGCACCTGATAATAATCGGACTCTTTGCTTGACAATTAATTGTTTTAATGAGTAATTTGTGCTGTCATCGCAAGGAAACCATGATGGCGTAGATGCGTATTAAATCTAGGTTTTGACATGTTAATTGTGGGTAAAACTGAGGGAAAATATTGTGTAATAAAGTTGTAATAGAAAAAAATGCGCTTTTTATATTAGGTTATAGAAATGAGTAGAGCGAGGATAAGCGAATCTCTTTAACTTGATCAGATAAAAAATAGTTTAATTACAGTATTATAGGCAAACTTTATTGTATAATTGTTGTGATATACAAGAATATAAAAAAAATAAATTATTTAAAAAGCTGACCTCATGATTCAGTGTGCAATTCATAGAACCAAATAAGCTATGCATAGCTTACCTAATTAGTGAGATTAAAATTAAAGGTTATGTCATAACCTTATTTTACATTACATACAAAAATCTTTTTTTTTTTTTTTTTTTCAGTTGGAGGAAATCACCGGATCCCCGACCGCCCCGCGGGCGGGGTATGTGGGAGTTGAACCGCACTAAAACCTCCAACCGCTCACACTCAGCGTCCGAACCCCGGCTGAGGCCAGAACCCAGCACGGGGTTTTGAGGGACGGCGCGACGCGTAACGCTCTCGGCACACTTTTCCGTCACGCCGCCCCCATTACAAAAATCTTAAGTTACTAAGTACAAGTAAAAATTGAAATAACCTCAGACAGCCTAGGTTTAAAGCTCTTACATTTGATATCGATATTGAAGGAGTCACTCACACATACTTTTTCGTCGGGCTATAAAAATATGATTGTGTACCTAATGTAAGTTATTATACAAAGGGTATATCATTCTTCCGCAAACACAAACTATCCACCAAATTTCTTTTTAATTTCTAATATCTTTTGTTTTTATTTTTGTATGGTAAGTCTTGCCCGTCCACTGGCTATTTTGTCATCGTGATCCGAATAATTGTATTTTCTTTCTCAATTCTGTATATTACTAAACTAAACATGCTACTGTTCTGCACATTACAATAGATTTTCTTTCAAATTCAAAGACAAGATTACTCTCCCTTTCAGTTTGAAGCCGAAAAGCTTAAACTAGTGTTGTACAAGTATATCTTACTAAAAGCGCCGATCAAAGCTCTCGGTTCATGTTACCTCCTTTGTGCGGCAAAGGCGGCATAACAAAGCAACAAAGATGTGAAATCGAGTGGATAAGTAGCTGTTTTTTGCTTAATTCTGCGGGTTCTTGGATTTCTCTCGGTCTGTTTGTTTGGTGCTAATTTCGATTGGTATTTAAAAAATTCTAAAAATAGGCCACAATGTTTTGACCAATATAATATTAAGCTCTCAGAGTAGATTTATAACCATGTACTTACGGAAGTGAAATACAACTTAGAACCACTTTTATTTTAGGAATCCTTAATACTTAATATTATATTGTTGTTGCTGATGTGTAATTTGTATAGTTTATTTAGTACACTTCACTACCTCTCTGTAAGATGTCATATCAGTTTTTTTTCCTTAGGTTTGCTGGTAGAAAACTCATTTTTGAGTTAAGCTCGCCTTTTGTGCTTATTTTTTAATTACTATAAGTCACTGTAATTTTCTTTACCTGGTGTACAATAAAGTATTAAATAAATAAATATTGTGTATGTAAGACTATCATTGTAGATTACCATAAGTAGGCCGACGAGCTAAGACTGTCTTTTTAGACATAAACTACAGCATGCAATATATGTTTCACAACTTAGTAAAAGCCAATGCCAGTTTTTATCAGGACGGTGGCTATAATTAATTTTTTCGAATTTTCATTTCTTTGGGAATATTTTTTTTCATTTCTACTATAAAACATTCTTCGAAGGGTCTCAAGAAAAACTCGGTAGCCGGTGTCGGAAGGTGTCGGGAAGTATCTCGCACTGCAGGGCGGAGATGAGACGGGTATCCGCGCAAATGACGGCGCCATCTTACAAGATTTCCCGCGGAATTGTCGGCACAGGGGCTTTCACACAACCTTATTACCTCGCTTTTTGTAAACGTCTAAAATCTTCTTATCTATACTTATAAATTAAGTTGGAGGGTCTGTTTGTAATGTTGAAATAACCGCTTTTTATTACATATGATAGTATATGCCTTGGAAATGTTGAGAAGGTCGATTTTTGGACATGGGACTACGAATGCAAATTTTAACCTTTTCAGCCAAAAGTTCAATGTTTTTAATGGACAAGTTAGCAGCATCTTTCTAAAATCATTATAATTTATAGGTACCTACGAGTACCTAGACACTTGCATCCTATCCCCCTCATCACCGAATTATTGAATTCCCAAATTATTTCAAGAACTGAAGATCTTAGACTTAGACCTATCAAGTATGGGTGCATTTAAAAAGGCAAGTAGAAGCCTCTACTTCGGCTCTACAATGTTTTAAACTGAAGACTCTTTAAGACGTTTTGTAAAACACTTGATGTTTAGGTAATGTTGTATATACACTATTTTGTTCGATACACTGTATCTAATATTATGCTTACCATCAGTTGTCAATTCTACCATCAGGGTCATGGGATCGAACCAGGTGTCTTCAACCCCGAACAGCCCCTAATATTATGATCTATTTCTCGCGTTTAATAAGGATTACTGATGACGGATAATTTCAAGGGTTGTGAGGGGGAGGTTTTTATATTTTATTGTAGTGGCTAATGGGGTATGTTTGTTTGTATTTAGGTGACTTTTTTTGTTAAGGATATATAGATTGATAATTATTTTTTGCAAAAACATAAATTGGAATTAAAATCTTTGAAAAAAACTTGAGAGGTGTCATGGGACACCCGAATAGAACGAAGTTCCTTTCGTTTAAAAGATATCTTATATATTTTTTTCCTAACGTAACGCGCGAAAAGGAACGTGTTTTAAAAGATTTTGATCACAGTGCCATCTAGCGATAATCATCTAAAACAAAAAAAGTGTCGTGACAACTTTTCGTAAGATTTTTTTCCGTCTAACCGCCTTTCGATAACGCGCGATAAGGAACTTCGTTCCAAAAACTGTTTAGTGTAACAATGATGTGGCTGATATGTTGGTCTGTGGTGTGACAGATGATGTATGTAATGATAGAAAGGATTGGAGAGAGAAGACATATTTCACCGACCCCATCTAAATGGGATAAGGTGAAACGACTGATAAACGAGCCAACAGCCCACCTGATGGTAAGCGGTAACAGTCGTTTATGAACCTCCGTAATGCCAGGGCAAAAAATACAATTTCGTTTGAGATAAGTTAAAAAAAAATTTTGCAAAAGAAATTAATTGTCAATTAAGAATCAATTAACAAAGCATTTATCTCGTAGGGGATGAACAACCCTTACACGAAAAGAACTATAATGACTAGCATTACAACTCTATCACAGAATAAATACTAAGCAGAAATAAAACTAAAATTTTATCACCTTTTTTACCTAGTTGCCCTAAGGTTATTTTTTTTTCTTTTTAGTTAGAGGAAATCACTGAATTTGTTGTATGTGGAAGTTGAACCGCACTAAAACCTCTAACTCACAATCAGCGTCTGAATGCACCACGGTGTTATGTGGAACGGCACGACGCGTTACGCAAAAAGGCATTCATTGCCGTCAACTAATTTGATGTTACTTTTATTTTAAAACGTTTCCGGTATGTTTCACACTCGCTCCTACATATGTATGAAAATGAAAAACTAATCATTCAAATCAGTTCACTTAGATAAAAAATACAGTTCAGTATACGGGTTGGAAACAAGATTTTTAATAAATTCGGAGCCGTGAGGGTTGATTTTTTTTGTATAGAGTGTGTTCACATATCGTTTACCAATAACTACAATTGTATTTCTTTGTATCAAAAGCTCTTTAATACCATTGTGAAAGTCCATTAAAACACAATACAAATAAACTTAACGACTAAATACTCTAACACATACAAAAATCACTCCTATTCTTAAAATCACAAAGTCTATATTCGTTTGAAAATTATATCCACCCTAATAAAATTAGTTTAAGTTGATGTAGCCCTTATTCTAATGTCGTTAAGGGTGTTTATTGCCTGCGTGTGTATGCTCATCAAGCCGTGAAAATGTCGATTAGGAACGTTTTTCTCTCGTTGAACCGTGTTTGTGATAAGTGTCGAGCTATTGAGATGGATAGGGTGACCAATACTTAGTTAAAATTAGGGGATTTGTTCTAAGTTTAATACTAGAAGTTGCTCTAAACGAGTGTTTGAAATTATTTTTCATATCAAAAATACAGGGTTTATCTGAAACTTTGGACCAACTGAAGTGGGGCGATGTCGAAATACAACTTAGAACCACTTTTATTTTTCGACACGGTTGAACTTTTTTCTGTCATTGTATAGCGTGTGTATGTACGACTATCTTATATCCAACACAGAAAAACAACTGCTGAAAACCATCAAAAGAAAGAAATTGGAGTATCTGGGGCATATCATGAGGAGCCCGAAGTACGATTTGCTGCACTTGATCGTACAGGGCAAGATCCAGGGGAAGAGAGCTGTAGGTAGAAGGAGAACATCTTGGCTGAAGAACTTGCGCCAGTGGTTCAACAAAAGCACTTGTGCTTTGTTTCGCGCTGCTGTGTCAAAAGTATAGATCGCCTTAATGATCGCCGACCTTCGATAGAAGATGGCGAAGGAAGAAGAAGAAGTACGACTACCACTGCGTAACTAGATCTACCAGAGACGGAGATATGCCTTACCCCCTCCCAAATAATTAAAATACCCCTACAAATTATCTCGAGAATAGGGGGTTGTACAACAATCGTGCTTGGGCTCATTTGAAAGCCTTTATTTTGGATCTGTCAGATTCTACATTCACGCAACTCTTGTCAAAACATTCGGATATACCTAATTTGAATATTTTTTGTGAATATTGGTTTAATCTGTAGTACTTTTGTATATAATAATATATAATTATTTACAACTAGCTGGCCCACACAACTTCGTCTGCGTCACATAAGGAAATTTTCTCATCGTTTAAACCTTCCCTGAACTTCTACGAATATTTCAAGATTAAAATAAGCCAAATCGGTTCAGTCGTTCTCGAGTTTTAGCGAGACTAACGAACAGCAATTCATTTTTATATATAAGACTAGCTGGCCCACACAACTTCGTCTGCGTCATATAAGGAAATTTTCTCACCGTTTAAACCTTCCCTGGACTTCTACGAATATTTCAAGATTAAAATAAGCCAAATCGGTTTAGTCGTTCTCGAGTTTTAGCGAGACTAACGAACAGCAATTCATTTTTATATAAGAAAGAAGAAGAAGATAAGACTCCAGTTTTACATTTCCAAGTCAAAGTATTGTTACCCTACACGATAAAACGTTGCAAATTAGATCTCAATCACCAGTTTTATATCGTCTCTGCTCTCGAGGGCTATTGTACCCCGCCCCCCTCTCACCCTGCACCCTTCGCCCTACGGAGTCAAATAAACGCACCCTTCGATTACCCAACCAATAAAAGAGCGTTGGACAACTTATTTTGGAAAAACCAAGATTTTTTTTTTTCATTTGTTTCGACCGACGTCCAAAAAAGGTTGTTTTGCTACTGAAAAACTCTAAGGTTTATTTCAGAAGCTCTACGGCAGACCTACTTATTCTGATTTTACAAGCAAAGTCTTGGATCATTCTTGAATTTTATAAAGAGGTAGAGGTTACTTAATTTTTTTTTATCTATACTAATATTATAAAGCTGCAGAGTTTGTTTGTTTGTTTATTTGTTTGTTTGTTTGTTTGAACGCGCTAATCTCAGAAACTACCTACAAAAATTCTTTCACTGTTGGAATGTCCATTTATCGAGGAAGGTTATAGGCTATATTTTATTTTGAAAAAAATTAGGGATCCGTATGAAAATATTGAATTTGTAAGATGAGGTGAAATACCGAAAACCTATTTATGCGTACGCTGCAAAAACTATTGACAATAGCACAAAATGATGTACTACGGGTTTTTAGGTATTAGGAAGATCTAAAAAAAAGTCCGCGAGAGCATATATCTAACTATCATAGTTTAGTCACAATAACCGCTTTTATGTTCAAGAAAAAAAAAAATCTTCCGAAGATTGAAATTACGTTAAAATAGTATTGTTATATTAATCCTTATCCAAATTAAGTATTATATTATCAGGAGTATTAATGTAGAAGTAAATTACTTTTTGTTTTATTCCAATCGGATTTTTCGTTGAGAAGTTATGACGATCCGCGCAAATAACAACATTGCGAGTACTGTTTGAACCCCTTTGTGACGCAGACGAAGTTGCGAGGGTCATCTAGTAGTTTTATAAGTAGGTAGGTTACCATACTTTTAACTGAAAAGTAAATTGGTAAAATGTTACTTTATCTCTCTGGTAAAAACTGTTACTGAATCAAAAAAAAACCTTTCTTTATCCACCAGACAATTACTTAAATGTCGTATTATAACACCAAAATGTAATATACGACAAATCACATCAAAAAAAAAAACTCTATTTCAAACTACACAATGTTTAATTTTGATTGCATTTTAAAATGAAAACTGCATGAGTGATTCTTTACAAAAAGATTGCACGTATGATAGTTCAGAATGTATGTAATTGTTACAGTAATGTGTTTTAAAGTGGTTAATACGAATTATAGGGGTTGATAATGATTCTTATATTTAAAGCGTAAGATTGTTATACAGGATGATTTCCTAGTGAGGGTACATATTGAAGGTCATGGTAGCTGATGGTTATATACGACCAGTAAAAATATTATTACCAAAGAATATGGCTTAATGCCTTAGTAATCGCAACTTAAAAATATCTTAAATTCTTGCAAAATGATGGTTTTTCGTCAGCTGATGGGTGTAGAGGAGGTGTGGGGTGCGCGAGATCACTAGAGGTCATTAGTCAACACTCTTTAAACCGAAATTGTTTATGTTTGAGCTAGTTTCGTCGAATTTAGATGTAAAAGAAAAAAAAAAATAATTTTACCTATTTTTTGTAATATTCCGTATTAGAACAGAGTACTCATCACCCTCCTGCAATATGTACCCTCTCTAAAAAATCACCCTGTATAAATTCCGTTATGAAAACTGTGAGACTTTGTTTTCTACGTGTTATAAATATTGAACTAATACAAGATGCAAAATTGTAAAAAATAGTGTCTCCAAATTACATTACCTTCTGTTAGGTGACTTGTCTCTAATCCTATTTAATTGTATCAATTTAAAGGAAAGACTTCCGGTTGTGACATCACCTGGTTAATTTTATTACAATTTATATTTTTGTACACCATCTGACTTATTTCTGAAGAAGGTATAAAAGACGTGTGAACTATCGTTTAAAGGACAGTAGTCGACGTGCTTTCAAAGTGAACAGAGTAATTGTGATTGAGTTTTGGAGGATGATTATACTGATTTTGGAAGATGAATAAACTTTTATTATGAACCAAAGAGTTTTCATTGTTACTGAACTGAACACCAATACTACTAACACTAATGTTAGTTTTTGTAAAACGTCTTAAACAGTCTTCCGTTTAAAACAATTTAAATCTTGTGTGTCAAAGAAGTCATATTTGCACGTTTCTTAAAAACTCATCGCAATAGTTACAAGACACACGAGTCGAGTCATTGACAGCAAAAGACCAACAATTTTTGATTTTGGTAGAGTCATTGCCATTTTTGCGCTCTAATAGTGTAGCTAGTGCAGTGATTCTCATAGTGTAGTCTATGTAGCCCATGGTACTGCTCATTACTGATTACTGTTAATACTAATTAACAACCAATGTATTCATTCAATGTAATTGTATCATGAGCGATAATGAAATTAATTATTATATGGTTCGGCAGTTATCATATGGTTCATGAGCGATGGTGACCGCTTACTATAAGGTGAGCAGTAAGCAAATTGTTCAAATAGATATCTTGCAATAAAAATAAAACCTTTCTATCTTTACATACACCATCTGACACACCACAAATCATCTTAATATCATCCTTCACACAATCAGACGATCTCTGCTTTCCTCTCTTACATACATCTGCTTTTAAATTAAATCGTCTTGTTACATGACTCTCATTAATTACAGTATTTTAACACGTTCGCTGCGATACGAGGTGTTATCGGCCCGCACCATGACTAGATGTTAGGGTGATACGCGGTCTATTAGACCCCACCTCCTATATCATAGTTATATTCTTCGCACCGGAAGTTGCCGTTTTCCTTGCCGCAGGAAAGTTGCAAGGCTCATTTAGGCCTCGTGTAGCAGTGATCGTGTTAATTACTCTTATTGAATGCGCAACACATATAGGTAAACAAGTTAGTTTTATTTACCCACTCGTCTGTGGTTATCATATGTCCCCTATGGACCACTACTAGACAAAAGCTAATTTTGATTCCCAGATGAGTAGTTAAGGATAGTCAAATGTTTAGAACCGCTGATCTATTTGATGGAAGAGTGGAACCATTGCCGCAAGCGTATAGTATATAGATAGTATGTGGTATAGGGAAGTTGTCAGGGCGTCGGTGTGTCCGGCTGGATAAACGGATTACCGGCGACGACTACGGTCATATAGGTACATACACAGTTACATGCATACATGGTGTGTATCACATCATGATGTTGTACTTTATAGTCTATAGATACAACCAATAACAGCGTTTGTAAGTTTGCTTTTATCAAATTTATATGAGATAAAGCTTAAAAAGTCTGCTTTTTAACAAAAAAAATCATTGAAATCGGTTCATATAAAAAGGAATTACATGCAAAATCGCATAGTAAATCGTGAAATTTTATCCGTTAACATACACATTTTAAAACACAGATCCAAAAGTACATGTTCGATCTTTAAAAAAAGCAGTGGGACCTAAGTTCAGCCATTACCTTTCATCTGACACTAACCTACCCAAACTAAAGTTATCGAGGAACAAACATAAAATACAGATGAATTGAGTACCTCCTCCTTTTTGGAAGTCGGTCAACCAGATCCCAACTAACCAGCTAACAGGCCACCTGATCGGGTTACCATCGCTCGTGGACCTCTGCAATGTCAGGGGACACTACGACCTACATTCTAAAGATTTCTAAACCTCGTTTAATGAATCTAAATGTCAGTTTAACCCATTTTAATTCTACTTAATTTACCTAAAATCAACCACAATAGTCCCGCGTCAATCCGTTTTGTTCGTCGCTTACAAAATGTAATTCATTTTGTTCAACTAATCTCTCACTAAACGATATTTAATAAGCTCACAACTTTATTTGGCAAACACACAAAACAAACATTCAGATGCTAGCATTACCACCTTATTACGTACTATTAAGAATCACAATCGCTTAACCGCAAACATTTTTACTTTTGCAATAAGAAAGCAATTAAGTGGCGGCCATTTTGAATTGGTCTCTCTCGATGGAGTTTTTCGTAGATTTTTTGTTGGCAAAGGGTGGTTTAAAGGGTCTGTAAGGCCTGGTCGTGGTGGGATCCATTTGACATATGTTCTGGAGGGAGGTTAAGCCTCTCCAGTTCATTATTGGCCCTTTCAAGGGGTACTTTATTCAATGTTTGTTTCTCCCTTTCATCTTGCGACGTTTTATTCGACGCTCTTGTAGTTTGAAACAAGAATTTGCGTTGGTTAGTTTAAAATTTTCGATAAGTTTATTTTGCTGAAGTTGTACGTAGAGGTAATACGTTTTGTTACCTATTTTGGGAATTTGAAATATCTCTCAAAGTCTCTTTAAAGAGAATTGAATTTATCAGGTATAGTAATGATAATGAGTTTTATTGTAGGTCGTACGTACGATTCCGGTGAGTCTATTTTTGTTTGAAAAATAATAATTTTCACACAGTCTTGTATTAACTTGACATAAAATTCTTTGAGGGTACAATAATTGGAAAAAGAAAGCCAATTGAAGTCATATTTATAAGCGACTTCAAAAAACCCAGTCATTTAAGAATCAAATTTTGGAAGGAATATATTTCAATGATCCTCATGATAAGAAATTCAGTGCTACTACTGAAAAATTAAAGTCGCTTTTCATTTTGAAAATCCTAGTAAAATTTTTCTTTGAATATTTTTCCATCTTCCGTGACACAGACGAAGTTGCTTCTAATCATAAAACAACAAAATCTCCACTAACCTGCACCCTAACTTCAGGTAGATTGACCTTCATCGCCAGCTCCTCCCGCGAGTAAACGTCAGGGTAATGGCTCTTCTCGAACGCTCTCTCCAACTCATGGAGCTGGTACGTCGTGAAGGTGGTCCGGTTTCTCCTGTGCTTCTTCTTGTTGTCTGCTGACTGCTGGGGGGTATCCTCGTCACTGGGGGGAGGGGATTTGTCGTCGTTCCTCTGGTTGTAGCCGTCGTTGCTGTTGCAGGAGCCTTCGCCTGGGAATTTAATTTGTTTGAGAAGGTGCTTGTGGAACTTCTACTCAAGAAGTGACAGTCAACGAGTGGAAGAGTTTGGAGAAGGTCTGTGTCGACTGGCATACAGACCTATCGTAACTTTTAATTAATGGATAGTGTATTAAATTTACTTCTCTAACCTCTTTAAACAAGATTTAAGAAAAATCTTGTGTAGGTGATGGGTCTGGACTCACTATGCCATGGTATTGTAGTGGCTGATGAGTAACGTTAACCACTTACTATTAGGTGGGACGTATGCTCATTAATCTTAAACTTAACAACTTCATTCAATTAAGTAAGATTGTGTCAAGTAAGTGAAGATTGCATGTAGTGTATTGTTTTAAAATGTCTGTGAATTTGCTTGTTAACATGTAAATCTTGTTGATGGACCTAATAATAAATAAATAAACACAAATTTATACATCATAAACACTATGAAAATAATAAAATAATATAATAACTATGTATTAGGGATGTAACGAGCGAGGCGCATTCGCAAAAAGTCATGTGAATGTTATACGGATGTTTTTGCGACTTTTAGGAGTACGGTATCAAAATAAATCCTACATGCTCTTTAAAATGTTAATATTGTATGTGAAACTTCTTCCTTCTTCAAACGAGGCGTGAGGACGGTCCTTAAAGTTAGGTCGTAGGTCGTAGTGTCCCCTGACATTGCAGAGGTTCATGAGCGACGGTAACCACTTACTATCTGGTGGCCCGTTGGCTCGTCTGCCTACATGGCAATAAAAAAAAATTGTAATACTATTAAAATAATAATATTTACTTCGAGTTTGATTAAACACAAAAAAGAAAATGCAAATTGAATGAGTGTTGTGAAAATACACGATTCACTTTTCACTTCAAACGCGTAATACATTCTGCAGTATTCGTGTAAATGTGAATATAATTGTTATGTTAATGTTCTGTTTGTTTGTTGATCGTAATCACGCACAAACAGACAAATTGTTGTGATATATGGATGTTCGTTTATAATAGCGAGGGGCAGGAATGGCTCACTAGTTTATGTCTAGCTTCTGACCGCAATGTTTTGTACGTCACAAAGGGCATTTTTACTAAATTTGACCGACTTCCTAAAAAGAGAAGGTACTTAATTCGTCAACGGACACGATTTTTTATGTATTTTTGTGTTTTTTCTATTTAAATCGATTTCGATGACTCTTTTTGGCAGAAGCAGACAGTAGACATTCGCATATATTTGATGAAGATCTGACTGGTAGTTTTTGTGCTATTCTTGAAAAATGGAAAACTATAATTAATTTTATATGGCCTATATGTTTGCTTTTCTAAAATCCATTATTAATAATAATTTTTATTTATTTATTTTAATTTATGTGGGAAACAACAGTACAAGTTATTACATCAAAACAGGGACACAAAAAATTAAACTTAGACCAAATAAGTTTCCACCTCTAAACAAGACAGAAAAGAGATAGTGGACGTAAAGAATTAAAAAAAATAGTAATATAAAACTAAATTAAAACATAAAGAACAAACAAAGAATTACAATTCACAATTAAAAGACATTATTAAAAGAGGTTCATGAGCGACGGTGGCCGCTTATCATCAGGTGAGCCGTAGGCTCGTTTATCTATCACGCAATAAAAAAAAAAACCGATAATTGATAATATTGAAAAATAATTTCAAAGCAAACCAGCTGTTCCTGATATTAACACGTTCAACCAAACAATATGTAACTCCGTATTAACTATATTTTCGAAATAATACCAGTTGACAAAATTATATCAAAATTAAAATGAATTTACTTCCAAAAACGAAATACTGTTCTACGTTCATAATTCATTTGTTATCTCTACATCTACACTATCATTCCGAGCAAGGCAAGGAAAATATAATTTAATTTTAGTAGCTTATATAAGTCACTACTTTATGAACACATTGTATATTTGACAAAAGGGTAAAGTTTTTATGGTGGACCGATTTGGATATTTTATTTTTCAAGATCAAACAAGATTTTTGGAACGATGTTCCTTATCGCGCGTTATCGAAAGGGGGCTAGACGGAAAAAATTCTTACGAAAAGTTGTCACGACACTTTTTTTGTTTTAGATGATTATTATAATTATCGCTAGATGGTGCTGTGATCAAAATCTTTTAAAACACGTTCCTTATTGCGCGTTGCGTTAGGAAAAAATTGTCCCATGACACCTCTCAAGTTTTTTTTGTTACTATTCTACTAATACGGAGTAAGAAAACTGTTGCCGGAGCACTAAGACATGTCTTTCTTCACACGAGGATTAAGGAAACTCCTGTATGGGTAGGTGATAGATAATGGCCCCTCATTGCCCTGGCATTGCAGAGGTCCATGAGCGACGGTAACCGCTTACCATCAGGTGGGTCGTAGGATCGTGTAGGTATCTAGCATGCAATAAAAAAATGCATAAACATTACAAAGATTTTTCATAAATTAGATTTAAAAACAGCAATTAAGGTTTAAAAATATGATTACATCCAATCACCGTTCAATCAAAACAATAAATTGAGCTAACGGTTTTAAATTAAACGAAGAGCCATGTCCAAATCCACAAATAATATCTCAATACAGATTCATATCAAAACAAATAGCTTACAATATGTCAACTGTCATTCACAGATTACACAATAAAATCCTTAGCAAGTGACAAAACATTGTACCCACTGACATAGCTCTGTCTCTCTCGCACACATTTAAAATACACCTCGAAGAAAGAGACAAACACAACATTAAGATCGTCGAGATAAATCAAAGCAAATGAACAACAAAATATTAGGAACGCATTAAGATGTTTCAATTGATACGATCGGCGTTTTTTCGTTGTTTTTTTATGTAATAATTATCGTTAATCTGGCAACACTCACCATAATGGCCGTCTGGTTGTTTTTTGGCTGGTAACCCTAATCACGTGTCAGATTTGCCGCGTTAAAACTGAACGCGGCTTAATGATTGTACAAAATGGATCTTATTATTGAATTACACGATTTAGAGATCCGTACACCTCAAATTAAAACTACAGACATTATAGTTAATACACAGATATATTCCTACTAATATTATAAATGCGAAAGTTTGTCTGTCTGTTACGCTTTCCGCTTATTCCTCTCAACCGATTTTGATGAAATTTGGTACAGACAATCTTTAGACTCTGAGAAACATAGGCCTTTAATTGAAAGTGACGTAGAAGAAATTGCACGCTAGTTTGGCTATACAGGGTGTTGTTGCCCGGTGAAACAATACTTTAAGGGCTTAATCTATATCACATTTCAAATCATATACACATACTTTTGAAACGGATATATTTGATAATATATAATATAATGACTTTATTTTCCCATACAAAGTTGACAAATGATTATTTTGTATTACTTTTGACAACCCTACCCTGACCTACATGTAGCGTGCTATATCTATATGCTATTTTAACGTACACAGGCGCATCCGATCGCAATTTTAGAGTTCCGTACTATAATAAACTCCTACTTATAGAAAATTAACACGTAGTTTTGATTAGTTATAACTTATGATATATTATGCCTAGAAAACCCAGACTTGGTGGATGGCTTCTACATCAAGTATACTATTTGCTGTGAAAGTATTGTTTCATCGGATTTTAACACCCTGTATAATTGAATCTACCAATTTTCTATACAATTTAAATGTATTTAAATATACGGAACCATAGTTTTAAATTGTCCGTTCTATACTAAACTAATGGTTTTTACTCTGCACTTGCATGCTAATTAATAATCATTATGAGTAATTTGTTTTCGCTGTATCGATTGTACAGTTCGTGAGAAAAAAAAACATATATCATTTTTGCATATTACTCTACGTATAGTATGAGATTTTTTTATTGCTAGATAGTTAAACGAGCCTCTGCAATGCCAGGGCAATGAGGGGTCTATCAAAATTTGTATTATCGAAATGAGACTTTATTACCAAAGTATAAAATTGAAAATGGGTAATTACAGTTTTTGACCGACTTCGAAAGGAGGAGGTACTCAATTCGTCTGTATTATTTCTTATCTTCCATTTGGGACCGATTTCAACGATTCTTGTGTCAGATGGAAAGTGAGGATCGTCATGGGGTCCTATTTTTATAATCGAACAAGTTCTTTTCAATTTGTGTTTTAAAATGTTCATTTTTAACGGAGAAGATTTCTCGATTTCCATGTACCTATTTCATTTCTATATGAATCGATTTCGATAATTCTTTTTTTATTAAAAAGCAGACACTATGGCAATTATTTCATATAAATAAGATTCAAATCTGACAGGTAATTTTTGTGAAATTCTTGAATAATAGAAGTCGGTCGTTTTCATTTTTGTAATAAAGATATTTTCAGATGAATCGATACAGTGTTTATTCTTATCCAAAGACACTTTTTTCCAAATTATATTATTAGTAAAATACAGTTTATTAGTAGTAGTATTAGAAGACAATAAAATGAATTTAAAATAACGTATCACAAAAAATTCCACCTTCAAAGACAACATTGAAATGATTTAGTAACACGAAGTGAGCGGTCACACCACCCCTTCATCCCCGAATAGTAATTTAGCGATTAATCGTTTGTTGCGGCCGAGGGCGGTAATCGAATGATGCCGTCTCGATTGAATATCGATTGTGAATCGATTCTGGTGGACATCGAGTTACGGTCTTGATTACTGCATTGATGACGTTGAGAATCGCGTATATGTTGTTTTGTTTTATTTTCTATAGGTAGGTATTATTTATTATTATACAGGGAATTTTCAAATACCACGGAAACTACTCTTAATAGTAATTACACCGAATTTTACTGAAAGGAACCATTCTTTTATTTTTGAATCGAAATATGTTGAAGAAGACCGATTTGTATTTGAAAACAAAATAACACAAAAACTTCAGATCTTGGCAAATTTATACGAGGTTATGTCTAAAGTAACTGCTTTTAAAAAAAAAAAAGAATCATCGAAATTAGTTCATAGAAACGGAAGTTAAGATGGGATAAAAATTTAATAGGCTACATGAGTTAACGTAGAGTTCGTAAACTAGAAATTTATTTATTTTAGACTAGCTGGCCCACACAACTTCGTCTGCGACACATAAGGAAATTTTCTCACCGTTTAAACCTTCCCTGGACTTCTACGAATTTTTCAAGATTAAAATAAGCCAAATCGGTTCAGTCGTTCTCGAGTTTTAGCGAGACTAACGAATAGCAATTCATTTTTATATATAAGATTTTAAATTGTAATTATAGGTTATTCTGAGTTTGGTACTAAATTCACGAAAACTATTAATATTTCTTCAGGTTAATAGGCAAGAAATAGTTGAGTGTAACGATATATGGGGGCTAACGCGAAGGAAATTAAATAAAAATTCATTAATTACGAATTATTGGAGTTTCTGTTTCGTTTTAAGGGCAATTATAAAGAATTATACGCGGGTACAGCTCGCATGTTTCTTACACGGACACGCGATTAATATACCTCTACCAATGTATTCAAAACTTTGATTTTTTAGATTAACTTTCGTTCGAGTTAGTAGTGAGAAGTTTTATCGACTTCAACAAATAATACTTTTGCAAAAATGAAGACAAAAGATGGTCTGATTGTGTGAAGAATGATATTATATGTTGGTTGGTGTGTGACAGATGATATATGTAAAGATAGAAAGGAATGGAGAGAGATGACATTGCGCCGACCACATCAAAATGTGATAAGGTGTAGCGAAAGAAAAGGAAGAAAGAAAACAATTGAACAAAATAGCACAAAAAGGACTGATCAGATCTTAATATTTTTTTATGAGATTACGTGTAAATTATCTGCTTCTAACAAAGAAAGAATGATCCGAATCGGTTCACTGAAATTAAAGTTATGCAAGGACAAAAAAATAAGTTAATCAACTTGTTAAACTCCTCAAAAATCAAATAAATAAAAGTACGATTTCCTTTTACTGTAACAGCTCATTACTACCTACTGCTGGCTAGGAAACCTGTTCCTCTGTAGAGGGATCAGGAATAGTCCACCACTGACCACCACGCTACCACAATACGAATCAGGGCCATAGAAACTCCTGTACTAAACAAGATAGACTCGTCGTGTTTGCTATTTAACTTGCTAGTATCTACTCCACTTCTACAAGATATCCAGAATCTTAAAAGTATGCATTAAAAAGCTTTTTACTTTAAAATTAAAATTTAAAGGTACAAGCCGGTTCGAACCCGCAAAGAAGCCAAGCACTTCAACCACTACACGATTTAATCACCCAAGAAACAAGTAGTAGGGCCCGATTGACGATAAGCTAGTTACTCGATTAGCTAATTAACAATTTCACACAAATTATAACGACCTTTAGACGAAATTTGACCTCGTTTTTATTTTCATTCCTTTGTACAATAGTCACAGTTCCTGATTTACTTTCTTTCAAGATTATTAAATAGAAATAAATGGTTTTAAACTGAATTTCACATGACCGAGTATGGAATACGTTACATTATTAGTTTATCCATGAGAAACCACTTATTCGATCCTTTAATAAATAAAATATATGCCAAATAGATGGGACGTTATGACGATTATCACCTTTTATCAAGCATCATCCAAATCGGTCTACTACAAAAGTCATACGAAAACAACCATGAAATGATACAGATAAATTAAATACTTATTTAGTTTTTTTGACGTGACAACGTCTTATAAATTGGTTTGCCGGATGACACTTCAAGAAACTGCGTTACGCTCCGCTCACGTTACGCGCTCACAATGAGAGCGAGTGAGAGGCACGCGTCCCTTCCACTTTTTATGTCTGTCTCTCTCGCTCTTAGGCGGGCTAACCATGCCCGAGTCGTTGTCACGTAAAACTTTCGCCCGCATTTATGCTGCGTACCTTTGAGTTATCTTCGTAGAGTGACCAACCTAGATGCTCGTCATATAGTGTGATTTCCATTTTCAACTTAGTTTTTCTTTATTAATTACAAGCATTTAGTTCATGATCATTACATGTGTAGGATCGGTGTTTAATCATGTATCTGATGCCATAAATATTTTGTAACAAAAATATAATTGTTAACGAGAAATTCATATTTCTGTGAAAAGTGACCCCGGACCCATTATGGTATTAGCAACTTTCATACATGTATATGTAGAAATTCAAATTTCGACCAGTTTTAGATAAATGTTTTTTTATCAATTTTTCATCATTATAATGAATGTAATAACAATCGAAAGTGATATCATTATAAAGCTGAAGATATGTTCTATTTATTTATTAACACCGGGAATAAAAAAATAGTCGCGTTTGACTACAATTTGGAAGTCATTAATTGAACTTTGCTCTTAATTGGGTTAGGCACTCTATCTTGGTAACGCTGATAAAGCCTTATTCGTGCCTTAAAGGTTTTCTTAAGTTAAGTTCTGTCTATTAAACTGATTGTAATTTGACCCTAAAAATACAAAATAGAACCAATTCAATATGAACAAAAACAGTCACAAGAGTATAGCAAATATAACATTAGCAATATAATTTGCATTGAAATAGTTTTAAACAGCCCTGTCAGTATGTAATGTCGAATATAAACTAATATAATTGATATTAACATGAGATAGTGTGTACAACACATTAGTGGATATACTCTAGATCAATTGATACGAGTCACTTGTATCCGCTTGTGAAACGATCACGAACAGAACTGATGTGAATGGAACCAAAAATAAAATATGTCTACTGCAACGTCTGCAACATATTAACTTGCACTGGATGTAACTATGTAAGTTCGGGTGGAAACTTGTAAGCTAAATTTGACAATATTTTTGACTATATTTTGACATTTTACACCCAGATGTATATCGTGTGACAATGCAATAATATGACAAAATGACGCTGATCTGATGATGGATTCGGAAGGTGGTTATAAGAACTCTTGTGCTAAACAAGATAGTACCGTCGTGTTCGGGCTCATATTCTATAGGTCCAAAGTTTGTGCATTCTAAGAAAAAATAATCATTAAAATCATTTCATCAAGAAATTAAAACTATAAAAATGGACCATGATTCATCTTAAAAAAATCTACCTTCAGTTTTCATTTGCAAAGAAAATCATCCGAATCCCGATAGCGTGTGTACCTACATCTGTGATCTTAATTTGAAATAGATTTATGTGCAATTTATCACAATAACATTCGGTAAAATATGTGAAGGAAAACATCATAAGAAAACCTACATAACGGACAAGGATTCGAAATATCTTTCGAAGCGCCGTAAAGTTGGTGCTAAAATTGATGTAGGTACAAGATTCCTATTACAGATTGATTGACTTATGTCAAAAGAGATTGAACAAGATAGAATCATTCAAATCAGTTCATTAACAAAATAAATATACACAATTATGGACACAAATCGTTACATCTATCATCAAAAAGTTAATTGACTTTAAAATGGCTACCTAGTTAAGCTAGTGGCTAGTTTTCACATGGAAAGAAAATCATCCGATTCGGTCCGCCCAATCTAAATTTAACCCTTTCAGGACAATAAGATGGCTGAGACTAAATATGCGAATACTACACAATATTTAAGTTATTCTGTAAAGTAAGAGATATCACTAGAAAAACATTGTAGGGTGTACAAATGTAATTTTCCTTTTAATTTCATGGGAAACATTTTAACACAACGTACCTACGTTAGACATTCATTAAAAAATATCGATTCAATAATAATTATAATCAAGAACGACTTTTGTAGAAGGGAAAAATATTTCCTGTGAGCGTGAAAGGGTTAAGGGGCAACAAACATAAAATAAATAAAATAAAAAATACAGACGAATCAAGTACCTGCTACTTTTATAAGTCGGTCTAAAATATACCGTCATCTGAATTTTCTTTACGAAAGCTGGTGAAACATAGGCCTAGTTTGTTTGTTTCTAGAGGTACCTTTCCAGTTCAGGGTACCAAAATTTGAACAAAATTTTAGAATCAGTTGATTCTGGTAGACTTTGTAATTCCATACTGGGTTTAAATGTTAATATGTATTGTATGTTTTTTTATAGCCATGAGGGCAGAAGAGCCAATGGGCCACCTAACTGTTACCGTCGCTCATTGAGCAATGTAATGTCAGGGAACACGGAAGAGTTGCTACCTACGAGCTAACTTAGGTCCTTCAGCCCCTTTGAAGATAGTCAAGTCATATTTATAGTTATGTAAAGAGCTATAGGTACCTATAAGTCGAGGCGGCATCTTGCGAGTTGAATTTGACTTACTTCTCAATTACCATTACCTACTCTGAAATTTTGGACACATATGTATATCGCGTAACAGTACAATAATATGGTACCATGGTGCTGAGGTAACTACTAAACTATTATATTCTTTGATTTCGAGCTTGTTGTACTTGTCTTAGCTACTGGTATAATGTAATATCGACAATATAGGTATTATTAAAAAGCTTGTATCTAAATAGCTTACTATTAATTCATTATTATATCCGAAACCTTCAAAGTGTTATTTACTTCCAAACTTATCTAATTTTAATGAGAACACTGCATCTGCTTATATGCGCAGAAACATGCTCTCAAACAGTCGAACAGTAAGTGGTTACCTTACTTAATCATTGATGATAAACAATATGTATTGTTACATTAACTTTTTTTTATTGCCTTGTAGGCATACGAGCTACCGGGCCACCTGATCGTAAGCGGTTACTGTCGCTCATGGACCTCTGCATTGCCAAAAGACATTGCGGGGCCGCTACCTACGGCCTACCTTTAAGGACCCTCCTCAAGCCTCGTTTGAAGAAGGACAAGTCATATTGTTCGGGAAACACCGAAGAGGGAAGCTCATTCCAAAAAAAACTCATTTTGTTCCGACGGTCAATGGACCGAACAACGAGCCGACGGCGGTGTGATGGTAGATGGTTACTGTCCAGTGTCGCTTAACTCAAATTGTTTTGACGGGTCCTACTTATACCTACTAGTATAAATGACAAAACGCAATTTTACAGGACAGCCATTTGACTGTTCTACACACAGTAACTTTGCTAGAATTTATACCAAAGTAGGTTAGTATCTCTGAAAATAATTGGAATTTTAAAATATTTTTATCAAGATTTAATTTTTTCGGTCTGATTTTTGTCTATCTGTAACCATTACTGTCCACTGCTGGGCTCAGGTCTCCGAAGAAGGATTAGGCATAGTCCAGCACGCTTGTTCAAAGCGGATTTGAAACTTCACATGATATTTTTGAAGGATTATTAGAAGCCTAAGAATTAGATGTAGATATAATAGAATAAGATTTAGAATTTTAAGATTAGTAATTCAAAAATATGGGTTTTGTCATTTTGAATTAGGAGCCGTCGGTTAGCCTCTTTTAAGAACGAACAATTGTAGCTTATATATGCTTATTCAGACACTCGCGGTTTTCTATAATACTTTCATACATTTTCAACGGGT
This sequence comes from Trilocha varians, assembly GCA_030269945.2. NCBI lineage: Eukaryota > Metazoa > Arthropoda > Insecta > Lepidoptera > Bombycidae > Trilocha > Trilocha varians. The sequence continues at coordinate 10,462,719 of AP028277.1, forward strand.
TCTTACCACGATATTTAATTAATTGAGTTGTCTCGATATTTCGACGTTGTTGCAAACGTCATGATCACGAGAAGACTAGTCCATATCGAGAACCCATTGAAAATGCATGAAAGTATTATATATATGCTTATTTATTTTGCTCAGATACCGCGAATACTAACATTTAACAAATAGAAAGATCTTAAATTAATTTAATGAAAACCCTTGAATTTGACTGAAAATAGAGGATTTTCCGGATAAGTAGCATATAAAAAGAGTTGTTAATTATGAGAGAGAGGCTGACAACTAGCCGAAGTTTAATGAAAGGTTCAAAATTAAGATGTGATGTCGCAAATAAGCACATTTTTCTGCGCTTGTATTCTGCTGTATAAACCATTATTTTTGTGATTGCATGAGTTAGCGAGTATGTTATATTATCTCTTCTCTTATAACTTTTATAGCTATTTATATTTTATATACAATTTAACTTGTATTTTTGTAACTTTTCATACTCTATCATGACTCTACCTGCCTCTACAGCATCTGTTTCAGAAAATTGAACTCTTTTGTGTAGGACTCTACATTGTCTTTGATAAACATGATCTATATTTGGATCATAGGTTATATAAAGTTATAATTTGGAACAACAGGGAAAATTAAGTGACCAATAACAGTATTTACAATTTTCTTGCTGTTTTAACTTGGTTGAAAAAAAACTGTAGTTCGTAATTTTAGAAACCATTCTTTAATTATAAAATTATCTTTTCATAAAAGATTTTCCACCAAACTTGCCACCTATAGGCCTCTTCACTCAATGACTAGTTTAAAAATAAGAGTATCATCTCACCGGCGCTCTCCACAGCTCCGGGCGACACGGGCACTGGATCACACTCCTGTCTCTCCCCAAACTCACTGACCCTCCTCTGGTTGTTCAGGCCCAGGATAGCGTCTATACTATGCCTAGGACCCTGGTTAGGCACCTGGGTCAGACCCAGTCGCTTCTCAAAACTCTGGTTCATCGCCATTTGCTGGTGAAAATACATTCCCATCCGATTTAGCGTCTCTAAGTTTTGTTGGGATAACGACATGTCTGTCACGTTTATAGATGACGCGGAATTGGGGGTACTTATCGCGGAATGGGGGCTGCTGGTGGCCGAGCGATCGGGCGAGCGGTCACCGAAGAATCGCTCCTCTGACGCGTCCATCCTCGGCCGAGTCCCGAGCGGTACTGAGCGCTGAGCCCGCGTTAAGGGCCAGCCAGACTTCTGGGCGGGGCCTCGAAGTGCGAAATTTGGGGTCGCGATGTGATTTTGTTTGCAAGAAGCGCTATTAGCATTTTCTCCGCGCCTTTGAAGGTTATTGAGATAGTTTTTTTTCTGTTTGATTGGCTGGATTGTGCTGGAGTTTGTTACGTTCTTTGAGGGCGCGTTAGTGAATTTAGTTTGCATGATTTTTTTACTTTGAACGATGTTTTAGCTACTTCATTGTTGAGGTGGTTTGTATTAGAAATGTATTTTAGGGTGAAAAGAGAACACGGTTTTCACTGAATACTACTACTATTATTCGTTAGTTAAGTAAACAATTTATTTTGTGGAAGTAAAACTTCAGCCATAAATATTAAGATACTACCGAACAACTGTCGATCAAAAAAGATACGAAATCGACTCTTCGTTTAAAAAAAAATATATATATTTTATTACAGCAAAATTGACAACCTTATCCTTTTCAAAATTGGTCAAACAGTTTATCTCAATCAAGAAACTATTAATAATTTTAGCATTAATTTTTTATCATTGTCCATTAACAGTTGAATTACATATTCAATAAATAATACCACTTAATTAAATCGTCGAACGTAAGTACACTTCAATTAACATTTAATTACATAATTAATTGATCAACACACACACACAAACCCACATGAAACCAATCAACTGTATGCTAATGAACTCAATACGAAATTAACTAATCAATAAGCAGCCAATCATATATCTACATCTCCCTCTAAAACAATATAAAAGAACGAGACGCAACTACGCCGGACATCTGCCTGTTAACACAAATTTAACCGAATCGGTTAACCCATAACCAAACAATAACAGCTTTTCCAACTGACCACCTCCGCACACATCTATCGGCTCAAAATCTCAACATCGCCAAGCAAAAATAACACTAAACACAATAGATTAAGGATTAAAGTTTTATGTACAGTGAGTGGCGTTTACGTCGTTTCTAATTACGACTCCAACAGTCAATATATTATTGTCTTTTTCACACAAGTAAAGACGACGATGCTTCTCATCTCAGGTAGGCGACGGTCGCTAGGGGGCGGGGCTAGCGTGACGTCACGCCGATATCGACCAATCAGCGAGCTGTATCCGAGTTTTTTTGCAACCGTTCGTTAGTCGTTTTGGTGGAAGCGACCGGCTGCTTGTGTGAGGAGAGACTTTAACTATTGACTATTTTTATTGTTTTATTTTTGTATTGTTATAGTAATTAGTTTCTAATAAATTAATGGTTAATAATAAATTTGGAATTACTAAAATAATTATCTTATTTTTGACCGACATCTGAAAAGGAAGTGTTTAAGTTAACTGTCTTTTATTTGTTTATGCTCGCATAACTTTCGTTTGGGTGAACCGATTCGGATGATTCTTGTTTCATATGAAAGGTGATGGTAGTCGTGGAGTCCTAAATAGTTTTAGTTCTAAAATGTAGATATATTTTGAACAGCGAAGATTTCACGATTTTCTGTACGTTCATATTTATTTTATGAATGAACTGTTCTGGTGACATGAAATTGTAAAAAAAGCTAGATAAGTAACTATTTAAAAAAGAAAAAAGACCAGGCACATTATATTAAATGATATGCACCAATATAGGTACCTACAATAAAATACATTATAATTTGTACCTATTTTAAACATTAGATCAAATCTATATATGCAGGCTTGGCACAACAAGCACCACCTTTCACACAAAACGAATCATCCTAATCGGTTCACCTAACAATACAACAAAAAAAATTGACTTGAAAAAGTAGAGTCAAAAAAGGCGTTATGTAGAGCAATAGTTTTAAACTGTTTTAGAACGTTGAAATAATTATACCTAATAATACTCATTATTTACGAGGCTTCGAAAGATAATAACTTTATTTTTTGTTTTGTTATAATTTTGATTAAATTGTATAGTTTTTGGTGTTGTTTATTTATTATCATCTGACATTCAAATTAAAAAAGTTAAGAATAAATAAGTAATCCAGCATATTTATTGTATTTCATGAAACATAGCTAAGAACACGACTCATTATAAAAATTGTTTTTTTTTTTTAATTGCAAGATTGATAAACGAGCCTACGACCCACCCGATGGTAAGCGGTCACCGTTGCTCATGGACCTCTGCAATGCCAGGGCAAAGAGGGGCCGTTATCTATCACCACCCATACAGGACTTTTCATAATCTCGTTATTTAGACAAAAAAAAAATCAAATCGTTTTATACACAGACATACAAACCACTTCGACATTTTTCATCGAGGGTTGCAAAATTATACTTCTTTAAGATGGATAAATTCCGTTCTTTGTGTCGCCAGACGAAGCTGCATTTTTCAAATAGCATTTTATTTTTCAAATTATTGTAGTTTTTCACGCGTGATTGCGTCGCTAATATTTTTTTTATTTTTTTTATTGCCTTGTAGGCAGATGAGCCAACGGGCCCCTTGATCGTAAGTGGTTACCCACATCCTGACAAACTCTCATATTTATAATAGTAGTAAGATTACGTATATACTTAAATATTATGTAGAAATAGTTAGCTAGTTAATCTAACTGTACCTAATTATTTAACGAACAAACATCAAACAAACTTGTTATAACTTTACCCAGAATTATGACTAAGGATGTGTGCACACACTACTAATGACTAGTTGAGTCGCGCCATTTCGTCTGCGTCACAAATCGGACTTGTGGTTCGTGAGATTAGCGCGTTCAAACAAACTCTTCAGCTTTATAATGTTATAAAAAAAATAGTAGGTATAAAAACACCAAGAGAGCCGGTGGTCGTATCGCCGGCGGCTGCCGGTTCGGCGTCCGGGGGCGGCGTCACGGGAAAGTGTGCCGAGAGCGTAACGCGTCGCGTCATCCCTCAAAGCCCCGTGCTGGGTTCTGGCCTCAGCCGGGGTTCGGACGCTGAGTATGAGCGGTTGGAGGTTTTAGTAAGGTTCAACTCCCACATACCCCGCCCGCGGAGCGGTCGGGGATCCGGTGATATCCTCCAACTGAAAAAAAAAGTTATAAAAACAGTGACAATAAAAAATATTCGTATGTGACATCCATCCCGCAGTATGACATTGCAGAGGTCAATGAGCTACGGTAAACGCTTAGCATCAGGTGGCCCGTTAGCTCGTCTGCCTACAAGGCAATAAATAATATTTGTCTTAAAAAATCCTTCGATTTTTCAAGAATAGCACAAAAAGTAGATTCATACCAGTCAGATCTTAATTCAATTCATAGAGTCATCAGGATCGGTTCATAAAGAAAAGAGTATAGGTACGCAAAAATTTTGGAAGTCCGTCAAAAAGGGACATCCACACGGGAGATCTGATGAGACCTCTGCCTGCCCTTTTAAATGAGTCTACGTTTACCTTTCGTTGTTCTGAGTTACCTTTCGTTGTAAAAGTAATATAGTCCGGTCAAATTAGATTAAAAAATAGGGATAAGTGTATTGAACAATCCTACCAATATTCAGCCAAGTGGGAATTTTTGTAACCTTGGATCTAAATTGACCGGACTAAATATGCAAAGGGAATTACAAAAATTTGGTAAAAAGAAGCAACTGTTTCTTCCCTCTGTACTAGAAAGAGCTTTCTTTCTTACCATCCCTAGTAGGTACCTAGGCATTACCTAACATTTTTTTTTTAATGACTATAATACTTTAGAGGTTTTTGATACGTACATAACTCCTATCCGAACCTTTCCTTTGTGACGTAGACGAAATGACAAACAAACTGTTCTTAATTTTTCAACTTATTCTAATCTCCAATGTGTACATAACCTAAACCCTCTCACAATAAAGGCTTGCTAATTACAAATCCATCGCCGAATTAAGCGCAAGATTGATTGTGTTGGAGCGACGGGCGACGGAGGGGAGTGAGGCGGGGGGCGGGGGAATAAGGAGGGGGTAGGAGAGTTATCGATTAAATTTATGTTGTAATTATGTGGTACAGAAGAAACTAAATTTTAAGTCTTATTCTTCTTCTTCTTGTGCTATTTTCTACCGAAGGTCGGCCATCAAGGCGATCTGTACTTTTGACACAGCAACGCGAAACAGAGCACGAGTGCTTTTGTTGAGATGGCGACAGGTTCTGCAGCCAAGATGTTCTCCTTGGAGGAAAGCCGTAGGTAGAAGGAGAACACCTATTCAGTGACACCCTGAATTTTTCCCTTGACAATCAATTTCTTTATCCTGTTAAGTTTCTTTTGCCAGGTCTCCTCAGAATGGAGGTTTAAACTGGTGATAGAAATAATTTTTACGACAAAATATGTCGTATGTCTAAACATTTGAATTCAATCGATTTAATTAATTTAAATCGATTATCGATAGTTGTGTCCCATCACTAGTGCCTGGTTTATGACAGCGCTTGTAATTGGTGAATGAGACAGCATTAAAGCGCTAATTATACAACATTGATTGATTTTGATCGAACGGCAAAAATACCTACACTTTTATAAAATTACACGACAGAATTTAAACAGAAGTAAAACATCATACTTGCTTTTACGAATAACACATCAAACTATTGAATTGACCGACTGCGAAAAAGGATGAGGTGTGGCGACCAATAATAGCGCGCGAGATCCTGACTCGCGGTTACGACATTTGCAAGAATCTTCGCGTATATACGACATCTGAAATCTACTACAAAGGGCTTCGGCCTGACTGGGCATACACTGCCACGTCCGTTCGGAGATCTCCCTTTGGCCTAATACCATCTATACCCACAACTCAATTCGTCTTTTTTTGTTTTTCTTCATTACCTATTTTAATTTGGACCGATTTTAAAGATTCTGGTGTAATTATGAAAGACGATGATCGCCAAGGGGTCCCATTTTTTAAAGTTCGAATAATTACTTTTAGCAATGTGATTTTTTAACGGACAAAATTTCAATGGAAGTCGATTAATGACATCAAAGGAATACCAATTTTTATTTTTGTTGTGTTTAGTTATTGCCAAACCGTGTATCTAATACATTTGATCGAAGCGTAATATATATTATTATAAAAAACTAGCTGACCCTCACAACTTCGTCTGCGCCACATAAGGAAATTTTCTCATCGTTTAAACCTTCCCTGGACTACTAAGAATATTTCAAGATTAAAATAAGCCAAATCGGTTCAGTTGTTCTCGAGTTTTAGCGAGACTAACGAACAGCAATTCATTTTTATATATAAGAAGAAGATAAGAAGATTAAAAAAATAATTTAATATGGCAACCCTAGTAATGGCGGAGTTAATAACTGACAGTTATAGTCACAGAGTATATAATATAACAGATGAGTTAATTATCGACTTTGGACATTCGCAATCATTAGTCTACTCTGCGGGCGCCCGGAGGTAGGGTCACCTCATTTATTCTCATAGTGTGGATAATGTCCAACCAATTTTTATAACTCATAATGACAAAGACAGGTATTAATTAAAAAATAAAATCGACTATACTTCGGCCGTTCAGAGAATGCGTTCCTGACACGTAACTTTGTAATGGCGTTGCAGTTACGATAAAAATATTTTTGCTGTTTGTTTACCGTTGCAACAATTGATGAGCATTAAAACAACATTATTATATCAATAATCAATGAATGTTATAATGTTGTGCCAAACTGTGTGTCAAATAACTTGGTAAACAATATTTTTCTAATCTAACTGATAGGTGTCAGGAACGCATTCTCTGAACTGCCGAAGTATTATCTATACTAATATTATAAAGAGGAAAGATTTGTTTGTTTGTAATGAATAGGCTCCGAAATTACTGGACCGATTTCAAAAATTCTTTCACCTTTGGAAAGCTACATTATCCCCGAGTAACATAGGCTATATTTTATTTTTTAAAAAAATAGAGATCCGTATAAAATATCGAATAGGTAATACAAGGTGAATAATCGAAAACCTATTTATGCGTACGCTGCAAAAACTATTGACAATAGAACAAAATGTTGTACTACGGGTTTTTAGGTCTTTGTAAGACAAACAAAAAAATTCGCGACAGCATATATCTAACTATCATAGTTTAGTCACAATAACTGCTTTTATGTTTTTGAAAAAAAAATTTTCGTCCCAAGATTGAATTTAACGTTAAATGAGTATCGTTATATTAACCCTTATCCAAATTAAGTATTTTGTTATCAAGAGTAATGTAGAAGTAAATTACTTTTTGTTTTATTCCAATCGGACTTTTCGTTTAGAAGTTATTACGAGTATAAAACGCAATGAATATGTCGGGCACTGCGGGCCTCGAAAATAATAAATCGACGGCATTGCGAGTACTGATTCAACCCCTTTGCGTTAGCAGACGAAGTTGCGTGGGTCAGCTAGTTAATAAATAAAACAGTCCAATTTTTTGACAAAATATTGGTGTTCCTACAAAGTTTGGTTTTGTCAGGCTGTGATCTAAACCCGCGCTCGTTTCAAACAATAAAGGTTTTCAAACGATTTCATACGTTTACCTTATTAAAACAATATTCATTAGATCTCTTTGAAGAGTATTAATGAGACAAACTGACTGACAGAGTTATAAGTGGTTTTGACCGATTAGTAATTAGGAAGTAGGTAGTAAAATTCATTGTTAGGTGCACCGATTTGGATGCTGTTTTTTGTCTATAGTGTATGTTACATTTGTGTATGTTTCATTTAAATCTTCTTATGATCTATTTATTAATGTTAGAGTTGTTAATAGAAGTTTTTTTGTGAGAAACATTTTTCTCGGTGTACTATTTTTGATAATTTAAGAGTAGGTACTTCCCACGTATTGGAACGAAGTTCCTTATCGCGCGTTATCGAAAGGGCTAGACGGAAATTCTTATGAAAAAGTTGTCACGACACTTTTTTTGTTTTAGATGATTATGGCTAGATGGCGATGTGATTAAAATCTTTTAAAACAATTCCTTATTTTGTTTTATATGATTAATGCTAGATGGCGCCGTGTTCAAAATATTTTATTTAAGTTATAATAATTAGTTAGTTTAAAACGTCTGTGTCTCTCTCTCTTTCTAAGAAAAATAAAATTTTACTACAGTTCCCTCACTAATTAATCTAAAGGAAATTCGTTCCATCCGGGTGTCCCTTGACATCTCTCAAGTTTTTTTAAAATAATGTTTTTTTAAATAAAACTTTTGATAAATGGTAATAATTGCTACTTATGGGAATAAAAAAACACTTTTAAGAAAATTATCTAACTATAAACAATTATTGTTTATTTTCATAATTGAACCTACATACAATTAAATACCGAACTCTACCCAAACTAGCTAAACACAATATACTGTGTATAATGTGTATTATACATACACAATATACTACATAGTACATGTGTTGCGCGGTCAGTTTGTTTCTTGTTCGTCGTCTTGTGATTACACTCCCTGGCCGGCACAGATTACTTTAAAACATAGAGAGACGCTCAGGTATTTATTATTTAATAAAAATAAATCTAAAATCATTTTAATCTTCACAAGGTATTAATGAATTTTTTGACCAAAAGAAACTAAATAGCAAACACTTCTGACAAAATAAACTTCTACAGATTTTAAAGACACTCTTACTCACTTTAAACTTCTTTTAAAACAAATTCAGTCAGAATGGAATGCTAGGTATATTTTTAAAATTAGTTTAATAAGATACTAAGTAGGTAATACTAATCACAATAACATAATAACAATCTTTAATGTGGACGCTAAGATCTAATGAATTAGACAGACAAGCAATGCTATCTAAACATCAGCGAAAACTACATTACCTAACGTTTGCTTGTTAAAATAAAACAAAGTAATCTTGTTAAAAAAGGTTGTTATTAAATACATATTTTGATATCTCTTTGTCCGCTCCTACTCTGTGCGAGTGTCCAAGCATTTCAACACAGTAACTCAATTGCAAGCGCTAGATGACTTGTAGTTCAGCAAACGATATTACCTGAACTGCCCTGATTGGAAGCTTGTTCACAACTTATCCACACGAACCACCCTCCAGAGACACCCTACTATAGACATAGTCCTCTGCAGCTCTGTACTGATCCCGAGCTCTTCTCATACAGAAACAGATCCGACCTACATCTAGCCGAGAGTCCTATACTACACTATTATAGACACAGTCCTCTGCAGCTCTGTACTGATCCCGAGCTCTTCTCATACAGCCACAGACACAGATCCGACCTACATCTAGCCGAGAGTCCTATACTACACTATTATAGACACAGTCCTCTGCAGCTCTGTACTGATCCCGAGCTCTTCTCATACAGTCACAGACACAGATCCGACCTACATCTAGCCGAGAGTCCTATACTACACTACTATAGACACAGTCCTCTGCAGCTCTGTACTGATCCCGAGCTCTTCTCATACAGTCACAGACACAGATCCGACCTACATCTAGCCGAGAGTCCTATACTACACAGTCCTCTGCAGCTCTGTACTGATCCCGAGCTCTTCTCATACAGTCACAGACACAGATCCGACCTACATCTAGCCGAGAGTCCTACACTACACTACTATAGACACAGTCCTCTGCAGCTCTGTACTGATCACGAACTCTTCTCATACAGTCACAGACACAGATCCGACCTACATCTAGCCTAGAGTTTTATACTATACTACTATAGACACAGATGTCATGATTTGTTCATAAGTGCAGCAGTCCAAAAACGAAATAGTAAAAACTGAATTGTATCCAACATTGGATCAAACACTGGCCCAAATCACTCAATTCAAATATTTGCCGAGTCATCCAATCCATCACAGGGGATCATTATAACACTCGCTCAAATTAATACCTGACTGCTCAGAAATAAAAATTTGAAAAATTGACGACCAAATAAAAAGACCCTTGGCCTTTCTCACAAAGTATAAAAATACAGCTCTTTTAAAATTGGACTTTTTAAATCCAACTTTCAACGGTTGAGGACTCCAGTTACATAGAATTACTATTTGTAGAAGGGTCATCTTAAATTAGGCGTCGTAATACCAGCTTATTAGTGATGTTAATTTTCGGGTAATTTTTTGGACAAAAAGTGTGGTATTTAGAGTGCTTTTAGTACGGCCATCGATATATTTACGGACAAACTGACGGACATTTTTTTATGATTGTTATCGTGTAAAAAAGTAGTATAATTTTGTGTCCATTTGGGTTTTTGTGATGTATTTAATTATATGACTACCTATTTAGCAGATGTAACGATTTTATCGAGGGTTTTTTCTAGAAAATTTTGAGTAGTTATTGAAAAAAATAATTAGTATAAAGATTTTGGGGAGATTTGTGTCCAGTAGTGGACTAATTTTGATGAGATGATCAAGAAAAGAAGTGAAGAAGCATTTTTGATTTAGGATACCCACTTTAAACCCAAATGCCTATCTATATTCTACTATATCTATCTTTACTCTGTACCAACCCATTACTGCCCACTGTTGGGCTCAGGTCTCCTCTGAGGAGGGATTAGGCATAGTCCACCACGCTTGCCCAGTGCGGATTGGGGACTTCACATATCTTCAAAGGATTTTTAGAATCCTTCTCCGACATCAGGCAGGTTTCCTCACGATGTTTTCCTTAACCGTTTTTAGCCAGTGGTATTGTGAAAAATTGCACATAAATCTTTTTTCACATTTAGGTTTAGAGGTACAAGCCGGCCGGATTTAAACCCGCGACCTCCCTTTCGGAAGGAAGCGCTTCGACCACTCGGCCACCACGACTTCTATCTATCTTTACTGTTACGTAAAAACTTATCTGTTAAACCACTTAACATCAGGTGACACATACGCTCATCTACCTATAATGCATTAAAAATAGAATTAAGATTAATTTCTCAATTTCTACAAAAACTTCTTGCATATTTTGATTTAAAAAAAAACTTCAAAACAAAAAACAACGCGACGCAACTAATCATTAACAAAACAATCCAAAAACAGTTTTTAATCAACACGACACTTATTACAGAAACAAATTATAATAACATTAAGAGAAGCTCATTTAAACATCTTCAGACGAAATTAAAACAAAACAGAAAGCTTAAACAAAGCCCTCAGATGGTAAGTGGTGAAAAATTGCTCGTCAAATCACTGGCGTTTTTTTAATAATTGTTTTATGCTCTAACAAATGACTTTGAAATTGAATCGGGCTCGGTACGCTTACAAAAATGGATGCTTAATAAGATCAGAGAGAAAGAGACGCAGCTATGGGCGTGAGCGAGATGGGGAGCGGTCAGGGCTATGCTACCAAAGTGGTCAGTAACATTAAATTTACTGTTATTACAAAACAAAAATTAAAATGAAGGAATACTAAAACAAAATAGATAAAAAATACAAACTCTAACCAACTGATGCGTATTCGCCTCTTGCCAAGTGGTTTTAAAGAGTAAGGGAGCAAATGCAAGCCATTTTTTTTTCTGAAGTAGTTTGTAGTAAGATCTTGATATACACATAGTATAGACAACTTTGTTGCCAAACTATCGAATAATATTTCAGCTAGTTAAAAAAGAATGACTATTTTACTTCTTGGTAAATGTAGGTACCAACCTATCTACCGGTGAGTCTTGGAGCCGTTTCAGATATCATCTGATTACTGAACTAACAAAAAAATACTTGTCTTAGCAAATTAACATGCATTTAGTAAAAAACTTGGTATCATGAGACACCCGAATGGAACGAAGTTCCTTTCGATTAAAAGATATCTTATATATTTTTTTCCTAATGTAACTCGCGATAAGGAACGTGTTTTAAAAGATTTTGATCTCAGCGCCATCTAGCGATAATCATCTAAAACAAAAATAAGGAACGTGTTTGAAAAGATTTTGATCACAGCGCCATCTAGCGATAATCATCTAAAACAAAAATAAGGAACGTGTTTTATTTATTTATTTAGGAAACAAACAGTACACAATTAACAATAAATTTCACGCATAACCAGCATAGTGTTTAAAAGATTTTGATCACAGCGCCATCTAGCGATAATCATCTAAAACAAAAAAAGTGTCGTGACAACTTTTCGTAAGATTTTTTTCCGTCTAGCCCCCTTTCACAACGCGTTATAAGGAACTTCGTTCCAAAACCGGTACTTTTAATACTAAAGTTCTGTTTTATTTCATTTTATAGACGTACAAATAATTATTAGGAAAACTAAAGTATCTCGTGTCACCCCTGAGCGCGCCTTTTGAACAGTTTTTGTTCTCTTTGATGACATTCTGATATTATTTAGACGCATTACTCAATTTGTACCCATTCAATATAATAGCCGTTCTGTTATTGTCTATTCTATTCACTGAAATTAAATATACATTCGAAAATTGAAATATTTGTTTTCTTTTTTATTTGGCTAATGGTTTTTGTGTATAGAGTTTGAATGTTTTTTAAAATTATTTATGACGAATTTTTGAGTTTTTATTTGCAAGTTGTTGTGTTAACCTTCTTGCCTTACTATGGTACACAGTTTTTACCTAATTTTCTAGTCCGAAAATGATGATTTGAAATTAAATTAGAGAGATTGAAAACCCTATTTAAAATTATAGATATTAGAATTGTAACGTAGTCTATAGATTTCCTCGATAAATGAACTATACTGCACTCAAAGAATTTTTCCAGCGGTTTCTGTCATCTGTTCTTTCAAATAAACTCTTCAGCTTTGGATATTAAAGTATCGAAAGTTGAACTTGAATCAGTTTTTTATAACAAATACTTTTTTAATACAAGACAGCTATATGCACAGATCAGTTTACAGTAAGTGGTAACCACAAACCATTGATACAATTTTTAAAACTTGTCATTCTTCAAACGAGGCTTAAGGAAAGTCCTTAAAGGTAGGGAAGGGTCCCCAGACATTGCAGAGGTCCATGAGCGACGGTAACCACTTACGATCAGGTAACCCGTTAGCTCGGGCGACGGGAAAGGGTGCCGAGTGCGTAACGCGTCGCGCCATCCCTCTTAACCCCGTGCTGGGTTCTGCCTGGGTTGGAGGTTCTAGTGCGGTTCAACTCCCACATATTAGGCGATTTCCTACAAGTGAAAAAAAGCGCGTTAGCTCGTTTGCCTACCTTTAAATGTTTCAAAGTTGTAGGCACCCTTTAAAATTATTATTTTTATTGTATTTTTAAAACTGTCCCCCCAAATAAAGGTCCTGCTTCCCGCAGCGATAAATGTGTCGTAATAACATGTTCACACACAAAGATACAAGCGATAGCTATTGTTAGCGTCGCTTTTGTAATGTTACTGGTACCTAATTTGTAGTTTTAAATGGAAGGGAAAATGGCGTTATGTTTGATGCTTAAATAACTTTTTTTAGGATATTTAATTATTTTTGATGCTGAAGTTTAGTAAGTTATTGGTAAGTTCATTTTTTATTTCGTTTTATGTACGGTTTGTGTATTATAAGAATCAAATTAATTTTCTTTTGTTTCTGTTTAAAGTTTTGTTAACTGTAACTTAAATACTACAATCTATTTAATAAGTCAATAATGATAAAAATAAAATTGTACATGAAGAAAATTGTACAAAGGCGAACTTATTACTATAGGCATACTCTGCCAGTGGACTTTAGGGTGGAGAAGAGAGGTATTATGGTAGGTGCATAGTCAAAAATAAAATAAAAAACATCTAGATTACAACATAACATAAATAAATAATTTCTACAGTTAAATAAACTTTAAATCCAATGAGGGGTAACCCGTGGTCTCGTTAGCGAGAAAAAAAACAAAATGACATTTCGAACAATCAAAAGAAAATAAACAATGAAAACTATTTCCAGAATGCTTCCACAAACATCTTATTGTAAATATGTAAGGTTGAATTTCGCTTGTGTTTATGTAGCTGTTAGAATGGTATGAAAACCAATATAAATATGCTTTCACAACTACCTTAGTGTAAAGACATAAGGTTGAATTTCGCTTGTATTATTATAGTAGTTAAGTTTGTTGATCATTGACAGTTGTGCGATGCGTGGATACAATATGGCGGTTTTCGAAATTGTATTTTTTTTGTTTTTAATTGGTACAAATATAGAGTTTAGAAGGGTTACTGAATTTAGCGTAACGAGATAGATTTTAAATGTTTTAATGTGATATTTGAGATGCTTTAGTTTGGGCGCATAATATATTTTTTATAATAACATATTTTAGAATTATTGTAATAGGAATAGGTATAATATTTTTCTCACTATTTCATTAAGCTGTAACAAGCTTCAGTAAAAATATTACAAAATATGCAGTTCCAAAATATCGTGAGTAATTTATTGTAAAGAAAACTTTTCAAATTCATACTTTTAAGATCCTGGATATCATGTATCAGTAGAGTGCTAGCTAATACAAGTAAAACGAGCCCAAACACAACGGGTCTATCTTGTTTAGCACAAGAGTTCCTATGACCTTTCGAATCCATCATCAGATCAGTGCCATTTTGTCATATTATTGCATTGTCACGAAGTATGTGCTGTACAATGTCAGCTCAATCGGAAACCGGGAAGTTTGTCTTTAGCTTGCAAGATTCCACCCGAACTTACATAGTTACATCCAGTGCAAGTTAATATAAAGCTTGTAAAACATGTGGTTTTATAAAACTACAAATTACAAGTTACCCAATGACACAGTGGCCGCTGATCTGTATCACAGGCCCGGGTTCGATTCCACAAAGACTCCGGTCTCTTTGTTATACTACAAGATGTTATTGTATTGTTCAATTATTTGATCTTGTAATGTAATACTTTTCTTGGATTTTGACCGACTTGTGAAGGAGGTATTCAAGTCTTTATTTTCGACCGACTTCCAAAAAAGAGGGTCTCTCAATTAATCTGTTTTTTAATGTTTGTTCCTCGTTAGTTTTAGTATGAGTGGACCGATTTGAATGATTTGGTGTCAGATGAAAAGTAATGGTTAAACTTATGTTCCATTGTTTTTTTGAGATCGAACAAGTAATTTTAGATCTGTGTTTGAAAATGTGAATTTTTAACGGACAAAAGTTTCACGACTGCATTTTTGCGTGTATTCCTTTTCATATGAACCAATTTCGATGATTCTTTTTTTGTTAAAAAACAGAGAGCTTGAACATTATGTCATATTAATTTGATAAAGATCTGACTTGTAGTTTTAGTGATATGCTTGAGAAATGGAAGTCAGTCGTTATCGTTTTGTAATAAAATATATTATGAAAGTATGCGCTACATTCCTCACTAAGAAAAGTCCTGAGGTGATAACTACTTACCATCAAATGGGCTGTAAGATCGTTTATTTATCAAGGTATAAAAAAGTTCCATGAAGATATCTTCTTCTTATATATAAAAATGAATTGTTGTTCGTTAGTCTCGCTAAAACTCGAGAACGACTGAACCGATTTGGCTTATTTTAATCTTGAAATATTCGTAGAAGTCCAGGGAAGGTTTAAACGGTGAGAAAATTTCCTTATGTGACGCAGACGAAGTTGCGCGGGCCAGCTATGAATTGATAAAAAGGCAATTTTCGTGTGATTTCATTTATAGCTGAATTATTCTGTATAAATTAAGACATATTTTTGTCAAATTGAGTTACAACTTATAATCAAACATAAATGGAGACACCTATTTCTTTTGAAGTTTGTTAATAAACAAGTGTCCTAAATACAATTTGAACCTTCCCAGCGTGAAATCCTCCATCAAAACAACTTGAGAATAACCAAATACTTTTATTAGAAAACCATTATCACATGTGAATTTGCAAGAAAACACAATAAATGCACATTATTCCACTTCACGCTTAAACATAATCCACAAACATCAAACATTTGCCAAATCTCTAATCAATTGTTGGCCACATAAAAGGATAAAGGTGAATGTTGGTCGAATTTTTTGTCAAATGTTTGACCGAAGCTCCAATATCTATTGAACAAAGGTTGGCACAAAAAGTTGGCCACAAAATGACCAGTGAAGGGGATTATGGCGCTTGGTACTTGTAAAGTTTGTTAGCTAATTTCAGGGTTCCGTGATGTACAAAAATATTCTTAAATTAATCCGAGTAGATATTCAAAGTTTTCAAACCTACTTAACATTAAAAAAATAAATGATTAAAATAATTGATTTTTAGTTTTCAATAGTAGCTTAAAAATCAGTCTGATCTTTACCTATTAAGTTTATGCATTGGAAGCATTAGATTTCTAACAAAATAATTATCAAAATCGGTTCATCCAGCAAATAAATATGCAAAATCGTGACTTCTTCTCCGTTAAGAAGATATCTAAATTTAGGTCCGAAAGTGCATATTGGATTTTGAAAAAAAATTAGAAATCACCTTCCATATGGAAAAAAGTAATGCGAGGATAAGAATAAAAAATATAACCTACATACAATCAACTTTTGTGCTATATAGTCGCTCCTGATGTGGTTCTCGCGTGGAATCGGCAGGGTCCAGCTGAAAATCAGCGCTGCAGCTGTCCAGGCTGTAGCTTCGTGCTGAGCTGGTCGCCCTTTCAGTTACACCCTCGCACATAAACTTTTTATTTCATAGTTTGTTTTAAATAATTTTTTTATTACTTTTATATTATCGTTTGATCTTAGTTTTAATCTATTTTTAGTAATATAATGTTCCTGTTATGTGTAAGTTGTGTTTCTGAATAAACGTATTTTCTTTCTTTCTTTCTTTCTTTCTTTCTTTCTTTCTTTCTCTTTCTAACTTAACAACCTCTTCTATTTGGGAATTCAGTCAAAAATAGTTACTTTTTATTCTGCAGAACCCTCATGTTCTCCACGTTTCTCATTTTTAAATAATATGTAGTTGAAAACCGGCGTATCTTATGATAACTATCTACTTACGACTAATTGTGGTTTACTACAGTTTGGTTTTATTCCCGGCTAGGTATCTTTTATTCTTCAGAAAAGAGAAAAAACGAATAAATTAGGTGGACTAAAATGTACAGAGATTTACAGAGACGGTCAGTCAGGGCAGCTTGTGATAATTTTTTTATTGCCATGTAGGCAGACGAGCTAAAGGGCCACCTGATCGTAAGCGTCATGAACCTCTGCAATGTCAGGGAACACTGAGCGGTCGCTACCTACGACCTAACTATAAGGAGCCTCCTCAAGCCTCGTTTGAAGAAGGACAATTATTAAATGGAAATTAATTTCAGCTATTATTGTAAAATACTCTTACATCTGATTCCTGTCTTATAAAATGTACATTTCACCACTAAATCCTTTAATATTGCAATATTTATAATACCCGAATATTGTCAATATTTTCTACTATACTTTAGAAAATATTGTCAATATTATTGCAGTCTATAAACTCTTGAAAACACCAGCAAACTTCACACTTCTAAAACAAAATCCATGCTCTATGTATTGTACATACAATAGTTACATACATACATATGTGGAGGGGTGAGGGGTGGGGGGTGAATTCTATTCCGGGCTATTGAAAAGTTTCAAGAGGCGAAAAGCTTCGACAAACGAAGCTAAGTGAATTTCGTGCCCTCGGAAAATACAGGGCCGGATTCAGGATTATTCAATGTTTGGAATGACCCCCCGGGACATTTTAAGGCTTGGGTATTGATGGCCTAATTCAGAAAGGTGACTTTACTCTAATGAGTTATGAAATAATCAGTAAAATTGTTTGTTTATTTTAATATTTTTTTGCACCCTACAAATTTAAATTATATTAAAATTGAAATTAATTATATTTTCTTTCATTATCTGTAAATGAGTCGTAAATTTATTAATACAAGTTTGTAAATATCATTATAATTGAATGAATTGCCTATTATTTAGATTTACCTATTGTGAAAAAATTGGTTGCCTGTAAAGTCGGTATACGGGCGAAAGTTTAACGTGACAACGACTTTGAGTAGTAAAATAATTTTAATGTGAATATTCATTCGTATAGTAGGAAGAATTCTCTTAGGCGGGCTAACTGTGCTCGAGTGGAAGGGACGCGTGCCTTTCACTTTTTATGTCTATCTCTATCGGTCTTAGGCGGGCTAACCATGCCCGAGTGGAAGGGACGCGTGCCTCTCACTCGCTCTCATTGTGAGCGCATAACGTGAGCGGAGCGTAACGCAGTTTCTTGAAGTGTCACCCGGCAAACCAATTTATAAGACGTTGTCACGTCAAAACATTTTCAGTAAATGCTTCGTTTTCGTTCCAATTATTATCAGAGATATAATCAGGTGGGTCGTAGGCTCGTGCATCTATCTTGCAATAAAAAAAAAGATAGCACCTACTAAATCGGAAAAGTCCTGCCAAAGTTATTGCATGTAGAACATTCAAATAGCTTTTCTGTAAAATTACGGTCTGTCACCTATGCTAGTAATCGTAGGATCTGTCGAATTTTGTGGTGTGACAGATGGTATATGGCAGAATAGGTAGGTACTCGTAGAATGTTGTGACGGGAGAAAACTTTTTATTTTCTTTACTAGACAGGCAGACGAACCAATGGGCCTGATCGTAAGTAGTTACTGTCGATGTTATTTGGGTTGTTCTAATTTTTTCCCTGAGTACGTCCCCATGCGGCGGCTTGGTTCCAATTTTTATCAATCCCATTTCATTTCCCCTTACGAAAGTTTTCCTCCAATTTCGCGCTGGCACCCCCTCCCGACTAGTGATGTACTACACATAGACGTCAAGTATGTCGATAATATTATATTTATTTAGATTTAAAAAGATAAATGTATATTTTTTATAGCATAATATGGTAATCTAAAGATTGTATATTATAAAGATACTAGCTGCCCCACGCAACTTCGTCTGCGTCGAAAAAATAAAAAAAAATTAGGGGTGGACTACCCCTAACATTTAGGGGAATGAAAAATAGATGTTGGCCGATTCTCATAGATACCGGATAAGCACAAAAAATTTCAACAAAATCGGTCAAGCCGTTTCGGAGGAGTTCAAGTTCGAACACCGTGACACGAGAATTTTATATATTAGATGATGTTGTTTTGTTTGAGGGTAATCTTTGAATTCTTCTTACTACGAAACTCTCAACTAATTCTACTAATAAAAAGCTACGAAAGTTGGTGAGTGTCATAGACTAAATAACAAATTATGTATTTTATTTTATAAAAACCTTTAAGGACTCTCTTCAAGCCTCGTTTGAAGAAGGACAAGTCATAGCGCTCGGAAAACATTGAGGAGGGGAGATCATTCTATGACAATTAGGTAAAAATTGCCTTCTTTTGTGGTTAACTTCCGCGGGCCTTGTAGGTAGGTATTTTTAGGCAATAAAACAAGAACTTGAGAATAGTGTTATTAAGACAGAGGATTCATTTTTTTACCAATTTATTTTATAACCCCTACTAATATTAAAAATGCGAAAGTAGCTCTGTCTGTCTGTTACGCTTTCCCACTTAAACCTTTCAACCGATTTTGATGAAATTTGACACAGTCAATCTTTAGACCCCGAGGAAGAACATAGGCTTTTTCTTGCGAAAACAAAGGATGAATTAGTAATACTATCGCATGATCATGTAAAAGTTTTTTTAGTATATTTTCAAACTATCGATAACATAACAGCACATCACTAAAACGTTAAACAGCGTAGTATTTCACGCGGGTCTCGGATGTACGTAACGATTCTCAGTCATAGCGCGGCCAAATTCAATTGTCGTTCTGCCGCACCGACACTTCCTTATTAAGTGACCCACTTCATTTGACAGGATTAACATAATACTACCCTTTGGATTGTACTATTGGCTTGTTTGAGAAGTGTATTTTATCACGATACTTCGTCCGCGTCATATTAGAAGTAGTTTTGAAGGTTTGATGGTGATGTGTCTTCTGTAAATCAACTCTACATTGTATGGACATTATCTGCCAAAATTCATGATTTATGAGAACCTCTACATTTTTTGTTCAAAATTAAGCTTCAGTCAGTTCTATTCTAGCATTTTAATATCTCTACTTTCGCATAACTTACTCTACATTAGCAGAGCTGCACTTTCTTAAGTTTAACTCTAAAACGTAAGAACTATCTTCGGCAAATTTTTCCTACTCTATTCTGAAAAATAACTCTGAAAACATTATTAGGTACTTTATCTCAACTCTACATTGTGTATATCTACATTCTAACAATCAAATCTAAATTGAAATTACCTACCTTTTAAAAATCAACTCTACATTGTCGACATCAATCTTCTACATATTATCGTCTCTACATTACATTCTAATAACCCACTCTACATTGTAATCTGTCTTTTAAAAATCGTTTCTACATTGTAGATACCTGCTTAAAATCTTTCAAACAAAGCAATTACAAAGTTATAACGATATTTTCGTTCGTTGAATGTTTTTCTAAATTAACTCGAAGGAAATAAATAATTGGTTTTCAAATTAGTTTTGTAAGAAAATTAAAATGATTTTGTTCTTTAAATAATAAAATAATTTAAATTCTTAGATTTTTGTAATTTTATGCTTAAGATATTGTTATCTTAATCAATCCTATTTTTTGTAGAGTGTTAATCAAAAAATTTTTGGAATGAAGTTCCTTATCGCGCGTTATCGAAAGGGGGCTAGACGGAAATTCTTATGAAAAAGTTGTCACAACACTTTTTTGTTTTAGATGATTATCGCAAGATGGCGCTGTGATTAAAATCTTTTTATTTGAAACACATTAAAAAAATTTTTTCACCGACTTCTAGGATGGAGGAGGTAGATACTCAATTCGTCTGTATTTTTTTTGTTTTTTTTTTATGTTTGATCCTTCCTAACTTTAGTTTGCGTAAACTGATTTGAATGATTCTGGTGTCAGATGAAAGGTGATGGTCATTAGGTCCTATTTTTTTTTTAAGAAGTAGTACTTTTGTATCTGAGTCTAGATATCTGAATTTTTAACAGACAAGATTTCGATGGAGGTCGTTTGTTTTCATTTTTGTACATTAGGTATCATAACTAACAAGTTTTTCCACAATTATGCTAGTTTCTACATCTGACACTATAACTAAAACTGTAAATAATATTAATTTCTCTATAAGAACACGGAACAGAAATGTAAAACATATTAATAGCGTGTTTACAAAGAACATCCAATGTGTTATTTAATCCCGGACATTAGGGGTGTTTCACACCGGGGGATCAACGATTACTTGCGGCTACGCGCTATTGTGTTCACGGCTTTACATATACAGCGTGTTCCAAATAATTAAGGAATTAGACTCGGATAAAATTGATCACAAACAATGTGTGTGAAATTATTTAATGACAACCAAGGTAATAGAAACTATCACTCTCGAACTAAACATATTGACGTTCGGCATCACTTCATACGAGACATGTGTGAACAAGGTGTGATAGAGTTGGAATACTTGAGTACAGACAAGATGTCTGCTGACGTTTTGACGAAGGGTTTGTGTGGTCCAAAACATTACGAATGTATGAAAAGTTTAGAAATACTTTCATGCATTTTGAACGGGTTCTTACCACGATATTTAATTAATTGAGTTGTCTCGATATTTCAACGTTGTTGCAAACGTCATAATCACGAGAAGACTGGATACTGCGGGTCGATTTAAGAGCAAATAAATCTGTCTACCCTCGCACTCGTTCGCTTTTGGGTAGTACCACTGGAACTCGAACCCGTTGAAAATGCATGAAAGTATTATAGAAAACCGCGAGTGTCTGAATAAGTTTAGGAATGATAGAATGATAGAGTGACTAATAGGATGATGATGTTATGTGTGTTGTTGTTGTGCAGTAGTGTTATAAACTTTGAGGGAAGGTGTTGCAAGTGCAAAGTTTTGAGAGGCGACATCTCTGATCGTGGGAACGACCTAGTAGTAGTTACTATAGTTACTAATGTCAACGATGTAGAAAGTATTATGTTCAAAGAAAATGTAAAAACGTAATTAATTATATAGTCTAACAAACTTTTTAACAAAATACTTTCATGCATTTTCAACGGGTTCTTACCACGATATTTAATTAATTGATTGTCTCGATATTTCAACGTTGTTGCAAACGTCATGATCACGAGAAGACTGGATACTGCGGGTCGATTTAGGAGCAAACAAATCTGTCTACCCTCTTTCTCGTTCGCTTTTGGGTCGTACCACTGGAACTCGAACTCACTTCTCGACACACCACACTCACTGTATCTACAAGACTCTCTGAGCATGAACCCTTAGTATCCACATACTCGATAATCTGAAGCCGTCACCCCTGTTAAAAGTGCTATGTCTTGAAATCTCGATAGCTTCTTTAACCATCCTTGGTACGTAACGACGTGGTAAGAACCCCGTTGAAAATGCATGAAAGTATTATAGAAAACCGCGAGTGTCTAAATAAGTTTTTTACAAAAACTTCACCTTTGTATAGCAAAAAACTACTTAATTAAATTTTGTGTTAATTAAGTAGAACAACGTATTTTCAAGTCTTCTTATATTTTATTATTCTAAAACTAGCTGGTCCGCACAACTTCGTCTGCGTCTCATAAGAATTGTTCCCGGAAATTTTCTCACTGCACAAACCTTCCCTTTTTTTTTTTTTTTTTTTTTTTAGTTGGAGGAAATCACCGGATCCCCGCCCGCCCCGCGGGCGGGGTATGTGGGAGTTGAACCGCACTAAAACCTTCAACCGCTCACACTCAGCGTCCGAACCCCGGCTGAGGCCAGAACCCAGCACGGGGTTATGAGGGACGGGGCGACGCGTTACGCCATGGGCACTCTTTCCCGTCGCTCCGTCCCCGGACGCCGAACCGGTAGCCGCCGGCGAATACGGCCACCGGCTCTCTCGGTCGGCGGGCTTTCCGAAGCCCGCCAAGATGGGACCGCGTGTCACCCTCCCACGGAATACCCCGCTGGGTCAGAACCAGCGTGGGTCGGGGAGTACGCGGTCTACCATCCCCCGGTTGCTCTGACGTAAGGGCGTGTTGAGCGAGACACGGCACCTTCTTGGGTCCCCGCTCGCACTCGCATGCGTTGGGGACCCGAAACTCTTAGGGGGCCAGAATCCGGGCCAGACCCCGGTCCCGACCCCCTGCTCGACGGCGGCGGGTTTCTGCGTAGAGAGAAGAGCTTTCTCTCACACGCCCCGCCGCCTGCTTCTGCGAGATGGTGGACTCGCAAAAGTCGAGCATCGCCTTCCAGGACTCGTCGCTCTCGAGCATCGACGCCACGACGCCCGGGAGCGACAAGTCCGGTCCTATTTGCATGACCAGGACACAACGCTGCCGCTCCCAAGCGGGGCACAGCGCGAGCGTATGCTCTGGTGTGTCCTGGTCACACTCTACACAGTGATGGCACCTCGTCGTCGGCTCTACCTGAATCCGGTGCAGATACCGACCGAAACACCCGTGCCCGGTCAGCATCTGCACCATCCAAAAGGTGAGGCGTCCCTTGCCACGACCCACCCAATCCTTTAGGACGGGGCGGATCGCCTCGACGGTCCGTAGACCCCAGGTGGGGTTGGCCAGCCGTCTCTCCCACGACTCCATTACGGACCGCCGAGATTGGACCTTCCGATCGCGGACCGCTTCCCGCAGGGGACGCACTACGCCCCGGGCGCGGAGGTCGCATCGCCAGCGATAATCGCCGGTGATCGCCTCCGCCTCCAGATCCCAGGGCGGCGTCCCCGCCAGCACACACGCCGCCTCAAAAGCGACGGTGCGGTACCCACGGATGACCCTAATGGCTACGATGCGCTGTGGCCGGCGCAGGCGTCGGGCAAGATTTGCCGGAACGCGAGGCTCGGCCCAGACGGGCGCACCGTATAGGGCCATCGAGCGCACCACCCCCGCATAGAGGCGGCGCACTGCGTGGCTGGGCCCCCCGATGTTCGGGAGCAACCGACCCAAATGGCCGGCCGCCGTCACCAATCGGGGGACCAGGTCCGCGAAATGGGCTCGAAAGGTCCAACGGCTATCCAACAAGAGGCCGAGGTACTTCAACTGCACCCCGACCTCAATCTGGACGCCTCCAACCATTATGTGGGCGTCGACTGGTGGCGCCGTCCGAGGCCCCCGAAACATCCGGGCCTGGGATTTGTTTAGCGCCACGTCGAGGCCCAACCTCCTTATTCTGCCGACGACGAGGGCCACCCCCGCTGTGGCAAGACGGGCAGACTCTCCGAAGTCATCCCCCCGGGCCACGACCAAAGTGTCGTCTGCGTAACACACGACGCTAAGGCCCGGACAAACCTTCCCTGGACTACAAAAAATATTTAAATGCTAAAATTAGTAAAACCGGTTCAGCCGTTCTCGAGTTTTAGCGAGAGAAACGAACAGTAATTTATTTTTATAGATAAGGGATTTTATTAATAAGTAAATAAATAAATGAATATATAATACTATGCAAGTAAATGTGTTGAATAAATGACTTTATTACTTCACATCACCCTGTATACAAACTCTATTTGCAACCGTACTGCGCGCATCAAACCGTGAACCGATTATAATGGTTCATAATCACTCATAATCGCATAATACGCATTATATTATAACACATTATAACATATTATAGCTCTATTATGAATACAGTTCAAGTTTGTGAATAGTTTCATATTTATTTGGTAATTTTCGAGAAGTTTACTTACCATTGAATTCATTTGTCTGTCTGTCTGTAACAACCCATTACTGCCCACTGCTGGACTCAGGTCTCCTCAGAAGATGTGGTATATTTCACCGCGATTGCCTAATGTGGATTGGGGTCTTCACATATCTTCGAAGGATTTTTTAGATTCATTTTCTACTATGCAGGTTTTCTCACGATGTTTTCCTTCACCATTTTTAGCCAGTGGTGTAGTGATGAAATCTCTACTAATATTATAAATGTGAAAGTAACTCTGTCTGTTACGCTTTCCCGCTTAAACCTCTCAACCGATTTTGATGAAATTTAGCACAGACAATTGATAGTGACGCAAACGAAGTTGCGCGGGCCTGCTAGTAACACACATCTTTTTCAAATTGAGTTTTATAGGTACAAGTCGGTTGGATTTTTTTATTGTACTGTTTAGTTATAAAGGAATTCATCTCTATCACACACTTTATTTTATAGTTAAGTATGAGTGAGATAGCTATTGTAGTGTTTACAAAATAAGTGATATACTTCACGCTTATTCCCTTTCAAGTTCTACAAAGTGTTATTAATAAGATTTTAAAAAGATTTGGAAAATTGTTAAGGGTGTTTTTTGCTGTACTTAAGTTTTTTTTAGAGCACACGTGTACAGGTGATAATTATTAAATTGATCCTTAATACAATTAAAAGGCCGGTAAAAATATATGATCACAGTAAAATATGAAACAAAGCAATTCTTAGTGCCTACTAATAATATGATCAATTTTAGTTACTGCATACTTGGCATTAATAAACTAACCAATTTTGGTTCGGTGTTTAGTTGAGTGGTTAACCAAATATGACTTGACTTTGTTATGGTCAGTGGCTTTATGTAACGTTAGGAGGTAAAATAATATTATGATTTTTAAACTTTTTTTGTGTCGTTCTTGAAATATGTCAAAAGTAGGACGTAGATGAGCCTACGGGTCACCTGATTGTAAGTGGTTATCGTCGCTCATGGACCTCTGCAATGTCAGAAGATACAACCTGCGATCTCACTTTAAAGATCTTCTTTAAGCCGGGTTTTTTTTGAAAGATGCTGTTTTTGTACCTACCAAAATAATTTGGCTTAAAAGGGCAGGTACAGCACTTATTTTGACTCCAGTACATTTTCTGTACGCATCTTTTACGTCATATTTTCGTGCAAATACCAATAATATAATCAAAAACCATCTTTAGTATATAAACTACAGAAACTTTTCTCAGACAAAAACAAACATTCGAGAAAGAAAAACCCTGAAACGAATACAAAACGTTTTCCCATTAATCTCTTAGCAATTAAACGTGCTTATTTCCTTAATTCCGACCAATCATTCGCTAGAAAATACATCTCAGAATGACCAAGCGAAAAACAACTCAAAAACTACACAACTAAAGTACAAACTCCTATGATAATTTTCAAAGATTTTCTTCCAGTTATCCATCGGGCGATTTTTCGTCTTTTTACTTTGAAAATTAGGTTGAAAGTCGTTTGCGAGGTGATGATGAGTCGAAGGGAAATTGTGAGCTAACAACCTTCGCTGGAATAAAACAACTCTTTGCGCTAATAATGAGAGATGATGTGTAGATTACTAAACGCATAGAGAGACTGATAAAAAAAATGTTTTTTTTTTAAATACTGAAATGGCTATTATAATCGTTCCTCGTTCCTTATCGCGCGTTATCGAAAGGGGGCTAAACGGAAATTCTTATGAAAAAGTTGTCACGACACTTTTTTTGTTTTAGATTATCACTAGATGGCGCTGTGATCAAAACTTTTTATAAAACAATTCCTTATTTTGTTTTATATGATTAATGCTAGATGGCGCTGTGATCAAACTATTTTATTTAAGTTATAATTATTAGTTACTTTAAAACGTCTGTCTCTTTCTCTCTATCTAAAAATAATAAAATTTTATTAAAATTCCCTCATTAATTAATCGAAAGGAACTTCGTTCCATCCGGGTGTCCCTTGACACCTCTCAAGTTTTTGTTTATTTTCTTTTGTTCTTTTATCCAATTAACGTAGCGCTATTACAGATCCAAAGTATGTCTAAAAAACGTCTAAAAAATTACTACTACTCTCTTTAAACGAGGTTTAAGAAAGTCCTGTATGAGTAGGTGATAATTACGGCCCCTCATCACCCTGGCCGTGCAGACGTCCATGAGCGACAGTGACCGCTTTTTTTTTTCAGTTGGAGAAAATCACCAGATCCCCGCCCGCGGTATGTGGGAGTTGAACCGCACTAAAACCTCCAACCGCTCACACTCAGCGCCCGAACCCCGGCTGAGATCAGAACCCAGCACGGGGTATGGAGGGACGGCGCGACGCGTTACGCGCTCGGCACTCTTTCCCGTCGCGCCGTCCCGACAGTGGACGCTTACCATTAGTTGGGCCGTAGGCTCGTTTATCTACCTTACAAAAAAAAATCGCACACAAGTAGTGTGAATGACAATATTTTAGTGTTTTACTTACTTTTAAAAAAATACATTTGAAATGAAATGAAATGAAATATTTATTTAACTAAATTTAGGACATACAATATTAAGCAGTGACCCCTGCACTAGGACAAGCCTGTGTATTGCATTTGTGTACTGATATTGTAATAGTATGGCTTTTTTTGTCCCATTTGTCTCGCAGGTGAGGTATATTTTTTTTTTATTGCGTTGTAGTCAAACGAGCTACAGGGCCACCTGAACGTAGGCGGTTACTCATGGATCTCTGCAAAGTCAGGGAACAGTGCGAGGCCCCTACCTAGGGCCTACCTATATGGGATAAATTTGGAAAAAATATCTTAAACTCTCTATGCCGTTACAGTACTCTGTGCATTAAGTAGGTACGAATCAAATGCGAAGCGCTAACTATTCAGGATGTCCTATACTCCGTCTCATGAGGATTGCCTGCTTGTATTATTACATTTTTTTTAAGTTAATGCAAGAAGTCATGTCCGCTTACCATCAGGTGGGCCGTATGCTAGTGTATCTACTTTGCAATAAAAAAAAATAAAAAAACGATGATAGTCACTTACTATAAGGCATAGAATTATTACGTCTGGAATCAACATCATGAACAACAGAATGAAGCCAATTTAAAGTGCACCGATCGCGCGTAACTACACGATGTTTTGAATCACCATCATGAATAACAAAGTGAAATTTTAAAGAACTTATGTGTATGTAATATTTTATTAGTGTGTTAAACGAATTGAGTGTCATCGGTACACTAACGCCGGAATATCGTGTAGTTACGCGCGATCGGTGCACTTTAAATTGGCTTCATTATTTTGTTCATGATGTTGATTCCAGATGTAATAATTCTATGACTATAAGGATAGTTAGTTACAGAAGAGCACATTGAATAGCGCAAAATAATGTTCTTAAAATCTTGAATAACGATTTGCACCTTGTTTCTTTTGTTTAAGACACTATGTCATCACATCTAGCAAAGATTATTTGTAATTAATTGTTCTTTCGATTAGCATCATAAAAATACAGGGTGTTGATTTTTGCCAATTTTGTTAGCTCGATTTTCAGACAAACAAAGCAATTTACGAACAATCTGTGAATGCAGTATTATTAATCATCAAAAATAAAATGATGTTTCCTTTCAGCAAAACATCCTATCTATATTATTTAAGGTACTTACCGTTCATGTCGCATAGTTTTGAGACACCCTGTATATATAATATTATTATAAACAAATAAACATAATTGCCAGACAGGCGACCGAGCCGCATCGAGGCTGGGTCTACTGTGTGAGCAGGACAAGTTATACCTAAACTACTTCGTAGAATCATGTTTAAGGGTTTTTTTTACATTTTGAGATACAGACCCCTAAATACGCGTCGTAGGGCGTAGCAGTGTGTGCCCTTTAGCGTATTTTTCGACCATAAATGCTCGAAAAACTTTTATTAGCACCATAGTAGTATGTACTTATTCAACTTAGTCCACAGTTCGTCGCGAGATGGCATTAGTTGTACTCCTGAATCGCGCCACCGTTAGTTGCAAAAGTTGACTATAAAAATAAAATGTTATTTGCGTAAGTAGAAAATATATCCGTTTACGAAAGAATAAAATTTTTGTAGTACAGTGCCCTTTAAGGCCTGTCGTTAAACACATATTTTGACCAATGCGAAGAACGTAGTTACTTCTTTACTAATAATGTTATAAATACGACAGTAACTCTGTCTGTCTGTTACGATTTCACGTTTAAACCTCTTAACCGATTTGGATGAAATTTGGCACAGACAATCTTTAAACCCTGAGAAATAACATAACCTTTTCATTGAAAGTGGCGCAGACGAAGTTTAGGTCAACTAGTTATTAACATAAGAGTATTTTTATCATAATAGATGCCAATTCTAACATGTGTTAGTAAATGAGAAAGCGCTATATCCTGCAGAATCGAGACACTAACGTTCCTGCGATTGATTTCCTCATTACACACGCGATTATTGTACTTATATTATACAATAATCGCGTATATATTTACTTATTGAGGATATTTCGTCTGCGTCACAAAGGAATGTCACATTTGTAAAATCCCTATAATATTTCCTATCTGCCATTGAAAGTGCCAACAAACTCAGCACAAAACATACAGACAGACAAACAAACAATGTTTAGGTATGAATATCTATATTTTGTAACAAACGTTAGATTTTCAAACAAACAAGACACTTTAATTTTATTTATTGAATACCTAAATTTACAAACCTTATTTTTCACATAATACTGAGAATTTATAGCAAAATTTATTAAAAAACCAATGATGATTTTGAATATTAGAATATAAATTTTATAAATTTCCTACAAACTGCGACTACTAAATTAACTCATGTTTTACGTGCAGCGCCATCTATTGTTGAGTAGCGGTACTACACAAACTTATAAAATTAAATTGTTCTACTTATCTAAAACTTAAATATAATATCATAAACTTATAATAAAAGAATACAGTTAATGAGTTATAGGTTGGTGTCTATTTGTTTACTTTCATAAATTTAATGTTTTTGTATTATTTTACTTATTTTTAAGTTCAGCGACATCTATTGGCAGTTTCATTAACTATTTTGGTACGTTATTGTTACACTAGATGACGTCGAAATAAAAAAAAATTCAAATAATAGCACCATATAAGTTGTCTTACTGTTTATTGCTTTTCTTATTATAATTATAATATTTTAACGTTCAACAAAGTTTTCTTGGAGTAGAGGATTGACTACCGGTAGGTGTTCCCGTTGCGCTTGAAGGAATTAACCTGAAACATTACATGTGCTAAATCAGTAAGTTTTAGAACACTCCTCTTTTTTATCTTAACCTTATCCCATTGAAATGGAGTCGGCGCAATATGTATGCATGGTGAAATGAAATAAAATTTGCTACTATTTATCTTCGCCACTCTTTAACCCATTAAGATTTTACTTAAGAGTTTATTAAAAAAGCAAAATCATTTTTTTTATCTTTAAATAATAATATACTGTGTGACCAACAGATGGCGTTGTAATGAAAAAGTTTTAGGATCCCAGTCAAAAGATGGCACTAAGAACACGAAGAAGATTTTGATGCTATCTATTTTGTACTAGCTGGCCCACACAACTTCGTCTGCGTCACCTATGGAAATTTTCTCACCGTTTAAACCTTCCCTGGACTTCTACGAATATTTCAAGGTTAAAATAAGCCAAATCGGTTCAGTCGTTCTCGAGTTTTAGCGAGACTAACGAACAGAAATTCATTTTTATATATAAGACTAGCTGGCCCGCGCAACTTCGTCTGCGTCGCATACGGAAATTTTCTCACCGTTTAAGCCTTTCCTGGACTTCTACGAATATTTCAAGATTAAAATAAGCCAAATCGGTTCAGTGGTTCTCGAGTTTTAGCGAGACTGACGAACAGCAATTCATTTTTATATATAAGAAGAAGAAGATTTTGTATTAAAAAAACACTTATGGTGTGGCTCGTCGTTACTTAATTTTACTTTAGACATTTATTGGGAACTTCACATATCTTCAAAGGATTTTTAAAACCCTTTTCCGACATGCAGGTTTCCTCACGATGCTTTCTTTCGCCGTTTTTAGCCAGTGGTGTTGTGAAAAATTGCACATAAATCTTTTTCAAATTTAGATTTAGAGGTACAAGCCGGTCGGATTTGAACCCGCGACCTCCCGTACGGAAGGAAGCGCTTCGACCACTACCCCACGACGACTAGTTAAAAATTACTCAACTACTTAGAAATTATGCATGAAAGTGATTATTTTCTTGTACTCACTTTAAAACTTTTTTATAAGCGTCTATGATGTCATCAGGTCGTTCAACAATCAAAGGTTCGTAAATCTTCAGCGCCAAGTATGGGGCTCCGATATTAACAGCACTAGACATCTGAATAAATAAACAATATCGTATAGGTAACTGTTTTTTTAAAAGTGAGTTAAAAATGATCTTTTGAATGACTGAAATTCATGATTATTATGTAGTTTATGTGTTGGAACGAAGTTCCTTATCGCACGTTGTGAAAGGGGGCTAGACGGAAAAAAATCTTACGAAAAGTTGTCACGACACTTTTTTTGTTTTAGATGATTATCGCTAGATGGCGCTGTGATCAAAATCTTTTAAAACACGTTCCTTATCGCGCGTTACGTTAGGAAAAAAAAAAAGATATCTTTTAATCGAAAGGAACTTCGTTCTATTCGAGTGTCCCATGACACCTCTCAAGTATTTTTTTTGTTTATTACTTTAATTTTAGTTTCACAACATAAATAGCCTCACCCCAAATTGTTAGGTTTGGTTAAGTTTTTAAAAATAAATTGTCCTTTCATTAAATTATTACAATAATTCAGGTTATTCAAGCTTGTAATTAAAATCATCGATAAATTTACAAAAAACATGAAACTTGCAGATTCATTAGCTTCGTTCATGTCAGCTAGTTTCTTGTTGAGATCATGTTTGAGTCCCTGCATCAACACGAAGTTCTTCTCTAAGATACCTTCCAATCCTACAAAAGCAAAAATCTTAAATTTCTTTACCGCGTTACTTTTAACATCTCACAAAAAAATTGAGTTTTTGATGTTTGTATTATGTGTGTATTTATTATGTTCAAAAAATTCTAAGACTTGATGTAAATTGATCCAAGCAGCTACAAAATTAAGGTGTTCATTTTTCAATTTTTTTTCAAAATGGGTATCCAAATGAAAAGGATCAAGATAATCCCTTAACTGTCGGTTTTTTTAATTCTTTTTCTAAATGTTTCTTAACTGACTTATAGAAATATCTAAAAGAACCCTACAGAAAGATTTTTCACGGTTCTCACTTACCAGCATTCTTGAGCAGTTCATCCAGATCTCTGTCCGTGTGTTTGACCTCAGCGGGCTCAGGAGGTGAAGGAACTCTCACAGATAAAGATTGTTGAGGGCGTTCTAATAAAATGATAATTTAATTTACGATAATAAGTCAAAAAACGACATCATTTTTAGTGAGGAGACACGTGTATTTAAACGTTTTCTAACCAGTAACAATAGACTTGTCCTCCTTCAAACAAGCCTTAAGGACAGCGGGCCCAATGGCCTAAATAGTATAACCACCTCTTATGCAACAGCAGCGAGCAAATGATGGCATCTTGCTGTTGGATCCAATCAGGTGGGACATAGACTTGTTTAGCTTTCATGAAATACAAGCTTTGAAGATCCTGGATATCACGTAGCAGTACAGTGCTAGCTAACACAGGTACAGTACCTCGCCTGCAGATGTCGCCGAGGTCCCACAGCGAGGGTCTCCGCGGGGGGCGGGCGGCGCGGGGCGGTCCCACGCACACACCGCGCACCTCACACACTCGCACGCGACACACGTATTCACAACACGTCAGGAGTATTTCGGCTCGGTTGTACTTTATGTACTCTCTAAGGACAAACAGGAAAAATTTCAGTATTAAATTTACAATGAACAACAGTCCACATTTGGTGACTCTCCATTCACAATACCACAGTGTCTCAAGACGAAAGTCTTCGGCCAGTGTGTGTTACCAATGATGACATTATAACTTTTAAGTTACACAACTTCTAGAGTGACAGACATTGCTTTCTACAAGTGGTCCTAAAGTCCTAAGGTCCTAGTCTTTTTTTTTTTAGTTGGAGGAAATCACCGGATCCGGGGTATGTGGGAGTTGAACCGCACTAAAACCTCCAACCGCTCACACTCAGCGTCCGAACCCCGGCTGAGGCCAGAACTCAGCACGGGGTTATGAGGGATGGCGCGACGCGTTACGCCCACGGCACTCTTTCCCGTCGCGCCGCACCCGGTCCTAAAGTCTAAACTATGACAAATAAAGAAACTCACGGATCACTTTGAAATCTATCGACTATTTCTCCTTCATCAGCCTCAGAAGCCAACATCAGTCCGCCGGTAGATGAGGCGTATACACTGGATCCTCTGCGGGAAGCTACCGGCTTTTCTAGACCATCATCAGTTCTTCTTAATGGACCTGAAATATTACCTTTAGTCACAATTTTGGACGGAAATTAGTTGAAAGGTGTGTGCATTTCTGGTTGATCAGATACCGGGAAATTGGTCAGATTCAACTCGCAAAGATTTCACCCGATTAGTATGTTTTTGGTACCAGTGCAAGTTAAATCAAAGTCTTTTAAAAGGGGACTGTTAAAGTGGACTGTATAATTTAGTAGTTTTTGAAATTAAATTGTGAAGGATTACCAAAAGTTACACTCACCAGGAAAGACACAGTAAGTACCAAACTCTACTTTTTTCCCGATAACTCCGAGGAACGGGTAGTTAATCTTAAGGCTCTGGAGTAGACACTCTTCATACATGTCCCAAATGTGAATTGTCTGAGAAGATTAACTTTGTATTAAATTTTTTGGACTTCCCAAAAAAGGAGGAAGAGGAATACATGGTGATTGTATTTCTTATGTTTGTCTTATAGCTTTAGTTTGGGTGTATTAATAAGGTGGTTTATTGGAAGACAAATAAAAGAGTCTACGGCCAACCCATGGTAACTGGTTACCTTTGCTCATGAACCACTGTTAAGTCAGGAAGAGCCATATACAGAGCTTTACTTAATAGATTATGAGGTGATATAGGAAGAAAGAAATCTTGGTCATGAATAGCGGCCCCGTAGTGTCCCCTGACATTGCATGATGGTCCATGAATGACGGTAACCAAGCACGATCAGGTGGCCCGTTAGCTGAAAACGTGGTTGTAAAAATAGTTCAAAATTAATAAAACATTTCCAACTCACACAATTCCCGCAGTAAGCCATTACAATCTGCATATGTGGTAACACAGCCACTCCCAACACAGCAGGGGCGGTCGGCGCAGCTAACGTAGCATAAGGAGTGCCCTGTGTGCTCTCCCATAGACGCACTGACCCATCAGGGCTGCCTGTAGCTAGCAGGCGGAGGGATGGTACTATGTGGAAGCAGGTCACACCCTGGAATGAAGTCTACTATAGACACTACGTCGCGCAAGGAGTGCCCTGTGTGCTACGTACTTACCCTATGAACTCTAAAGGTATAATCATCTAGCTTCCCCGGCACATGTTTGATGCGTACGCTGACAGTGTTGTCCAGTGCACAGGACACTATCACGTCTCGTCGTGTGTACATGAGTCGTCGCACACTTCGGCCGTGTACGCGGTGACATGATATCTGCACGTGACTTGTGTGGGGAGGGGAGAATAACTCCTGGAAAGGTAAAAAGGTATAGTATTTTATTGGTGATGGGTAACGAATGGTATTCAATGCTCTAGGATTGCAGAGGCTCATGAGCGATGGTAACCACTTACTATCCGGGTCGTAGGTTCGTTTATCTATGACTATAAAAAACAATAGACATTGAGATCTTTATTATCATGGATGCAGTAGAAAAATGAGTCAAAGGACCAGCTTATACTCATGAAACTGCAATTTCAGGACATGGTTAGGGCGAGACTTGAGGAGAGTCCTTAAGATTAGCTCGTAGATTGAGACCACTCAGTGTTCTCTCAAGAAGCGACGGTCATCACTTATGATCAGATGGCCTGTTAGCTCGACTGCATTTCAAAATAAATAAATATGAATTGAGTAATGTTGTAAACAATGTGATGTGTTACAATTTGGTTCGGTGGAAAGTAATAAGATTTTTACGTTTTTTGCAATACAATTTCCCTGAGCGCTATGACTTGTCCTTCTTCAAACGAGGCTTGAGGAGGGTCCTTAAAGTTAGGTCGTAGGTAGCGACCCCTCAGTGTCCCCTGACATTGCAGAGGTTCATGAGCGACGGTAACCACTTACTATCAGGTGGGCCGTTGGCTCGTCTGCCTACAAGGCAATAAAAAAAAAAAAAAGCAATGATTGGTAGGTTAGCTGTTTCTAACTATGTACCCTCACTTACCATCCAAAAGTAATAATTGATAGCATCAGAACCTTTGCTGTAGATAAGCTGAACTCTTGGCTGCGAAAACACCAATCTTGTGATCTGACCTCGCTCATTTCCTAAAGCCAGTTCAGAACTGTCGCTCGCATTCTTAGAAGGACTGTAGGCTATGCACTGGAAAAAAATGAAATGGAAAAACTGTATTACGTTTAATACTAAACTTCTGGACCTCTTGGAATAAAGTAAATTACATAAATATTTTAACAAAATCTACACCTACAACTTAAAAATCGACCAAAGCGAAATAAACCACTCCCTCGAATTCCCGAGCCGAAAACTAATCGACAAAAAAAATAATTTAAAATGATTCTTATACTCGATCCTAAATTATAATTTCTAATCAGATATTCTGCAGTGCACAAGGACATAGTAATCATTTTTGTCAAACACTATCCGGCTATGGAATGAGTTCCTTTCTTTGGTATTCTCCGAGCTATAAATTGTCCTTCTTCAAACAAGGCTTGAAGTAAGTCCTGAAAGCTAGATAGTAAGTAGCGGTGCAGTGTCTCATGACATTAAATAAAATAAATAAATAAAAATAAAAAAGCCTTTATTCTATTACCTCTTAATAACTAGTTAAACTACTGGTAAAAAAATATTTAAATATTATAACTAAACACAACAAATTATTTAATTTATATAATTAAAAAGTAGCTATGTAATTATTATTGTTTCTTTATTTCTTGAAGTAAAAGTCGCCTTTAATGGCGTAGGCCTCCCCCTTTTCCTTCCACCAGCTGCGATTTCGTGCTTTCTGCATCCAGTCAGGTCCAATGATCTGGTTGAAAACGTCTCGCCATCTCCTCCTCTGGCGGCCTCTATTTCTTTTGCTTCCTCTTGGTACCCATTCGGTGACCTTCTTTGACATTACAGAGGTTCATAAGCGACGATAACCACTTACAATCAGGTGAGCCGTAAGCTCATTTATCTACCTTGCAATAAAAATAATATTTTACTTATCACTTAATATTTTTTACCATCACATTAGTTACAACCAACACACCAAATCCATATTGATTAATTTTGAAATACAGCCGAGCTAACGGGCCATCTGATCGTAAGTGATGACCGTTGCTTATTAACCACTCAACTGGGAACGTCACTATTCGCTAGATGGCGAAACTGGGGACTTCGTTCGGAATCAATACCGTGTTTGAACCCCTTTTTAAAAACATTTTTTCAAATAAATTGTAATATAGATTTTTAATTAAACCTTATATTTTTGTAAATCTTTATTACTAAACGACGCTGTATTGCATTTTCAGCGAAAATATATCATCTCCATAAAATATGAAATGATTAAAAAATGTAAACAAAACAGGTTTTAGAACTGTGCTCAATTTTGGCTCCTGCCACAGACTTGGCAAAAGTAAACAAACCAATTTGGTTGCCGATCCCAGTTGAGTGGTTAAGAGAATAATGAGTGGTCTCAATCAACGACTTAATCTTAAGAGTTGACTCGTTGGCTCGTCTGCGTACATGACAATAGACTTACAGTAGGTATATTAGGAAGTCCAGTGATACAGTACAAGGGTGTGTGTGTGAGAGTGCTGGCGTCGTATATCGTCAGACTTCGATCAGATGCCGATATTAACATGTACTTCACATCCTGGAAACAACATAATATTAAATAGGATTATAATGAATAGAAATAACATAAATCTATAAATGATAAAACTGTCAGTCAGGTAGTGTGATAGTGTTAAGCGGGCTATTTTCCGCAAATCGACGTCAGAGTTGCGCCTATTTTGCGTGTGGGTGATGAAACTAGGATGTACTCCAACCCAGCTCCTCTAGGAAGTCAGCCAGCTTCTTAGGTCTGGCGACCACCTCGGAATGCAACCTCGGTGAGCCAAGGTGCATTGCCCGGTAGTTTGCGACTCCTGTGCACTCCAGCAGCACATGAGCAGCTGTTTCTTCCTCCTCCATGCAGGCTCTGCATAGCGGACTGTCAGTTATACCTAGGGTGAAAAGGTGTTTATTGAACGGTCTATGTCCCGTTATAGCTCCTACTACTGCGTCAGTTAGGTAATTAATAGTGCGGTGATTCGTATTTCTTAATCGTCCTGGGAAATATAGAAGAAACTCTATTTAGAAATTTTACGAAGTATTTTTAAAAACATCCTAAAACTAATTATTTCCGAATTTTTCCACTAGATGTCACTGCTTTAAGCATTAGTTGTAGGATGTTGTTAATAGATGGCGGTACATGCTTATGTTCTCAAGAGTCATCCCTACTAATATTATGAATGCGAAAGTAACTATGTATGTCTGTCTGTCTGTTACGCGTTTCCACTTGAACTTCTCAACCGATTTAGATAAAATTTGGCACAGACAATCTTTAGACCCTGAGAAAGAACATAGGCTAACCTTTCAATTGAAAGTGACGCAGACGAAGTTGAGCTGGCCCGCTAGTTCGAGATATTAATTTAAAACTCACGCTAAGATACAACGCATCAGTAATCCAGCAGTTTTTGACCCGTTTCATGAGACCAGTCCTGTGGTAAAACATCTCGTATGAGTGTAGGAGTTTCATATCTCCGTCGTAGATGCCGACTCGACCTCCCTTGGATATCGCTACGTAGCAGAATGTACTGTCTGACTCAATGCTTAACACTTTTATTATTGTTTCTCTCTGTAAAAATTAAATTAACGTTTTTACTACATAAATAATATTTTTATTACAAAAATGAAAGTGAGCAACAGTCAGATCTTTATCAAATTTGTATGAGATAGTGTTCAAAATGCAACCCTCTAACAAAATTCGAACCATCGAAAAAATGCATAGCCAATCTTGAATCCTTGTCCGTAAAAAATTACATTATTAAACATAGACCAAAAAGTTGTTCGATCTTTAAAAATTATATGGGACTTTTTTGATGCTTGTAGTCTCTCATCTGAAACTGGAACCATCCAAATTGGTCCACCCAAACTAAAGTTACGAGATTATGTAGGTACCTCTGCATTGTCAGTTCTTTACCTTACAATGTGTCAGTTGCATCATATCCCTGCACTGCACAGGTTCCCAGGAGACACGTCTATCAGTGCACCTGGCTCCGGCGGCCACGAGGCGCTCCACCAGGCGAACCCAGCGAGCTTTACCAGTGCAGAGAGGATCCAGCATGCGGAACAACTTGTGGGCGTGGGTTGAGTATTTGTGGTTACCTGGTAGTTTTAAAGTTGGTGTTGTTAAATCAAACAGCTTCGTATCCGTTGTGACAAGTAATGTTTTTACCTAAAATGAAAATGATTTTAATTTTTCAAGAATAGTACAAAAACTACCAGATTTTGGAACGAAGTTCCTTATCGCGCGTTATTGAAAGGGCGCTAGACGGAAAAAATCTTACGAAAAGTTGTCACGACCCTTTTAAAGTTGTCACGACACTTTTTTGTTTTAGATGATTATCGCTAGATGGCGCTGTGATCAAAGTCTTTTAAAACACGTTCCTTATTTTCGTTTTATATGATTATCGCTAGATGGCGTTGTGATCAAAATCTTTTAAAACACGTTACTTATCGCGTGTTACGTTAGGAAAAAAATTATAAGATATCTTTTAATCGAAAGGAACTTCGTTCTATTCGAGTATCCCATGACACCTCTCAGGTTTGTTTTTTATGAAATTCATTTCACAACGCAACTGTCTAACGGAAGGAAAACATCGTGAGAAAACCTGCATATTGGAAAAGGATTTTATAATTTTTCGAAGATTTGTGTAAGGCAATCGTGATCCCTCTACTGATAGTACAGTAGGTAAATGCTAATATCTTACCAAAGATATAATTGACAGCGTTAACAAAGGAAGTCTCGTCGAGCCAGAGTGGATCAGAAGGAGTCATTACTGATGGAGCGAACTGGATACCTTCCTCTGCAGCCGCCGCACGCATTACCTCATCTATCTTCCTGCAAAGATACCGTTATGTAGTTAATTTATGAGCTATATTTTATATTAGCAAAACTCCCATGAAATCGGAATAAACATTACCCGGATTAAGATATAGACAAGAATGCACTTTTCCCGATGGGTTTGCTATAAAGCAGTGGATTGAAATTACTACCGGACTTCAACCCAGTTAGCAACACTGGGGTGGCTCTTCTTTAAAAGCAAGGTGAAGTCATAAGCTTCAATATTTCGGTACATTTTGGAAATATTTTAACTAAAATACAGATAAATACAGATAACCCACTTGATGGTAAGCGTGGTTATCGTCATTAACCTCTTATTAAGTTAGATCTGCTATTGTGGTACAGACCTGTCTATATCTCTTTCTCGTATTTTGCTTTTAGTTTTCTTGAAGCATCGCCTCAGTTTACTGAGAAAGGCGGGAGTCATTTTCTTCATCAGCTCTCCAGCTAATTCATCATCTTCATCATCACTAGAATCATTAATGATTAGTGTTTTATATGCCACTAGTGTGCCAATTTAGTCTGCGTCACTTTCAATTAAAAGGTAGCCTTTGTCCTTTCTTAAGGTCTATATATGGTCTGTGCCAAATTTCATCAAAATTGGTTGAGAGGTTTAAGCGGGAAAGCGTAACAGACAGACAGAGAGACAGAGTTACTTTTATCATAATATTAGTAGATAAGTAGGGATTAGTAGGGATAAATAATAATATTTAGAATCTTTTGGGAAATCGGTCCAAAAGAACAGAAAATTACCAGTATGTGGTCGGTCAGTCAATCATTCACTCTTACATACTTACCTACCTGAGGTATATTTTACCACTTACCACGATAAGCTATCGTCAGAGACACTCTTCACTGAATAACTTCTCTCGAATATCTCGGAACATTCTTCGTTTAGTGATTTTTGTGATTTTATAGACATTTTTTCGAATATAAAACAACAATTTAAATGTCTTATTTTATCAATACTGTTGCTACATTAATATTTCTAAGATAGCGCCATCTCTTTTTGAAAACCTAAACTAGTTTAAGGTGATTCTTGTGCTGCCATCTGTTATTGGTAATATGAGGGACTTGAAATAGATTTGAGCAAATTTAAATGACAAAGTTAATTGTTTGAATAAGATTTCAGATTCATTTTTAATTATTGTTTTGACAGTATTACATTTCCATATATGTAATAACCATAACATACTTTTTAATTAGAAATTAATTTTGTTACAACTGCCATCTATTGGTACATACACGAACTACTTGTTCATTCATTTTGTCATTCGTTCCTTGATAAATGTCTGACTATATTCGCCACTAGATGGCAGTAGTTGTACTAAAATAAATATTGTTTTAAAACTTTAATAAAAGCATAGGAGCCCGTTTGTTTTTAAAATTACAGATGATGTTCTTTGATAGTTCGTGTAACGTTCGTATTTTAGTCATTTTATTCCTACTGATTAAATAACCAGATTATCTTTTTCACGAGTCTTAAGGAAATGTCTCTGAAATAGGCTATAAGACTTGATCTATGCAGAATGATAATCGTTAATCACTTCTTATCAGATGGGTCGTTTACCTGAATTATTATTAGAAAACTTGGTTACGACAAAGGTCTTCTCGACAAACGCTGCTCTATCCGATTACTACCAGATCCAAAAACAACTTAAATACTAACAAATTTTTAAAAATATTAAGTAAAATAATTCTCAAAATCGGTTTATAATTGTAAAATTATACTATAAGTTTCTGGGAACATCTTGATTAAAATCTTATAAAAATCAATCCGATTGATTTATATTATACCTACTAGTAACTAGCAGCCCGTGCAATCTCGTCTGGGTCACTTTCCATTGAAAGGTAGAATATGTTCTTTCATAATATCAAAAGTTTGTCTGTGCCAAATTTCATCAAAATCGGTTGAGAGGTTTAAGCGGAAAAGCGTAACAGACAGACAGAGTTACTTTCGTATTTACAATATCAAGTAGGGATAATTTTGAGTAATTGTGAGTTCTTAACCAGTTTTAGGTTTTTTTAGTAATATCTGTAACATAATTAAATGTTTTATCTTTTTTTTTGTATGAATTGAAAACGTGTTAAGTTGTACCTTTACAGACAGATAGACAGAGTTACTTTCGCATTTATAATATTGGTAAGAAAGTTAGGATTTTATTTTGTAAAAAGTAATACAATCCTATGTTAAAGTACTTAATACAATAGGTTGTATTGTTAACTGCTGGGCTCAGGTTTCATCAGCTGGAGGAGCAGAAATAGTCCACGATACTTGCCCAAAGCAATTTGTTTATTTTGTTCTCCATAATATGTCAGAGGGCTCTCGGGCTATTCACGACGGGAGCATCAGGTAGCCCATCAGCTATACAAGGCAATAAAAAAACTTGTTAAGAAAAATTTTAGTTTTTCATGAACGATTTAAAACTTTAATATAATACCTAAACGAAGAGTCCTGGATGCACATGTCAGTTGAACGTGTGACATGACAGTGTGACGTCATAATGGAGGAGCCGTGTCCATCAGCCGCGCCCAGGGAGCGGTGGGTGGAGCTTGTATAGGGCTGACACAGATAGAACAATATTGGAGTTTTTTTCACACTTTTTGAAGTGAACATCTGCGCGACAGCTAAGAATGCCAGAGTGTGTAACGCGTCGTGCCGTCCCGCATAACCCCGTCCTGAGTGTTGGAGGTATTAGTGCGATTCAACGCCCACATATACCGAGGGATGTGTGGTAATGCGGCGAATTCCTCCAACTAAAATAATACAATAAAAATAATAGAAAAAATCTGCCATTTGGCTGAGTCTCGACTGGTTTTGGTAGAACTCATCATCATTAGCCCAAAGACGACTACTACTAAATATATGTACCTCTCTAAACCTCGTTCCAACGACCGATCTTGCACTGTGCGTAAAATGGCAGATTCCATGTTTTGTTCACAACATTTCAACAAGAGTAACAAATCAAAGAATTTAATAACACAACAGCTACGATTGGCTGCCACTGCAAAGTGCCGATATATTTAATTTTTAACGCCCTTAGTAAAGATATCGTGTAAAAGAATTTGATTTTAAATTTAAGACCTAAAACATAATAATAACAATCAACCAACTTTTAAAAAACTATACTCTTAAATGAAAAACATCTTCGTGACAGCCCTATCACAACGTCCACAGAGTAATGAATTCCCCAGAGGTGGCACAACGCTATTCATTACCCTTGCACTGTTACGTCTGAGCTACACGGAAAATTCATTAGTCTGTGGACTGGCGAGATGAGGGATCTTCTAAGCTGTTTGCATCTGTACTGTAACAACTCATTACTGCCCAATGCTGGGCTCAGGTCTCCTCAGTAGACCACAATGCTTTTTGCAGACTTCATCATACATTTACGAAGGATGTTGAAATCGTCCAATATGCAGTCTTCACGATGTTTTCCTGATTTCCATAGTTTTCAGCCAGTGGTGTGATAATTGTTCATACATAGAGGTACTACTAGATAGCTGGTTCGAACCCGCGACCGTTTTTTATTGCAAACCAGCATACGATAATTTAATGATCATGAACCGCTCATGCAAATCGCTCATGAACCTCTGCATTGCCAGGACATTCAGGAGCCTTTACATTATACTATACAGGACTTTCTTAGACCTCATTTTAAAGAGGGACATGTCATAGCTCCACCTCCAGTAGCATTGCAATTTGAACCTTAAGTAATAGACATTAAAGTGAATTGAAAAAAAATGTCATTGTGTGTTTTAGGGTTCCATGCCCATGTATAACTGAGACGTCACTGTCTGTCCGGAAAAAAAATCAGTCGAATTAAGTACCTCCTCCTTTTTCGAAGTCGGTCAAAAATTAACTTGAAAAATTAAGTTACAGATACGGAACCCTTCGTATGAGCATCCTACTCGCACTTAACCAGTTTTTGAAAAGTAGTTGAAACGCCCATTACTAGTAAAACAATATTAAACGTGTTAAAATGATTTCAACTAACAATGTCATGATAATTGATCTAAAATGTAACTATGTCTCTGTTTGCTTTACCAGATTCCGTGAACTATAAACATACCGTTTTTACATTTAATTGCTTTTGTGGAAAATTTTGTGAAAGAACAATAGAGTATTTTGTAGTTTTAGTAAGATACTAGTTGACCCGCGCAACTTCGTCTGCGTCATGAGGGATATAATATAGCCGATTCGATAAATGAATAAAGAGTCAATAAATGGACTATCGAACACTAAAAGATTTTCCTGGGATTAACGCGTTCAAACAAACAAACAAACTCTTCAGCTTTATAATATTATGTATAGATTTAGAAGAGAGTCCAGCAGTGGGAAGTGATAAGTAATATAGTGCAGTGTGACATAGCGGGACTTTCACCTGCCTAGGTGGGGTATGTGGGAATCAAACCGCACTAAAACCCTTAAATTTAGTTTTTTCGAAATCGACAAAAACACGAACACGGAAAATTAAATATGATCTTCGTTAATAAAAAAGTCACAACTACAACCATAACCTTTACCACGAAAAATGAATCATCCAAATCAGTACACCCAAACATCAACTTAAAAAACTTGAGAGGTGTCATGGGACACCCGAATAGAACGAAGTTCCTTTCGATTAAAATATATCTTATATATTTTTTTCCTAACGCAACGCGCGATAAAGAACGTGTTATAAAAGATTTTGATCACAGCGCCATCTAGCGATAATCATCTAAATTAGTACTTCTGTAATATAAGTTATACTGTGCTCTAGTTACATATAAGTTTTTATTGACATATGTCATT
Organism: Trilocha varians; assembly: GCA_030269945.2. Taxonomy (NCBI): domain Eukaryota; kingdom Metazoa; phylum Arthropoda; class Insecta; order Lepidoptera; family Bombycidae; genus Trilocha; species Trilocha varians. The sequence continues at coordinate 10,506,540 of AP028277.1, forward strand.
AGTATGTGTCGGCGCGTCATCTCAAACAGATGAAAGTAGCCGGCAGGATGTTAGCTATAGGTACCTACTCGAAAAATATGGTTTTTACTGTCAAGTTTGGTAAAGGTTCTCTTGAATGCTTTGGTGCGTAACGCGTCGTGCCATAGGTCATAACCCCGTGTTGGAAGGTTTAAGTGCGGTTCAATTCACACATATCCAAACCGTGTGGAAAACCGTCGATTTCCTCCATCTAAAAATATAAGTTCTGTTAGTCAACCAATTTTGATGATTTTTATTGACTTTGACTACCTGACCCATAACAACTGGACTATAGCCTTCCTCAATAAAAGGACAAACTCGTCAGCTTTATAACATTATAATAGAAAAAAAAAGAGATAGTTGAAAATATTTTAGTTTGTTTTATTTTACTTTAATTAAAATCCAATGTCCCTGTTACACCTGAAAAAAAAACCATTAAAATTGGTTCACCCTGTAACCTTCTCCAAAGTCGGTTATAAAATGCAAATACAACATCTATGATCTTCTAAAACAAATGGAGGATGAAAAATATAATGTTTTTTCTCGCTCGAGATGCGAACAGTTTACGAAAGTCACCGCTATGGGTTATTAGCAATAAACAAAAAGTAGGGGTCGCGGCGACGTTAGGGGGCTGTCTAAGTTATAAGAGGAGGCGGGAGCGGGGACATAAGAGGTAGCGGATAGGCTAGATCCCCTCATTCATTGCTCTAGGTAGACAAACTAATAATATTTACCATAGAGATGTTGTGAAGGTCGTTTTTTCGACTTTTGAATGTTGACCTTTTGAAGGAATAGTTCAAGATTTTTGTCTGAAAAAACAGTCACATCTACTATGGAAGAAAGGGTATTACTCCTCCACCTAATAATCTATCTCTCTGTTAAATAACTTGAGAACAAAGCTCAATGGGCATGAGGAGACTATTTTGGCTCTGTCAAATTCTGCCTTCATCCACGCAGCAACTTTTGTCACGATTTGTCATAAAAAAATTGGTAAAACATTATTTAAAAATAGACATGCCCGCTGAGTTTCTTGCGCCGGTTCTTTCTCGGGTGGTAGTAGATGCTTTTTTAATACTTTCATGCATTTTCAACGGGTTCTTACCACGATATTTAATTAATTGAGTTGTCTCGATATTTCAACGTTGTTGCAAACGTCATGATCACGAGAAAACTGGATACTGCGGGTCGTTTTAAGAGCAAACAAATCTGTCTACCCTCTTTCTCGTTCACTTTTGGGTGGTACCACTGGAACTCGAACTCACACCACGACACACCACACTCACTGTATCTACAAGACTCTAAGAACCCGTTGAAAATGCATGAAAGTATTATAAAAAACTGCGAGTGTCTGAATAATATGCTTTTTTGTTTGAAATACCTATCTTGACTTTCAAAATATACCTGTGTCCACATCAACTTTGAAAATAAATGATTTGACTTTGACCTTACAACCTGCTCTGCGTCTACCTGAAAATCTTTTCAGCCCCATATTCGCTTCATCGTATATTTTATGGCACGTCATATAAATGAGTAAGGTTAAAACATCATTAATATTGAATCAGCACAGTGATTTATAAGTTAGGGAGCGCCCTCCCGCTCACGGTGTTAACATGTCCTGCCCCTGCCTCGCTAGTCTCGCTACCCGCTGTTTGCGTTTATTTGAATATTATCTTCTGTAGCTGTTTTAGTGATGTGTAGGTTTAATTTGGTTTATGAAACACGTTACAGAAATTATAATCGTACTCTATCTTTTTAAAATTGATCTGAATTTAACAAGTGTCTGCTTTCTAACAAAAAAGAATCATTGAAATCAGTTCACCAGAAAAGAAACACTAATATGTAATTTTGTAAAAATAAAGAGTAGAACTTTTTCTGAGTGCACCGATTCAGATGGTATTTTTTTTAATGAAATGAAATGAAATGAAATTATTTAGTCCCAACGTTAATGAAATTCTCATGCTTGTTGATGTCAAAAGGCTACCACCAGTTCGGAAAAAGAAATAGCCACTGTCCTGAGAAGAACTGGCAAGAAACTCAGCGGGCATGTCTTTTTTTGTATTATTTTTCTGTTTTTTTTTTATCTTTTAACTCAATGTTACAATTTTTTGTTACAATTTTGACCTAAAACGAAAGTTCATTCCCAATAAATAGTGAAGCTTGTTGTGCGGTACTATTTAAATTTTATAAAGATGAGACACGTACTCTTCGATCTAAGTTTAAAAGATTCTGGTTTGGGCAACAAATATTGATGATTTGCTGTAGAAAAGTAACTTCGTCAATTATTCGATTTTGGTTTCTTTTCTTTGAAAGGTTTTGATTTTCATATTATTTTGTAATTAATTTAAAAAACAGCTTTACATTTGCAATTGTTGGATAACTCAGTCTTTCTAATTTTATGCAAAAAAAATACTAGACTTAATTTTATTCTTCTGAATTCTCAACCTTCGTTTCGCCACGCTTTCGGTTCGCTACCAAACATTCAAGTGATCACGGACCACCCACACCCATTTTATAGGCCAATCTCTACCGATTCTACGTAGAGTCTTGATATCGAAGGCTGTGGTGGTACCGGAAGCTAAGCACGGTAGCTCTACCAGAGTCGCAATTAACGACCACACGTCAAAATACTGTGTGAACTCTACACTTATATACGGGGTGTTCTGTTTTAAAAAGTCGGGTAAATTATGACTATAATATAAAAATTAATCGGAAAATGTGTTGGTAAGCGCATTACTCAACAATACTTGGACCGATTTGGCTGATTCTTGTTTTAAATGTTCAATGAAGAAAAAAATCGGGGAAAAATGTAACAATATTTTTTATTTTTTCTATTGCCATGTTTACGCTGTCGTGGACAGCAGCTAGTTTAAAATATTTTTTTTTGATTTCATAAGAAATTTATCTAACTTCGTATGGCTATGTCAGGCATGTGATCCATAATATGATGATCACAATACAAAGCCTAGCCATTACATTTTATTAAAACGTAATTAAATATGAAAACTATATACAAAACAGTTTTTTAATTCCTACTAATACTACGAATGCAAAAATAAATCTGTCTGTCTGTTACGCTTTCCTGTTTAAGCCGATTTTAATGAAATTTGGCACAGATAATCTTTAGACCCTGAGAAAGAACATAGGCTACGTTTTAATTGAAAGTAACGCAGACGAAGTTTCGCGGGCTTGCTAGCTTAAAATAAATATCAAAGTGATTTAAACCACTTACGATCAGTTGACCCATTAGCTTGTCTAAGTAAAAAACTAATTTACTGACGCCCTGTATATATGTAAATGAGCAGCGCACGCCGACGTTTTCACACGTCTCGTACTCACGTGAGCTCTTCTATCTCTTTCTAACACATATCAAACTACTATAGTCGTCTCACTCTAACATCGAACCTCACTACTACAATAAAAAAATATTTTCGTAGTTTTGACTTCGAAAAGAGGTTATGTAGTCGGTTGTATTTTATGTTGATTTTAGTTCGTACCGACTTGGATGATTGGTTTTTGGTATGAAAGAAAGTTGCTGTGGAACCCCAATTATTTCTTTTGACGTGACATCGTCTTATAAATTGGTTTGCCGGGTGACACTCAAGAAACTGCGTTACGCTTCGCTCACGTTATGCGCTCACAATGAGAGCGAGTGAGAGGCACGCGTGCCTTTCACTTTCTATATCTGTCTCTCTCGCTCTTAGGCGGGCTAACCATGCCCGAGTCGTTGTCACGTAAAACTTTCGCCCGTATACCGACTTTACAGGCAACCAATTTTTTTATTTTGAGGAAGGTTTGACGAGAAACACTACTAATTAACATCAAAATCGGTTCAACAACAAACAAAACACATCACGTGTATATTAAATGCAAAATATGGTAGAGGAACACTGATAAATACAGAGATTTTAAAATAGTCTTAAATAAGCACATTTTTGACCGACTTCCAAAAAGGCGGAGGTAGTCGTTTGAATATATTTTTGTTTGTTACCTCATAACTTTTGTTTGCGTGAACCGATTTGGATGATGTTTCAAACTAAAGGTTTTTAAAGAACGAACAAATACTTTTGGATCTGTGTATAAACACACAGGAATATACACACAAATTAAATTTTAGCGAACAATATTTCACGATCTGTGCGTGTTTGTTTGTATTTCCTTTCTTAATGAACCAATTTAGATGTTTCATTTTTTAGAAAACATATACTCTCATAAAAATTTGACAAACATCTGACTGGTAGTTTATTGCTATTCTTCAAAAATCTGCGTCTCTATTGGAACGAAGTTCCTTATTGCGCGTTATCGAAAGGGGGCTAGACGAAAATTCTTATGAAAAAGTTGTCATGACACTTTTTTTGTTTTAGATGATTATCGCTAGATGGCGCTGTGATTAAAATCTTTTAAAACAATTCCTTATTTTGTTTAATATGATTAATACTAGAGATGGCGCTGTGATCAAAATATTTTATTTAAGTTATAATAATTAGTTAGTTTAAAACGTCTGTCTCTCTCTCTTTCAAGAGAAATAAAATTTTATTACAATTCCCTCACTAATTAATCAAAAGGAACTTCGTTCCATCCGGGTGTTCCTTGACACCTCTCAAGTTTTTTTTTGTATTAAACTCTGCGCTTACATCTCAAATACTGAATTATTTGTAACGCGGACGAAGTTCACTTACCATTATTTTTAGTTTTACCCTTTATCTATCAATTAAGGGCATGATTAAACAATTTCTCTACAACCATAGGGTAGGTACCCCGTGCTGTGTACAGACAGACAGTATTATCGTGACGTCACTGCCACGTGACCAACCGACGGTGTGAACACGGCTTAATGATCTGACATAATAAGGGGGCAGACAGATTGTAATGATTAACAATTTATATTTGTTTTATGAGGCAAAGGTACTGTACTGTAACAACCCATTACTGCCCACTGCTGAGCTCAGGTCTCCTCCGAAGAGGGGTTAGGCATAGTCCACCACGCTTGCCTAATGCGGATTGGGGACTTCACAGATCTTCAAAGTATTTTTAGAACCCTTTTCCGATATGCAGGTTTCCTCACGATGTTTCACTTCATCGTTTTTAGCCAGTGGTGTTGTGAAAAATTGCACATAAATCTTTTTCATATTAAGATTTAGAGGTACAAGCCGGCCGGTTTTGAACCCGCGTCCTCCCGGAAGGCAAGCGCTTCAACCACTCGGCCGCCACGATGTAAGGGTGTTAAATAAGAAAACGGATTAAAATAGAAATAACATAAATTGCTAGTCAGATCGTTGTTAAATTGTCAATGAGATTACGTCAAAATCTTTCTTAAAAAAGAGTTATCGAAATCGCTTTATCCTTAAAAGTATCCTCAAACATGCTCGCATGCTTCGCATTTGACGCATGCATGTCAAAATATCTGACATTTCACAATCAAATTGGATCCTCAGAATGTTTTTCTTTGTGATAAAGATGAAATATCACGGATCAGTTTATCTATTCTATCTTCTCTTATATATAAAAATGAATTGCTGTTCGTTAGTCTCCCTAAAACTCGAGAACGACTGAACCTATTTGGCTTATTTTAATCTTGAAATATTCATAGAAGTCCAGGGAAGGTTTAAACGGTGAGAAAATTTCCTTATGTGACGCTGACGAAGTTGTGTGGGCCAGCTAGTGTATAAATAAAAATGAATTGCTGTTCGTTAGTCTGCTAAAAATTCGAGAACGGCTGGGACGATTGAGCTGATTTTGGTTTTTTAAATGTTTGTCGTAGTCCAGGGAAGGTTTAAACGGTGAGTAAATACCCGGGATTTTTTTGGTGACGCAGACGAAGTTGCGCAGGCTAGCTAGTCTATAATAAAAATGAATCACATAATATGTCAGTGAGCACATAACTCAAAAACGGTTGAACCTATTTGGCTAATTATTTTTTAAATACATATATGTTGCAAATCTAATAATAGCCGGAAAAAAAATGTTAAATCTTAGCTGCTGTATAGGGCTCGCGGGGAGCAACCAGTAAATAATAAAAACGGTATCATCACGCCTCCCCTATACTAATATAGATAGAGAAACATCATTACTACTCGGACAGGTAATTAAACTGGGCCTCCCACGGGATACAACCCGGGACCTCCTTCTCACGGTAACTGATGTAAGATACGAATATCTGTGATTTTAGAAACATAATTTTGTTAATAATGAAAATGATCTGTATTGTACTGTTTTTTTTAATGTCCTGTAGGCAGAGGAGCCAACGGGCCACCTGATCGTAAGTGGTTACCGTCTTTCATGAACCTCTGCAATGTCAGGAGACACTGAGGGGTCGCTACCTACGACCTAACTTTAAGGACCCTTCTCAAGCCTCGTTTGAAGAAGGACAAGTCAATACTGAAGAGGGGAGTTCATTCCATAGCCGGATGGTGCGTGGCAAAAAAGTGTTCCTGAAACGAACCGTGGATGACCGCGGTGGTTCCGACAACCCATTACTGCCCACTGCTCAGGTCTCCTCAAAAGAGGAAGTAGGCTTAGTCCACCCCGTGACCCTAATGTGGATTGGTGACTTCACATTTAAGATTTTTAGAATCCTTTTCCGACATGCAGGTTTCCTCACAGTGTTTTCCTTCTCCGTGATTAAGGAGTGGTATTGTGAAAAATTTGACATATTTTTCATATGATTTAATGAAGATTATTGTCTTCTATTTAAAAACTTATTTCATTCATTTTATTTATCTACAGACAAACGAGCAAATAGTTCACTTGAAGGTAAGTGGGTACCTCCGGAAAACTTCAAGTAGAGATATGTGAATACTACTTTCATTGGATTTTTAATTCTCTTAACACATCCGTGAACCGAACTTATTCTTGTCTAAAAATAGTCATCTAAATCGGTTCACTCATACAAAAGTTAAACGGCTAAATAAACAAATTTAAAATTGTTTTAATCACAATTTACAAGTCATTTTGTTTCTTATTACCTTTTAAAACGATGCACATTGTACATTTATTAGGAAACAATACGCGCCCCTAAGCATTGAAGTTTAATAAAAGTAAGTTTAATTTATTTTGTACGGAACCCCTCGCTGATGCGTGCACCTTTCATAATAATGTTCTACTTGTAGCTATAGTGTTTAATACTGTGAGATAATAAAATATAACTCAATAGAAATAAATGAAAACTCTGTTTTTTTTTATTTAGTACTATAGCTTAAGAATTGTGTTTCTTCCTGGACGCAAATAAAAAGTTAGCAAGCTCTCAATCTATACCGACTACGTCATAAAAGTATAAACTTCAAATTGTAGCTCAAAATCTTAAAAAAATAAACCTTATTTCCCTTGATCACGTTATCATGCGATTTTAATAATTCGTTTTCATTATATTTGTATGAAAGAAAACATATACATGTTTAATAATTTTTAAACAACACTCATTGTATTAATCAAAAGAGATGGGTGAACCGTTAGTTAATTAATTGCATTGAAAACGTAAATCAAACACGGAAACAAATTAATTGATCAACTTCCAAAAAGGAGGCTGTTCTCAATTCGTCTCTGTTTTTTTAATGTTTGTTCTTTCATAACTTTAATTTTGAATAAAGAATCATTCAAATCGGTCATCCAGAAAGCGACAGATGAAAAGTGGTGATCGCATTAGGGTTTAATTTGTGTGTATTTCTTTTTTATATGAACCGTTTTCGATGAATATTTTTATTGGGAGCAGACACATACGACATTATCTCATAAAAAATTGATGAAGATCTGACTGGTAGTTTTTGTGCTATGCTTGAGAAATAGAAGTCCGTCCTTTGAAATAGAAGTTGTAAGTTCCAACTAGTCGCTGATAAAACTGTGTGTACCACATCAGTACAAAAGGGCACAAACTGTAGGGTCATAGTTCACCTGCCCTTTGCCCTTTATTGAATATCAACATCATCCGTGATGCTTTACCTGTCTACATGTCAGATTATATTATTTTTTTATAGCGATTATCACTGAGCTGATAATTAGAGTAGACTTTTTTATCTTTAAACAAATAGAAATGATTTTTTTTTTGTTTTTTTTCTATTTTTGACCCACTACTATTTTTCTTTAGGTAGATTTTTGAGTGATATTTTTTTTGCATGTTTTTTAATGATAATTCGATTTTAGAAAACTCAAGCAAATCTCACCTAAACTCTTCTCTAACTAGGTCTAACAACTTATTCACCTATTTTAAAATTGAAAGTCAGATCACTAACCTAACTTAACCTTAATCGGACGTGCTATTTTTTATGTTTTTTACAGATCTGACGGAGTATTTTTATTGATCACAGTTGATTACATGTACCTACTTGTAAAATTGCATTGATAATATTCGCGATAGTATTTACTATCAGCTATCCAAAGCGCCGGGAAAAAGTGCAGTAGTGCGTAACGCGTCGCACCGTCCCGCATAACCATGTGCTGGGTTCCATGTAGTTTTAGTGCGGTTCAACTCCCACAGACTCCGGCGATATGCTCCAACTAAAAAAACGTAATAAAAATAAGACAATTTTGTACTTCGCACCAAAAAAAACCCGTATATTTAGGATATCCCCGTTTTTTGTGAGCGTCCTCGGCTGAACGCGGTTTTATAAATCAGCCGGCTAATGCTGTTTGAGTTATGTCCTCAGTTATGTGCTGTTTGTATTCTCTCGTTGTTCCACCCCCGACCCTCGCCTACCCTCGGGGAGACACTGCAAATATAAACGTATTATAATTGAGTTTTTACAATATATTGACTTTTAGAGTCCTTTAAGTCGTGGTGGGGTAGTGGTTGAAGAGCTTGTCTTCCGAACGGGAGGTCGCGGGTTCAAAACCGACTGGCTTGTACCTTCAAATCTGATTCTGTGAAGATTTATGTGCAATTTTTCACAACACCACTGTCTAAAAATGGTGAAGGAAAACATCTTGAGGAAACCTGCATGTCAGAAAAGGCCAAAGGGTTATATATGTGGAATCCCCAATCCGCATTGGGCAAGCGTGGTGGTCTATGCCTAATCTCTCTATTGAGGAGACCTGAGCCCAAAGGTGGGCAGTAATGGGTTGTTACAGTACTGTACAGACAGAGGATGAATGCAAATAAAATTTAAGGCATCATAGAGCATGTTCATAAAGTACTAAAATATTTTTTTAAGTTTAAGTTTTTTTTTTATTCCTTAATAGATACACGAGCCTACGGCCCACCTGATGTTAAGCGGTCACCGTCGCTCATAAACCCCCCCAATGTCAGGGCAATGAGGGGCCGTTATCTATCACCTACTATACAGGACTTTTCTTAAACCTCTTAGTGCCTAAGTAAAGACACCGGCTTTGTTTTTTTGAAGTTTTCCTCGATTTTTCTAATCTGCCATCATCAATTTATCAGCCACCAAATATTAACATATGCGAGTATACGATTGAATTAAGAAACCTCTTTTTTGAAGTCATTTGCTAAAAAAAGGTAAAAATAAAACGAATTATGCAAAAATATTTGGAGTTTTAACAACTTTATATTATCTGTTTAAATTGAAGTTGATCAACAAATAACAACTGACAATTGTCACATAGTTGTGTGTGACAGAGATAGCGTAAAACCGTACATGGTCGTCTCTTTCCAAATTTCGATTTGCATAATTTACTGCCTCTTACTACATCAATCTGTATGGAAAGTGTGAATCAAACACAGAAATAAATTTACTTTTCCTTTTTTTTGACAGGAGGAAATCGTCGTTCTTCCACTCGCCTGCAGGTTTGGTATGTGTAAGTCGAACCGCACTAAAACCTACTGCTGCTCATGCTCAGCGTCTGAACCCCGGCTGAGGACAGAATCCAGCACGAGATTGAGCTAGGTGACGGGACGCGTTCACGTCTTGCTAGTTCTTAATCGAATGTGACGCAGACGAAGTTATTAAAAAAATAATATAATATAATGTAGAGTCTTTTACATAAGTATATCGCTACATAGAGCGGTATCTCCGCGGGTATTTCTGGTACAAATAACAATATATTAGCTCCCGGGGGAGAGAGAACAGAGCTTAGCTCTTACACCCGACTTCTCTAGGGATGGGACACAGATATCAAATATCGATATATTTGTTAATATTCCATTTTGTAGAAAGAATAAGTAGGTTTACTGTTGAACGTAACCGTCTTCCAATATTTTATGATTACTCCATCATGGACGCTGATAAAAAAGCCCAACACACATAAAAAACAAATAACGGTGTCGGCCGACCAATATGTAAACGGGGATTTTGTATGCATTGGCCGGTATTGAAACTATGTATGTGAAACACCGTTTGACAGTTTGCGTACCAGTAATCATTTGCGTGCATTGGATGTTGGCGAGCCAATGAGTTTGTTATCAAATGTCTTTAAGAGTACATTGTATTCTACCAATCAATAATCTTACTGCTGGGTCTCTTCAGTAAAGGGATTAAGCGTAGTTGACCACGCGAGCACATCTATCACGAGTTAGTTTATGTTCTTGGTTTTGAAACAAATCGAAGAATTCGTAGGGTTTTTTTTTCAATTAATATATTGATTCAAAGGAAAAGTGTATAAAAATACTAGAAAAGATATGAAAACCTTACAGATTTTTTTATGTAAGTATTTAAACTCATTTCTATGATTACATCGCAAACAACACTTTGTGTCTAAAAAACAAAAATAATTATTTTTAAAATTTTAATAAATGTATCGATAGTAAGTGTCCCATCACTAGCCCTAAACTTGGTCCGTCCGAGCGATTTAAGCGCGACTCTCAGAGTATCCCGAAATGAAATATTTTACCCGCTACCGTTTTAATTTGAAATTTTCCCTATTTTTGCGAACAGAGGGAAACCGGAACTTATTCTCTTTTTTTTGTTATGCTTATATAAAGAGTAGTTAGTTACTTTTAAACTGTATGTTAACAATATTATTGACAATAGTGATATTAAAAGTATTGACAAATTTTTAAAATGAACTGAAAGTTACAACAATATTCATGAGCGACGGTAATCACTTACCATCAGATAAGCCGTAAGCTCGTTTGGTGTGTCTTGCAATAAAAAAATAAAAAATAGTAGCAAAATATAAACAAAACACTGATAAAGTTATAGTACAAGCACGATTCAAAGAGAAACTAATAAATATATAATCTAATTAAAATTGTACGAGTTACAAATGATATCTCTACGAACCATAATAAGGCGTGAAGATACAATTACAGAGTACTCACAGAAGTCAAGTATATATATGACGGCGTAAATAATGTGTTGAGGTGTAATGACGTTGTAATAAGTCAATCTTCGTTTGGTTTTGTCAGGAATGACGTCACAATGTTCACTTGAACACTTGATGATCAATACTTTCAATAAAAACTTCAAAATAACGAGCTTTAACAGTTTATTACTTTTACATCAAGAGGTCCGTTCACCTCGACAATTCAAATACGAATGATCAATAACAGCGGCCAACGCCTGTATTTATAGCGAGTCTCCACTTCCAACTACCCGCACGGTGAATAGGTTGGTTTTCCTTTCTATCACCCCGTCATAATAAATATTATGCTTTCTTTTACAGAAGTAAATTTCTTAACAAACTGCTTTTAACTTACACTCACATCACAACAAAATAATTTAGCATAAATTTGACGGATTTTCTATCAATTTGCCGAAAAAAAAGAAGTTATCAAGTTGACTGTATTTTTTTGTTTATTACTTAAGTTTGGATGGACCGATTAAGATAATTCTTGATCTATTTGAAAGTTAAGAAATTAAAGAACGTCTGTGCAAGAAAGCCTACTATAAGGTCAATGCGATTTATGTGCAATTTTTCACAACACCACTGGCTAAAAACGGTGAAGGAAAACATCGTGAGGAAACCTGCATGTCGGAAAAGGGTTCTAGAAATCCTTTGAAGATATGTGAAGTCCCCAATTCACACTAGGCAAGTGTGGTAGACTATGCCTAATCCCTCTTCTGAGGAGTCCTGAGCCCAACAGTGGGCAGTAATGGGTTGGTACAGTAGAGTTGTTTATATGTGCGTTCAACAATGATTTGTATGTAGATTACCTTCTGTATTATTCTGTGATTTGTATTTGTTTCGGTCACCGCGTAAAGCCACGCTAAATCGCGTATCACCCTATAATAAACTGCTAAAACAACACAGTAAAAAATTACCCTACGATACATATTATATACGAAACTAAACCTTAATTGTATTACATAAGGTTGTATATCCAGTGTTTTAGTGGAAGTTTGAGAATTATGTGTGAAGGAAAATAAGCTTTAAAGTAAATGGTCAAAGGTGAATATTGTCTGTGAATAGTTGTGGTAGTTACGATTTGTTTGTATTGTGAAAAAAAAGATACATTTTTTTGAGGCCATGAAATTTGATGGTTTAAGAATATTTTTCTAGTTGTAGCAGAACGCGAGTCACATATTTATTTAGTCAGTCACTTTCTTTAAGAGCATTATATTATTTTTTCCGTGTTGAACTCTCAAACTTTAAAAACATTTTTTTTTGTGGTTTCCTATTACAGTTCTTTCCGTTTTTTTATTCTTTTTTTTTACATATTTTATGTGCTCATCAAATTGTTTCTTCCTTTCTTTTTTTCTATCTCTGAAAACGTAGATCAGATAAAATTTAGAGCAATATAATAAAGGAAACAAATCGGTCATATCCGGGGGCAAAACCATACCGCATCCACTTATTTTTTTATTGTTTCGTAGGCCGACGAGCTAACGGGCCACCTGATTGTAAGCGGTTACCATTGACATTGGACCTCTACATTGTCAGAAGACACTGAGTGGTCGCTACCTACGATCTACCTTTAAGTACTATTAATTAAGCTATATTTATTATTTAACCACTCAACTGGGAACGTACCTTTTCGCTAGATGGCGAAACTGGGAACGTTTTCGTTTTAAAAACATTATTTCCTACAAATTTTAATTTAGATTTTTAATTAAACCTTATATTTTTGTAAATCTTTATTATTACGACGCTGTATTGCTTTTCAGCCAAAATATATTATCTCCGTAAAATATGAGACGAAAAAAAAAATGTAAACAAAACAAGTTTAAGAACTGTGCTCAATTTTGGCTCCTGCCACAGACTTGGCAGAAGTAGGCAAGTAGAAGAAGAAGTAAACAAACCAATTTTGTTGCCGATCCCAGTTGAGTGGTTAAGCCATTTTTCTTAGGGATTAAAAAGTGAGTGTATTAATCTTATCCACGCTTACTTTATGGCCCTAACGTAATATTATGAGTTCAGTATTTTCATTAATACCAAAACAAAAGCTTTCGCGTTCTTTCGCGTTACTTTTATCTACATTTTTTCGAATACCACACAATTTATTAACTTTTAAATTTTAGGAAAACTAATGTATCTTCTTGTTATTTCGTCTGCGTCAAATTAGATAGTTATTCTATCTATATAATTGTTCCGAAGGTTGTAATTTGTTAATTTGATTTTTAACGACAACATTATGTGGGTAACCATGTAGACGCTCGTGAGTCTCGCGGGCTTCAGCTGAAAACCAGCGCTGCAGTTATTGTTACCTGCAACACATGCTGAGCTGTGGCCCTATGGGCACAAATTTTTAATATTGTTACTTTCTCTGTTATATTAGTGTCTTTTTGTTTTTTATTTTTGTGCTCATTAAAAATTATTTCATTTCCTTTCATTTCATCAGTATCTAACTGTTGTGTTTTATGTGTGTCTGTTTTTAAGTTCGTACCTCTCAAACATATAAACTGATTCTGATCTAGTAAATGACTAAATGACGACCGCTATGGAACAGACCAGGCAGACTAGACTAACAGTTCTTTTGATAGATACCATATAATTAAGATACCTAGTTAGAAAACCAATGTGATTCGCCATTTTGTAGTAACGACTTTATTGGATTCGTAATTTTGTCGTAGTCTTGATATTGTACTCTATTATTTCATACTCATATTGACTAATTGTGAAAAAACATGCAGTCCGCCATTTTGATAGCTTTCGCCATCTTTAACCACTCAACTGGAAACGTCACTTTTCGCTAGATGGCGAAACTGGGGACTTCGTTCGGAATCACTACACTGTTTGAGCCTCTTTTTAAATATTAATTTTGATTTTTAATTAAATCTTATATTTTGGTAAATCTTAATTATTAAACGACGCTGTATTGCATTTTCAGCGAAAATATATTTTCTCCGTAAAATATGAGACGATTAAAAAATGTAAACAAAACGAGTTTTTTGAACTGTGCTCAATTTTGGTTCCTGCCACAGACCTGGCAAAAGTAAACAAACCAATTTTGTTGCCGATCCCAGTTGAGTGGTTAATTGATTTTCACAAAGCTTATCTACTATATACTTTTCATACAAAAAACCCTTAATCAAATACCTTTTTGAGTCACAATTTCACACACAATACACTCGTTTTTCAGAAAAATCAGTTCTAAAACACGTTTCATACTTCATACCACGAATACTTTCATGTGGAAATTTCGAGAATGCGTTCAAAATGCTCGAATGTTTAGCATTAGTTAGAAAGAGACAGAAGATCGCATTCCGGAGTCGAGTGTGCTCGACTGTACCGCTTTGCGCTGTTATTGCGTTTCATATTGCGCTTCACTGTACATAGGTACTTGTAGTATGTCTCTATTGTAGGATATTTTGCACAGTATTTTATACAGGGTGTTTTTTTAAAGAAGGTACTTATTGCAGGAGAGTGATGAGTACTCTGTTCTAATACGGAATATTACAAAAAATAGGTAAAATTACTATTTTTTTTTTAAATCCAAATTCGACAAAACTACCTCAAACATAAACAATTTCGGCTAAAAGAGTGTTGACTAACGACCTCTAGTGATCTCGCGCACCCCACACCTCCGCCACACCCATCAGCTGTCAAAAACCATCATTTTGCAAGAATTATAGATATTTTTAAGTTGCGATTACTAAGGCATTAAGACATATTCTTTGGTAGTAATATTTTTACTTGTCGTATATAACCATGATCTTCAATATATACCGTCACTAAGAAATCACCCTGTATACAAGCTTTATATTTACTTGCACTGGATCTAACTATGTAAGTTCGGGCGGAATCTTGCAAGATTACTTTAACAAACTATCGTTTACGATTGCGTTCACATTTTGCACGCAGATGTAAACCTCGTGACAATGCAATAATATGACGAAATGGCGCTGATCTGATGGTGGATTCGGAAGGTGGTCATAAGAACTCTTGTGCTAAACAAGATAGACACGTCGTGTTTGGGGTCGTTTTACTAGTATTAACACTCTACTGATACATGATATCCAGGATCTTAAGAACTTGTATTTAAAAAAGTTTCCTTTAAATAAATTATTTAATTTTTATTCCTTGTGAAATAAAAGTTAAATAACATTATTTGACAGGTAATATTGACATTAAACCCTCGCACGTGCCACTAATTGTCGACGTAACGCATCTCTTAGTAAATCATTTGCTTGAATGTAATCGTTGCGACGAATGACAACTAAATTGAACGTCCCGTTGTTACCGATGATTGAAGGTGACATCATGATTGTATGGTTGTTTGGGGATTTTACTTTGAAATTTGGTTGTTAAATATGTGTTTTAGGGCTTTTTAGAGGCTGTTTGCTCGTAATTTTAGACCAATTCAGTTACCTGCTCAACTCTACCTCCGTATGGGAGGACCATTTTCTACCTTACTTTAATTAAGAACTACCTATGACATAGTTTATGATATTTAGAAATACCTGGTAAAAGCTTCCTACTAGTAAAATAATTTTCGAAATCAGTAGATCCTAAGATTATCTCTTACACGTATGACGACATTATCTGTTTATTATCATTAATCAACGCAACTTAGTCTGCGTCACAAATTAAGCATCCAGACAGCATATTTTGCCATATAAGCACAGAAAAAGGCTTAAAATTATTAGTCTTTCTCTACCATAGGTATTACGCATGTAGCTATTCATACACCTTCTTGAATCACTTTATCAATTAAAAAGTTTCATCAAAATCCAAACCATAGTTTACACAGACAGCATGACAGCGTGAAGCGACTTTGTTTTACAAGAGATGAGTATGCAAGCACTTGTGTCTACATATAGTGTGTCATTGTATACAGTGAAGTACATAGATATTGCAAGTACAAGGGCTCTCGCTCGAGAGACAATGTTAGCCTCTCAATATTGCCTCTTGTACCAGTAATTAATAGGGCAGCTACGTACAGATAATGGGGAGAGCAGACGGACGTTTTATACGATTCTTCTATGTTAAGTCAAATTATTTATAACTTTTATGTGTACACACATTTTGACTAATACTACATTCTAGAGAAACTCAGCAGACATTCTCATAAGCCTAGGTCCCACCTGATGGTAGTAAGTATCATCGTTCTTGAAATTATGCAACGTCAGGGCATTTGGCTGTATAAGTGATATACCTAACTGAAAACTAAACTCATTTAAAGGGGAACATGACGTGATAGCGTTCATGTAAGGGAAAGTCCGAATATCGATTTTTGAGACATTACAATGTGAATTCGAAATTTTGACCTTTCAAACTAAATATTCTAGGTTTGTCTGTTCAAAAATCATTGACAAGTTAGCGGTCCTTCCAAAAGTCATTATTATTTATAGGAACCATAAATATTGGTGCCTCTGTTTACCTATACTGGTTCTACTTGGAAAAGGGGAGGCTTAAAATTTGACAACGGAAGGTCGTAGACCCAATGAGTTTGGGTTCATTTTAAAAGGCAGCTAGAGACCTTTATTTTGGTTCTGTCAGATTCCCTCTATATTCACACATTTTCAAACAAACATGCAAACATTTCTATTGACAATAATATTGCGATTTGACAATACCTCTATTATAAAATAACCGCTCGTCTACTGAACACGAGTATTGCGCATGGCTCCCCACGTTATTAGATATTTGGAATTCAGATGTAACATTCATAAACAAAATTGAATGTGACATCAACTCGAATGTTTCTCTGAATTAATACTTTTATTAAATATCTTACTTCAAGCGGTAGGTGTTTTAAGGGTGCTTTTTAGGGTTCTGTTGTGATAAAGGTGATTTTAAACCCAAATGTAGAGCTATTAAAACAAAAGTAGAAAATATACGATTTATTCTATTGCAATGATGGTAGACGAGTTTACGGTACGTCTGATGGTAAGTGGTTACAGGCGCTTAGAGATTTTTGTAATGTCTGAGGACACCGTGGTATTGCTACATACGGCCTACATAATACTATAGAACTTTTTTTTTTATTTCTTGATAGATAAACGACCTTACGGCCCACCTGATGGTAAGCGGTCACCGTCGCTCATGAACCTCTGCAATGAGGGGCTGTTATCTACCGCCTACCGATACAGGACTTTTCTTAAACCTCGTTTAAAGAGGGACATGTCATAGCGCTCCAGGAACACCGCGGACGGGAGTCCATTCCAAATCGGAATGGTACGGGGCAAAAATGATCTTCTGAAGCGAACCGTAGAAGATCGCAGCGGTTCCAAGTGAAGGTGGTGAACCTTGCCCCTGCGGCGTGTGGTACGATGGTAAAAGGGAACTGAAAACTGGGGAAAGAAGAACTGTCATTAAACCTCGTTTAAAGAAAAAACTCACGCTGAAAACTAAGTAGGAGTGTTTACTTCTAATTGAGGATAGTGGATTGTTTTGTAAATGAATATAATCGGACTACCACTATAATCTACCACAGCTATGTGAGAGTCGAACCACACGAAAACCTCCTACATCTGAAACTTCAAGTTATGTAGCTATGTATCAAAATAACACATTTGTTGTTTATTTTTGAAAGCTTTTATTCTACCTCTATATATCTAAGCTATCTACCGTGAAATCTTGTTAATTAAATTTGAACAATTTCCGGATTTCCGGATACCCATCGTGTGACAATGAAATAATATCATGAAGCTAATCTAATGATAGGAGTCGGAGGGTGGCAATATGAACTCCTGTACCCACTAAACAAGACAGACCCTTCGTATATCCTCTACGATTATTTTCTATGTATATCTGTACGATTGCCTGCAACACAGGTTCGACCTAGTGCGGGGATCAATGCTAATGTGTGTTTTGTAATTGGTGTCTTGGTTCAATAAAATATTTTAACTTTATACTTGTTTTTTTACTTTATCCATGATCAAAAGAAAATAAATTTAAAATTGTTTTAATTAAATTATTTCGCTAATAATTCGAATGCTATAACTGATCCTATTAGGATATTATTTACGCTTTTCCATGACCAATATCATTAAAAACAGCATCTACATAACAAACGAAAGACAATACTATCCATAAAATATAACAAAATAAGGTCCAAGACAAAAAAACAGGAAAATAAAAAGATATCTCCTTCGAAAAAATCCAATATGGCGTCTCGTCCAAGTCGATTCACATTCCTTATTCAACGACGGCCGAAATTACGAGGTTCTTTACAAGAAATTGCACTCAGCCTCCGACATTCGCTACCATCCAAGCACTCTTATTTACCGTTCGGGACGGACCGTACTCTGTTTATTTTTCCTATTAAAAAAACCTGAGAAACGCCCTTTACAAAGTACCAACCGTAATATTTCAATATCCCCGTTTGGGTGTCAGCCCTGCTACATCAAAGTGATTTCCGACGACGCTCATTGGTCGACGGAACGCCGTTCGATATCTGAATTCCTCGGTAGAAAGAGACGGAGAGTTTGTGTCTACATTTAAATTGAAGGAGTAGGACAGAGACAAATAGTGTTACATCGACGTATGAATTTTGTATGAACGCGAGAGAAACATATCAATAATACGCGAACGAATGAAATAATAGATTATTCGTTTGTTCAAATCGAACGTAAACAAAACTCAAGCGAGCATCACTGATTGTAGAACGTTTAGTGAGAGAGACGGGTGTATTTTAAACTGTGCGGTAGAGGGAGACGGGCGTAGTTTGAGAGCTCCGACTTCTATCGATGTTTCGGTACAATGGCGAGGCAGTTTTTGTAGCAGTCTTCAGAGAGTATTCACATTACGCGATCATTTTAAGGGCGAACCAATCAAACTCCAAGTTCATACAAATTGATACTAAACTGTTTATATTAAATTTTATAACAAAAATTAAGTGTGTAAATAAGTTGGTATCGCGCCTGTAATTAAAACTAATTGGGTTTAATATAACGATAATTATTTTGTATTAAAGTCTTGTTTAAACGGATATTTTTAAGAGTTTTCGGGCGATTCTTCGGAAATGACTTTGGTTGGTGAAAGACTGGTGTGTTAGTGGTTCATTTTTGGTTTTTCTTGTGTTGTGGTTGCAAGATGGAGGTATAGGGGGTGGCCAGGGTTGGCCCTTTGAGGCCATGCTTAACAACCTTACTGCGACAGCCCTAGGAGGTAAGAAACAGTTTTAAATTTTTAATGAGGTTATAATTAATTTTTTTGTGATGTAGGCTGTCAAGACAACGGCTCACCTGATCGTAAGTGGTTACCGTCGCTTATGGACATCTGCAATGTAAGGGAACACTACGACTACCTTTAAAAACTGTCCTCAACCCTCATTTGAAGAAGGACAAGTCATAGTCGTTTCGATTGTTGGAGAAAGTTTCAAAGTTGTAGGTTGTAGGTAATCTTCCTTGTCATTGCAGAGGTCCATGAGCAACGGTAACCATTTACTGTCTGTTCGTAATTGGCAGTTTTCTTTCTCTTTACCTTAACTTATTTAAATGGCGTAATTTGGCACTAAAAATTTATAAATGTTTTTAATATAAACATAACTCTCGTTCTCTGTTTTACCCGCCGGTAGGTACCTACCTACTCTAGGTATCTATGTCCCTCCTTAAACGGGTTTTAAAAATATACCTACAACAATAAATATTTTACAAAATTAATTTATTTTAAAGAAATCTTTTTAAATGCAAGCTTTTAAGATCCTGGATATCATGTAGCAGTAGAGTGCTAGCTAATACAAGTAAAACGAGCCCAAACACGACGAGCCTACTTTGTTTAGTACAAGAGTTTCGATGGCCACCTCTCGAATCCATCATCAGATCAGCGCCATTTTATCATATTATTGCATTGTCACGCGATTCACTAGCGTGCAAAAGGTCAGCTCAATCGGAAACCGGGAAGTTTGTCCAATATAGCTTGTAAAAAAGTATCACAGGGTCGGTCCATCCGTACATACATTTTGTTGTCCTCCTCTTGGAAAGTCCGCTAAAAAAAAAAAAAAAAAAAAAAAAAAAAAACCTAGGTAACGGTTCACTGTATCTTGGCAAGGTAGCGGTAGTCGCTCGTCATAAGGTAAGCCGCTTGCTCGTTTATTTTATTTTTACAAAAACACAAACCAAAACGGTTTCCACTTATAAATTACACAAAAAGGAAGAAACGAACAAAGAAAAATATATATTTTTTTGTTTATGTTGTGTTTACCGGCCAATGCACAAAATAGAATATTCTGGCCAAATCATTCCTTATACTGATTTTGAGGGTTTCTTTACTAGATAAGGTTGAATATACTAATAATTTAGAGCTGGCTAGATTACCAGTTTAGTCTCTACTATCCACTATTAAAAACTTGATTGTTATAAATTTCTTTAAACACTCTTGGTTATGTACATCACTTACACTATTACTAAACGGGTTCTTCCCACGATTATTTTTAATTGAGCGGTCCCGATATTTCAGCACTGTTTCAAGCGCCATGATCACGGGAAGACTGAGGAACTGCGGGTAGGTCGTTTAAGAGCAGACAAATCTGCCTAAAAATAAATCAAAAATAATCTTGGTAAGAACCCGTTTAGTAACTTGATTGTTACTCGATTACTTCCCTGTTCTCTGCTCTATTCTCTAGCAAATTAGTTTTAAACCTTAAGCATAATTATTATTGGCGTTCACTTTCAGATAAGCCAATACAATTTCAAGATAATTACAATGATTATTTTTGTGTTATGGACCTATAACCTTGCACCGGTTCTTCTCAGGACGGACGCGTAATTTTAGCGAACTGGTGGTAGAACTTTTGATTTTATTTTGACATTCAAAATACACACAGTGTCCACATCTAATTTGAAATAAATGATTTGACTTTGACTTTGACTTACGGTAATATTTCTTAGTTAGTCTCACCGAAATTAGATAAAAATCTAAATACCTAGTAAGTTTATTTACCTATGCTTTAAAAAGCAATAAGTATGTCTCAGTTAACACCTTATAAAAATATATCAAAAATTATAAATTCGTTTAAAATCATCCCCCTAAGAGCAGGGTGTGTTATGTAGGGGTGAACGCTCATTTTACGAGATTCAATTCCAGTAATCCCTGTTTATGGGGTCGGTTTAATCCTAAACTATATTGCCTTGATTTAATGATATTCACTGCGGTCGGAAATCAAATTACTTTGACAATATAAAAGTTAATATATTTATAAGAAATTAAAAGTATTTATTGACTCATATTTCACAATAATGTAATTATAAAAAACTGCTAGTAAGTTTATTAAACATGTTTATGTAAGATTATGTGAAAGAAATATCGAAATAGGGAATTTAACTGAGAACAATTTATGGTAACTTGTCGTCAAATCATTCAAACGGCTTACGGAAGTATCTTGAGGCGGCGCGACGGGAAAGAGTGCCGTGGGCGTAACGCGTCGCGCCGTCCCTCATAACGCCGTGCTGGGTTCTGGCCTAAGCCGGGGTTCGGACGCTGAGTGTGAGTGGTTGAACCTCCAACTAAAAAAAAAAAACGGAAGTATCTTGATCATGATATAATTTAAATTACACTTAAGTACTTAAAAAAATTTTTTAAAGAGGTCAATAGTCTGAAAATGATGTTCGATTTTATATATTGAAAATCTACTACTGTGCTCAGTAGGTTATTATTTCTTCTTATTTTTCTGAATTAGATATAAACATTTCAGTCTATTTTTACAAACTTTATATTCACTTAAAATGGATGTAACTATGTAAGTTCGGGTGGAATCTTACAAGCTAAATTCGACAAACTTCCCGGCTTCCGATTAAGCTGACATTTTGCACGCAGATGTATATAGCGTGACAGTGCAATAAAATGACAAAATGGCGCTAATCATCATTCAAAGCTGGCTGATGCATTTATCTGCACTTAAGAAATCCTAAACTATTGGACAGAAATCAGTCCCTTCGATTTATGTTGTAATACTGGTATCTAAACATAATATTGAGACCCAGAAACAAACAAATACGCGCCAGATTATTGACCAAATTCTTTTTTAAAAGATTCGCCTGCGTACGTCGTAGGCAGTGTATCTATATAATATATAGATGTATCTTAATATATATAAATCTCGTGTCACAATGTTTGTCCTCAATGGACTCCTAAACCACTTAACCGATTATAATAAAATTTGCACACCATGTGCAGTTCGATCCAACTTGAAATATATAGGATATCTTAGATCAAGGTCTGATGATGGAGTTGGAAGGTGGCCACAGGAACTCCGTCAATAAGCAAGATAACCTCATCGTGTTTGGGCTCTAATGAAGCGTCCTGATGAGTACTTTTAGAAAATTGCCGGTAACAATTCCTAAACGACGCAGACGAAGTTTCGCGGGGCAGCTAGTATATATATATAGATGTATCAGGGTATATCCAGATACATTTACCAAACGTATTAGGCAAACAAAAAAGTGTTGAGATATCATATTATTATATTTCTCAAAAACCGTAAAACGTCTCACGCTTTCCCGAAGCTCCAGAACGATCGATAAAAGCAATCGGGAAAGTTTTCCACATAAAAGCACTTTACGCGCCTTTTACGATTCTCCTCAAAATTCTATTTACCCCAGAAAATGGGTAATTTCCCCGAGACTGCCAATTCTAACTTCGGTATTGCCATGAAACTCTGTTTTATTTCTTGTTGTTATTTCGAAGGAACTTTTTTGACGTAGAAACTCGTAGTCCAGACTTAAGATAAGTAACATTTTTACCTAATACCTTCTTAACAATAAGACAAAAAATAATTGACTGAAATGTCCCAAATTTATACCTACGACATTAAATTAGTAATTGACTTTATTACAAAAAAAATATCATCGAAATCGGCTAATCAGAAGAAGCGAAATACGCAAACTTAACTATAACATCAATCATAGATCTTTCCAATAATCTCGTAACGTGTCACGCCGCAAGATATTATACAAATGAATAGGATTTAAACTCAGCAGATCAAATGATACATTTGTTAAAAAAAAAATTGTACAATACAATATACATAACCTAAAAGAAACAGTTCAAATTTAAAAAAAGACATGCCCGCTGAGTTTCTTGCGCCGGTTCTTATCAGGACGGAGGCGTAATTTTAGCGAACTGGTGGTAGAACTTTTTATTTTATTTTTGACATTCAAAATGTATGTATGTGTGTCCACATCAACTTTGAAATAAATGATTTGACTTTGAAAATCACTATGATACGTGTCGAAGATTGACCCCCTATGACCCTGACCTGGTCGTCGATCCATCTTAGAAGAGGTATACCTAGTCTTGGCTTTAGGACTATAGTTGTACACCATTTCTACTACAAATAGCTGGATGCAGACAGCGGTGGACCGGTCATTGTGGCGAGATTTGGGCGAGGTCTATGTCCAGCAGTGACGTGTACAGACAAATAATTTAACTGGATTAAATCCAACTGGTAGATTTTATGCTTTTCTTAAAAATGTAAGTGTGGTATTTCTTATTTTGTCTAGACAGTGCTTGTTCTTACGAGCTTTATATTAACTTGCATTGGACGTAACTATGTAGATATGTATCGAGTGTAACTATGTAAGTTCGGCGGGAATCTTGCAAGTTAAATTCAATGAACTTCCCGGTTTCCGATTGAGCTGACATTTTACAGTACATACTTCGTGACAATGCAATAATATGACAAAATGGCGCTGATCTGATTATGAATTCGAAAGGTAACCATAGGAACTCCTGTATTAAACAAGAAAGACTCGTCGTGTTTGAGCTCGTTTTACTTGTATTAGCTAGCACTGTACTGCTACATGATATCCAAGATCTTAAAAGCTTGCGTCAGGCTGTTGATAATGAGTCTATATATCCAGCAGGTCACAAGGATTCGTGCCAGGAAGACAGCAAGCCGCACGAGATAAAGCCCAGTTTGGATCGGCCGCACCATGCGCTCGGCGCTCGACTGCACATCGCACACAACGTTCGCCCTCAACACTTACAGGGTATGTGGAGTAATGTGGACTACGCCTTACAAATATAACATAATATTGACAATTTTTAATTGCATTTTGCCAAAATAATAGCCTCCCAGATGATCCAGATAATTTGCAGAGATCTCAATTCAACATCTCAATCAATTTGATTTCAAAGCAACAGATTTTTAGACTACGAAAAATAAGTTATAGTATAAATTATTACACCAAAACAAAACTACTGCTATACAAGATTATGTCTATTTTGCCTGCCTCCTAAAAAAAATAATCACTAAATCGATTCATATAACAAAGAAATACACGCAAAAACGCACAACAAATCGTAAAAAAAAATCCGTTAAAAATACACATTTTAATCACAAATACAAAAGTTCGATCTTAAAAAAGACCCCATCCCCTTTCATCTGACATCAGAATCATGCAAATCGGTTCACCCAAACTAAAGTTATGAAGTAACAAACAGAAAAAAATACAGACGAGTACCTCCTCCTTTTTGAAAGTCAGTCAACAATTACAAACAAACATTTCAATTTTAATTATTTTTAAGAAGGAAAAGTGTGGGTACAGCGGACTTATGGCCAAAGGGAGATCTCGTTGCGAGCGAGGTAGTGTATGGTGGTCAGGCCGAAGCCCACTGTAGTAGATTTCAGATGTCGTATATATGCCACGATTTTTGCAAATGTTATCTCGCGCGCTATTATTGGTCGCCGCAAAAAGAAATAAATAAATAAATATAGGCTGCATAATATTATTAAATTAAAGATCTTCTAGTTTAATGTGATACAAGTCATTCGTTTTTAAATGGTAGTTTTCCCATGACGGCATAGTTTGTACAGTGAATCACCGGAGTTCATTCTACTGCGTCTATAGATGTTGTGATTACATCATTATTGATTTCAACTCACGGTATTTTTCTAATTCTATAATTTTTTTATGATTTTTTGTTGTTGTAAAGTAAAGTGGCATTTTAGGCATCATTAAGAACTTCTTTCTTCGAGTACGTAGTCCATTACTTTTGAACAGGAAAAAATAAGTCCAATGTGCGGTGTTTTTGATCGACTTTCGATAAAGAAGAGGTTTGTTGACTGCACATTTTTTAATGTTGTCCTCGCATACCTTCACTTTGATTAAACCGATTTGAATGATTCTTATTTCGTAAAGGATAGTCGTCGGTCACTTTCGGGTCTATTTTTTTTGGAGTGTATTTCATTTTTACGACAGCTAACCTCTTAAGACAAGTCCTGTATCCAGGTCTCTAATGCTCTGCATAGGCTCTTGTGTCAACATTATTGTTTTTTATTTCTTTCTTGACTATAATAAACTAACTAGCCCGCACAACGTCGTCTGCCTCACTTTTAATTTAATGTCAATTATTCAAATTTATCTTGCCGTAAATAAAATCCTTCAACTTCAACGAACATTAAAATTTAAAAGAGTGTGTGTGAATGTGTGTGTGCGATGTTCCCGGAGCGCTATGACATGTCCCTCTTTAAACGAGGCTTAAGAAAAGTCCTGTATCGGTTGGCGATAGATAACGGCCCCTCATTGCCCTGGCTCATGAGCGACGGTGACCGCTTACCATCAAGTAGGCTCGTTTATCTATCACGCAATAAAAAAAAAAGAATTGTTCAAGTTGATCCAGGTGTTGAGTAATCGCTTACCAACTGAAACAATTTTTGAAATCGGACCAGTAGTTTCGGAGCCTATTTATTTAGACATACTTTATTTGTGGTAAAAATGGTACAAAAGACGAGAAATTCGAGACAAACAAATAATCAAACCATTCCTCTTCATAATATTAGTATATACATTATAGTTCGGCCGTTCAGAGAATGCGTTCCTGACACGTAACTTAGAAATGGCGTTGCGGTTACGTTAAAAATATTTTTGCTGGTTGTTTACCGTTTTAACAATTGATGAGCATTAAACCAACATTATTATATCAGTAATCAATGAATGTTATAATTTTGTGCCAAACTGAGCGTCAAATAACTTGGTAAACAATACTTTTCGTGACTAACTGATAGGTGTCAGGAACGCATTCTCTGAACGGCCAAACTTTAAATTGGATTTGAATGCGTTGTTGACAGGTGATATCCACCATCAGCACAGCGGAGGTCACATGTCCACGGTCCCGGTCAGCATGTCCTCTTCAGCATCAGATAGCGACAAGCCAGCCAAACAGAAGAGGCATCGGACGAGGTTAGTACTTACAAATATTTTACTTGACTAATTTACTCGCATCATAGACATACTTTATTTGAGATGAAAAAAAAATAGGATGGATTAAAAGAGGTATTAATTTTTTTAAACTTTTGCTTAAAGATTTTAATACAGAATGGATCGAATTAGAACCACTTTACTTTAGGAATCGTTGGAACGAAGTTCCTTATCGCGCGTTATCGAAAGGGAGCTAAACGGAAATTCTTATGAAAAAGTTGTCACGACACTTTTTTTGTTTTAGATGATTATCGCTAGATGGCGCTGTGATTAAAATCTTTTAAAACAATTCCTTATTTTGTTTTATATGATTAATGCTAGAGGGCGCTGTGATCAAAATATTTGATTTAACAAATTAATCTCTTCTATAAGATAAGAGAGAGAGAGACAGACGTTTTAAACTAACTAATTATTATAACTTAAAAAAATTAAATTTTATTACAATTCGCTCACTAATTAATCGAAAGGAACTTCGTTCCATCCGGGTGTCCCTTGATACACTTTAAAAACAGTTCAACCGTTTACACACATTGTATTCCAAATCTAATTCCGCGTTTCTATATTGCTTGCCAACGTCCAATACACGTAAAAAACAAATGATGGTGACGGCCGCCCAACGTGTAAACTGAGGTTTTGTGCTTTGGCCAACATTGAAACTACATGGTTGTACTAAATTATAATATCATCATCATCAGCTTATCGCCGTCCACTGCTGAACATAGACCTCAAACCTCGCCCCAACTCGCGGTCTTACGCTATCTGCATCAAACTTCCCGCGATCCTGTCCAGATCATCGGGCCATCTTGTGAGACCATTGTGGGACTATCACTATACCACTAGATACATGTGACAAAGAACAGGGTGTTTCACAGGTTTACTCCGGCGCAACTGAACGAGCTGGAGAGATGCTTCTCCAAGACGCACTACCCCGACATCTTCATGAGAGAAGAGATCGCCATGAGGATCGGACTTACCGAGAGCAGAGTACAGGTTAGTGGTACTATGTATGACGAACTGTAGCACTAATGTCACCTAGCCGCAATTTCCATCACAAAGCCTGCGCGATGACAAAGAGTACCGAGTGCGTAACGCGTCGTGCTGTCCCTCATAATCCCGTGCTGGGTTCTGGCCTCAGCCGGAGTTCGGACGCTGAGTGAGAGCGGTTGGAGGTTTTAGTGCGGTTCAACTACCACATGACGTGTGGGAATCCGACGATTTCCTCCAATTCAAAAAAAACCATAAGCTCTAAAAGCAAGCTAAATTTAGTCGTTCAATTTCTTTTAGTGCGAGGTTTACAGCTATTCTAGTGGTTTTTAGGACTGTTTCGGATTGCATTGTTACTTGATACTAACGTACAAAACTTCAGCTTAATGGGAAATTGGTTAAAATTAGCTCATAAGATTCCGTCCGAACTTACAAGTACATGTAAAGCTTGTAGTAAAATACACAAGTAGAAATACAAATGACGGTGATGGTTGACCAACATGCCAACGGGGATTTTGTATGTATTGAGTATGGACCGGCATTGAAACTATGTGAAACATCGTTTGATAATTGGTATAGTTGGCCTACCAGTTGTCAATTGCGCGCAATGGAAGTTGACAAGCCAATATGGAATTTCAGCATCCGCCAAACATCATAATTAACGATTATTTCCTACTCCACAATAAACGTCCAATTTAACTTTTTCCATTTTTTATCCAAATTCCATATCGCACCACATCAAAGCCATTGACATCTAAAATAAACAAATATAAACCAAACATGAGCACCGTTAGCATCCGCCCGATATATTATAATATTCACAAAAACAAATAAATGCGTATTAAAAAATCTGGGTCTAAAAGGTCAGGATTGTTCGCACTACACCAGTAAAACTGACACTGTATTGAGAAATATCACAGGATTGCCTACCTGCACCTTTGGACAGGGAGGGACTCTGGATATAAGGTCCTGGGT
This sequence comes from Trilocha varians, assembly GCA_030269945.2. Lineage (NCBI taxonomy): Eukaryota > Metazoa > Arthropoda > Insecta > Lepidoptera > Bombycidae > Trilocha > Trilocha varians. Next base: position 10,534,928 of record AP028277.1, read on the forward strand.
CAAAATAAAATGGTTGTTGAACTTCCAACAAGAAAGTTCCAAAAATAGCTATTTTATTGAAAAGACTGGGGAAATCAGCAAGCATTTTCTTTTTTCAATATTAATTAGAACAACAGTATAAAATAGTATTAACAACATAGAGTTATAGAGAAGTTCTTAGTATTTGCATTTAAACTAAAGCGAGCAACTGAGATCCACTTTAAGGAATCTTTTACGAAAATTAAAAATGAAATTACAATGTGCTAAAATGGCGACTTCTAAAGTTTAGTTAAACTATTTTCGAAGATGTGTGGCGAACATTCATAATAATAATATATTATATGTACTTTGAAAGAAAATTCACTACTATCTACCAATGCAAAAAAAATACCACCGTCTTAAAAAAGAAAAAGTGGCGAAACTAACGCGATAACTATAATAGAAATTTGTATTATCTATTTACATAAAATTTTTAAAACGTATATTTTTGATACAGCTTTCTTGTTTTGAAACGAGGATATTTTCAAAAGTGATTTAAGTAAATTTCCAAAAAACAACCTGTAATAATATTATACTCGTACTGTGTAGAAAACTATTCATGTCAAAAAATAGTCCCATCTCAGCTCTCTGAATACACCCCTGTCCCAAACATCAGAAATCACTCAAACTTCATTTTTGTAGGTTTTTTAAAGTGTTCAAGCGGGTGGTCGATTCTCAAGACCCTGACTTCACGTCTCATAGTCGACATTTAGTTATATTGTCGTATTTATAGTTTCCAGCTACCGATTCGACTTTTATTATCTTTTTATGAAACTATCACCATTTCTTTGTAGTTTTAAGTTGTTTGATTTGTCTTTTTGACTCTTCGAATGTTTGTATAGACATGTTGGTTTTTTTTCTTTTTTTTGTTAACGCATATCTTTGGTCTGAGTGGACTGATTCGGATGGTTCTTTTTTTATATTATAGGTAATGCTTTTGTCTGATGTGAGTTTTACAAAAAAAAAATCATTTTTTGATCTATCCTTAAAAGTTGAATATGAATAAGATTTCATAAGATTTTTGTGCTTCCAATATATTTTTTCAGAATTAACCAATTTCGATAATTCGTCTTTTTTTTGATACGTACTGTTTTAGACGTAATTTTGCTGTCCGTTGGCTCGTCTGCCTACATGGCAAAAAAGAGATCTGATGTGCGGTTTTTGAGATATTATACAAAAACTGAAGTCAATCGTTTTAATTTGTTGCAAAATCGCTTAAAAACAGGTGTTCTGCTCTTAATCTAAACCAATTTACTATCAAATATTTGTCCAATTCACGCTAAAAACCACTAAAAGGATTTGTAAGCAGCTCATTAACGCTTTTTGTATTAATCTGCTACTGTGACTTTGTCAATTCACTTAGTTGACGGTTAAGCTTTACTTTACATATGAGATTAGACATAATTTGTGTGAACCAACTAATATTTGTGTATCGTTAGCGCTCGGAATACGACCGAGTTGGTACGACAACAGTTTTGTTGGCTTTAATGTTGGTAGCATTGATTTCGGATTTTTGAGTCAACCACTTGTCCTTCTTCAAACGATCCTTGAAGAGTAATTAAGGATAGGCCGTAGGTAGCAGTTCCGCAGTATCTTCTGGCAGTGTAGAGGTTCATGAGCGGCAGTGACTGCTTACGATCAAGTGGCCCGTTAGCTAGCCTGCCGACGTGGCAAAAAAAAACCTTTCCATCTGCCTTGACTTCATGTATGCTTTATGGAACGGTTACACTCTTCGTTTCAGGAATCCTTAGCCACGTACCATCCGGATATAGAATGAACTCTTCAGTGTTTCTTGAGCGCTTTGGCTTTGCAATGACAAGAGTTCATAAGGGTAGGCCGTAGGTAGCGGGTAGGCAGTATATCCTTGTATAGGAATAGGTAGCCAATTAGTTAATCATCATCCATGAAAATGGAAAAAAACTGTTGGATTTCTAGCACCATAACTTTAAACGACAAGACAAAGAAATTTACCGAAATAGGCCGAGTATACTGTACTTGTACTGTAACAACACTAACAACCCATTACTGCCCACTGCTGGGCTCAGGTCTCCTTAGAAGAGGGGTTAGGCCAAGTATACACGTCATGACATTTTACAATTACTTACTCTGAATGCTATTAAAGCCTATAATAGTTTGAATAATGAACTCAGATATTATTATTTTTTTATTTTGTTTAAATTTAAATATTATTGACGATCTTGATATTCTACCTATTATCAGTACTATTACCATTGGAGAATTTTTTCTTATTGGTCAGGTGACAAGTTATCCAACTTATCAGAAGAAGGTAGTGTCTGTGTGTCGATAGAATACCTCTCAATCCGTGATAACTGCTGAGTTATCATTCTGTTAGTAAGTTGATGAAGTGATTCAATTAATATTAAGTATTTACAAATAAATATTAAATTTAAAGTCACTTACACCGTTATTTACGATCTATTTTCTTTAATCATTAAAATGCCCAACTTCTCATTTGATTTGTCGTGTCTTTTTGGTAATCTATCAAAAAATATTGAATTATTTACAAACATCTATAAGAACTTCTTGATCACAACGACTAGAGTAAAAAAGGATCATCCAAATCGATCCAGCCGTTAACGCGCGATGTTTGTAGGTACTTTTATCCTGGTTTCGTTTTGTTCGCGACACAGCGTGAGTTTCGACACAATTCTTTCCCATATATTCCCGTCGTGTTTGTCTATTTGTTTACGTGTTGCAGCTGCAAGGCTTAATTAGATTTTTAGTAATAATCCTAGTAACTTCGTCGGCATCACAATGTAAAGACTCGAGAGAGTTCTTAAAAGTGGCGAACTCTGTAGCAAAAAATATACAGGGTGATTTTTTAGAGAGGGTACATATTGCAGGAGGGTGATGAGTACTCCGTTCTAATACGGAATATTACAAAAGATAGGTCAAATTACAATTTTTTTTTAATCTAAATTCGACGAAACTACCTCAAACATAAACAATTTCGGCTTAAAGAGTGTTGAGTAATGACCTCTAGTGATCTCGCGCAACCCACACCTCCGCTACACCCATCAGATGTCGAAATACCATCATTTTGCAAGAATTTTAGATATTTTTAAGTTGCGATTACTCAGGCATTAAGCCATATTTTTTGGTAATAATATTTTTACTGGTCGTATATAACCATCAGCTACCATGACCTTCAATATGTACCCTCACTAGGAAATCACCCTGTATATATACCACGGCAACGATAATCTTTTACGTGGAACAAGAATCAACCTAATCGGTCCAACCAAACTGAGGTTATGAGAGTAAAAATACACTGTACTGTAACAACCCATTACTGCCCACTGTTAGCATCAGGTCTCCTCAGAAGAGGGATTCGGTATAGTCCACTACGCTTGTCTGATGCGTATTGAGTATAATATCTTCGAATGATTTTTTTTCCTCACGATGTTTGCCTTCACCGTTTTTAGATTATTGTGTTGTGAAAAAAACACTCTTAAGGAATTTTTGAAACTTGATAAACTCCTCCTTTTGGGAAGTCAGTCAAAAATTACAAAAGTTTTAACGTACTCATACAAGATATCATAACAATCAGAAACTGTTAGTGTTGATCGATGTCACCATTCCACATGACGAGAACCTTGTGAAGGCAGAAAAAGAAAAACTGCTAAAATATTTGGACCTGGCCCACGAGGTGACCGACATGTGGCGTGTTGAATCGACCATCATTGTTCCGATCGCTGTATCTGTACACGGTCTAATAGCGAAAAGCTTCGACCGTCATCTAGAGAAGCTTTCGCTCCCTGGCTGGGTAAAGGGCCTGATTCAGAAGGCGGTAGTTCTTGACACGGCGCGTATTGTGAGGAGGTTCCTCTCTCTTGAGCCCTGACCACTGATGGCTTGGGTCGTAGACTCCGCCTGCAGTGGCCCTCTGTTTTTATATTGTTAAATTTTAAATTTTCTTTTTAAATGTTTTTTTTTAAATATAATGTAAAAAATAAGCTAATAAATGAATATGGAGACCTAAATATAAACTGTTAAATTAATTAATTTTAATTTCTAAACATACCGTTACATTATAAAAATCTCCACAACAACTGTCATTTTACTAATTTAAAAACTAAACAACCAAACCGAATTAAAAACACATCAAATATTAACATAACATCGATATAAAAATAAACAAGCGCAGCCCTACGTGTCGCGAAACGAATTTTGTTTAGCAAATCCTTTCATTATTAAAAAGATGTATGGCCGTAGTGATGGGACGAGATCACTGAAATATAATTTTATCGATAGATTTTTTATTGCATGTATTTTGTGTTTAACTGTTCGTTATTTTTTGGGTCTCGGGTAAAAACGGTCAAAATGTGAATTTGTAATTAATTGTTTAAATAAAACAGTAAATATTTTATTAATCATTGTAAACACTTCTTTAATACAATTAGTTCAGAAATTTAAACTACGATATTCTATGTTTAAAATTAATAATGTAAATTTTCATTGTCTTTTGTTTAACAAGAAGTAACAATTTTTCTAAAAATCAAATCCATTTTTAAAATAGGCTATCTTTATTTACGATGTGATATTACATATCGGTACACGAAACATTGCAGAGGTCCATGAGCGACGGTAACCACCTACAATCAGGTGGCCCGTTATTTCGTCTACCTACAGGGAAAAAAGACCGTTTTAAAGTCAGCAGAATACTTAAAGGCGACCAAAACCAACTTTGGCTTTCCCCTTAAAACGATATAATTTAGGAATGTACTTCAACGACAGCCACATTTAGCCCTAAAATTAGTCTATCCGTTACACGAAAACACTTTTTCTCGTCATTAATTATTCCAACACCACGGATAAAACAGAATCTATGTTTTAACGTGTAGTTCCCATGCATTTTTAATGATGTTTTTTATAGATTGTCCAACGTGTGTTCAAAAATAATTATAGTGCATTTTTTAATACTATCAGCGTTATTTTTGTACAGTAAATGTAGTCGGGAAACATGTTAATTAGTTATTAACTTACCAATATTGTAATAGTTTTGATTTTAGGTTGAAATAATTTTAAAATTCTGTGCGAGCTAAACAGTTTGCTTGAACGCGCTAATCTCATGCACCTCCCCCATACCTAATCGAATATGAAACATTAGTTCAGTGTTGGATAGTCCAAGAATGTTATACTGAATGTATAACTGTTAGAGACATAAATAAACCTACGACCCATATGATGGTAAGCGGTTACCGTCACTCATAAACCTCTGCAATGCCAAGTCATTGAAAGGTCTTTATCTATTACTATACAGGACTTTTGTCAACTTCTAGTTTAACAATTTTGTTTTAAATTAGTTTTAGAAATGTAAATTAGTATCTTGATGGGTCTTCTGTAATTGAAGGCGCATAATTTTATTTTTTATTATTGCTAGACAGATAAACGAGATTCAGGCCACCGTTGCTCATGTGGTTTATTTTAATTTGTTTTATGTATGTGTTGAGGATCCAAATAAATAAATTAACTATCGATAATCGATATGTGTCCCATCCCTATCACATTAAAGGGGCATTAGCAGGGCCAGAGCGCGCTGTATTAAGATTTATTAGCGGGTAGGGGACGAGCTCACGTTTAGCGATATTACTATAACTATGTCTATTGGAATCGATACAAAGTCGTGTAAAATATCTTGTTTTCTTACAAAAAGGAAATATTATAAAACTGAAAAAAAGAAGGGACATGTGGAAAAAATCCATTTAAGTATTATTGTTCATTTATTTTGTTATGACCAATTTGTTATAAGATTACTGTTTAAAAAAAATAAACATCGAAATCGGTTTATCCAGAAAAAATAACAGGAACACACAGAACTATTTTAGGAGGTAGGGAGATAGTATCTTTTTATAAATGAAATTCATTTAAATTTGACGAATACTTTTGAACTATGGAGATAGTAAGACTCAGTAATTTTTTAATTGCGACAATTTTAAAGTGTTTGCGTATGTTTCTTTCTATGTGAACCGATTTAAATGATCCTTTTTTTTTGAAAGATGTATTTCAGACATAATCTCATGTGAATTTCATAAAGATCTGACAAACAATTCATGAGCTATTGTTAGATAATGAAAGTCGGTCGTTATCATTTAAAGCTTTTATTTACTTTTTACTGGACCTGTGTAAGTTGGGGTAAGTTCGTTGAATTAAAATTTTGCACACATACATTTTGACAATACAATAGTATATCATGAAGTTGGTATATCATGGCATTGTAATTGTGTATGAAAAGGGAAGTCGAAACTCATGTTTTCCTACTCCATCTATCATCTTCTGATTAAATTCGTTGCGGGGTCCAAGACAAGTTATCTTTCCCTCGGGTTCCTGGGCTTCACTGCTCAGAGTCATTACGATGGTCGCCGCTATGGACTCTGGCTGCACAGGAGTTACAGTGGTGGGAGTGAGAGGTGGGCAATTACCCGAATGTGGATATAATCAGAAGATGCTACAGGAACTACTGTCCCAAACAAGAAAAACAAATTGTGTGTGGTCTCGTTTTACTCGTCTTGGCTAGTACCTACTCCACATGATATCTAATATATTTTAAGCTTGTAAGCCAAATAAGTGTCTTTCTGTCCTTTGAAATGAGCCCATACTCAATGAGTTTACGACCTTCCGTTCTTAAAATGATAATATGAGGAGAAGTAGACTTAAATTTTTGCATTTAGTTTTCTAAATATAATTAAATTATCAATGTAAAAGTATTACTTGTACTAAACCACAAAACATAATATTTCTCAAACAATGTAACACATTGTAAATTATAATGATACTAGTTACCACCTGGTCGACACACCCATCCGACCAGATGTTTTATTTTATCGATATGAATCATACCCATCACTATTACTCATTAATATTTTTATCGAATCATTTGAGGTTACCACCGGGCCGTCATTTCATCAAGGTTTTTTTATTGCTAGACAGATAAACCTGCGGTCCGCTTGATGGTGGCGGTCACTGTCGCTCATGAAACTCTGCAATGCCAGGGCAATGAGGCCGTTATCTACTATACAGGACTTTTCTTAAACCTCGTCTAAAGAGGGACATGTCATAGCGGTAGTCAAGTATAAACACGATTAGAGCGTAAAAATGGCTACTAAACACTACCAAAATTGGTCGTCTTTTAGAAATTAACAACTGAAATTCAATAATGGATTCTATGTCGCTTAATAATGAAATTGTTTAAAATTGATTCTTTAGGACGTGTTGTAAAACACTTGATGTTTAGGTAATGTTGTTTGGAGACACTATTTTGTACTGTTTTGTTCGGTACAGTTTTTCGAATGACAGTTACCACTTACCATACAATAGAGCCTTAACCAATAGATGCATAATCCATTCTTCAGAGGAGACCTGAGCTCAACAGTGGGCAGTAATGGGTTGGTACAGGTACAGATCTTTAACTTGACCAACAAAACCTAACTTTTTAGACTTTAAAAATACCATACCAAAAATAACTTCCAGAGAAAAGTCGGTACAACTAAAAAACATATTAAACTTCCCCCTAAAAGATAAACCTTTAACGCCCTAAAACCCGAAAATCGCCAATAAACACTTTTCACAATAAAAGATAATGTTGCCATATCAAAAAAATGTACCCCCCAGAACCGGCTGGCAGCCATTATAGGGATTTGCGTGTGATTTCGAAGCTATTTGCAATAAAATTGTATTGGGGTAGCCGAGTTAATTTGCTGGCAACACCACGGGCCAACTAGGGTCAGTCTCCCAGGTGACTGGTGTTAATAAGGAAAACGTAATGCGATCATTAGTCTTGTGTGGTCAGATTTTGGGAGTCCCTAATGTTGGGGAAAATTTGAAGTGACTTTTGTTTATTGCTAGCTGACGGGTCCTATGATTGTAAATGGATATTTGTAATGTCAGTGGACACTACCTAGCTTTAAAGACTTTTTTCAAGCCTCGTTTGAAGAAGGACAAGTCATAGCGCTCGGGAAACACCGAAGAGGGGAGTCCATTTCAAAACATAGTACCTACTACATACAGATTGTAGCAGAGGGTTTATAACGTTTAGAAATCATTAAAATCGGTTTAGTAACACCAAATATTATCTCGGATATGACTCACAAATGTTACTCACAATTTCAAATAAAAATACCAAGACAATTTTGAGCAAACGTATCATTAAAATCGGTTCATTTTTCGGTAGACACCAGTTTCCAACGTCAAATACTTCACCAAACATGAACACATGAACACATCCCTTTATTCTGAAGTCGATAAAAGAACAAGTCATACTATGAATAAAAACTGCATGTCCAATTAAGCCACCCCATGGGTGTGGTAATCCGCTCAATATTGACTTTTAAATCTGTGACGTCACGTCTCACCCCCGGACAGATGTATATTAAATAGGGATTACTTGGCCTCAATTAGACGCAGTCTTTAATACTGTTATACTTGTATTGGTTATTTTAAATCTATACAGGGTGATTTCCTAGTGAGGGTACATATTGAAGGTCATGGTAGCTGATGGTTATATACGACCAGTAAAAATATTATTACCAAAGAATATGGCTTAATGCCTTAGTAATTGCAACTTAAAAATATCTAAAATTCTTGCAAAATTATGGTTTTTCGACAGCTGATGGGTGTGGCGGAGGTGTAGGGTGCGCGAGATCACTAGAGGTCGTTAGTCAACACTCTTTTAGCAGAAATTGTTTATGTTTGAGGCAGTTTTATCGAATTTTGATTTTAAAAAAAAATTGTAATTTTACCTATTTTTTGTAATATTCCGTATTATAACAGAGTACTCATTACCCTCCTGCAATATGTACCCTCTCTAAAAAATCACCCTGTTTATGTGAATTTGTATCATAGTGCGGAAGTTGGGTAATGTACCATATTTGAACCACATTTATTATTGATACCTTTTTTTTACAAGCTTTATATTAACTTGCACTGGTTGTAACTATGTAAGTTTGGGTGGAAAACTTGCAAGCTAATTTTGTACGCAGATGTATGTAGCGTGCGGCATGACAATGCAATATGATGATAGGTGCTGATCTGATGATGGATTCGGAAGGTGGTCATAGGAACTCTTGTACTAAACAAGACCCGTCGTGTTTGGACCTGTTTTACTTGTATTAGCTAGTACTGTACTGCTACAGGACATTCAGGATCTTAAAAGCTTAAAAAAACACTTTTATTTGTGTTTTCTTTTTTATTTAAATACTTGTTATATCATATACAGGGTGGATCAGGTACCTTGTATCAGTTGAAGTGAGGTGAATTACTTAATGTCAGCTTTTAGAGAGAGCCGGTGGCCGTATCGCCGGCGGCTGCCGGTTCGGCGTCCGAAGGGGGCGACGCAACGGGAAAGAGTGCCGTGGGCGTAACGCGTTGCGCCGTCCCTCATAACCCCGTGCTGGGTTCTGGCCTCAGCTGGGGTTCGGGCGCTGAGTGTGAGCGGTTGCAGGTTTTAGTGCGGTTCTACTCCCACATACCCAAATTATTCGATCGATTTCCTCCACCTAACAAAAAAAAAACTTAAGTTTTTATGATACCTATTTTAAAAAAGGTTTAACAGATTCCAAAAATAAAAGTGGTTCTAAGTTGTATTTCGACAGGAAACACTTTTCACGATCTCTCAACAGACAGACAGATTCAAAAATAACTGCTTTCTATCAAAAATAGAGACAATCAAAATCGGTTTATCCAGAAAACACATATACGCACAAAGGTACAGCAAGACGTGTTTTATATAAAAAAGATCATCTAAATCGGCACACCTTTTTTTTTTGTTTTAGTTGGAGGAAATCGCCGGGTCCCCAACTCCAACAACTCCTTACTACCTTACTAAAACCTCCAACCGCTCACACTCAGCACCCGAACCCCGGCTGAGGCCAGAACCCAACACGGGGTTAAGCGGGGTGGCGCGACGCGTTACGCACTGCGGCACACTTTCCCGTCGCGACACACCTAACTACTGTTTAAAGATACCATGAAAAAATTAAGTGTAGCTTTCGGAAAAATTGCATACCTTAAAACAAAATCTCTGTTAGTATATTTTCTTGTTATTTAATGTATAATAAAGTATTCATAGCCACCCCTCGTGGGGGATGCGAGCCTCTAGGGGTTGCTAACGTTAATTCTGTGTCGACGATCAACGCCATCTGGCGGATGAAAAGGGAAACTGTGTTGTGCTAATGTGTCTTTTGAAATTATTGAAATGTATTTATATTATTGAGTAAGTCTGAAGAAGACGATCTAGTTCATGTCTGTACGGATTTGTTTTAGGTTTACCGATTTTGATGGTGGTTTCTGAAAGATAGGTATTTGAAATAAAGAATTAATTGTAATCGATTTTTGCTGCGACATAGCCCAAAGGATTGCATCTTTGAAGTGGCAATGGGTAGGACACATTGTGCGAAGAACGGATGGCCGGTGGGGCCGAAAAGTTCTGATGTGGCGGCCACGAACCGGTAGGCGCAATGTTGGTAGACCCCCCACAAGATGGACCGACGATCTGGTCAAGATCGCGGGAAATTACTGGATGCAGATGGCGCAGGACCGGTCCGTTGTGGCGAAGTTTGGGGAAGGCCTATGTCCAGCAGTGGATGTCTATCGGCTGATGATGATGATGATGATGATGTTTGCTGTGTAACTTTTACGGTTTTTGAAGATTTTTTTACGAACAATCACAAAGTACCTAGCTATAATACCAATGTTTCACAACACCACTGACTAAAAACAGTGAAGGAAAACATCGTGAGGAAACCTGTGTTTCGGAAAAGAATTCTAAAAATCCTTCGAAGATTTGTGAAGTCCCCAATCCGCATTTGGCAAGCTTGAACTATACCTCTTTTGAGGAGACCAGCAGTGGGCAGTAATGGGTTGGTGCCAATATGGAAAAATAATAAAAGAGACAGCAATATAAAGAAAGAGAGAGAGAGAAACCTAATGCTCCCAAGACTGAATTAACATAACAAACAAACATTATATTTAACTGCAAACTTCGCCCGTAATACAACTTACTGTAACTCATTTACATAACAATTGAATAAAGCCTTAATACCTTTTATTAAATAAAGATCTTTTCATATTTTATGAACTAAGATGGCGGACATTATTACGAAAGCAAGGATGAGGTTATTTATGAATTTCAGTGCTTTTATCTTTGTTCTGGACCGTTTTGGATGATTCTTTATTTGAGTTATTGGAACTGGTAGTTGTTCAGTTTAAGTTTTAAAATGTATAAAGGATTTACATATATACATAAACTTATAGTTTAACATCAACAGTAGAATGATAACTATGAGGATTGATTTTATGTATATCCTAATCTTATTCATATGCTAAATACTGTCACATACTTATTGTTATTTCACATCTAATTAAGTGCTGATAAGTGCGTATTTCTGAAAACTTATATATGGAACATGTCGTTTGAATTGTATGAAACTAATCTTAAATTTATTTTGTTAAAAAAAACTTGTACAATTTGTTTGTGTTCTTCTTATTGTAAATAAATAAAATAAAATAAAATTGTTATTTTGTAAAAAAACAAGTTTTTCGTGAAAAACATTTCACGCTGACGAGCAATTTAATTTAGGTATTGTAAACCGATTTTGATGAATCTTTTTTTCAAATTTCTAGATATTCTGTAGAAACCCCGAGATCTAACCCTCACTTCTTAACTATTCGTGATGGTGGTCAGTTTTTTAATTTTTGAAGATATTTAATGTTTTTTCAATAAAAACTTTGCAATGGTATACTTACTGTAGTGGGTACTTTGATTAGTACTGTATAAAAAGCATATAAATTCTACTGTATATTATGTTAATTGCATATAAAATGTATTATAAAGAAGTATATAAGTTTGTTCAAATGCAGGAAGCGGGAACGGGCGGGGCTCTACAGCTAGAGCTAGATTATGTCGATATACTTTATCGATGTTTTATCATCGAATTATTTTGCTGCATTTTTACGAAAACGTATATAAGACTTTTAGTATTTTCAAGCGTAAATTCTACTTTTTATTGCGAGATAAATGAACATATGGCACACTTGGCACACATATGATATATGTTGGGAAGGCTTTTGATGACCGTCCCATCATCGAAAAATTCTCAAATAGTTTGACATGTCCTTCTATAACGAGGCTAGAAAAGAAATATGTTGGCCATTGCAGAAAATCACATAAGACTATGCTCGTCTTTTATAAATGCGCAATTATACGGAAATGTAGCTGCAATGTCAAACGACGTTTTAGTTACTTCAAAATTTGTGAAGTTTCATCAAACATTAAGGAACACGTGCCATTGAAAAAACTGTGGTGAATTCTTCAAAAAACATTCTTAATTTGAACTTTCTACAAATTATGGTTAATTAATATACCTAGCTATCATAACCTAAAAATCATATTGGATATTATCAATATTAATCTAGAAAACGAATAAGCGATATTAATAATTGGTAATCGACATTTCACACCAAAAACTACGGCCATTAATATAATCCAATCTATTCAGTACTAAGCCATTTTTTGCAGCAAAATATCGATAAGTTTATCGATAGCCCAACAATTTGTCCCATCCCTAGAGGGTTCAGTTTACGCTTGCGCGCGTGTGTATTGAGCGAGTCGTTCCGTGCAATACATACATACAAACGTACATAATATCAAGTTTGTATGTACGACAAAACGGTATTTACTTTGTCATACAATTGAAGCCAGGAATAGAACCTTTGTAAAGTTTTCCCTCCATTTTTAATGTCATGTGTCAAAGTTGTTTTTTTTTTGTTGTTTATCGTAGATGTTGGTGTTATACAGCCTATTTCTTTGTTGTTAAATTTATTTTTCTTTGTCATCACGATATTTTGAATACTCTACAGTTTTTCATGAGATCATGATGACTTATGATGATTCTATTGTGCGGGGAATTTCTAAGCGTTGGTACCCAACTTCTGTATTCTCAATGACTCTAAGCCATCTGAAGACACTTTATGAAATTCATAAATAATTCAGCAATTCACTAACAATCAAGCCTCTCTCGAGAAACAATAATTTAAATGTAAAAATTATTTTGAAACCATCCAAAGCTCTGTCTTGTTTAAGATAAATTTGAGCAACTTCACTGGCGTTGCAGAGGTTCATGAGCGACGGTGACCGCTTACCATTAGGCGGGCCGTAGGCTCGTTTACGTTTTATCTGTCACGTAATAAAAATAAAAAATAAAAAAAACTTCTTAAAATTTTGCAGTCATATTTTAATCACGTGACAATAAAATAACATGGTATAAAACATATCTGATGATGGATTTGGAAGGTAGCCGCGCTCGGCACTCTTTCCCGTCGCGCCGTCCCTGGACGCCAGCCGCCGGCAACTACGGCCACCGGCTCTCTTGGTCGGTGGCTTTTACGAAGCTCGCCAAGATGGGACCGTGTGTCACCCTCCCACGGAATACCTCGCTGGGTCAGAACCAGCGTGGTTTGGGGAGCGCGGTCTACCATCCCCCGGTTGCTCTAACGCTAAGGGCGTGCCGAGCGAGACACGGCACCTTCTAGGGTCCCCACTCGCACTCACATGCGTTGGTGACCCGAAACTCTTAGAGGGCCAGGTTCCGGGTGAGATCCCGGTTCCTGCCCCCTGCTCGACGGCGGCAGGTTGGGAAGTTGAGAAAGCAGAGAATAACCTCTCCCTCTCACTCTCCGCCACCTGCTTCCGCGAGATGGTGGTTACATAGTTGTCTTAGCTCCTACTACCAAATGATAGAAGATTGGCCAAATTGATCCAGGTGTTGTTGAGTTATGCGCTTGGCAACACATTTTGAGATTCAGTTTAGATTTGTAAGATTTATTAAATAACAGTGCATTTTTGCACGCGATGGTTTGTAAGTACGAGTACTGTTACTCCCCTCAACACCATTTCCATCAATTACTCACAATTTAAGCAAAATAAGAAGCTACGTCATAGCATTTCATATGTAGACGTTAATGATAGGTTTCTCAAGCGCTCACCCGCCCTATAAAACGTTGAAAAAACTAAGTATTCACGATGTTTTCACGAAATGTACAAGCGTGAGGTGGTACTTAGCGAGAAATGTTTGAACGTCGTGAGGCCTAGCCCCGTGAATATGGTGATAAGCGGAAATGTAGGCGGTAGCGGGAGCGATAACGGTAGGTATGAACCAATAAATGAATACTTTATTTTCTCCTACAATAAAACATAATTTACAGAAGTGAAATAGTTCATAATATAGTGTAGGAGACTGACGTCCAAGAGGTTAGACCTGTGTTTTGGATCACCATAATAATCTAGTAAAGACTTCCACCCCACAGATAGACCAATCAACAATCAATCAAAACATATTATCTCATTCTAAACAAAAGATAAAAATGGTAAGAGAAGTAACATTAGTTATTACAACAGTAACAGTTAATTAACAGTAGACTTCAAAATCTGGGGTAATGTGATGGTAAAGTGTGCCATACGTAACGTGTCGTACCATCCCCCATAACACATTGCTGGCTTCTCTGACGCTGAGTGGAAGCGATAGGTTTTAATGCGGTTCAACTCATAGGTGGGGTAGATGGAAGCCCGGTGATTTCCTCCTACTAAAAATCTGACGTTATTAATGTTATTTTGTATTTTATTTTAAAAGTGTTATTTTGACATTATAATCAAATTATATAATTTCAATACTATATACCTGTTAAATTACTAGTACATACTTAACTTTTAACATCTTTAATAGGTATACATATTATGCTGCGTATATAAATTCGCCGACAAACGTCTAGCACAAGTAAAAACAAATAATGATGACGACCGACCAACATGTAAACGGACGGTTTGCATACATTGATCGCCATTGAAGCTACGTGAAACACCGTTTGAGTTGGCCTACCAATTTTCATTTGCATGCATTAGAATTTGGTGATCCAATATGTAAACGTAACATTATGAACGATAGTCAAATATATCATACCTATTGTTGATATTCCCACAAAAAAATAAACTGTAAATAATATTTGAACCACGTTTTATTTGCTACAAAAAACTCTACTTCATTTATAAATATATATTACACCACAAAATTATTTCCAAATCGCTACCGCCTATGTCTATATCACAACCCGTCTCTCTAAGGCGCTAACCAGCAAAGCAAACATATGTCGGTAGCAACCAACATATGCATCTTTTAACGAATACGCTGCTCTAATTGGAATACTATTCTTGTGATATTCCATACTAGATGCGTCTGCGTCACAAAGGGGTTCAAACAGTACTCGCAATGTTGTTATTTGCGCGGCTCGCGTTCGGTATATTTTTTTACGTTTTATACTCGTCATAACTTCTCAACGAAATCCGATTGGAATAAAACAAAAAGTAATTTACTTCTACATTAATACTCTTGATAAAATAATACTTAATTTCGATAAGGATTAATATAAAGACACTATTTTAACGTATTTTTCAATCTTCAAACGATTTTTTTTTTCTTGATCAGAAAGCGGTTCGTTAGTCTCGCTAAAACTCGAGAACGACTGAACCAATTTGCCTTACTTTAATCTTGAAAAATTGGTAGAAGTCCAGGGAAGGTTTAAACGGTGAGAAAATTTCCTTATGTCACGCAGACGAAGTTGTGTGGGCCAGCTAGTATATACATAATATGTTTTCAGAGAGCTTCTCTTCACGAGCTACACGCTCGGTCTACTATTATATTATTATAAAGAGCAAAGGTTTGATTGTTTGTTTGTCATGAATAGGTTTCGAAACTACTGGCCCGATTGATGAAAATTCTTACAGTTTTGTAAAGTTCATTTATCGAGGAAGGCTATAGGGTATATTGGTTCCCTTTGTGACGCAGACGAAGTTGCGCGGACAAGCTAGTACAGAATAAAACATTTTGTCATATAACGGCATTATGTTCATACCACAACAGCGCAATATTCTTAGCATAAACACAATATCCATTTGTAATTCCCTATCCTGTGTGTGAAAGAGACAACACTATATTAGACAGAGAGGGGTGTAGTAATTTTCTAACTGTCAAGCACAGTAGGAGCCACAAACTCATTGCAAGTTACTCGTTTTTAAATTACACGTTTAAATTGTCTGTTTTCGTATATTTTATTATTGACCGACTACCAAAAAGGAGTACTCAATTCGTCTATATTTTTCGTGTGTTTATTACTCCGTTATTTTAGTGATTTCGATGTTTTCGGGGTGGAAAGTAGATACATACTTAGGAAAATATCTATACTAATATTATAAAGCTGCAGAGTTTGTCTGTTTTTTGAACGCGCTAATCTCAGGAACTACTAGTCCGATTTGAAAAATTCTTTCACTGTTGGAAAGTGTTGTATCCCTAGATCTGACTGATAGTTTATGTGTTATGCTCGAAAAATGGAAGTCGGTCGTTTTCATTTTTGTACAAAAAAAATTTTTTACTTAAAGCATTGTGTGACACAGTTACCAGTTGAGTGGATATATGCATTTTTTGAAAGATATTTTACTTTTACTTCCTGCTATTTTTAATCATAGAATATATTTGAAATTGATGAAATGATGATGACATAGACATAGACATAGACATAGACATAGACATCGTTTATTTGTGATGAAAACTGGTTTACAATTACAAAAATGAAAAATAAAAAAAACAAACATGGAATGATGTACAGTATCATCATCATTTCATCATTTCTTACTACTGAAACTGGAAACCGAACAATACTTTGGCTTATTGTCGTAAAGACCGTGTATCTGTCTCACTCGACATTGGCGAAACGTCCCGGGTCTTGATGGACGAGGTCCAGAAAAAACAGAAGAAGAAAAACTTGAGAGGTGTCATGGGACACCCGAATAGAACGCAGTTCCTTTCGATTTAAAGATGTCTTATTTTTTTTTTTGCGATAAAGAACGTGTTTTAAAAGATTTTGATCACAGCGCCATCTAGCGACAATCACCTAAAACGAAAAAGTGTCGTGACAACTTTTCGTAAGAATTTTTTCCGTCTAGCCCCCTTTCACAACGCGCGATAAGGAACTTCGTTCCAATAAATAAGTGAAGGTTTTCTCTCATATTCCTGACTACATGACCTCGCAAAGTTGTGAACATACATGTAGCACTCCACCATGATAACTTTCGTATGAATTTCACAGTAATTCGCGAGGTCGTGCGATTTTACTGAATATTTTAGCACTTTGTTAGAATGGCGCCTAGACTCAACAAATGAACAATATAGAAATCAAATACGTTACAGTCGTTTTTTTTTGGGAAAGTGTAACGACACGATTCTAGGTTTTGACCGACATTAAAAAAGAGTTCGACTGTGTTTTTTTGCACCTTTACTTTTTGGAACGAAGTTCCTTATCGCGCGTTATCGAAAGGGGGCTAGATGGAAATTCTTATGAAAAAGTTGTTACGAATTTTTTTTTTGTTTTAGATGATTATTGCTAGATGGCGCTGTGATTAAATCTTTTAAAACAATTCCTTATTTTGTTTTATATGATTAATGCTAGATGGTGCTGTGATCAAAATAATAAATAAAATTAAAAAAATAAAATTTTATTACAATTCCTTCACTAATTAATCGAAAGGAACTTCGTTCCATCCGGCCCTTGACACCTCTCAAGTTTTTATATTATGTTTTGTTACCAATTTAGATGATCGATCGATCGATTTTAAAGATTATTTTTATCTAAAACGAACAAAATATAACTTGTGGCATCATTTCTTAAGGTTCTAGCACATATTTGAAACATTGTCGTGTGTCGTGTGTTGGCAGCCCTCAGAAACTCGTTTTAATCCAATATAAGCAATTAAAACTATACAAATCTTAGATTAAATTAATCCAATAATCAATAGACAAATTCGTGCAAATATTTTAAAGAATCAAAAAATCAATAGACATACTCGTCCTTTTTTATTGCCTAGTCGAACTAACGGACCACCTGATCGTAAGTACCGTTATATATTTAAAATGATCTAAAATCAATAGACATATTTGTCCAAAGTTTCCCCCGCGTCTAAAGATTAACTAAATCTCGGGATCGTCCCTTCATTGCAGGTCATCAATCAGACGACCGGTGATGTATTGATACAGATTATAGATGGTAAAGGGAAACTGAAAAAGGGTCAGAACATATTTCTTTTCAATTTAGAAGAGGGATTTCGTCTATTTGTTTTATAATCTGCATCTTTTTGAGACAAGCGAAGGTCGTTCGTGAACTTAGGATATGTTTTTGTGCTGATGTTTTAGTGAAAGTTTAATTAGGTAGTTATTATATTTTATTAAATTACGGTGTAGTTTAAGTGTGTGTAGTATTTACAAATTGAGATTTAGATGTAAAGCAAAATGAGAACAATAATTATTTACAACCAATTGAATTATATGCCTCATACTTTTAAATATCTATAGACGAACTTTAGTTCAACTGGGAACTAACTAGAATTAGCGTTTATATATTGGTGATAATATCTATGAGTGATATTTGATAACCACAAACGAGTAGATAAACTAACGACAGGTGACAATAGAAAAACTGTGGAAATCCCATTCAATGGTGCGTTTCCACATTGACTCGCCAACTTCCAACTATCATATTGGTCAGCCGTCACCGACATTTGTTTTGTACTTGTGTTGGACGTTCGCAAGCCAATGTGGAAACGCGAAATAAAAATTAATAAATGTTTGTCAAAAGTAGATAATTATAGGAATTCTATAACTCTTACTTGTTTCAGGTGTGGTTCCAGAACCGTCGAGCGAAGTGGAAGAAACGCAAGAAGAGTACCAACGTGTTCCGGTCTCCAGGGGCGCTGCTCCCCTCACACGGGCTCCCACCCTTCGGTGCTGGTGACGTCTGCGGGCCCGGGGTGTTCGCTGATAGGCCGTGGTCTATGCCTGCTGGTGAGATAATAGCTCTTTTTGCACGAGCAGCTTACCACCTAATGCTATGGGAGGTTATTGGAGGCGGTCTGAAAAATATTGTTTTTAGATAATTGCCCAGATAATTACTAATTTATCATCTCTGATCTGAAACAAGAATTTATCGTTCCGGTTTGGAGTTTCTTTCTTTCCCCAACCAGAGCTTATATGAAAAAATGACTAATTTTCTCATGTCAGCAGTACAACCTTTAGAAATGAAGATTAGTTCTTATAACACTTGATTCTGATTCAAATCTTATTTTCCAGGTCTAGGTCAACTCTCCCAATCAGGTGTATCAATGGGTGGTTTCGGAGCGGGCGGGTTGCCGCAACTCGCAGCTGACCTCAACCCCTCGCTACCGATCAGCTCCGTCGCCTCCGGACAACCCTACCAGGGACATTATCCGCTTAACTCGCTCGGTAAGTAGGATGGAAAGTACTGGTAAACTTATCTACTACTTACTTACTGATCGTAAGCGGTGACCGTTGCTCATGGACCTCTACACTGCCAGAAGACACTGCGGGGCCGCTACCTACGGCCTAACTTTAAGGATTTTCTTCAAGCCTCGTTTGAAGAAGGACAAGTCATTGCGCTCGGAAAACAACGAAGAGGGAACTCATTCCATAGCCAGGTGATGCTGGCAAAAAATAATTCTTGAAACGGACCGTGGATGACCGCGGTGGTTCCTAATAATAGGGATGAACTCGACGCCAAGTAGTGCGATGATAGAAAGGAGATGTTGTAATCATCTCGAACAATTCCCCCAAGCACGCCCTTAGATACAGTCCGCCTGATGGAAAGTGTTGACAGTTAACCACAACACTATTATCAACATCATAGTGTTCATGGTCATTCATGTTTCAATATAATCTATGTTTGCAGGAGACACGATGATGTCCTACTGCAACAATATAGCGAGCGGCCAACACGCGCTCGAGGGCTCGCCCACTCCGCCGCACATCACGCACTGCGCCAACAACAACACCTCGCCCGACGCCTCAGGTAATATATATACCACCAGCGGGCGTCAATAGCCTGTGCTGGATTCTGGCATTAGATAGGGTTCCTAAATTAAACTTGTTGCCTGCAGTCTGCAGTATAGATCATTAAAATACATTAAAATGTAACAGTAATATCTCTGTGTACAGACATGCGTGTAGGCGGCGGCGGGGGAGGGAGCGGGGGCGGGGGCGGGGGGGAGTGTGAGAGCGCGGAGTCGTGGCGCGGACACAGCATCGCGGCGCTCCGCCGGCGAGCCTCCTCGCTCTCACACATCCCGCCATACCTGCAGCTCAACTACGACGCGCACAGCCCTGTCTACTGAATATAGTAACTGTCTACTGAACATAACACTGTCTACTGTACACAACACTGTCTACAGAACACAACACTGTCTACTGAACACAACAATACTGTCTACTGAACACAATAATACTGAACATAATAATAGTAATGTCTACTAAATACAGCAATACTGAACGGTACAAACTTGTCTACTATAGATGACAACACTGTTTACTGAATTTTAAAAAACTATCTACTGAACTGTATAACAATGTCTACTGCATATAATATTGTCTACTGAATACAACTTTGTTTATTGAATACAACAATACTATCCGCTAAACTTATCTGCTGAACTATACCTACATCCTTACCTATTGAACTGTTACAACTTTGTCTACAGAATTACTCAGCCTTGTCCACAAAACCATACAGCCGTCAACAGAATCAGTTAATACAAACTGCACTCTGTTCCTAACACTAATCAGTGACTCCTAAATA
This sequence comes from Trilocha varians, assembly GCA_030269945.2. Lineage (NCBI taxonomy): Eukaryota > Metazoa > Arthropoda > Insecta > Lepidoptera > Bombycidae > Trilocha > Trilocha varians. The sequence continues at coordinate 10,555,649 of AP028277.1, forward strand.
GACTCAAATATAATCGAGTTTAAGATAACATTACACACTCGAAATAGTTAGAGTCGGAATAATATATTGGTCCATTAATGCGCCATAATAAGTTCGTCAAAGAAAACTAAACAATAAAAAATAAATACCAAATCTAGACATCTCACAAAAATACATTAGTATATGCATTTATTTACTAAACCTATGTAAAATAAATATCATAATATATTCTATATTTACTATTCTTGTCTATAATATTCTTAAACGTTTTTCTAAAATCGGCCATCTTGTTTCTCTAGTCACGAAGTAGGGTGACAATGATATAAAAATAAAATGATATAATGTTAGGATATCGAAATCGTGAGCTGTATTCCACAATGTATACGCGTTGGTACAATAATTAATATTATTATAAAGTATTATATAGTATTTAGGTAATTTTAATGCATGTATTTGGCTCTGTACATAGTTAATGCGTTCGACTTAGGTTAAATGGTAACAGTGTAAGTTTATTTCAGATTTTGTTGTTATTTTGTCACGAAGTGTCGTTGTGTTTTTTTGTATTTATTTATTAACAAGCAATAATTTTCCGTTTTTGATATACGTTTGATTTTATATGACAATCTAAAAATACCTAAATTCTGATAACTTCTGTAACATCACATCGTTTTTATTTGAAACTAATGGTTCGGTTCGTTTCAAGAGATTGTTTGACACAAACTATTTGGCTTAAGAATGGAGTCTTCGGTAGTCCATGAGCACTATGATTGTGCTTCTTTAAATTAAGTTTGAGAATAATTTAACTGGCTATAAATATACCACTTACTATCAAGTGGGTTTTAAGTTTGTCTATTTATCAAACAAAGAAAATTTTCAATCTAGTATATTCTTTACATAATAAAGTATTATTTCACGATATAAGTACCTAATAATCCGATTTTGCTCATTCTTTGCCTTGAATCAGAGTTCTGATGATTATGGTATTTTTAGATTAATATTCTCGTATAGTAGTATTTAAAATTCCTAAAAATACATTCCATTAATGTAAGAGATTTTAGTTGAGTAATTCAATGGACGTCAGCATTTTTTTGTAAACTGATTAAACGTAGTAAAAAAATCTTAAGATGAAACAATCAACAGAATTCTATAACTTACTTAAAGATAGCAAGAAATTCATACTGTCCAATAGTATTATTAAATTCTATCCCATAGTATGCTACCACGAAAACCAAAAGCGACCACCAAAATCAGTGTAGGTATAAATCTTTTAAATAAAAATATCAACTTTCACTACGATCACAGTGGAATTACAACGTGCGATTAAATATATTGCATTATTAATAAATAATATACCTTGATATCGTATCTGATATTTTACTATCAAGTTTATAAATTAGTCCATTACGTAAAAAAGTATTGTAAAAATATTGAAGTACATAAGTTATGTTGTTTGTTTCATCTTAAGCATTTTTAGTTATTCCAAAATATTCATAATAAAGTATACGGATATCATTAAGATTTAGACTATAATTGTATAGATAGGAACGTATGTAATTTTAAATTTAATTATATTGAAAAACTCGCGGCCACTGACTCTTAAATTATTAGCTGTTTTCTTTTAAAAGTGGTTGAAAGTTCCTAATTATTTTACCGGTTTTGTTGTTTAATTTAGGGTTTAAATAGAACAATAATAAACATATACCTGTAACTGTCAATTGTTATTTTTGATCAGTACCTAATTGATGAAATTTTAATAATATTCAACATTTAATCAAAATTAAATGACACCGAACGAAATTCATCTAAACATTTATTTCCGTCCTTTTTATTCCACGCAACATTTTATTATTTTTTAATTTATAAAACTATCCAATTTTCTTACAATTCATGGTCACAGTATTACGCGTTTTGTAATATTTCTTATGTAAAGAACTGAGTGAAGTTTAATTTAGTTTTAAAATAAGTGGTATTTATCTAGGCGAGGTTATCTCTCGCTACATACCTACTATGTATAGCCAACTAGTATACTGTGTTAGTTTGTAAGTATTATACATAAATACGTACAATAAATAGGCAATGTTCGATTTTGTGTTTTATTTTATGTACCCGAAATAATCGTTAATAAGTTATATTATTTACAAAGCAAATGAGAAAATATTTACAGTGAAATGTAGTTTGTAGAGATAAAAAGTATAAAAAGCGAATTTAAAGATGAAACTTGATCAAAATACTATCCCCGTTTAAACATTGTACAAAATTTAACGCCATCTAGTTTTCTATCATGGAACTAAAATTGGAAGTTACCTCCAAATTTTGACACTAGATGTCAGTACAACTTTGTTCAAAAAATATTTCTATCAAAAAAATCATTAATTTTAAAATTTGTAATTATTACTTTTGTTCGTCAATTCGTTACTATTATATTAGACAAATTAAACATAAATGAAAACTCAAACAAAAAAATATAGTACTCTTCACAAATTTTAAAATCAGCACCATCTAGTGTAGAGTAGTTGAACTAAAATAATTATTTAGTTCTGGTGTGACTCGCTAGATGGCAGTGCAATATTAATTTAACTATTTAACGCTAGATGTCGTAGTTAGAACTTTTTTTGTAACAATTTTTAAACAGTATTATTAAGAATTATGATAAGATAAATAAATAATGTTTTCTATTTCATACATTATTCTTCTAATATTAAGCATATTATTTACGTTCAAAACAAATACCACACTATTTCAAAAGCGAAATAATTAAATTAATATATTTCATCTATTCAATAACAGATGGCGCTATTCGCAACTTCATAAATTTAGCGTTTCTTAAAGTTTTGGAGTTAGTCTACTTATCAACAGATGGCGCTAGGAGCACAACTAAACAACAAAATCCTAGCCACTTTTCTCAAACTAAAGTTAACATCAAATAGTATTGTTTTTAACTAAATCCACTCACGTAGATATACTTACATCACAACAGTTACGAAGTGTTAATGTATTTACGCGGCAATTTTAAATTATTCGCGCCATTTTGTATTCTTCGCGCGCCAAGACACAGAAACACACTTTCATTGTAAACGTTTGATGAGATCAAGTTTAACGTAATTGTTATATGGCGAAATTAACAAGCGTCACTAATATTATTTAAATCTCTAAATATTTATGACTAAACTTTATTCGGATAAAAAATATATTGTGTTTTAGAATGAAAACGACCGACTACCATTTTCAAACAATAGCACAGTAAAACCTGGTAGTCCATTTATCAAATTGAGCAGATTCATCCACAGCGGAATTTATCAACAAAAAAATCATCGAAATCGGTTTATTCAGAAAATAAATTATATTCTTACAACTAACAGCTCTTAAGGTTGTTGGTACACATCAGATCATGATTAAATGTGGCCACACGACAAGCATCCCCTTTTGTAGACAAAAAATCATTCAAATAAGTCCACCAAAGTTATACATACAGTAGTGACAATTATAAATAGAAAAGAAACCCTTGAAACATATAAAAAATGTTATGGGGATCATTCTTAACCTAAAGTTATAATTGTATTCATTTCATGTTAAAAAACGTATTTTTCATCTACTTTCTCCGTTCCTTACGAAATTAAATAACAATAGATAAATTTAATTAATTGAACACATGATATAAGTTACTTCATTATGTAACTACAAAGTAATAAGTAATTTTACTTTCACGACCGCAGGGCGACGGACAGAAAGCCGAATTCCAAGACATTTTTTTTTATGACAGAGAAATGAGCAAACGGGCCACTTGATGGTAAGTGAGTACCGTCGCTCTTGAATTACCTTTCATTCAGGAATTTTTGACCGACTTCCGGAAAGGAGGAGATTATCAAGTAAACTACTTTTTATTCCTCTCAAAAATTTATTTGACAATAAATACTCGACTTGTCATTATATTCTGATAACACGAGAACGACTGAACCGATTTGGCTTACGTTAGTCTTGAAATATTTGTGGAAAGTTTATACGATAAGAAAATTCACAGGAACAATCTTGTTTCTTCATAAAATCCACCCAAAATAAAGTTATGCTACAAACAAAAACAACGCAATCAACTATCTACCTCTTTTTTATAACTCGGTTTAAAAAAAAAGAAAGTATCTTGTAAAAGGCTAGAATATTATGATTAATGTGACTCTCTCTAGCTAATTCCTAAAATTTCACATATTCTCTACAATCTAATTACTAAATATTAAAAACAGATGTAAATCGAAATCTGTAAATTCAAGTTAACTTTAAAATACATGTCTAGTTCCTTTCTTTTTAATACTTTTTCACTAACATTTAGTATCAAAAAGTAGAAATAATATAGTTATAAATGCAAGAGTATTATAACTAACGCCAAAACTACCGACCGTGTAGCTTCGTCTGCGTCTCTAAGTCTAGTTTCAGTTCCGAATTGCGAAAAATGTAGAAGTAGACATAGACATTGCTTTATTTGCGGCGATAATACACACACACACACACACACATTGTAATACATTTAAGAAAATTAAGTAAAAAACAAAATACAAATTGAACACGTGATAAATAAGAAAATATAATAATATAGGTTCCACCACAAACCAGACGAGAAGTGTTGTTTTTTTGGAATGTAGGCGACGAAATTAGTTTAATACCTACACTTATTTATACATTTAAAAATGAGAGCTTAAACGAAAGAAGACGCTGTTTTTTTTAAAGTATATTTGAAAAATTACAAGACAGATACTTTTTTTCTCAACTTTTTATTTTATGCTTTTGGTAGCCTTTGATTTTTTTCACCCAGTATTTTCATATTTATTCACATTTTACCTTCTCTGGATTAATACATTACCAAAAATACCTGGTCCACACTTACAATATTTTAGTAAGACCTCGGAGATCTCATATAAATGGTCTCCATTGCTAACATTAATAATTATAATTTGTGATAGAAAGAAAGTTGTCAAAGTTACGAAATAGATGATAATATTATACAAATATTCGTGTTGGATCAATTTCTATTATTTAACTAGACATGAAATTTCGTCTTTGTCACATAAGAAAGAATATGTATCTCATTTCAGTATCGCAGTTTAATAAAACTAGAACCACTCAACTGGGAACGTCACTATTCGCTAGGTCGCGAAACTGGGGACTTCGTTCGGCATCACTGCCGTGTTTGAGCCCCTTTTTAAAAACATTTCTTTCCAATAAATTTTAATTTAGATTTTTAATTAAACCTTATATTTTTGTAAATCTTTATTATTAAATGACGCTGTATTGCATTTTCAGCGAAAATATATTTTCTCCGTAAAATATGAGACGATTAAAAAATGTAAACAAAACAAGTTTTAGAACTGTGCTCAATTTTGGCTCCTGTTACAGACTTGGCATAAGTAAACAAACCAATTTGGTTGCCGATCCCAGTTTAGTGGTTAAATGTCTAGATATCACCGTTCTTGAGATACAGTGTAATGGTAGACGGACACCGAAGTCTCAATAATAGGGTCCCGTTTTTACCCTTTGAGTACGGAACCCTAAGAATTATGGTAAGCACCCGTAATGGGGTCCCGTTTTTATCTCTTAAGTACGGAACCCTAAAAATTTTGGTAAGCACCCGTTTAATATTTATGTAAGTGATGGTAAAAACCATTACTTATAGACTTATGTCCACATAATATTTGTTTGTTTAGAGAGATTGTTGTTAAGTGGATATTTTTAGCTTAATTTGTGAGTGAAAATGTGACGCAATGTGCCTATAGGATATGTCATATGGTAGTTTTCACAAAAATGTCGCGTACAGACGGGTTCAAAAGCGTTACGAATGTTAATTTTGAGTTTTTTTTTTCTTTCATTGGCATAGACATAGTTTATTTGTGACAAAAAGACACAAAAATACACTGATGAGATATTTTTCCATCATAAACCAGTCGAAGCTAATAGTTTAGTAGTTAATTTGTACATAATTTATATAGACTAGGGAATGCAATACTAGCTTCTGTTAAACGCACGCCACTGGTTGCGAGGTCAACTTATTTCTTTAAAAAAAATACCGTTTTATATTTCACATTTTATTGGAACGAAGTTCCTTATCGCGCGTTATCGAAAGGGGGCTAGACGGAAATTCTTATGAAAAAGTTGTCACGACACTTTTTTTGTTTTAGATGATTAATGCTAGATGGCGCTGTGATCAAAATATTTTATTTAAGTTATAGTAATTATTATTATAAAATTTTATTACAATTCCCTCACTAATTAATCGAAAGGAACTTCGTTCCATCCGGGTGCCCCTTGACACCTCTCAAGTTTTTTTTTATTTTATTTTAAATTAAAAAAAAGAAATTCATTTTGAATTACTTTAATAAATCACAAAACATTTACATTTCAAAGATATAAATAAAAAAATCTCCTTGCATATTTAAAAAAAACATAAAAATTATGAAACCCCTTTTCTCATCGTTTATACTTGAGACAGCGAACATACTCGCTGACTTTCATCAGCTTCATATTACATAACTAGAAACACCTCATTTATTGAAACTGGTTAGGAATGTTGTCACCTGTCGTCACGGTTCCTTTTTGACCGACTGGCGACTACCAAAAAGGAGGTACTTACGTCTGAAAGATTTTTTGTTCCTTCATAACTCAAAGTCAAAGTCAAATCATTTATTTCAAAGTAGATGTGGACACACATACATTTTGAAAGTCAAAATTAAAATCAAAAGTTCTACCACCAGTTTGCTAAAATTACGCCTCCGTCCTGAGAAGAACCGGCGCAAGAAACTTCAATGTCTTTTTTTTCAATTTAATATATTGTTTATTTTTTTACTTTAGTTTGGGCGGACAGATTTGATTCTGATGTCAGATGAAAGGTAATTTTCGACATGGGGTCCCATTCTTTTTTAAGATCGAACAAGTATACCTTAATATCTGGGGTTTAACAATGTGTAATTTAAACGGATTTCACCAAACCGATTTTAATGACTCTTTTTTTTTAATGATAACGATCGACTTCTTGTTAAATGGTTTTTATTAGCTCAGAATGTGATCTCTAATGAAGATCTAAATTAAATTTCAATGAGTTTATGTCCAAAATATTTGCCTTCAATTAAAAATAATCGTCCAAATCCGTTTATACAGAAAACACGTAAAATTAAGTGGGACCCGACGACCATCTTTTTTAAATAGATTTTAAAACAAGAATCAACGAAACCGGTCTAATGTCTTAAAAAACAGTCTCTCTTATGTTTGTCAAATCGGTAAAAAAAAATTAACTCATAGTTGTGATAATTATCATTAATACAGGAGCGACCATATAAGGATTCGGCCGGATATTGTAAAAAAAGTTTCTTAATAAATTACATCTATCCGGAATGTAGCGAGAGTAGCCAGGTCCGAACTCAGGTGAGAATATGAATACAACATCATCGTCGTCATCATCATCATCAACCTGGATAGGCTTTCCTATAGGTTCTATAGGTTTTGGAATAAAATAAAAACTTGAAAATGTCCTGGGACATCCGAATAGAACGAAGTTCCTTTCGATTAAAAGATATCTTATATTTTTTCCCCTAACGTAACGCGCGATAACGAACGTGTTTTCAAAGATTTTGATCACAGCTCCATCTAGCGATAATCAACAAAAAAAGTGTCGTGACATCTTTTCGTAAGATTTTTTTCCGTCTAGCCCCCTTCCGATAACGCGCGACAAGGAACTTCGTTCCAACAAAAAGTGTTTTACTTCTACATTAATACCCTCAATAGAATAATGGATCTAATATAACTTAATAAAGATAATCATATCATAGTATTAAGTCTCCCGTCACGATGCAAATTTTCATAATAATATCTTCTTTCACACATTACATCTATCTTAGGCTTTACTCTCCTCTGTATATACTATTATCAATTATTTGGTGGGGAGAGGCAAGTACCTCCTACCTTCCATGTAGATCTATGATAGGTTAAATATAGGTACCTATTTTGTAGTGCTTTTAAATTACAGTGACTTTTGGAAGATAAATCTGACTTGTCAGTAAAAAACTTTGAACTGTTTTGTTTGAAACGTCAACATTTGCATTGGCATTCGCGGATGTCCAAAAATCGACATTCGCAACATCCCTAGTATATACTTAACATTCATCTACTTGCTTTGTGTGGTCAACTATGACCCTTACTAAGAACCATTGTTAAAAATCACTAAATTTATTCACACACTTAAAAAAATATTCCTCTCAACAGTGTAGCAACAAAGCATTAATTTTTACTAACTTGAGTTTCCAAATCCGTTCGACTTAAGCAGTGCTTTCACAGTAAGTCACTTGCCTCAAGTTACAGTCAGTCTACCTGCGGTGCGCTGTCGGGGCACACGGCTTCAAGTTATAGTTAAGTTGAAACTAAGTTAAAGTGACAAACATATTTTTTCTTAAAGAAAATGTGATTGGTCTACGATATTTAAGATAGTTTTTTTTGGATTTTTGTTTAATAAGGTGTAGCGAACTGTGTTTTTTTTGAGAATTGTGTACTGTTTTAATAAGGTAAGAAATATTTTTTTTTTAAATTTTAGTCTTTAAAATGTATTGTAATTTTAAATATACAGACACAGTCCTCTGCAGCTCTGTACTGATCCCGAGCTCTTCTCATACAGTCACAGACACAGATCCGACCTACATCTAGCCGAGAGTCCTATACTACACTACTATAGATACAGTCCTCTGCAGCTCTGACCTGATCCCGAGCTCTTCTCATACAGTCACAGACACAGATCCGACCTACATCTAGCCGAGAATCTTATACTACACTACTATAGATACAGTCCTCTGCAGCTCTGTACTAATCCCGGGCTCTTCTCATACAGTCACAGACACAGATCCGACCTACATCTAGCCGAGAGTCCTATACTACACTGCTATAGACACAGTCCTCTGCAGCTCTGACCTGATCCCGAGCTCTTCTCATACAGTCACAGACACAGATCCGACCTACATCTAGCCGAGAGTCCTATACTACACTACTATAGATACAGTCCTCTGCAGCTCTGTACTAATCCCGAGCTCTTCTCATACAGTCACAGACACAGATCCGACCTACATCTAGCCGAGAGTCCTATACTCCACTACTATAGATACAGTCCTCTGCAGCTCTGTACTAATCCCGGGCTCTTCTGATACAGTCACAGACACAGATCCGACCTACATCTAGCCGAGAGTCCTATACTACACTGCTATAGACACAGTCCTCTGCAGCTCTGTACTAATCCCGAGCTCTTCTCATACAGTCACAAACACAGATCCGACCTACATCTAGCCGAGAGTCCTATACTACACTACTATAGACACAGTCCTCTGCAGCTCTGTACTGATTACTCTTCTCGTACACAAACAGACACAGATCCGACCTACATGTAGCCGAGAGTCCACTGCTACAGTTACATTCTGAGTTACATAATTCTCATTATCATAAGAAGTGTATTAATATAACTTATTATACAGATGAATGCTTACATAAGCAGTGGACGAAACTTTCACTGTTCGTTCAAGGGCATATAGAACCGGATATTTGTAAAACTTTCTTCGAGACAGGAACTTGAGTCGTAAACATATTTTAACGTATAATTAAGATGTTTTAAACATAAATGTCGTTGTGTAAGATGTTCAGGGAGTGCCACATGGCTGTCACATGAACGTACAAGTATTTATTCCCCTAAGGTTCTTATCTAACCTATTCTAAAAGAATATTATTCTGCTCTGACAGGGCAAATTCAGTGTAAAGGATATTTTTTTACGAGCAACACACTTTTGTACCAAGCAAACGATGTTGTGTAAATTGTGTTGGTCAATTGGTCTTTTTTCTCCTGGAAATCGCCGGAATCCCACCTACCCTAGTGGGAGTCGAACCGCACTAAAACCCCTGCACTCTCAGTCAGCGGACTATAGTCCGGTCTAGTATAATTCCAGACACAGTTTACATGTAATCTTAATACTTTATAAGATTACTTAAACCAGCTTTCGCTCTTGAAAGTTGGCTCGTAGTATCCGCATGTAAAATGGTGAAACCACATTACTAGATGCATTTAACTAACTGCATCTCATAATGTGAATCATTGCACATTGTACAATGTCTTGTTAACCTATTTGTTTTTGCTAAATTGTTTAAAGACTCAGTATAATTCGCCATTGCTATGAAATCATCAAATTTTTTTTGATATTGTAAATCCTCAATTGCTTGGTATCCGGCTCGAAGGACCAATATGTTTGTGTAATAAAGATCTTTATTAGCTCACAAGAACAATGTTCATTTATAATGAGCATACAAATTTTAACTTAAGTCTAATTACACACTAACTGGCACGAACTTACCAAAGTTACACAATAATTTAACTATTATTCTATAATCTACTAAATTAATGAAAAGATAAAATAAATAAAACACTATGGATTTTGCAGACACTTTTTGACAAATAAAGTATAATGAAAACTAACTATAACGTTTTTAAATTAAATTTATATTTATGGTTCACTTTTATTGATTTGTCTATTCTGGAATACCAAGATGTTTTTAGATTTTGTAATTAAAAATAAAACTTCATGTCTTTCATGCAGAACTTAAATTGAAGAATGTTGCTAAGTGAACGACAATCACTAATTCATAGAGAATTGGATTGAATCCTACCAACTTTAAATGAAATGAATTTAAGTTAGGTACATAAGCGCATTGCTTCGACTGATTAGGCACTAATAAAAATTAATGGGTACTAAAAATACTTTTGAAAAAATTATCTACGAAATCGGCATAAAATGATTACATCTGGAACCAACATCATGAACAACAGAATGAAGCCAATCCAAAGTGCACCGATCGCGCGTAACTACACGATATTCTGGCGTTAGTGTACCGATGACACCCAATTCGTTTAACACACTAATAAAATATTACACACACATAAGTTCTTTAAAATTTCAGTTTGTTATTTCTGATGTTGATTCAAAACATCGTGTTGTTACGCGCGATCGGTGCACTTCAAATTGGCTTCACTCTGCCGTTCACGATGCTGATTCCAGATGTAATAATTCCATCGAAATCGGTTGACACGTGGAAAACTTATCCGGCAATAAATTACAGTAGTTTGAGATGTGTGCTCTGTCGTAAAACTCGTCCAATTTAAATTCCTAATATAGATTAATTTAAATGGAAAACGCAAAAAAATATTTTTTATGAACTCCTTTGTCAACTTATAAAACCAGTTGTACCTGTATCGCCCACCCAACTTTATAGGAAGTTAAAATTAATCTCAATCAAATGTTACTAACGATATTTTATTGAAACAAAAAACTGACCTAAATTAATAAGGTTTGGTCAATTATTATAAATGCTTCCTGTTATTATAAATTGAATCTGTTTAACTTAATTTATTACAAGATTTTTGAGGATGACCACCTCGTTTTTTAATTATTTTTTTTTTATTGCAAGATAGATAAACGAGCCTACGGCCCACCTGATGAAATTTGGTTAAAATATAAATTGGCACATCAATGTCGAAAATTGATTCTTAATTTGCCGCTTATTAAAAACTGCCGCCTCCTTTTTTGCCGCAGGCAATTACTTTTAGTGACGAAAACGAATTTCTTTATTTAAAAAACTATATTTAAAAAAAATCACGTTTTTGTCTTTAATAGTAGTACTAATCCGTAACTATTCATAAGACTAATAGATTATTGCGATTCACTTTATTAAGCAATTAAAATATAAATAAATTAAAATAAAATTAGTGCTCGTCTGCCTACATGGCAATAAAAAAAATAAAAAATAATAATAGAAGAAAGTGTTTTCAAATTTGAATTTGATGTTTGACCTCAATTTCAATCTTTGCTAAATCTCTTCACGTGAACTATTCTTGAAGGTCTCTTATAATTGCTTAAGGATTTCTTGAGACATACATCACAGTGATTAACAAGTTATTTAATTACATTTAAAACTTTTAATAGCCGCTAGGTATTAAAATGAAGAACCATTAAAATTTCATAATTTACTCTTAACGATCCGATGTTTCTTAATCATAAATAACTAGCGGGCCCGCAACTTCGTCTGCATCACTTTCAATTAAAAGGTGGACTCTATTCTTTCTCAGGGTCTAAAGATTGTCTGTGCCAAATTGAATCAAAATCGGTTGAGAGGTTTAAGCAGTAAAGCGTAACAGACAGACAGAGTTACTTTCGCATTTATAATATTAGTAGGGAAGTAGGGATCTCTACCTAGGGGTAGCGGGGTATCCCCTGATATTGCAGAGGTCCATGAGCGGCGGTAACCACTTCCGACCAGGTAGTCTGTTAGCTCGTCTTTCTATCCTTACTTTTATTGTAATTCACTATATTAGTACTTATTGATAACAAAAGTAGCCCTGTCTGTTATGCTTTTACGCCAAAACTACTGAACCGATTTGAATGAAATTCGGTACACAGTTAGTCTGAAAAAGGACAGACTTTACCTTATGTTATATCTGAATTTTTAATTTAAATAATTTATAATTTTCGAAAAAACTTACAAATTTTAAAAGAAACTCTTAATATATTAACTTTACAGAAAAATTTAAAAATTCTCCATCTCATAACTTGGTTTAAAAGATAATTACTTTCAAAGACATCAAAATGGAGTACACGTGTAGTATTAAATAAGTATATATTATTTCCTAATTTAACGAACAAAACATTGCAATACTGTTTAGCATAAAACAATCTTGTTAAAATTTATCACCTACATTCTAAACCGATAAATACAATGTCAAGACGATTAATATTAATCTATTTCAAAATCGATACAGGATCCAGACCAGACATCATATAATTTTGCAATATAATTCATATATTTAAATGAACTTAAAAACATATAACGTATTTTATGTACATTTGTAATTTCCGAACGACGTATTAAAATAATCGATTTGTCTAATATAATGTGGGATTTTGTTTACGAGTAAGCGCAGAAAAGTGTACGACAAATAAAAACAATAAAAATGATCAATGTTTCTCTACTATATTTTGCATTTATTATACATATAAACCCCCCCTCTTGAATTACAACATCATCATCATGAGCCTATACGCAATAGACGTCCACTGCTGGACATAGACTTATTCCGAACCTCGCCACAACGACCGGTCCTGCGCTGTCTGTATCCAGTGACTTCCTGCGATCCTGACCAGGTCGCGAGTCCTGTGGGAGATTTGCCTATGCTGCGCCTACTGATTCGTGGCATTCTGAAACGTTTCGGCTTCATCAGCCATCCCACAGGATAAATATAATTTATTGCAACTTAAGTCAATTAGAAGATTAAACCAAATATTGTTGTCAATAAAGCAGGTATTGTTGAACGGAATAGTTTTGAATCGCGTGTGATCCACGTATTGTGAGTAACGAGAGCAGTGGGACGACTGTGTCCGTTTGTATACTCGCTCCGAGAATTATGACGTACGTCAAATAATAAATATTAAGTTAACGAAAACTTATTAAAACAAGAAAACAGATGCTGTTTGTAAAAGTAGAGTTCCAACAAAGACAAATAAAACACAAAAGTAAGTAAAAGCTTAAATACGATTATTCTATCTTGTTTGGTACAAGGTGACGTTCCGACTCCATCATTAGATGAGCTCCGAGATTCAACATCATATAATGTATGTGTCACACGATACACCTACACAATCTACAAAATTTCAGCTCAATCGGAAACTTGAAAATTAATCCAATTAATATTTTTTTTTTTTTAGTTGGAGGAAATCCCCGGGGTATGTGGGAGTTGAACCGCACTAAAACCTCCAACCGCTCACACTCAGCGTCCGAACCCCGGCTGAGGCCAGAACCCAGCACGGGGTTATGAGGGACGGCGCGACGCGTTACGCCCGAGGCACTCTTTCCCGTCGCGCCGCCCCATCCAATTAATAAGAAGCTTTTAATAAATAATTCTAAAATTAGATGCTATCATATCAGCCTTGAGTCTTGGTGCACAATTTTGGGAGGTTGTCAGGTGCCTTTTTGGCAAAAAAAAAAATTGTTTTAACACTTTCAAAGCCGCGTTTGAACTATATCTTCAATGCATTAAGATGCTTTTCGCAAGCGGTTAAGTCTAAGTAGTTGTACTGAAGATGCCGTAAAATCAAATTAAAAACGTGATGACAAGTCAATTATTAAATAATAATCTAATATTCTCGTGTATCATTGGAGTAAAACTGAACGGTAGCGTGTGTATCGCGGGTACATCGACCGGGCGACGCTTTTCCGTGTTCTCGGTAATATGTAGAGCGTACGAGAACAATTTCACTTCGGTCGTGTACTTGTTACGATATACAGCGCCATCTGGCGACGGAAATGGAGAAAAAATTAAGAATAGTTTTATATTTTTATTATCATTTGGGTGAGCTAGGTGATTAGGTGTGGTTACCTTCGCTCATGGACCTGTGCAATATGACGAGGCACTGTGAAGCTATTAAGGTCTCATCAAGTCAAATGCTTAACACAAATATTAGACACTATTCTGAATAGAACTGACTAAACAAACTAAGCAGGACTTTTATATTGTTACTTAAAGTTTAAACAATAGTTTTTTAGGGATTAAATATCTTATTTTTTTACTTTAAATCAAAACTTTAGTCACCACAAATTTACGGAATACAGTCTGATAAAATAAATTATTTAAAATGTTAATTTACTAAGAAACTGTAAGGAAAATAATGTATATGAAGTATTGTTTAAGTAGAAATAATTACATTTATTTTTATGACAATATTGCATAATGATAATATTATAATATTACTAGCGTGCTCAAAAGGCCACTATCTCATTATGTTGCATCAAGATGTACTTGAAATCTTAATCCACTAATGTCATTGTCTAAAACTCGTAAAAGTTCACACTTAGCCACATTAACTGTTGTTGGTCAATTTACGATATAAGAATTAAAACAAACCTTAACGTGTAAAGTATATATTACAAAATTTGCCGCACTTACAAAATTTGCCACAATGACAGAATCTGCCGCACTCACAGAATCTGCCGCGCTTCAAAATTAAAGCCCAGACCACCAGTTTCGTAACCACAAACGACACCATCCGTCATTCATAACAAATGTAACCATCACCTGCTTATTTCAACACTCATAACTTTCGCTGAAACCGGTTCTACATGTACACTTTCTTATACGATAGTTTATTTGTAAAAAAACACTATGAAATTTTAGATTTGTGCTCTCCGATTAGCTTTTAAATAAGTTTGTGGAGAGAGCGTGGTGTTTTAAGATGATTTTTAAGTATTAATTAAGATACATCTGCTGTTGTTGTTGTCTCGCTATTTTATTGTTTTATACAAACGTATAATCTGCTTGAGGACCTCTGAAGAATGATCTCAATAGGAGACCTACCAAAAGCCTACGAACCTACGGCTTTTGCTAAAATTCTGAAAAGGACCTCTTAAATGTCACACACAGTGTAGAGCATACAACTTGGGCACAAAATATCCTCTCGAATAGACTGCTCATAACTGCCCATTGCTGAGCTCTGGTCTCCTCAGTTTAGGATTTTGGCATAGTCCATCACGTTTGCCCTATACGGACTATAAACTTGTACATAATACTCATGTTCCTATTTCATAATGTTATCAATATAAACACCGGATCCAATTACGTTTTCCGTTGGCTAGAGGATGTTACAAACGACGGTAAGTCTTATTTCCTAAATGGAGCAATCCCGAGCAAACAGTATTACCTTGAAATAACTTCGTTACATAGTATGAAATAAAATGTACTTTAATATTAGAAAGATAAAGGGCTTATTTAAGGAACTATTGGTTTTTTAGAGAAATTATTTCATAATCAGATAATCGAGAAAGGCTATATCCATCTGAGACGCAAACGAAGTTGTGCGGAACATCTATTATAGTATAAGTCCCGCAGATGTGTATTTAAATCTTGAAAATTACTTTACTAATTTTGATACAATAATATTGAAATATATTTTATTTTGTTTCAGGTATGTTAACAGAGATTTTCAGAAAAAAATAATAATAATAAAATAAATCAACAAAGGTACAGTAAGTTTATTCTCTTTTTCATCAATGACCATTACTTCTAAAAACTATAATAATAAAAATATGACACGCTGCAGATGGCTATATTCCTACTACTCCAGAAAACCTATTTATTTTAATTTAGTTTTGCTTAAAAATAACTCGATACTTACTAAATTCAAAAAATTGAATTAGTTTTCGATAATTATGACATTTGATGACGGAAAAGAAACATTCCCGTTCCGAAATCTTTCCGAAATGATTCATCGAAAACGAAGGTCGACTCTTTGACAATTACATTTTAATACTAACCATGGGTTGTTTACCTTGCATATAATAATTAGCGTGGGTACACTAAGTAACACATGCAGTACATAATTATAATTTACATTATTTTTTAATTAGTCAAAAACTAAAAGTTTTATTGCTGAACTTCAAATAGTAATTTGCCTTGGCCGAGTTACTCTGCAATTGTGACTTGGAATAAATAGTAGTTGCTTCATCCCAGGAATTTATTAAATAGTCGTGGTGGCCGAGTAATAGTCGTGGTGGCCGAGTGGTTGAAGCACTTGCCTTCCGTACAGGAGGTCGCGGGTTCAAAACCGGCCGGCTTGTACCTCTAAATCTTAATATGAAAAAGATTTATGTGCAATTTTTCACAACACTACTGGCTAAAAACGGTGAAGGAAAACATCGTGAGGAAACCTGCATATCGGAAAAGGGTTCAAAAAATCCTTTGAAGATATGTGAAGTCCCCAATCCGCACTAGGCAAGCGTGGTGGACTATGCTTAACCCCTCTTCGGAGGACACCTGAGCTCAGCAGTGGGCAGTAATGGGTTGTTACAGTACAGTAGAGTACAGTGTCCTAAGACTATGCGACATGAATGGGAAGTACTAAAGCGAATGGTGAAACTTTTTGATAAGGTTGTTTAGCGGTATTATGTTTATTGTTATTTAGTAATAAAATACAGGGTGGAGATTCTTCCGATTTTGCTCGTTTGATTTTCAGACAAATAGAACAATTTATGTAAAAAAAGCAGGAACAACAAATTTTGATATAGTGCGGCGTTTTTGAAAGAGCGGCAGTTTTAGAATACATTTATGGAAATTTTATGTGCTTTCTCTCTATTCCACTAGTGAAGTATGAGATAATTCTTAAGATAAATCTATTGAACGATCCCTTTGTTTCTTGTTCGATTGGAAAGTCCCCGAATATAATCGATAATAAATTACTAATCGATTTGTTCTAGAAAGTTCTCGTTTTTGGCGCTAAACTTTACACATTGCTAAATTAATTGTGATGGTTATAAAACTTTTACTTATTTCACTATATAAATTTCTATCGTAGTTCAAAAATTCTTGTCTAACAATAATATGCCATGCTCAAGTCACATACGAAATCTCTGTTTGGGCTCCCCTACTATATACCTATATTATTTAGAAAAAAATACAATTGGATTGTGCAAGATGCAAGTATTTAAATTAAGAATACAAAATTAACTTTAACATAATTTTAAACATCAAATTACGAATGGAATCTTCGTACAACGATAATTTTTGAAAATCTTGTTCAAACCTAAAGATAGAAAATGCAATAATCCAAAAACTTACACTTAAACTACTACTAACCCTTAAACTGTCTTTTGTTAATTATCACAAGATTTCGATGATAAAACAATTTGAACAATTCACTAATTCTGTCATATGTGACGCAGACAAAGTTGAGCAGGTCCACTTACGTCATTTATGGATGTAGCAAAAAAATCAAATATGTCGAATACAGCCTCAAAGATATTGCTATAAATCCAACAACTTATGTAATAAGCTTTCTCTGTTCTTAATATTGTAAATATGTGGGTTCAACGATCCACCGGCCAGTGGTCACGGCCGAAACTGACCGAGTGAAAGTGACTTTGACCGTCGCTATGGTGAAATGATCAAATATTTGAACACAGAACGCAGGTTGATGTAATCTGTATTTTATGTCTGTGCTGTTAGTGTAATCTGTGGCAGGTAAAATGGCGGGAATTTTTAGTGGTAAAATTAAAAGTATAGGTTAGGTTACAGCTTTAGCACGCTTTCAAAAATTAACTTAAACTAAACTAGCTGATCCTCGCAACTTCGTCTGCGTCAAAAACTGGTTCAGGCAGCACTGTCAGATTTTAATAAGACCTACACACCTGTAGTACATCATTCTGTTTTATGATCAATAGTTTTCACAGCGCACGCGATGTAAGAAAGTTTTTGGGTTGCTTTTTCACACCCTGGCTTCCATTATTAAAGTTTTAGTACGGATCTCATCTTTTTAAAACTAAATAGGGCCTATATCACTCAGGGATAGCGTAGCTTTCCAACGGTGAAAGAATTTTTCAAATCGGTGCAGTAGTTTCGGAGACTATTGGAGACAAAAATTCAAACCTTTCCTCTTTATGAGATTTATTTATTTACCGAAATGAATGCTTCATCTACCTCTGCTCTGCAAGTGGGAAGTACACAGATAAAATAATATAAGGTCTATGGCCCATCTCTTCTACGTCAATTAAGAATGACCTCCCAACCCACAAAGACAGCCTACAGACACCTTACATACATCATTAAATTTTGATTACACTCTTTACAAGTACATAAAATACAATAGGTATAATTCCGCTATGACCTGTCGTTCTTCAAATGAAACTTGAAGTCGGAATCATTAAAATCTTGCTTTCCAACTTTTCTAACAAGTTTTAAACTTTGACAAACTGATGGTAAAATCAACTTGAAGCTTGAAGTTATTGCAGTACTGAGGAAAGGTTAAACGATCTACCAGCAATCGACTATAGCTTTTGAATAAATTCTTATTTCGACAAGTAAATGTAAAGAATAGACGGAGAGTCATCTTTAAAACAGAATCCCTAAATAGTGTAGAACAGTTCATAAACATATTCAAACACTCGCGGTTTTCTATGATATTTCCATAAATATCGAGACAACTCAATTAATTAAATATCGTGCTAAGAACCCGTTCAAAATGCATGAAAGTTCATAAACCTTCTAGCGCTAGTATAGACAAAGAAAATTTAATTTGTTGATTGGTACAGAACTCTAATTTACTTGAAAATAATATGAAGAATGAACCTTCCTCGATAACATTTCAATAATTTTTCAAATAAGATTAGCGTTTGCTAAGATTGACGCGTTCTCAATTTTTAGTTTCATATTCAGTACTCCTAACATGATTTAAAGAACGAAACAAACCATTTATCCCTTTGGCCATCATACTACTTTCTCTACCAAGACCATAAGTTCCCCACACACGCTACATCCCAATTAACTTGTAACCATAACAGCATTTACATCATGCGTTCGTCTACCATGTTGAAATAGCTCGATATAATCCAACAATGAACGAATATGACATAACAAAGCTTAGTAAATCCGGTAAGTCGTGGGAGGGCTCTCAAGGTTGCCGTTACCATTGTCTGGGTTTCGTAATAAATGGTTCGTGTTGGATATCTTTGTCTACTGTAGTTATAGTGGCCGAGTGGTTGAAATAGGGTTCAAACCAGTCGGCTTGTATCTCTAAATCTTGATTTTTAAAAACTTATTAGCAATTTATCACAACACTGGCTGACGGTGAAGAAAGACGTCGTGAGGAAACCGACATGTTGGGAAAGGACTCTAAAACCCTTCGAAGATATGTGAAGTCCCCATTTGGACGTCGCGAGCGTCGTGAACTATGCTAAATACCTCACGTCTCCCGTGAAGTACAGTACAGTAAATGTAATCTTAGGAAATCCAGGAAACACTAAGCCAGTGTATTAATAGATCCATCCATTCGGTGTTGACTGTGACTTCCTTCTTTGACCCTTAATATACCTACTCAGTATCGTCTATTCATCATTGAAATAATTTTTCAAATCGTACCAGCCGTTCCTGAGATTAGCGCGTTTAAACTCTTTGGCTTTATATATTAGTAGAGATATCTCTCTCTCTATATAGGTCTTTCTTATCTCGGAAGTGTAAATGTCACAGTTACATGATGAAATTACCATAAAACATGATGATATATTCAGTTCAAGTACAATACTTATGTCATGTTTTTCCGATTGTGTCACAATGGTTCTGTGAACTGAATTTATAAACAGTAACGCTAAACTTATGTTGTTCGAGGAGAGAGGATAGTCGGGGAGTTTATGACGCTAAATAAGGATTTACTAGGGGTAATCATTCATCTAATATTATATTACTAGATACAAAAAAAGTACAAAATAGTAACTTCAAACAGATGACCTACACAAAATATGCAAGTGTTGGAGGAAACGCCTTAACCGTCTATAAAAACAATTAAAATCATAAGTGACAGGGTATCCATGTCAAACTTTGAAGTGTAATTTCAAAAAAATATATCATCAATGTTACACAACACATGCGGCTCCATTTCACATGCAGTATTTTTAAATCCTGACTAACTTAGAGCTGTACTCAGCTCTCTGAAATCTTTTTAAAAACTATCACATCCAATCCACTTGAGTAAATCGCGAAAATGTGTTTTAGACTCCTGTACTATTTCATAGATAACGAATCTTGTCGTGAGAAAATTGTAAAGGTTAGTAAGATTATACTAGAGTCTTTTGTTTTATTATTACATAGTATAAATAGTAAAAAACGAATACTTATTTTCGTAGAGTTTTAAAGCCATTCTCCATTGGTCCGTTTTGAAGGTTTCCTTGCGATGTTTTACACTGGTGTTGTGACAAACAAACTTACATTTACATTTAGATATTATTAGGGACTCTATTAGTATGTTAAGAGATAAAGTAGGTTCCGAACTAGTTGAACACCGGTGTCCCTTTCCAAGCGTTCTCAAGGTTTTTAATTGCAAAATGAAAAGGTCGTATGTTAAATACAAAGGTATTTAGACTTTATTTAGTTAAAGTTACAGTTTATTTTTGTGTATTTATTATTTAAGGTTTATTATGATAACAGATATTAAATGTGCCCTTTGAATAGATAAGTTTAAGACTAAATACCTACACTATTTAAAATGTATGCACCTTTTATATACCAGTTTTGAATGTGTATAACTTTTATATTGGAATTTTCTATACTAATATTATAAAGCTGCAGAGTTTGTTTGTTTGATTGAACGCGCTAATCTCAAGAACTATTGTTCCGATTTGAAAAATTCTTTCACTGTTGGAAAGTCCATTTATCGAGGAAGGCTATAGGCTATGTTGTATCCCTCTGTAACGTAGACGAAGTTGCGTGGGTCATGTAGTTTGTTATAAAATTACTACTGTATAATATAAAGATTTCTAAGACAGGAAACGAGGTTTAAAAAAGATCCTGTATGGGTAGGTGATAGATAACGGCCCCTCATTGCCCTGGCATTGCAGACGTTCATGAGCGACGGTGACCGCTTACCATCAGATGGGCCGTAGGCTCGGTATCTATATTGCAATAAAAAAATATATATTACGAAGAATCGTTCTAAAAGCGTTTTCAACATAAAAATATACACGTGGTTCATAACCAAGGGCTATTTATAAGGGATTTTTACTAATAAGATACACTATCTTTTATCTTAATTATAATCGATTTTAGAAATCAAATCATTAATTATGCTAAACAGCTGTCGTTTTACCATAAAATCGCGATGTCTGACAAGGAAAGTGAAATATAGCTTGAAAATTAATTTCATTTGATTATCATGGGAGACTTTCACTCTTAGTTTTCGGAACTTATTAAATGTAACTTGATCACATTTAATGCCACTATTAATATTGTCACGTAATTTCGTCTGCGTCAGATAACGAAATATTTTTTAATTTTTTAACAATTTTCGAAGTTATAGATAAGAGTTGTTCGCGAGAAGGTCATATTATCGTGATTAAAAGAAACTGGAAAAATCTGTGTAATAAATAGTGGAATAAATATTTGTACCAACAGCTTTAATAAAGTGTGATTATGAATTACTTTTTTCGAATTTAGATTTACGACCCCGTTTTTCTATCCTCGTTCGCGTAGCCATTTTGGAAAATAAGAAATGACTCTTAACACATACCATTTTTTTTTTCGACTCATTTCACGGGAAAATAAAGTTTACATATACTCATAGATCTAACTGCACACGATAAACAGAAGTATTCTAAACATTCTTGGAAAGTGAAACTACAGGATACATGGCGCTTGAGCAACTCCCAATACAGGGGCGGACTCAGATCATCAGGTTCATCAGAGATGATTCCTTTATTCCTTTTACCACCACACCACACGTCGCTGCGTTCATTCACGCACGGTCCGCTCCAAAAGATCTCCTTACCTTGTACCATCCCAATTTGGAAAGGTTCAAGAGTTTCCGGTGCACTATGAAATTAAATGAAAATTTATAGAATTGATAATTCTTAAGCCAAAAACATTAAACATTGGTCCCCGCACTTGAAAACACGTGTGTAGCGGATGACCTGTAATTGACTATGATATGGCTCTCTTTCTAAACGACGTTTAAGAAAAGTCCTGTATAGTGATGACTAATGGTCCTCCAACGTTGCAAAGGGCTATGAAAACCAGTAAGTGGTTACCGTCGCTGATTGATCTCTTCAAGGCCATGGCGATATAAACGGCGTGTGGTGTGATAGTAAAAGAGAGATGACGAAATCATCTCAAAGAGTTCCTTAGAGCATTCTTCGTGGACGAAACGATACAAAATGCACAGAGGACTGAAATCTCTCTGTACAGTTAGAGGTGTTGATGGACAAGGTTATCGATCAACACGTAATATGTAGGGTATTTTAATATTAATTTCCGTTTCCTGCGTTCCACCCTGCACTCAGTCGAAGACAAGTCCATATTAAGTTGATCGCTTGACTAGACACCTGATACTCTCGTTTCCGGTAAAACTACATAAAAACATATACAGAAAAATATACTTAGATATATTGAGGTCAGTATTAAGAGACACTCGTACTTTGAAGATGGCGCAGGTATTTTAAAAACTCTATATTAACTTGCACTGGATGTTACTATGTAAGTTCGGGTGGAATCTTGAAAGTTTAATTTGACCAATTTCTAGGTTTCCGATTGGGTTTAAATTTCATATCGTATGATAATGCTATAATATAGTACCATGGAGCTGATCTGATGGAGTCTAGGCTATAAGAACTCCTGTACCTACTAAACAACCGCACATAGTTACATCCAGGTAAGTTAAAATCTTTTAATATTACTAAAGGCAATGAACTTCGATGAATGTTAAGTAATAAATAAAAATAGGTTAAATTTGAATAGTAAATAAAAAGTGAAACGATGGGAAGAGTGGTTAGGAACCGGTTTATATAACCAGTTGACGGTTGCAGCCGAATGACAAATAAAACCAATTTTATTAGATCCTTTTGCTAGGTTTTACTTCAATGCTTGTTTGGCGTATCTTCACAGAAAGTATGTAAAATTAGATATCTTCGTATGTTATTTATATACCTACTAGATGACCCGCGCAACTTCGTCTGCGTTACAAAGGGGTTCAAAAATTGTAGCCTATATAGGCACGCGCCGCCCGGCGCAAACAACTACGACCCTGCATTTTAAATTTGTAGTATCTTCGGTAATATTCACTTAAATTACATGCTGTAAAAAGCATATTGATCTATAATAAATGCACAATTTATTTAAGGTACTTAATTGGATAAGGATTAATAATGCTGTATTGTTTAAAATCACTTCGTAAATAACCATTTTTTAGTAAAGAATAAAAATGGTTATTCTGGGTTATCCCTAAGAGATAGACATATACCATCGCGGACTTTTTTGTTGAACTTTTTAAGGTGAACAATACTGTAGTACATTATTTTGGTCTATCTCGTAGGGTTCAGCCAGCGTTTGCAATATAAGACGAAATATAAGACGAAAAACGTGCTTATTTACGACATCACATTAGAAATCTTTAAATTTATTAGTGTTTCTCTACTATATTATGCATTTATTATACATACAAACCTTTCCTAAGAATCACTCTATCTATTAAAAAAAACCGCATCAAAATCAGTTGCGTAGTTTTAAAGATCTAAGCATACATACAGACATACAGCGAAAGCGACTTTGTTTTATACTATGTATTGATTAGTTAGTAACTCGTCCAAATTTTTTACAGGAATTAAAGTTTAAGTAATAAATCAAAAAAATCGCCTAATAAATGTAGATACGCCAAACAAGCATTAAAGCGACGTATAGCGACATCTATGCTGAGTTTCAGTGCATTTTGAAATGACAAACTACTATTACAAACAGTTACTTAAGTCATTAAAAATGTAGTTTTAGTACTTACTTATCCGATTTCAAAATAGAGAATTTCAAAACTAGAAACTGCATTTAGCCAGATTATCCAGTCATACAGGATTCTTGAAAACTAGTGTCTGCGGAATTAATGTTGAAATACTACATGTAACAACTAGGCAAGGATGGCATCATATAACCTACTTTTTAAGGATTACATTAAATAATTTAATTTAAAGATTTATTTTAATACTAGATGACCCCCGCAACTTCGACTGCGTCACAAAGGGGTTCAAACAGTAATCGCAATGTTGTTATTTGCGCGACTCGCGTTGGGTATATTTTTTTGCGTTTTATACTCGTCATTACTTCTCAACGAAAAGTCCGAATGGAATAAAACAAAAAGTAATTTACTTCTACATTAATAATCTTGATAACATAATACTTAATTTGGATAAGGATTAATATAACGATACTATTTTAACGATTTTTATCTTCGGACGATTATTATTTTTTCGTGAACATAAAAGCGGTTATTGTGACAAAACTATGATAGTTAGATATATGCTCTCGCGAACTTTTTTTTAGATCTTCCTATGACCTTTAAGATCCTGGATATTAGGTACAAATGAAACGAGCACAAAAACGATGAGTCTATCTTATTTAGTACAGAAGATCCTACAGCCTTCCGAAACCACTTCTATGGTACCATATTATTGCATTGTCACGCGATAAACATTTGCGTACTAAATGTCAGCTCAATGGGAAATTGTGAAGTTGGTAAAATTAAAGAAACGACGAACAAACGTCATGTTTTCAAAATTACATTAAAACAAAGGAAAAGTTATCTTCTCTGTCGCTTAAGATTTAGCTTGTTTTAAACTAAATTCTCTTTAATACGTTTTGTAAAACACTTGATGTTTGTATTGACTTTGTAAGTAATTTTGGAGACACTATTTTGTACTGTTTCGTTCGGTACAGTGTACTGTACTGTACTGTACTGTACCAACCCATTACTGCCCACTGTTGGGCTCAGGTCTCCTCAGAAGAGGGATTAGGCATAGTCCACCACGCTTGCCCAGTGCGGATTGGGGACTACACATATCTTCAAAGGATTTTTAGAATCCTTTTCCGACATGCAGGTTTCCTCACGATGTTTTCCTTCACCGTTTTTAGCCAGTGGTGTTGTGAAAAATTGCACATAAATCTTTTAAGAGGTACAAGCCGGCCGGATATGAACCCGCGGTACAGTGTATCTAGTGATATTACATTGAAGATTTTTACAAGCACAAAAGTCAATGGAACTAGATAAAAAAACACTATAGCTACCATCTTTTGTCGTTGTTAAAAGAACAATGTCACTACTTCCTAGTTATAAAACAATACACGTTACGCCACTTTATCTGATAGACCACATATGTCATTATTTTCGCTAAATCTAAAATGCATTGGAACTTCCTCACATATTCTCTAACCATGAAATTACAAAATTAACCTTAAGTACATGTTCTTAAAGTTCATTTTTCTTTAAATAACGTTATAAATTTTCTATAGTATTAATCTTATTGCAAAATATTTCTTATTTGTATGTAATAAAGTCGAAAGTGCAAAATAATTGTTGTTAAACAGAGCATGATGTCGAATTGTGTTCTGATGATATTTTTTACATTAAGAACATCAATTTTATACAATTCATGTCTTAGATCTACTTTTATATACTTCCTAGTAAATCCAGTGCTTCCTTACATATTTAATAACATGAAGATATTGCAGTTTCATGTAAAAATATTGCAAATTCATGTAAAATACTGCAATTTCATGTAAATTTTGACATAAATATTGCTGATTTTACTGCAACTTTGTTTTTATGACCAAGTGCTCTGGTTTTCATATTTTAATGGGATTTCACAATGACCGCACTTTCAAACATAAAACAATTAACAACAAAATTGGTTCAATCTGAAAAAGGATTTCAGTAACAAACAACCGAATAAATAATTACAACCGAATTAAACATTTTCTTATTGAAAATTAGTGAAATAGAAGTACTTTTTCGTTATAAAATCGGTTAAAAATATGTGTTTTACGAATCGATTGTAAACCATTATAATTTGTAACAATGAGTCATTTGTCATACTTCGCATTGTGTGAGCGAAGTGCTGGCTATCTGAGCTTGTATGACAATTTATGACATACTGCAGAAACTGTTACCATCCGCACTGACTGTTGACTGTAAACAAACTGGTGAACATGAAATCTTAAAAATATTCAACAAAATGGTGAAAGGTTTTTCTTAATTTTCATGAAATTACGACAACAGTGCATCGATAGGGAGCTGGTAGGAACGTATTGATGCGATACTTGCTCTTCTGATAAATTTAGAACCAAATGCAGAGCAACATATTTTTTTAAAAATATGACTATATGGTCCAAGAGCTACTGGCAAATTTTATTCCGAGTTGGGGTATAGCAATAGAACTATGTACAAAGTTTTCAGATTGCCTCAAACGCCTGCTCAAATTTGCAACTAGCTCTTGGGCTAATAGTATGGCACGCTAATACAAAAGTCAAGAGCAATAATGTCATATTATCTGTACCAGGCTGCTGGTTGAAAAATTCTTCAATTTAAAAAGTTTTTTTACTAGTAATTATCTACAAAAGCGCATTTTTAGTTTAAATCCTTGTAAGTCTAAATTTTTATCTTGACTAATAATTTGAAGCTTGTCCAAATCCACCTACATACCCGGAACGTCCAACCGAGGTACCTACATAAATAATTATGTAAAGACGCTAGAACATGTTTCGTTTATACGAGATGGCTAGTCGCGCGTGTCGTATGCAAATTGATTCGTTGCTTCATTTACTAAACTGTTACTGTACTGTGATCTCTAACACGTGGGCTTTCTACGCACCGTGGTAGCAATAAGTAATAAGTTATGCTGTTTTAAAAACGAACGTTAAGTGGCGTATCTACGTAAGCTTTAAAAGTTATTTGAAAGTAACAAAAAATAATAATACGGTTAAAAATAATAATTAGATTTAAAACTAGTTCCAATTTATTTAAATCGTAATTGCATGAAAAATCAATTTTAATTTTCGATTTTAAAAATTCAGCTTGTGTTAACGCCATCTGTTGTCGAGTAGCGGAACTAATTTGACTAAAAAACAAAACTTAATCAAATTCAATAACCGATTTGAAAATCATTATTTTACCGCAAAATAAATGGATGAAGAGTGATATTTTTCTCGATGTCGCTTCGCAAAGTGAAAGTCGGTGGTCTTGTAACGTTTTCACCTTTTAAAAGGAAAAGTCTGACGGCAACCGAGCCTATTTGAGCTCGAGTGTTAATATTTGTTTTAAACGGAAGAAATATACCATTATGTTAATGATAATTGCTTCGAAAAGAACAAGTTTTGTTGAGTGAACGCTTGTTTGATCAACATTTCCAATTTTTACGTAATAGTTACCAATTTTAGGCATTTGATCTACAAAGAAAATTTGAATAGAAATTCTGATTTTGTTGACTATTTTTGGAATATTATCTGTGATTTATGTAGTTTACATAATTATATTCTTAGATAACTAAATACTTTTCTTTGTGGAGCAATCTAATATACATAATACAAGCACAGATTAACATAACGATACGTAAATATTAAAGTAAAGTTTTATGAAGAAATCTGCTCTAAATTAATTTGGTAGATCATAACAGTGTCTCACAAAACTGGCTGAAAACGAAGGAAAACTTCGTGAGGAAACTTGCATATTGGAAAAGTATTTTAAAAATAATCCTTCGAAGACATGTGAAGTCACCAATCTGCATTGGACAAGCGTGGTGGACTATACATGATCCCTCTACTGAGGAGACCTGACCAGCAGTGGCCAGTAATGGGTTGTTACAGTACAAAGAACTCTACTCCCGGACATTCTAAACATTCATGTAACTGTAAAAGATTTTTTCCGCGCATAGAAAATACTAGAATTTTACATAATAATAATTGGTTATTATGTTGTTTTTCCTAGTTACGGTTTCTTTACTTATATAAAATCTTACGTAGGAGTTAGGTCACATAATGGACTTTCAATGGTTGTCTAATGCCTATGTTTATAGTAAAACAATGTATACTTATTATATTTATAGTATTAAATTCCTCCTCCTTTTTTCAAATCGGTTAAAACCTCAGATTAACGCGACTCTTAGTAGACTTGCGCAACGACGTTTATGGGAATTCAAAAAAATAAAGTCTTACGGAATATTTATACAGGGTGTAATATTTTGACAAAGTAATCAAAAGAATGGAAACAGAAAATTTCGTTCAAAGGAAACATTCCTTCCTGTGATTTTTTTAGGCAAAAACTTTTTCAAAAATGAGACATACCTACTTTTCGAGAACATTGAAAAATTCCATCCTGTAGGTATATAGTTTTATTGAATGTTATTTCTACAAACCTACACTTCAGTGATGGTATGTTACCATTCGTCGCCTCAGTGCTTGTTTGGCCAATCTGCACTTGAGCAAATTTTACAGAAGAAAGCAAACAAGCACGGAATTTTCGTTAAGTGCCGTGTTGAGAAAAAGATTGAAATGAGATTTTTATTGTTTTAGAATTGAATATTTTAAAAAATATTATACCAGTCGAATGGAAATTTTATTCTTTATAATACTGCATTAAAAAGTCATTTTCGTAAAAAATGTCAGATTGGCCAAACAAGCACTGAGACGACGCATTGCCGATCATACAGGTTCTTCTAAAAACAATTACAATTTAAATAATCTTAAGGCAACAAGCAAATTGCCACGTCAATTAAAAAACTACATTGCGTTAAAGTTTCAAAATAAATGACCCTATTGTTTCGTCATCCTATTGTCTAAATTGACCATAGTAAATAGTTGATGTGATAAGCACGAAGTCCACACACGGGGCCAAGGACTGATATGACCATTAATTTATTTTGAAATGGTAGGCCTATTTGTTACTACATTTATTTGCTACTTATGCAAAGAGGTCATCTGGGTGTAGCTACTCATTAATCTCCAGCAACTAGGGTCAACCTGTGTTGCCAGTGGTGTGAATTATCAATACCGTCCTCCATATCCTTTTTAACATCTTATTGTAGTAGAAAACCAAACTCAAAATATTCACGATGTTATTCTTTCTATTCCAGATGGCGCACAAAAACGCGCTCCGCCACGCCTGCTTCATCGCAATCCTGGCGCTCACAACAGCCGACAAAAACAACGGAAGATGGTCGCGACAGATCAGCTCTTACACTGCAGATATCAGCGACTGGGTTCCCCTTTCAGGACCAGTGGAGAGAGAAGCAGAATCAGCACCAACGAAGAGACAAGCCATAGCTGAACCGAGGATCTTGACTGAGCCCTTAATACGACCAACGGCGTTTGGACAAGATCCGTTTCCTCAAAGAAATTTCTACAACTCACCGGTCAACAGACAGCCTCTGTATTTGCAGTCGGTGCCAGCTGTACCATCAGCTCCACAGAATTTCTTGACAGAACAGAGCTTTGGTCAGGCGATAAAGTTCGGTTTGGCTCAACCAACCTTCCCTCTAGGTCAGGGCTACGTTTCGCCCCAACTCAGTTTTGAATCTGTACCGCAAGTCAATCCGAGACCTCAAGCCTTACCGCCCAGCCCTATCAACTTCCCTAAACCTGCACCAGCGCCACAGATCAATACTTATGTCACTCATCCGCCTAAGTCTCAAGCTCCGCCCAAATTCGTTGATGGTTACCGCGCAGAAGACCAGAACCAGAAACCACAATCGCTACAAAAGATAAAATTCGAAAATACGGACAAGACCAGGACGGAACAACCTCAAAACGGACAGAAATTGGAAAGAGAAGAAGTACAACTTTTGTATGTACCAGTAGAATCATTGAATAGAGGACAGTTTAATTTCAGGAGCCCAATAACATCACCACAGATCATGGGCAGCGATATCTACACTCAAAATTTGCCTAAACCAGGACAAAACGTACCAGCCTTTGCAAACTTCCCGAGGCCAACACCGAAGTCAGAAATATATCCTGAACAAACTTACTTCTCGAACTACAACCCTCAATTTAAAGCACAAACCGTAGAAGTTCCTAAATATTCAACTATATCTTCTCCGTTCCCTACTGCTGCGCCCACGACACCGAAACCCAAGAAACTGAAGCCACACCAACCTCCTCTAGCTATATTCTTGACTCAAGAAACAGGGAAGACTGGACAGATGAAAGTGGGCGATGTATTATCATCATTGAAAACTGCATCAACTATTGCAGTACTAGATTCTGTCAATCCTGTGAACGCTCCAAAGGTCTTCATTGGACCATCAACTCTAACTCCTCCTGAACACTATGTGAAATTTGAATTGCCATACCTGTCAAATATAGAGAATAGTGACAAGAAACTTAAACAGCTTCCGTTCTTCGTTGCTCCTTTAAGTTACAATACTCCTCTAGGTTTTGCTAAAATTCCTTTCCCGTCACCCCACGTGGGTTCCGTTGTGATAAACTCTCAGATTAAAGAGCCTTCAACAACTGCCTCAAATATTGTTCCTCAATCTTACTACACAACAGCTCCACCACGAAAGGAGCAAAGGCCAGTAACTCAAAAACCAGTTACTCAAAAGCCAACAGTCAGCATTTACAGCACTGCAGCTCCAAGACCAAACAATAACTTCCAAACCAACTACTATTCGTTTGAACCACAAATGGTTTCGTCCATAAAACCACAAAAGCAAGAAGTGGTGACTTCACCGCCGAAGCGACCAAACTACTTTTTGAATAATGCTCAGCCTCAATATAACCAATTTGTGAAATTCCCCGAAAACAACTTGAGGAGTCAGGACTCTTATAGGATACCTACACAGGCCCAACCCACTACAACCACACAAAGACCCACCACCACTGTTAGAACCACCACAACAACCAAACCATCCAATTACAATGACCAATTTCTGGAAACTCACAACCCATATTCTATAAACCAAGCTTTCCACTTCAGTACTCCATTGGACTACCATAACTACTTTGAGGATGTGAAAGAACCTTCATCTACCCCTGGTCCTCAAGACTTCAGGATTTCATCCACCCTAAACCCGTTGAGTGCTACCACTCAGCAACCAGAAGTGGTAACTGAAAGACAGTACCAACAGCAATCCTCTCCTAACTACCAGAATTATAACCCTGAAATCCAATATCAATCTGAAGTGCAGAACTCTCGATACCAATTCAACAACAATGCTAACGACTTTTTACCGAAAATCGAGCAAAATCAAGATCAACTAGTATCCCAGAAGCAACAAACTTATGAAACTTCAGCTCAAAAAGAAAAATCAACAGATTACACCAACACACAATCACAAATACCTGAAGAATATCCCACAGAAATAGCCAATCAAGCAACATCTGAAGGCGATACTAAAACTTACGAATATAATCAATACGAAACAGTCAACCAAAATGAAGTTACAACAACTACAACCACTACAGAGGCTTCCACAAGAAGAAACCTTCTCAGGACTAGAGGACGACCAAAATACACCACCACACCACGATCAGACTCTTACGAATCTACGACCAGATACGTGGTCACGCGCAGACCTTTACGCGAACGTAAACCATTACCAACCAGAAACAGATATGAACCAAACCGATTAACTACTGAAAAACCAAAAACTTCAACTGACTCCAATGAAAGTACCACCAGGGCTATTCGCACTAGAACACGAGGAAGGATCCAATACAGACCGACCACTGCTGATTATTACGATAAAAAATCAAAAGGCAGCACCAAAGAACAGGATTTGGCCTATCAAAGAGACGTTCTACATCAGAACTACCCAGTGACATTAATGGAAAGAACCAGTACTGCTGATATTGAAGCCATTACCGAACCCACTAGAGCCGAACAGACAATGGAAATGGTTGATTCGGAAAACTCGTATACTAACGAAAGAGCCACGTTCAGTCAATCTGAACCAACAGATGTAAAGATTATGAAGGAAGATATTTATATACCAAAATATACTTCAAGAGATGAAGACGAGACACCTTATGTGCCGTCTACTCGAAAAGAAGAACAGTACTACCCTTCTGGTAGTTCCGCTCCAGAACAAGAACAATACTTGCAGACAATGTTAGAAAAAGAGGACTACTCCCGGGAAACTACGCCTGCCAACGCTGAGAAATCTGAATCAAACGCTGGCATTAGCGGATTAGTCAACTTCGATGATAGCTTACCAGCTTACTCAATCAATGATGCACTCTCCGGCGATACGTTGGAAGATCCAACTACACCACCAGATACAGAAGAAACTGAAGCAGTGAAATATAAACAAAACAGTCAAGAAAATGATGAAGATGATTCAACTTCAACTACACAGGCGTATAATAGAATCCGAGTGCGTCCAGGAGGCATCAGGCAGTATCAACAAGCCACCACGGAATCATCCAGAGTCAAACCTGAAAGGAGACGACCACAGGGCGTAACTTATAGACCAGCTTACGACAGGAGAAGAACTACAATGCGAATTGATGAAATAGAAGCAGACTTAAAAACAAAACAAGTTCACTCGCGGCCAGAAGCTGAGGACTATAAACATCCAGTTTACAAACCTGAGCCTTCGACAGAACCAGTCAACACTCAAGAAGAAACAACTACCAAGAGAGGACATTTCAGGAGAAGACGTCCTAATTACACGACTTCCACTACTGAGTCATCAGTGACCCGAAAGACGTATGATATTAAGAATCGGTTCAGGGGAAGAAGGCCAGCGGACAAGACTACTGAGAAAACAGAACAGACGGAACCCACTGTTGCTACCACTAGGAGTCCACTTTACACTCGCTACAGTCCTAGACCCAAACTATCCGAAAGATACAATAAGAAACCTGAATCAGAAGAAGAGGTTGAGGACCAAGATCCTAACTTTTCTATAAATAGACCATATTACGCCGAGCCGGACGCCAGTTTCTGGTCTCCAAAGATCTCAAGCGAATCTTTCAAACCTTTCAACCCTAACGACATAGCTGATGACAAAAAAGCAGCCACGACCGAAAGGAGATCAGATAGAGAATCAGACATGGACATAATAACTGTTGGAAGTGACTACGATGATATTTTAATATCTGTAACACCTGCTTACAATAACAGGAACAGTAAAAACATACCCGAAATCCCGCCCACACTGGAAGCACTAGTTGAACAGAGTAAAGTGACTAAACCTGATTCAGCGGAATCCATGTCGACTTTTGAGAGTATGTTAGAAGAAGTAATGAAGAGTTTGGAGGAGCAGGATCAAGATGAATACTCGACTAAAGTAATGAAACACAAGGGTGGTGAAATCGGAGAAATACCACCGGAAACCAGTTCGACTGCTGAAACCTTGAAACCTACGACTGCTGCTGTCGAAGAAACGACGACCGTGACTTCTACTGAAGCTGAAACCGCTAGTGAGGTGAGTTTTTTTTTTTAATAAACTTTATACGAAAAAAATTAAACTTCGAATGTGTTTTATGACAAAGCGATTCTATTTAAATCTATAGTTTTCTCGCAAAGCGTTCCTAAGCATTTTTTATCACTACAAAAAATACTGCAAATAAATAGCTTGGGCGACAATTAACAATTTATTTCTCGTTACAGGAAGTACAAGAACAGAAATCTCGTCGTCGTGGCTTCTGGAAGAAAGTTAAAGTTCGTCCAGTTACTGACCAGATAGACGTCGCCGAATCTCAATACTACAGCAACACAGTCAACCGTCTCGGACAACCAATCAACGCAAAGAAAAACCACGAAAAAACCGACAAAAAGATTGCAGTAACAACTTACAAACCACAATTCCAGTTCATCAAAGATTTGTTTGAAAGCGATGAAAATGGTTTCCTACACGATGTTTTCCCAACGGTAGACATAAACAAAATCAAACCAGTAGAGGAAAAAGAACAAGTCGCTTCAACAGAAAAATCTTTCGTTAACCCTGGAGATTTAGATCTGGGCACAGGATCTCCAGACCCAACAATGGATGATCTCTATCTCACAACTACAGAAGCAACTAAAGTAGATAGATCAGACGGTTTCAGTTTCATGGACTACCTCTTCGGTGTTACGTCACAAGACAACGAAAAAGCAAACATAACCACCAAAGCTGAAATAGAAATAACCACCGAAACCAAACCTAGAGCGGTTACAACCGAAACTACTTACATACCCGACGAGATAACAACGGAGAGTGACTCCTTGGTCCCGAAAAAAGATTTTGACGTTTCACCAACTTCGGAAACGTCAGCTGTCAAAATTGAAACGTCATCTGTCTCTTCATTCATGGATCCTTCCAATGTTGTCAGCACATCGATGACAACGCAAATATCCCACGAAACCGAAATTTGTTTTAGGGGCAAATGTATCAAAACTAGTAGAGACCTTTCATAGTGACTAAACATTTTTTTAACAATATTTGTAAATAACTTGGTTGAACTTGGCTTCTAGGCCAGTATGTCTTTTTAATTCTGATTAAAATGATTCATAATATTGGACTTTAGTTACATAAAATAGTGAATTTTTTAAATGTAATATGCTAAAAAATCCTCAATCTTGATTAAATGTACTTTTATTTTAAGTAACTTCGGTGAAATCTTGTAAATAGTGCTAAACTCTTTACTCGATTCCACCAAAATAAATAATTATAATTAATTAATATTTTATACTTTTATATGTTTGTGGCCACATCACATAAGAGTAACTTTTATACGTCTTTTAGATAATATAAGATTTTTTAATTTGTAAATACTTAGACTGATTGTAATTAACATAGATATTTAATCTTAACAATTAATTTTGACACTTATTTATTTTATTATATTATGTATACTGATTTTTATAGAAATTTACCTCACTTTATTCGAATATAAGATTATATAGGATGTCCACCATAATCTAAAATGTGGATGTCATAAAACCTACTGTAAATGGTTTTTAAATATAAAAATAATTAAAATGTGTGACAGTTTTATTTCAATTATCAACCCCAAGTAATCAAATCATCGTAATAAAATTTACTTTTAAATTAAAAGATATTTTTTCCATCTTCACATAACCATCCACTTTTCTCGTACTTGTCGCCATCTGGTATCAAAATATTTTGTTACGTTGAAATGTGGTTTGAAGAATCTTAAACGAAGCCTAAATGTGACAGAGCTCTTTAACTACTTAAAATTAAGATTTAATTAAGCCCTAAATCGACTACTGAAAGCTCCAAGTTGGCAAATTTCTCTAATAGCGTCATTTATTGTTGAGTAGGTGTATCAAATCTAGAGTATTATTTAATGTCATTGGTAATTTTAACGCTAAGTAAAAATATTATCTTAAAAAGAAAAGGATATGAATCGAATTGAATATAAAATATTAATTCTTTTAATTTCTAACTGTTCTAAGTAAAACCAAGTAAAAACTATAATAATTGAATCCATTGCCATTTCATTAAAAAAATCACCGTAATGTCAATCTGTCACATGAAATGGTTGTCATTGCTTAGGGATGTGGCACTACCTACAATGAGAAATCGAAATGTATCGATACTTTCAAAATGCTGAAAATCGATTCACAAATTTGGAAAAAAAATGATTTTTTCACAAAAAATATCTCTGGGTGTTGTTCTATTTCTAAGCATATAATTTACGATGTTTTTATTACCATCATTAGAGGTGAAATTATCTCTAATGGAATCGCATGAAACTCGAGTAAACGGGATTCAGCAATTTAAGTGGTGAAAGTAGCAGTAGTTGGATAATAAACCAATTCGTACAATTAACTGATACTTAAACTCGTTATTACAACAACTCATGAACTTTTCGCACAAAAATTTGTCACTAGTAGAATCGAACTCCAAAATCGATTTGAAAAAAATCAAACTGTCGAAACAATGCCCATACCTATGAAAGAACTGTCAAAAATGAAAACTGTCAGAAAATTCAAAACAAACGCAGCGCGTTTCGCGATATTTATTAAGTGAAATCAGTAGAAAATCGTTAAAAATGGATGTAGAAACAAAAATTAAAGAAGACATGGCGTCTTTAGGCTGTAAATCAGAAAGCAAAATAGCTCTAGCCTACCATTTATACATTTATTTGATAGACGAAAAACTCATGTACGACTGCGAGTATTGTTACAATAAAGACATAGAAACTCTTTATATCGTCGCCAGAAGAAATAAAAACGATAAATTAAACATCTACGTTCCTTTTACGACACACGATGACGTCACAATGCATCTTATTAACGAATTACAAGTGAATTTGTGTACTGTTGAAACCGGGCCCATGATCAACTTGGCTTTCATAGATGGTGACTTTACAACGGTGATATACACTTTTACTAAAGGTATTGTGGAGCGGAAAGGTGAAAAACAACGGACGCGTGAAGAAAGAAGGTCTTTTATAAATAATGAACTACAGAAGAGGAGAAATGAACTTGTTACTGAAGCATTAAATGGTGTTGTTGTTGATGATTAGTGAACAAAAAATAATAATTATTAAAGAACGTTTACAAGATGTTATTTAGTTTACAAGTTTATTTATTAACTTGGTTTCTCTCTACATGCTCCGTCACTTCCTAACATTTATTTATTAATGATCCACCAACAAGACATAAACCAAAAAAGTTATACAGATAATCCATAAACATACACTATGGTTATTGTAGTCTTAATAACGGGTGAATAACAAGTCTATACTAAAATTATAAAGTAGAGTTTGTTTGTTTGAACGCACTAATCTCAGGAACTTCTGGTCCAATTTGGAAAATTCTTTCACTGTTGGAAAGTCCATTTATCAAGGAAGGCCATAGGCTGTGTTGTATCTCTCTGTGACGCAGATGAAGTTGCACATATAACATATAAGTACAATAAATAAAAAATCTTTCAAGGATTTAAAAACGAAACCTTTTTTTTTTCATGTTTAAAATATTGTTATCAAAGTATTGTATGAGTGCCACTGTAATAGAATAAAAAAAATACTCATATTATTGCGTTAAATAAAAACAATGATTATAAATATACACTAGTTTCTTTTACATTTATAGAATATAATACTATAGATTGAATTAAAGGAAAATATGCTTCAACATTTCTGTCATTTTCTTTTTTACGATAAAGCACTGCCATCTAGCGAAGATCGTTTACAACTTACTGAGTTGTAAATTTGTGTAAACATAAAAAAGAAAGTAAAAATAATCTGGATGATAGGTGCTTTCTTTTAAAAATGTAGTGCATATTGTACTACCAATAGTAAATTAATCTTAAATTACATAAATGAGAGCTACAGTTAAAGTGCTGCCATCTAGTGACAAGTAAAAAAAATACAAAATAAGTAGTTCCAAATTTGTCCGATAGATGTCTGTTCATTAACAAAAATAACCTTTCACCACAACTAAAATAGTTTTCATCTTCCGATTTATAAAAGAAGCATAACAACATACAGTCCAGAAATTACAAATCCAGTTATTTTCACTAACATTATTTCTGCTTGCAATTCTATCACAAATTTAATTTTTACAATAATTTAACCTCGAAATTACTGAACAAACGCGAACGTTAGTATATGGTCGATAATTTCGCACGTTGCACCATATGTCAGGATGGCCGAGCGGTCTAAGGCGCCAGACTCAAGGTTACCCTTGCCTGTTAAACGCAGGTACGAGCTGTTCTGGTCCTCTCTGAGGGCGTGGGTTCGAATCCCACTTCTGACAAATTATTTTGTTTTTTGCAAGGATTCTTCCTTGGTTTCCGTGATATTATTATCATTTCGTACAATTTAGTTATTTATTGATTAGAAAATTTCACCAACACTAAAGTTAAAGTTAGATGTCTGCCTTCCAAGAACTGCTCGACCAGGTACTTTTTTGTGAAAAGTTTAAAGAATGAATTTTGAGAACTGCATCTGTATAATATAAAAAATGGCGAGACTTAATGTTAAGTCCTCATTTTCAACTATCAATCTTAAAAAAAAAGAAAGCTTCTAGTACCGACCCAAAAAAAAATTACAAAAAGGTTTCCCGTACCGGGAATCGAACCCGAGCCTCCTGGGTGAAAGCCAGGTATCCTAGCCACTAGACCATACGGGATTGTGCCAAGTGAGACGAAATTAGATAATACCATTTGTTTATTGGCATTGCATTTACATAGCAACAGCTGTTTTAAAATTATCAACTCACGCAATTCTCACTATAGCCCGAGAGCTAGTGACAATTTTTGAGAAGGTTAATTGGTCTGTATTTTTTTGTTTATTCCTTCATAACTTTAATTAAGGTTAACTGATTTTAATGATTCCTCTTTTTTTAACCTTTGGATCTTTTTAAAAATGTGAATTTTGAAAGGATTTCAATGAAGTCGGTCGTTTTCATTTGCCATGTAATAGAGGAATCAACGGGCTACTTGATTGTAAGTGGATACCGTCGCTCGTGGACTAACGGCTTACAGCGCGATGTGAGACGTTCAAGTAATATCAAACTTACCACAACCCAATAGGACGAAAGCTAGGTTTTAATTTGGTCAGTCATTTCCTCTCCCGCGAAACCCTGTGGGAATGATTGAGGGCATTTAATATTTTTTTGTGTTGCTAGCTCACGATTTCTAGAGTTTAA
The DNA here is from genome assembly GCA_030269945.2 of Trilocha varians. NCBI lineage: Eukaryota > Metazoa > Arthropoda > Insecta > Lepidoptera > Bombycidae > Trilocha > Trilocha varians. Next base: position 10,594,570 of record AP028277.1, read on the forward strand.
ACAATATTGTCAGCATACTCCAGCGTAGTACTCACTGAGTAGTGTAAGAGAGGTACAGTGAGCAAAATATTGTTTAAACTTTCCTATCAGTTAGTACTAGTTGATACTGTTATAATCTATCGTTGTAAATTAGTTGATCATTTTGTTTTTATGGGGGGACAGCGCGTACGCAGTCCCCACTACCAAAAATTACGCGTCCGAGTTACCCACATTAGGGGTAATCGCAAGGGTCAACCACTCCGCAGTGCAATGGAGCGGCCTCGCCCTGGGGGAACCGCCTACTTGATCACGGTATCCCCTACGCCAGGTAAGTATGAGTTGCACACGGCGTCTCCGGGGGGTCAATCGAACCGTGTCTCATCTCGTCACCGCGGGGCAGAGTTCTGCGAAAACAGGACAGTGACATCTGTTATCCAGGTTATGGCAACAGATTGAGTTTGAATGTCTTTGTGGAAGTAGTTCAGTACAGATTTACTAGATGGCGTTCTGATCAGATCAAATAGTGGGTAAAATTGGATGAATTGGCTTAAATTAATTTAGGGTAAGCGAGGGATTTGAGGTTTTTAAATACATAAGGATTTTATGGTGATAACTATGCACCTACCCACCTTATATATTAACATGCGGTGTAGGCAAGTAGCGACATCTGTTATCCAGTCAGTGGCAACAAGTTGAGTTTTAGTCTGATGAACTTTATGCAAGTAATTCAGTATAGATTTACTAGAAGGCGGTATAGGCAAAACGCCCTCAATGCCCTCAATCATTCCCACAGGGTTTCGCGAGAGGAAATGACTGACCAAATTAAAAGCTAGCTTGCGTCCTATTGGGTTGTGGTAAGTTTGATGATACACAACCTACATCGCTCTGAAGAAATGTTGTACAGAATTTAGGATTATTTTCTAAAAAACCAAATCATAAAAAAATAATTTTATTCTACTTGGCTAAAATCTAATAAATGCACTATAACAATTGACATTTACTAAAGTATTTAGTACGTAAAATAAAATCAAGATAACTTATTGAATAACAGAGCTAGTATTAAACTCTAAATAAAAAGTAAAAACTTATAGACGAACTCTGTGCCTACTATTTATACATTTCTTAATGTACTTTCTGTTACGTGCAAAATTAGGCTATTACTTTATGTCGTTTTACTTATTCTTATACTAAAAAACATAAAAACGCGTATTACAATAAATATTTTGCAAAAAGGTTTCCCGTACCGGGAATCGAACCCGAGCCTCCTGGGTGAAAGCCAGGTATCCTAGCCACTAGACCATACGGGATTGTGCTTACTGTCAGTAGAATAGTAGATCGGTAAAAGAATTTTGTTATTTGCTCAATTTATTTACCTTTTTTGTACTGTTAAAGCAATACAAATAAAGTTTACAAAGAATTTTTATCATCAATTCTATCTACAAACAATGTTAACAAAAATTAAGGTACAGCTAAGATATGTGTTTATTTTAAAAACGAATTTACTTTGTACAACCTCAGTAGGTACTAATTTTGAATTGAAAGATAAATAATTAAGCACAATGCTCATCATAAAATCTGCCTTCTTGAAGGAAAGTCGAGAAATTTTAATGTTAAGTTCTAAAATTAAACTCGATTCAATAGTTAACAACAAGTTGCAAGCAACATAATTTAATCATTCTCAAAACACTTGTTTTAATATATGACGTCACTCACGCAATTAAGAGTAAGTAAGATATAAATACTAACCTATAATTTCGGATTGCTTAATATCTGCCTCCGTGGCGCAATTGGCTAGCGCGTTCGGCTGTTAACCGAAAGGTTGGTGGTTCGAGCCCACCCGGGGGCGATTTATTTTTGTTTTTTTTAGTTTCAATTTTGAATTATAAACATTTAACCATTAATAATTAATTTTTAAACAAAAAATTTAAATTGAAAATTTTATAATAATGACTATTTGCAAACAAACGAGCAAGTGACCTCCAACTGAAAATTTTAGAATTTAGGCACCTTACTCATTTTACTACGAGCAAAATAAATGTATTTAAAATGTTTTAAAGATATCGAAAACCTTATTTTAAATTTCAAAACAAAAAGACAACTAGGGGACACCCGGGTTTGAACCGGGGACCTCTCGATCTGCAGTCGAATGCTCTACCACTGAGCTATATCCCCACTGCTTGACATGTCGAAATTACTGTTCTAATATAATGATTTAGAAACACCTTCATTTCGTTTTAAAGAATTTTAGTAAAAAAAATACACGAAAAACTTATTAAAAAATCAATTCGTTTCTTGAAATTTTAGTTATACTTTTAAAACACAGCAAGTTAAGAAAAATACAGTTGAGATGTTTGATTGAGGAAGGAAAAAAAACATTTTATAGGTATTACTTTCAAAGAAAAAGGGAAATCATTTAAGACAATTTAGCGATAGTTTAATCTTTTGTCATTTTAACAGAACACGGAAAATAAAGAGAAAACGAGAAGGTAACATTTTTAATTTAAAAAAGTGTGTTTTAAAGTAGTGTAAATAGAAATGAAAAAGATAATCTTCTTGCTATCTCTACAATATCCCATTGAAATAGGCGTCTTAATATTAACAAACAATCAAAACACTTTTTATTCTGAAGAAACGTGACTAATGTACAGAAAATGTCCGACAACAAGAATGCAACACATAAATTCGCATTAGCTCCCCGCAGCAGTCGTGGCCGAGTGGTTAAGGCGTCTGACTCGAAATCAGATTCCCTCTGGGAGCGTAGGTTCGAATCCTACCGGCTGCGAATCCTTTTTGATTTTCATTTATTTTTGATTAACATTAATTTTATATTTTTTTATGCCTACTTTTAATGTAATATTTTTCGTATATCTTTTTGTATGTACTAAATATATTAGATATACTAATATATATATAGATAATTAGGTATCCGTTCTACAAATAAAATTTAAATATGTGAATGGATAAATTAATTACTTTACTACTTTGACCCATTAAAAAGCATTTTAAAACACATAAAACTATTTAAGTCATCAATTTTATTATTTCAAGAGTCATTGTCTTCAACTATCTTTGATCAAATATAAATAGATAAACAATAATATTGGAAAAAATAACACCCACACAAAAACTGTGGATTTTTGTATAAGTTTGAAAATAATATTATTTGTAGTTTGTACAAAAAAACTCACGAAAAAACTGTTTATTTTTATAATTAAAGGTAAATTTGCCAGTCAGTTTAGTTTCTTTTTTACAGTTATTCGTTCAAAGTTTAAAAATCGCAGCTGTAGAATGAAAACTAAGTAAGTCGATTTAGTGATTTATATTTTTTTCTTCGACTAATTACATTCAATACAATAAACAAGAAAATTGTTAAATGTAATTATAACGATCATGACACTCCATAATCTAACCCATACACTATTTCAAATCAATTAATTTTAATTTGTATTCTACAAGTTAATAGTTTATGAGTTGTGATAACTTGAAGATAATCTAAAATACTTAAATTGAATGTTGTTTTATTACGCTTCAAGTACAGAAAAACATCCGTGATACGACTGTTGGTAAGTCATTTATTTAATTTATAAAAAAACGATTTCTTTTTTCCATCATTTTAAAGCAATCTTTTTGATTTATTTCATAATTATTGATTTTTTAGACATAGACATTCTTTATTTGTGATGAAAAAAAAGAAACATATAAAGATAAAAAAAAAATAATACACAAAAAATAAGAGAGACAATTGCAAGTAATTTCTCTTTCACCACAAATCAGCTGTGACTCAGCATAATGCTGAACATTGACACATACCAGCAGGACAAATGCCAATATCCAGGTGGTTTTCAGTCCCAGCTGGCAGTGACGTAACAAACGTAAATAAATAAATTAAAAGTTATGTAACACACATGTATATATACCTTACACCCCAATAAAACTCAAGCAACATTCTTCACTTTCAATACTTTTAGCTATAAGCTTTTAGTGTACCTCTGAATTCTAAGATAATATTAAAGATTATTAATAGTCGAAGTGTCCTCTGAAATCGCAGAGGTCCATGGGCGACGGTAACCAACCGATCAGGTGACCTGTTAGCTCATCTGTCTACAAGACAATGAAAATAATGTTAAATCACTGCCCAATGAAATCCTTTGAAGGCTTCTTTTAGGTTTCATTCTAAGATTTAATTTATACAGTTCAGTCCAGCACTACGATATAATAGAACAGGCAAAATGAAATGTGTTATTTTTCAGCTTCAAAATGCTTTGGCAGCCTTTGAACCTAGCTCAAACTTGTCCTGACAATACAAATTTGACAGCCTGCACTTCATTCGGGTATTTCTACCTCGATCTGCTGGTGCGACTGTTCGGGAAACCCTTGAAGAAGAGGAAAGAGAGGAAGTACTCTAAGAATGAGTTTGATTTCGTAGTGGTGGGGGCGGGGTCGGCGGGCTGTGTTGTAGCTAATAGATTGAGCGCTGTCAATAACTTCACTGTGAGTTCAAAATGTTTTTATGCAGTTACCATCGGCTTATTCGGCAAGGCATAGTTTTTTTACTAGATGAACAAATTTTAATGATTCTTTTGTGATTCGATTGATCCTCAATTAAATTCGATAAAGTTCTCGCCAGTCATTTTGAGCAGTAACTCAAATCGATCTTTTGAAGCGATGTATTTCTTAGAATGTATTCCTTTGTAAACAATCTAAGGGGACATTCTACAACTAAAGTCCTAAATTGTTACAACACAAACACTTCATACTCCAGAATAACAAAAAAAATACACAAACATGGTGATTAATTATAATTATCAAACTATGTTCACAGGTGTTACTTCTAGAAGCAGGTGGCGAACAACCACAAGTAACATTAGTACCGGGTCTGACGAAGTCCCTGCAGGGTTCCAACATTGACTGGGCCTATAAAACTGAGCCAAATGGGAAGAGTTGTCTCGCCAGACCTGGACAACGATGCGGTTTGCCCAGGTTTGAATACCTTTTATCATTACAACGAAATCCAAGTTTTTCTTGGTTGTGCGCTTTATGAAAAAATCAAAACAAAAATTTCATCATTCTGTGTTGTCATACTTAGGGTACAGTAAATAGTATTACTTTTTAGCTGAAGTAACGAAATCAAGCCTAGTAATTCAAGTGTGGTAACCTACTTGAGGACTTCACGTATCTTCGAAGTTCGAAGGATTACAAATATTTCTCCATTCTGAATTTTTCCTCGAATTTCAGGGGCAAAACCATGGGTGGGTGTAGTTCAATACAAGCCATGCTGTACATGAGGGGGAATAAACTTGATTACGACGGTTGGGCCGCTGATGGAAACACCGGATGGAGCTATGAAGAGGTAGTTTTAATAAATATTCTTTTTTCATTGCATGATAGATACACGGGCCTATGACTCACCTGATGGTTAGCGGGTACCGTCGCTCATAAACCTCTGCCCTGGCATTGTAGAGGCTTGTATCCGTTATCTAACACCTACCCATACAGGACTATTCTTACTCCTCGTTTGAAAGGAGACATGTCATAGCACTCCGAAAACACCGTGGATCCATTCTAGATCGGAATGGTACGGGCCAAAAAAGATCTTTTGAACCGGGCTGAGGATGAACGCAGCAGCTCTAAGTAAAGTATTCTATTTTATTCTAAATCTTAACACTAGATGACTTACAACTAACTTTTTATCACGATAGTGGACTGACACTGTCTGTTTGTTTACTATACATTTCACTATCAACACCGAAAATATGGGATTTGATTACGAAGCCGTATTGAAGTTTTTAGGTGGTAATCAGCCCATAGACGTCAACTTCTGGACGTGGGTCTCCTCCAAATTTCACAATTACAACCTGTTCCTGTGCTGTTTGGTTCCAGTGACTTCCACGCATCTGTCGAGGACATCAGTAATTTTTATATAATAGTTATTTTTATCCTTCAGCTCGAGATCATATACCACCTGATTGTAAAGATATTAGCAGACACTATGGCTCGTCTATTGCTTTAATAGATTCTCTTGAGAAATATTTGAAGGAAGTTCATCTCATTTTCCAATATGAAAAAACTTCTGTGTTAAAAATATTTTGATCTTACAGGTTCTACCATACTTCAAGAAATCCGAGAATAACTTAAACATAGAAGGCCTTAATCGAAAATACCACGGAGTGAACGGTCCCCAAGCTGTATCTAGGTTCCCGTGCATTGACAAATCTTCCATCGCTATAACAGAAGCCTTCAACGAAAAGGGAATACGTTTCGGGGATTTCAACGCCGAGACTCAGTTCACAACAACTATATCACAAGCATTCTCACAGAACGGAGAGAGAAGGTCGTCAAACCAGGCGTATATTGAACCTATAAGAGATAAACGACCTAATTTAATCGTTAGAACTAACTCAGAAGCTTATAAAATACTTATAGATGAAAACAAAAGAGCCTACGGTGTACGATATATCAAAAACAACAAGAAATACACAGTTTACGCTAAAAAAGAGGTCATTGTAAGCGCTGGTACAGTTAATTCTCCAAAACTACTCATGCTATCTGGTATAGGACCGAAAGAGCATTTGGCAGAAGTTGGTATCAAGGTGGTCAAAGATCTACGAGTAGGTGACAATTTACACGATCACGTGACATTTAACGGCCTTATTCTAGCATTACCGAACGCAACTAAAATCAGCAATGATCGCGTTGTAAAAGAATTATTTGCTTACAAACAGGCTAAATGTAGAAGAGGCCTTCTAGCCAGCAACGGGCTTCTAACTTCTGTAGCGTATATAGGAACAGAACCTGGATTACCAGCCCCTGATATACAGTTCCAAGTTGACGGCGTAGTTTGGAAGGAATATCTAAAGGAGCCTTTAGCGTATGAGAAACTAAAATTTGTTTATCCCTCAACATCGTACACGGGGTTAACAACAAGAGTTATAAATTTAATCCCAAAAAGTCGAGGAAAAGTTCGTTTAAATCCGAAAAATCCTTCTGGACCTCCTCTTTTATATCCCAATTATTTTGCAGATCCTTCAGACTTAACTCTTCTAGTAAAAGGAACCAAGTTCTTTCTTACATTAGACAAAACAGAAGCATTCAAATCCATTGGCGCCTACTTTGTTAGAGAACCTCTTGAAGCTTGCAAAAATCACGAATGGGGAACAGATGACTACATTGTTTGTTTGATCAAATCTTATACTTTAAGTGCATACCACACTGCTGGTTCGTGTAAAATGGGTCCAATGTCTGATGAAGATGCAGTAGTAGACCCTGAGTTGAAGGTTTATGGTATATCTGGTCTTCGAGTCATAGATTGTTCGATAATTCCTAGCATACCGCGCGGTAATACTAATGCGGCATGCCTGATGATAGCTGAAAAAGGTGTCGATTTTATTTTAAAGCGTTATTTGAAATAGTTCTTCTACTCTATGTCTGATTCGATGACATTTTGTTTAGATCAAAGGCAGTCTAGGTTCCATTGTAATTTGTTTCTAGTTTACATATATGTGATGTGTAACAGGTGTACGAAATAGTGTTTATTTAAATTGATACAATATTTTTTTTGCTTCTAATGATTATAAAAATACAACATACCTAAATGTCTTTTCTTATTCCCAAAAACAACTAAAATTATAAATCTAGAGTAATATAGAACATGTTTAACATTATGTGTGAGATTTGGATGATTCAAGAATTAAACTGTATTATTATTCTGTGAATAAACAATAAGAATCTATACTAATATTATAAAGCTGAAGAGTTTGTTTGTTTGTTTGAACGCGCTAATCTCAGAATCTACTGGTCCGATTTCAAAAATTATTTCACTGTTGGAATGTCCATTTATCGAGGAAGGTTATAGGCTATATTTTATTTTGAAAAAAATTAGGGATCCGTATGAAAATATCGAATATGTAACACAAGTGAATAATCGAAAACCTATTTATGCGTACGCTGCAAAAACTATTGACAATAGAACAAAATGATGTACTACGGGTTTTTAGTCTTTTGAAGACAAACAAAAAAGTCCGCGACAGCATATATCTAACTATCATAATTTAGTCACAACAACTGCTTTTATGTTCAAAAAAAAAAGGAATTCGTCCGAAGAATGAATTTAACGTAAATTAGTATTGTTATATTAATCCTTATCCAAATAAAGTATTATGTTATGAAGAGTATTAATGTAGAAGTAAATTACTTTTATTTTATTCCAATCGGACTTTTCGTTTAGAAGTTATTACAAGTATAAAACATGAATACTCCCCGGGCCGCGCAAATAATATCGCAACAGCATTAAGAGTACTGTTTGAACCCCTTTGTGACGCAGACGAAGTTGCGAGGGTCATCTAGTATAACTATATGTAAAAACAAAAACGTATTTTCCCAAACGTTTGCTTTTAAATACATTAAAAACAGAAAATCTCTGAAAATGGCGAAACATTCAAAACACAATTTAATGTCGATAAAAACGATTAAAACACGTAACTGGGTCACAATACATTAAAATACTGCACTAATTTAATCCAATAAAATGTAAATACATTTCACAATTAAGTGTTCGATTTAATTATTTTAGACAAAGTAATAAATAATAAGTAGGGTAAAGTTTTTCAAATCATTATAGTTTAGTATTTGTAGTATTACATATAATGCTCAGTTATAATGATGTACACCTCACAACAAACTCACATACAACCAACACGCAGAACTCGGAGACGTAGCGGTAGGATAGTCTCCGACGACTCAGACTAAACTCTAACGTAGCCACAATACCAGCAGGGGAAGCAGATTACTCTTTTTCCCGTGGGTCGTGGGAAAAAGGGGGTCGGGGTCTTCTGCAGAAAAGCCGACCTAAAAAGTCGAGAACGCGAGTCGTTACACACCCAGAAATATTCATCACATTTTTATAATTATAATCACAGGAGGTTATTTTTACAAGCTCTATATTAGCTTGCACTGGATGTATCTATGTAAGTTTGGGTGGAATTTTGCAAGTTAAATATGACAAACTACCCGGTTTTCGATTGAGCTGACATTTTTCACGCAGATGTATATCCGAGTATATCGTATGACAATGCAATAATATGACAAAATGGCGCTGATCTGATGATGGATTCGGAAGGTGGTCATAGGAACTCTTGTACTAAATAAGATAGACTCGTCGTGTTTGAGCTTGTTTTACTTGTATTAGCTAACACTCTACTGAAACATGATATCCAGGATCTTAAAAGCTTGTATTTAAAGTTTTCTTTAAACTAAATTATTTTCACAGCAAAGAACATTGTATTACATTTGTGTGGTAAGGATAAGCTGTCTATCTTTAAAATAACTATTAAACGAAATCTTGACAATCGCAGAATAATAATGTAAGGACTAAATAGATCTAAAAACTTTTGTTTTTGTAATATTAGAGTGATATTTGAAGCAATTTATCTTAACAACATTATTATATTGTAATTTTTATATTGTCCTCGTGGAGTGAAAATTAATTATATCGAGTTAGTGAACGCATTTTCATTTCAAACTAGCGGGCCCGCTTTTTCGTCTTGGTCACTTTCAATTAAAAGGTAGCCTATGTTCTTTTTCAGGGTCTAAATTGTCTGCGCCAAATTTCATCAAATTCGGTTGAGAGGTTTAAGCGGGAAAGCGTAACAGACAGACACAGAGTTACTTTCGCATTTATAATATTAGTAGGGATTGTAAGAGCGGTCCAAACTCTTTCGGTATTAGATTCGAGAACTTATCTTATCATCTTTTATTGGAACGAAGTTCCTTATCGCGCGTTATCGCAAGGGGGCTAGACGGAAATTCTTATGAAAAGGTTGTCACGACGTTTTTTTTTCTAGATGTTTATCGCTAGATGGCGCTGTGATTAAAATCTTTTAAAACAATTCCTTATTTTGTTTTATATGATTAATGCTAGATGGCGCTGTGATCAAAATATTTTATAAAACAATACCTTATTTTAAAGAGAGAGAGAGAGACAGACTTTTTAAACTAACTAATTATTATAACTTAAAAAAAATTAATTTTATTACAATTCCCTCACTAATTAATCGAAAGGAACTTCGTTCCATCCGGGTGTCCCTTGACACCTCTCAAGTTTTTTTTATTATTATGTTTTTTATTGTCATGTAGGCAGACGAGTTAACAGCCACCTGATCGTAGGTGGTTACCGTCGCTCATGGACCTCTGCAAAGGGACACTGCCTCGCTACCTTTAAGAACCTTATTTAAGCTACATTTGAATAACTTACCATGTTTCTACTTTCACCCGAACTATTAAATGTTTTTACAGGAAGAGAAAATAATTAAATACTTTATCAAGACTGCTTTTTGTAATTAGTTAATTATCGCTCTACGGGGTGACATACATTAGTTTAATGAGTTTTCGCGATAAAACTGATATATAAAAGAGTATATTTTGAATGTTTTATCTTAAATTTCTATTTCATTGCTTGAACAAACAGAGCTTAGAACAGAGGGTAAGTATGTATACTTCAATACTGTATATTGTAACAATTCTCTAATTGTATATTTCAATCTTTAAAATCAATTTTTAACTTTATTCAATAACCTTTTTTCGGAACTCATTCCATGACCGGAAAGTGCTTGGCAAATAAATTAAATTTATAAAATGAACAAAGAAAGAAAGAAAAAGCATTTATTGAACACGCACATAGAGGACATTTATATTATTATTAATTATAACATTTAAACAGTGTTTAAACAAGGACAAAAAAGTTAAAAATGAAATAAAGCCGAACAAGACAGAGGCTTGTCCTCAGTGGCGTGCGAATAGGTTTCAGCTCAGCAAAAGCTTATGGTCTCAAAGAAGATCAAAAGCACTGATTTTCAGTTGAAACCTAAAAACCCGATGCCATCTGCCTATAGTTTATCATATAAATAAATTAGATACAAACTAATAAAAGTTAAAAAAGTGCCTAAAAATTATGTAAACATTACAACAAAATAAAAAAAAAACATTGGGTTACTAATAAACATAAAGACGAAAACAATAATGATCTCCGCACTTGGATACCTGTGAAATCCTGAAATGAACCGTAAATTATCGATTAACGAGTCTATTTACATTTTTCTATAGTTTCCAAAATGCTTTGGCAGCCACCAAACCTAGCCCAAACATGTCCTGACAATACAAATTTGACAGCCTGCACTTTATTCGGGTATTTCTACCTCGATCTGCTGGTGCGACGGTTTGGGAAACCCTTGAAGAAGAGGAAAGAGAGGAAGTACTCTGAGAATGAGTTTGATTTCATAGTGGTGGGGGCGGGGTCGGCGGGCTGTGTTGTAGCTAATAGATTGAGCGCTGTCAATAACTTCACTGTGAGTTAAAAATACATCTAATTACGAAAGTAGACAAGCCAAAGAGGTTATAAGGTAGACGACATATCGATCTCCAAATTTTTATTGAATGAACCGATTTTGATATCTTTTTACTGATATATTAAATTAGAAATTGCCCATGCAATCCCAGTTTAGTTTTATCCATATTTCACTTTCAGTTTTTTAGGAGGAACGTGTCAAATAATTTATATCCATATTTAAACAATAGATGCAACAGGCTTTTTTTTTCAGTTGGAGGAAATCACCGGATCCCCCGGGGTTTGTGGGTGTTGAACCGCACTAAAACCTCCAACCTCTCACACTCAGAACCCAGTACGGGGTTTGGAGGGACGGCGCGACGCGTTACGCACTCGGCACTCTTTCCCGTCGCTCCGTCCCCTTTCCCGTCGCTCCGTCCCCGATGCAACAGGCTTAAATGTTTACAGGTGTTGCTTCTAGAAGCAGGTGACGAACAGCCACAAGTGACGTTAATACCAAGTTTACCGAGAGTCCTGCAGGGGTCCAGTATTGACTGGTCGTTTAAAACTGAGCCGAATGGAAAGAGCTGCCTCGCCAGGCCCGGACAACGATGCGCTTGGCCCTGGTATTTGTGTTTTATTTATTAGGAAACACAGTAATTTGAATGTGAGAATTTCAATCATGAGATAAAATTGTTCATACCATCATCCGATCCTTTCCGCCATTGAATAGGTAGGTACTATAAATTTCAAAAACAGTGAACAAAATAGGTAATCGAATAGCCTGAGGTGACAAGTATTGCAATTTGTCACTGTTTTGTTCAATTCATTCTACTTAATCGTAAAAAAGGCATTAATGCTTAATTTCAGCGGCAAAACCATGGGTGGTACGAGCACAACACAAGCCATGATATACGTCAGGGGAAACAAAGTGGACTACGACGGCTGGGCCGCAGCTGGAAACACCGGGTGGAGTTATGAAGAGGTATACAAGAACAATCATACAAATTACAATTAACCATTACAGTTTACGCATTCTATATCATTTCAAATGTTACAGGTTCTACCATTCTTCAAGGAATCAGAGAAGAACTTAAACATAGAAGGCTGTAACCGAAAGTACCACGGAGTCAACGGTCCCCAAGCTATATCTAGGTTCCCGTACCTTGACAAACCTTCCATCGCACTCACAAAAGCTTTTAATGAAAAGGGAATACCAATCGGAGATTTCAATGCCGAGACTCAGTTCAGAACATCGCAATCTCAAGCATTCTCACAGAACGGAGAGAGAAGGTCGTCAAACCAGGCGTATATTGAACCTATAAGAGATAAACGACCGAATTTAATCGTGAGAACTAACTCAGAAGCTTATAAAATACTTATAGATGAAAACAAGAGAGCCTACGGTGTACGATATATCAAAAACAACAAGAAATACACAGTTTACGCCAAGAAAGAGGTTATAGTCAGCGCTGGTACGATGAACTCTCCAAAACTACTCATGCTATCTGGTATAGGTCCGAAGGAGCATTTGGAAGAAGTTGGTATCAAGGTGGTCAAAGATCTACGAGTAGGAGACAATTTACACGATCACGTGACATTTAACGGCATAATTTTGGCATTACCGAATGCAACCGCAACAAAAGTTAGCAATAATCGCATTGTGAAAGAATTGTTTGCTTACAAAAAGGCTAAATGTAAAAAAGGTCTTCTAGCTAGCAATGGACCGCTGACTTCTGTAGCGTTTATAAGAACTGAACCTGGCTTAGAAGCTCCTGATATACAATTCCAAGTGGACAGCGTAGTTTGGAAGGAATATATAAATGAACCTATAGCCTATGAGAATCTAAACATATTCCCCTCAACTTCTTACACTGGTCTCATACCTAGAGTAGCGAATTTAGTCCCAGAAAGTCGAGGAACAGTGCGTCTTAATCCGAAAAAACCTTGCGGACCTCCTCTTCTATATCCAAATTATTTTGGAAGTCCTATAGACCTGATTCGGATGGTTAGAGGCACCAAGTTCTTTCTTTCGTTAGACAAAACTGAAGCAATCAAATCACTTGGCGCTTATTTTGTTAAAGAACCTCTTGAAGCTTGTAAGAGCTACGAATGGGGAACAGACGATTACATTGTTTGTATGATCACATCTTACACATTAAGTACTTTCCATCCTGTTGGTTCGTGCAAAATGGGTCCAATTTCTGATAAAAAAGCAGTTGTTGATCCACAGTTAAAGGTTTATGGTATATCTGGACTTCGAGTCATCGATTGTTCGGTAGTTCCTCGTATACCTCGTGGAAACACCAACGCGGCATGTTTAATGATAGCTGAGAAAGGTGTCGATTTAATTTTGAAGCGTTATTTGAAATAGCTCTGCTCTCCAATAAACTAATGACGCTGTAAACACACAATTTGTATTTTTTCTTCAAACTACTGATAAATAGATGGCGCTTTTCACAATGAATTAAAAGTTTTATCTATTCGACAATAGATGGCGCTAATTTTTAACGTGATAGCCTTGGCTACTCGACAATAGATGGCGCTAAAATCACTCAGAATTTAGTTTAAGCTACTTGACAATAGATGGCGCTGTAATGATGAATTGAAGTCTTTCTACTCGACAACAGATGGCGCTGTACTTCGAATGGTGGTTTAGCTACTCGATAATAGATGGCGTTGTTTTTGAGCAGTCGTTTTAGCTATGCGATAATAAATGGCGCTGGACTTACTTAAGCCAATTTACTTTTGATATTTCGACACCAGATGGCGTTGATACTGTCACTTTGGTTTTATTTGATTGAATAGAAGTAATTTCTGTTTCTCATTTAAATTATTTTATAATTTATAATGTTTCAAGCAATACAATAATTGTTTTATACCAATTATGTCTATTGTGAGAATAATTAAATAATTGACATAGTGTTTTTTTAAGTATGTAACCTGTATTCTGAAAGCTATCTTCCTCTACCATTTGTAATCATATTATTAAATTTAAAAAAGATAAAATTCATTTTTAGTTTCAATAATGAAATACTTTTCAAACAAGCTAGGAGCAGCCAATTTAATTAAATTATAAATAAAAATTGTATTAAAAGTGCAAAACTTTATTTATCATTCTTATCCTCTATTACAAATTTTGTACAATAAGAAACTACAGTAGTTCTAAAATCTTGTATTTCATACATTATCATACGTTTAATCTTATTAAACAATGCAAAAATTATCTATTTTACAATACAATAAGACAAAGATCTTAAAAACAAAGTATTCTTATTTCAAAATAAACTCCAAACTCTCAAAGCTTAATACAACAACCAAAACAACAGATGGCGTTGATAAGCCAAAATGGCGTCCTACTCAAGAAAAGTATAGCGCAAAATATTTTTTTTTGTTCACAATATTTTTATCAATTTTGTATTCACTTCTCAGGTAACTTGATGACCGGCATTTGTGAATATCCCCAATTTGACTCGCAGTGGTCAATTAGGTGTCTCTCCGCCTCAGACAATGTCGATAAATCTATCTCTTGGCTGTCAGTGAACGGATCTGTGTATGGATAGTGAACTAGCACACAGCTGAAGTCCATGGAACCTCCAAATCCGAGCATTTTTCTTAATTTGGCCTCGGAATCGACCTGTGGACAAGGAAAATCACTTATTAGTATTATTTTCGAAGGTTGACCTTAAATTTTTAGTACTTTCAAAAGATGATATTCAACCTGTAATTCTCATCTGGAGGACCATATTTTTGTTTCTTATCTTTAAAAGCTTTTTAACAGTTACATTTTTTGCAAGACTAGATTACCAAGTAGGAAGCTGAACTCACCTTAATAACATGAATATCGTTTTCAACGCAGAATGCCTGCAGCAATACATCTTGCATGTGCGTTGCGCTGTCACCAGGAGGCGCCTCTGCAGTTAAACAGAAAAGCGCGCCATTGCAGTTCTTCGACAAGTACTGAATCGCCGGTAAAAGACCAATAGTGAGTCTTTTCTCAACGCATGCTCGCCGTAACACGGTTTTGATGCATTGCCCGATAGAGCTGTTGACAAAAAAAGAGAAAAATAAGTTTAAGAAAATTGAAAAAAGAATCTCCACGGCGGGGAATCGAACCCCGGTCTCCCGCGTGACAGGCGGGGATACTGACCACTATACTACCGAGGATTGTGAGAGAATAATCGAAATTAAGAACTATTTTCAGAATAGTAGTAAATATTTTACAAAAAAAAAATTAAGATGACTTCCAGAAATATTTTTATTTCATTAGAAAAGAATGAATTTGATTTGACTGAAGATAATTTACACGAAGTTCAACAAACTGGGTCATTTGAAATTGTTATGAAATAAAATAAAGTTAATAATTTCTTCGGGATATTTACCTTTTAGCCGCTATCCCGCTGAAGGTCTCCGTTTTGACTGGAACAACTGCTTCCTTGTACATCTTGGATAAACGAATACTTTTCAACTCTTGAATTTCACAAATTTCCAAAACTCTCTTTAGAATTTTTCACAGAGCACAATCACTTCACATGTAATCCTGTTTATTTATTAGATAATTGCAGTAATTGTTTTCGTAACAATTAAAACTCTTGTCACAATAATTTCACAACTTTGAAGTCAGAAGTAGCGTAGTGTCACTTTGAGTTCTCAGAGTAAAATGTGGTTGTGTGACGTCGAGCGTTATTTTATAGTAGGGGCCGCGCATGCGCACGTAACTGTGCATGTGTGCGTTATCCTCGGGTCAGTTTCGCTCGAGTTTCCTCGAAAACCGCTTGTTTATTTCGTTGTGTGCGTCGCCTTCACGCGTGTGAAGTGTATTTACGTGATAATAATACAGAGAATGTGGTTGTGTGTGTAAATTTTTATGAAATGCCAGTTCGTATCGCGACGGTGAGATAACCATTTTAAGTTGAGCTTCCTCACTCCGTTTTGATTCCACTATTGGGGCCAGAGAGGGGGCGATATTATGAGAATGGTAGGTCAAATTATACTTGTTGTTTACACTGGCGTATCTAACTAGGGGAAGTTCGGAAATCCCGCTACTTTGGGTTTTTAATCAACGGAGGAAACACGGTGCATTTCGAATTGAAAACTGGGTTTATTTGTTGCGGAAATGAGTTTTTGTAATTGTTTGGTAAATTCGTTTTCAATAAACGTGGTTGCTATGAGATTAAGTTTACTGTATACCATCTTACTTACATTGACTTTGCAGCATAATATTAATAAAAGATGTAAACTTTCTTTTGGCGAAAGTGCATTTTGTTGATAAATTCTAGAAAAATATTTAATTTATTGTAGAAAATAATGTAGAACGAATCTCAAAAACTAGATACTAGATAAATAAGTAACTAACAAACCACTTTTGGCATTATTTCATTTGATGAGTGATGATGGAGTAGGTAGCACAAATAGTCGATTGGATTAAGTATTTTGAATATAGTTTACGGCTTTGTAAAATTATTAAAATACATTCATTTAAATTCAATAAGCGATATTAGATTTTCCTTGAAAAAATCCGAAGTGCTGGGTAAAACCAATGTAGGTTTTATAATATCGATTAAATACAGGAAAATGTACTGGCTAAAGATTCTAAATAAATCTAATGTGTAATTTGTGTTGATAACTAATTTTCATTCAAGACTTTTTTTTGCTTTTTTAGGTTCATTTAAATTTACATTAAATTAACCGACTTCAACAAAGGAGGAGGTACTCAATTCGTCTGTATGTTTTTTCCTTCGTAACTTCAGTTTGGGTGGACCGATTTGAATGATTCTAGTGTCAGATGAAAGGTTTTTGGAGCGTACGCATAAATAGGTTTTCGATTATTCACCTTGTGTTACATATTTTCATACGGATCCCTATTTTTTTTTTAAATAAAATATAGCCTATAACCTTCCTCGATAAATGGACTTTCCAACACTGAAAGAATTTTTGAAATCAGACCAGTAGTTCCTGAGATTAGCGCGATCAAACAAACAAACAAACTCTTCAGCTTTATAATATGTACTAGTATAGATAGTATAGATGTGTATTTTTAACGGTCGTTTTCATTTTTGTAATAAAAATATTATAAAGTTACTGTTTCGCTATTTATGCATAGTTACTACATGGTTACAGAAGGAAAAATAACATCTAATATTATAAAATCTAATACTCTATGTTAATTTACCTCATTAGATTGACGTCAATATTAATTTTTCTATCGCATTTCGTACACGGATAACCGCAAACTTAATATAATTAATTTAAGATTCCTGCTATTTTGTTGTTTACTATTGATAGTATACAATTTAAGGAAAATATTTCTAGTTTTGTTATATATTTATTTAGTAAACTAAATGGTACCAATTAACACAGACATTTTATTTTTATAATATTATTATCATCAGCCTATGCCCACTGCTGGACATAGGCTTTCCCTAAACCTCGCCACAACGGCTGGTCCTGCGCTATCTGCATCCAGTAATCTCCCGCGATCCTGACCAGGTCGTCGGTCCATCTTGTGGGAAGGTCTGCCCAGGTTGGACCGACTGATGCCATTACATCATTTGTTAGAACCTAATTATCATCGTATTGATGTCTTCATCAGTCTGTAGAAGTCTAATATGAGTGAAACATTTTATACTTCTTCTCTAGTAAGTAGATATGATGATTGTAGGTACATTCGTTCTCCCTTTAATATATTTTATACTTAACTAGTTGACCCGCGCAATGTCGTTAGCGTTACAGAGGGACATAATTTAGCATATAGGTACCCTTCGTCGATATATAGATTATCAAACACTGAAAGAATTTTTCAAATCGGACCAGTAGTTTCGGAGCCTGTTCGAGACAAACAAACAATCAAACTCCTCTTTATAATGTTAGTATAGATTTAGCTTATCAAATAATGTAATTATTTATATGCCTCAATCAAGATATTGTACTTTAGCTTCAACTTTCCCAAAACAAAAGCACACTGACCACATTCCTAATTAAAAATTTGCAAATGACATAACATGAACGGTTTAACGATGCAAACCGCAGAATCATTACTGTAACACTTCTCTCGATCAAGTCGCTTCACGTTTGTACAAGTCAGCCATACTTGCCGGTCTGTCGTTATGTCAACACTGATAACATGTTAATATCATTGCTGTATCATCACGATAGTTGATAGATAATTATTTTATACAGAATTATTTTTATAGATGAATAAGCATAAATTTACTTCAGAAGAAGCATATCATTATTTCACTGGTCTTAGTACTTGGGCATATATTTATCGCGTAGAACATATAGGAATTTTAAAGATTAATTTTAGAGTACACAAGAACACCAATTATAAAGTTCAAATCTTTTGTAAACCTAGGTTAGGTTAGTTACCATTACCTAATTTTCAACACAAACCATTGATACTTGACACCACAATGTCTCATCACATTGCAAGGGTTAATGAGCGACGGTAACGACTTATGAGATGGGTCCTTAGCACATCAATCGATGTGACGATAAACATGGGCAAAGATAATGGTGATTTTAAACGTAATTTTGCATTCAAGACAAATTTGACACTTGCTCTGCACTCATTTGACACTATTTGGTATTTCCTGTCCATGAAAAGTGCCAGAGTATGAATTCGTCATAGCGATTTGTAACAAGATTTACTTCTATAAAACAATTATTTTGTGTAGACAGTACGATAGCGACAGTTGACCTCGATGAGTAACAGTTCAATAGTTTTGTACGAGATTATTGTGAATGAAAAGTCATTGTCACCATGCAAAGTATAGGAAAGAGAAATGAAATTTAACGTTAGTAGACACTTTTTTGACGTGACAACGTCTTATAAATTGGTTTGCCGGGTGACACTTCAAGAAACTGCGTTACGCTCTGCTCACGTTATGCGCTCACAATGTGAGCGAGTGAGAGGCACGCGTGCCTTTCACTTTTTATGTCTGTCTCTCTCGCTCTTAGGCGGGCTAACCATGCCCGAGTCGTTGTCACGTAAAACTTTCGCCCGTATACCGACTTTACAGGCAACCAATTTTTCTATCTTTCTATCTTTATTTATGCATAGTCAACGTGAAATGGTAAGGCTAACGTATCGCCCTGCCATCTCTAAGACTCTGGATGATCGTAAGTGGTAACCGTCGTGGACCTCTGCAATATCTGAAGACACGCCTACCCGCTACAAAATGGGTATAACTATACAAGTGGACCTGTTCGGAACAACCATTTTATGCCCAGTTTTACTAAGGACTCTCTCTAATAAGTATTTGATTGAAGAAACACAAGTTTTAGCGCTTGGGAAACATTGACAAACTCATTTACACCTAATGTCGTGGTTAAAACACAAAAAATATAAAAAAACTTACTATCTGTGGTTAATTAAAAATGCATTACTAAAGATAACTAAAAAACGACTGGTCATATCTTTATCACATTTAAATTAAACCACAATACAAGCTATTCAAAAAACGCTAAAAAACGAATCATTCAAATTAATTAACCAATAATAAATTGACAGATAAAATCGACACAATATTACATCATAATATGTAAAAAGTAATGAATTTATTTACACATAATATTTTATTAATTAACATCAAATTCAGCTGATAAATAAACTTGAACGAGTCTTGAAGAAAGTCCTGAAGGTAGCGGCCCCGCAGTGTCTCTTGACATTGCAGAGAACGCGACAGTAACCACTTATAAGGTAGGTATAAAAGCTACCAATCAGAACAATTCAAATCAAAAAACATTTACTCTGAGCACATTTCAAATATCCTATCTATGATTATGTAAAAAGTAATTGCATTCTAAAAAAGAATCGAAGTCAGCGCAACCAGGAAGGAAGTATAGGCAAACACGCACAGAAAATTATAAAATCACATCCATTTAAAAAAATAAGGCTCCACGACGATTCTAATTTTTATCTGAAACCAGAATCAGCCGAATAGGTTCAAACTCAAGTTATGAGGTAAAAAAAAAACAGTACCAACAAATTAATAACCTCCTTTTGAAGAATCGATCTAAAAATTATTAAACTGTTATTGCTTATATAATCAATGTGTAAGTTTAGCATATTGCTTGTAGAAAACTGAAATAAATAAATAAAACTAAAGTAAACACATTGACACGAGCTTGAAATACCAAGCTGTAACAATTTAACACATCCTGTGCGTATGGGATGTCCCTCTGACTAACCAGTGGTTCAAGTTATGCATATTGCATGTATTATTATGTGGAGAAGTTCATTAAACTATGGTTTTTCCCACAACCACAATTATAATTATAGAAGTAGCTACTTTGTTTACACCCACAGCTATATAACAAATATTTTAAAAGATAATGTTTATAAATGCTTTGATATTATGTATTTAGAACCAAAACAACATGAATCTTCAAATAATGGGCTTGATATAATCCTTAAAGGTAGACCGTAGGTAGCTGCCCAGTTTCCCCTGACAATGCGAAAGTTCTTGAGCAACGGTAACAGCTTACGATCAGGCGGTATTTTAGCTCATCTGCAATTCAAAAAAAACTAGTAAAGGTGCACACATATTAGGGCGAGTCCAGACCGGATTGTTATCCGTCTGGATCCACATTAATATTTTTTGTGTTCAAAATTTGTTATGATCTGATGCGATGTCTCAATGTACCTTGTTCTTTAAATTCATTGATCCTTAATTTATTTATTGAAAAAAATCAAGTTATGGAGTATTTTCTTTTTTATAACGTAACTGTTCAGTCACACTCATGGATAGTTTTGCCCTATCCTCCCCTATTTTCAATTTCGAATTGAGTTGACCACAAAAACGATTTTTTAACTCCGAATAGGAATTACCTAACTGAATTAAGTATTAAATTAAATTTCATGTTTAATTAAACGTTTTTGCCACAATATTGAGGTAAAGAGAATAACAACCGAATTTTACATATTACTCGAAAATACGTCCAGATGTTTATTATTAAATAATATTATAATTACAACGTTAAAACCCAAATATGTTATTGTACGAGTATATAGTATTATCAACAGCTGTGTTCCGATAAAAATATTATTTTCACTGAATTCAATGTAATAAGAATCTGTTTTTTGAACAACTTCCTATAAAAGACGAGGTTATCAATTTTTTCATATTAACTTGCACTGGATGTAACTATGTAAGTTCGTGTGGAATCTTACGAGTTAAATTTGATAAACTTCCCGGTTTCCGATTGAGCTGACATTTTGCATGCAGATGTATATCGCGTGACAATGTAATAATATGACAAAATGGCGCTGATCAAATGATGGATTTGGAAGATGGTCATAGGAACTCCTGTACTAAATAAGATAGACCTGTCGTGTTTGGGCTCATTTTACTTGTCTTCGCTAGCTCTTTACTTTCACATAATATTCAATTTGACAAGCTTTAAATTGAGTTTAAGTATGAACTTTAATATTTTATTTTATTGCGTGACAAATAAACGAAGAATTATTATAATAATATTTTTATTGATAATTGAATCAACTTTATGAAATGAAATGAAATACTTTGAAATGAAATACTTTATTTTCAACATTGATGACGTACTCATTCTTGTTGATGCCAAAAGTTACAAGCTACCACCAGTTCGGACACAAAAAATAATAATTATAGCCACCGTCCTGAGAAGAACTCGCAAGAAACTCAGCGGACATGTCTTTTTTTTTGTATAATGAACATTTTTTTTTAATATGTTTTTTTGAAAAGTCGATATTTTAAACAAACACAAGAAATTTTCCCGCGCAATTTAACAATTAGTTTGAAAACAGAACAAAAGATGGTTCCATTAATTTATTTGTTTTCATGTTAATATTACTGCGAAGTACATATTATATTGAAAAACACGACGAAATGTTGTTTTGTAATTTTATACATTTTTGTACAAATATTTTTGTTCTCATTTCATGTTTATATCGTATTTAGGAGTTCGATATATTTATGAGATAAACAGTAAAAAATAAACTATGTACTACAATTAATTGTTGATTTTTACCGACTTCGAAAAAGATAATTTCGTTTTGGCTAAAATATCTATCTGGTGCCTTGCTTCGAATTTTCAAAAAGTAGAGACTAATCTTTAAGTATTAAAGAGTAAAATATTTTGCTTAATTATTTATTGTATTTGTCATTAGAAATAATACTTCATTATATATTATTATCTCAAAATCTTAACTCAGAAAACAGGAAAATTTAATAATATCATGATTTTTCATACCGTTCGATCACATCTATAGATTAACTTATCTTCTAAATTCAAAATTTCTTAGGAACTTTTCATTAACAGACTTAAAATAAATCACAGTCTTCTAAATCGATTACTGAAAAAAGACCTTAAAGTCATGACTTTAAGTTTCAAAATACGATTAACAATAAAACCTATAGAGAAGTCACGCTTGAAACTGTCCTCTATGATAAGATTAAAATTACACATAGGATTTTCAATCTTATCTTAATCATGTTTAAAATCATAATTCTTTGTCCGTTAAAGAATTTTCCTATTATGAATATCAATAAAATATCGCCCTTATTACTTACAAGTTAAGTGTCATTTTAGAATGTAGCTATTGTCGACATAGATATGTTCTATTTTAAGAATGTGCGATTTTTCTTCGGAATTCTATTTTTAAATCGAAGATTATTTTAAAACCTCTTTACGTCGATAACTCTTGTGACGTCACGTGGTTTTACAATATTATTGTTTGTGCAAGATTTCTTACATAGATAAAACTTACGAGGAATACAGATTAAATAATTGTTATCTGTGGGTCAAATACCCAGATAAGGGTTTTATACGATAGTAGCCCTTGCAACTTCGTCTGCGTCAATAAAAATACGATGTTGTCTTCACTAGCAGAACTGTTAATTTTGTCAAATTATTCCGAGGTTCTTTTGCAGTATTAAAATTTATAGCATAGGACATAGGTATTATATGATAGCGATTTGAAATCAATTAAAACAATATTACTTACACAATTACTAAACAAGTTCTTCTTGTGTAAGTGATATACAGGGTGGATCTGTAACTTTGGACAATCTGACGTGGGGTGAATGACCTGTCGAAATAAAACTTAGAAACACTTTTATTTTAGAAATTGGATAAAAAAAATTCGTCATAGTATGGAAGTCCGCAACGATAGTCGTACGTTTTCCATATAGTGTCAGAAAAAAAGATAAACCGATACAAAAAATAAAAATGGTGCTAAGTTGTATTTCAACAGGTCATTCACCTCACGTCAGATTGTCCAAAGTTACAGATCCACCAGATATTTAAAACAATGTTAGTTCTGTTTACCTATAGACAAAATAAATTATAAAAATGCCCCGTATCGATACAGGCTCAGCAATGCCACTAAATATTTCGGCATTGTTATTATTCACTCCTACAAAATTAATACATGAACAAAAAGCGCCGTCCCTCAAAACCCAGTGCTGGGTTCTGGCCTCAGCCGGGGTTCGGACGCTGAGTGTGAGCGGTTGGAGGTTTTAGTGCGGTTCAACTCCCACATATCACGTCCGCGGGGCGGGCGGGGATCCGGTGATTTCCTCCAACTAAAAAAAAAAAAAAGAAAAACTTACTATAGTAATAGTCCTTCTACTGCGAACAGTTACAGTACAAATTAGATTAATAAATAAAATATATTTTTCGAGGACATTTTGTATTCCGCCATGACCCTAATGCTTATCAACATACAGATTAATATTAGATAACAGTAAAGTGTCCATTAGGTATCGATAAATGATAGAGAATATCCAATAATCGTTGTAATTGCATCAGATTTGAATATCGAATTCAAACCCGGATTTAAATTATTTTCCACTCAAATGGGAACGTCACTATTCGCTAAACGGCGAAACTGGGATCTTCGTTCGGAATCACTACCCTGTTTGAGCCTCTTTTTAAAAACATTTGTTTTCCAATAAATTTTAATTTCGATTTATAATTAATTAAACCTTTTATTTTTGTTAATCTTTATTACTAAACGACGCTGTATTGCATTTTCAGCGAAAATATATCATCTCCGTAAAATACGAGACGATCAAAAAATGTAAATAAAACAAGTTTTAGAACTGTGCTCAATTTTGGCTCCTGCTACAGACTCGGCAAAAGTAAACAAACCAATTTGGTTGCCGATCCCAGTTGAGTGGTTATTATTACAAGCTTTATACTATTAACTTGCACTGGATGTAACTATGTAATTTCGGGTGGAATCTTGCAGCTAAATTTGACAATCTTCCCGGTTTCCGAGTGAGCTGACATTTTGCACGCAGATGTATATCGCGTGACAATGCAACATACATATGATGCTATGGAGCTGATCTGATGACGGATCCGGAAGTTCGAAAGACTCGATTCAGGGAAGAATGCTGGTAGTGATAACACTATGTTTGGGTGTGCAAAATGATACAAAAACTGCTTTTGTTTTCGTTGGCATAAGGCAGACAATTTTTGACCAACTTCAAAGAATTTATTTATTTATCTTTAACAATGAAACAAGTACAGTTAAGTCTTAGGTACTAATTAATCTAATACAAAGATATACTTTCTCTGTATTTATATTACTTAACCGTTGTGGAACTCTGTCCCTCACACTAGGTAAACCTGTGTCGTGAGGTTACAGAAGATCCGCTCGGTAGAAAGAAAGACTTCAAGTTGATTTTTTTCTAGTTTTTCCCCTCGTGATGTAGTGCAACTTTTCGTTACATGCGTAATTCTCTTTCCCTTATCTCTGTTAGTACAACTGACAATGGTCTTGCGTCGCAAATTCCGCAGTTGCTATCTTATCAGTTATCATGACGAAATGTGGGCGGATGAAGAGAATACAAATAGTCTCATAGCCTTGGTAAGTGCAGAGAATCATATATGATCATTGATTTGATATAGAAATTGCTGTGGTTTGAACAACAAGCACTGCCACCACTAGTCTTAATAGTTATCTGAGATTATGTCCGCTTTCTAACAAAAAACTTGAGAGGTGTCAAGGGACACCCGGATGGAACGAAGTTCCTTTCGATTAAAACGTATCTCATAAAAATTATTTCCTTTCGTAACGCGCGATAAGGAATTGTTTTAAAAGATTTTGATCACAGCGCCATCTAGCATTAATCATATAAAACAAAAAAAGTGTCGTGACAACTTTTTCGTAAGAATTTTTTCCGTCTTGCCCCCTTTCACAACGCGCGATAAGTAACTTCATTCCAAAAATAATCATTGAAATCGGTCTATATAGAAAAGAAATACAAGCACAACAAATCGTGAAATCTGATCAAAAAATGTGAATTTTTAACGGAAAAGGTTTCAATGGAAGTCGGTCGTTTTCGAAAAATATATTGGAATACATTTTTTTAAAACTAGGTACATGATGAAACTAATGAAGACTTCAATTGGACAGTATCCGCTTAGATCGGATCCGTCTTACTTTCACAGTATTCCGTGTCAAGGCAATACTTACCGTTTGACGTCTTACACTTGCAACGGGGTTTTACACGAAACGAAATATCAAATCATGAAAGTGTTTCGAAAACGAAGGTTTATGTGTACATTTTTTTTATTGCCATGTACGAGCCAACCTGCATGTCGGAAAAGGGTTCTAAAAATCCTTTGAAGATATGTGAAGTCCCCAAACTGCACTGAGCAAGCGTGGTGGACTATGCCTAATCCCTCTTCGGAAGAGACCTGAGCCCAACAGTGGGTAGTAATGGGTTGTTACAGTACAGTACAGTACGAGCCAACGGGCCACCTGATCGTAAGTGGTTACCGTCGCTCATGTACCTCTGCAATGTCAGGGGACACTGAGGGGTCGCTGTCGAGTTAATAATAATAATATACAGTCAAAAGTTGAATTACAATTGAACCCGTTGTCAAAAATGACTTAAAGGAAATTTTTCTTCAACGTCTTTGTAAAAAACCTATAAAAATAAAAAAACCCTTAAGGATAATAAATTCCTTGTACATACGTCCATCGAATTCCTAATATTATCATTAAAACCGGTTCCAACCGCGTCATATATCTCCACAGAACACAGTCTGGCTTTAGTGAATGAACGTTGTGACGTCACACACACACACATACATATCACACGCGTGACATTGAGATGTCTGTTACACAATTTCACAGGTTTTTAGAAGGAAGAAATTGTGTTTTTGATTGTATAGTGACAGGTAATTAAACAAGTATTTATGTATGACGGAAGGCCATTGCAGACCATGCATTAATATATGAAGGCCACGCTCTAGATCCATTCGACTAGATTCGGATAAGTACCACCATATAATGAGTGAAAAGTACTTTAATCCGGTGACATAAGTAACTTTAACCCTTTGTTATACTATGTTTTCTATCAGTTCATAACAAACTGAATTAATCGGATCAAGTGCGTTTATTAGTTTATTAATTTGTGGAAACTTGTAATCAGCAATGTTTTGTTTCTACTTAATTATAAGTCTTTAATAAGTAAAATTTATGTTATTAGTCTGTAAGCTTTCCATAAAAATAAATAAATAAATAATATAGTTTTAGTACTACGTTTACTGTTGTTTTAATTTTTATCTACGTTTAGCTTTAAGAAGATATCTTTTAAGTATTCTAAATATGTGTCAGTTTGTTAATCCTTGCTTTTAATGAATGCAGATGAACACAGTGTATAACTGACATGGTCGTTGTGGACACATGTTATTTTCTTTTTTGTATGCAGACCTTATATAAATATTTTTTTTACATTGGTTGTCAAATACGCATTCGCAGAATCTCTAGATTCCTAGTTTAACATATACAACTGATTTGCTTTTGTTTCTTTGAACGCGCTATTCTCATGAACCTCTGGACCCAGTTAAAACATTATTTCAGAGTTGGATCGTCCAATTATTGATGAAGGGTATATTATATTGAAAAAAATAAGCCATCCATACGAAGGACAACAAAGAATTAGGTAAAATCTCTCTTCATCTTTACTCTACAGTTTTTGAGCTAGTTTAGATGACTCAAATGCTGTCCACTCAGGCGACGCATGATAAAATGTGGGAAACACGAGTAAAGATATTGAATATAAATAAATAATTAATAATTATCTCTATAATTTAATACATAACAGTGGACAATAAATGGCATGTGTTAGATGATCAATGTGAGCGCGTGTATGATAGTGATGGCTGTTCTTTATTTAATCGTATCGAGGTCAAAACCATATCTTTGATCTATATAGATCTTTTCCAAGTTCGCGAACCTTAGTGTACTTCCACTAGCTACATTAAAAAACTTATGTGGCTGTACGACGTGGCTACAAAAAGATCTAGTGAATGAAGAGCCCAGTCTGGCGTTCTAAATTGGACTTACTGACTTGGAGTGACTTAAGCTTCAAAAAGACCTATAACCACTCAACTGGGAACGTCACTTTTTGCTAGATGGCGAAACTGGGGACTTCGTTCGGAATCACCACCGTGTTTGAGACTCTTTTTAAAAACATTTTTTCCAATAAAATTTAATTTAGATTTTTAATTAAACCTTATATTTTTGTAAATCTTTATCATTAAACGACGCTGTATTGCATTTTCAGCGAAAATATATTATCTCCGTAAAATACGAGACAGTTAAAAAGTGTAAACAAAACAAGTTGTGGAACTGTGCTCAATTTTGGTTCCTGCCACAGACTTGGCATAAGTAAACAAACCAATTTGGTTGCCGTTCCCAGTTGAGTGGATCGAGCGAGAGTGGAAAGAAGCGATCTGCGATCTTCCTAAGTAAACTATTTTAAAGAAAAAAGAAAACCCTTTACACAGGAATTGGTAACCATAGTCTCCTGACCACTAGGATCAAAACAGAACCTCACAGCTGACTATGGTATATTAAGCCTGTATTTGTATTTGTTTGAACGATAAATAAACCAGAAAATAATAAAAATATTATGTTATGTGAGGTAATGACCAAAATAAATGTCCGATAGCGCTATATTTATTTATTTACCACAGTTTTCATGGCTGGGAAAAACCCACGACATAATTATAATGTTTTTCAGTTAAAATACAGTAAGTCCCCACAGTTCTCCGTTATCTATATGGGGTAAATGTCGAATACACATTTGTAAAACTAATGTTAGTTTTAGGATAATTTAGTCATCAAAAGTGGAATAAACTGGGTCAGATGTAGGTAGCTCGGGATCAGTACAGAGCTGCAGAGGTCTGTGTCTATAGTAGTGTAGTATAGGACTTTCGGCTAGATGTAGGTCGGATCTGTGTCTGTGACTGTATGAGAAGAGCTCGGGATCAGTACAGAGCTGCAGAGGACTGTGTCTATAGTAGTGTAGTATAGGACTTTCGGCTAGATGTAGGTCGGATCTGTGTCTGTGACTGTATGAGAAGAGCTCGGGATCAGTACAGAGCTGCAGAGGACTGTGTCTATAGTAGTGTAGTATAGGACTTTCGGCTAGATGTAGGTCGGATCTATGTCTGTGGTTGTATGAGAAGAGCTCGGGATCAGCACAGAGCTGCAGAGGACTGTGTCTATAGTAGTGTAGTATAGGACTCTCGGCTAGATGTAGGTCGGATCTGTGTCTGTGACTGTATGACAAGAGCTCGGGATCAGTACAGAGCTGCAGAGGACTGTGTCTATAGTAGTGTAGTAGGTAGTTAAAGCCTCTAACGAATGTCTACAGTTCTTTGACCTCGAATCCCAAATTGTTGTTTCAATATGTTGCGTCAGGCCACGTCAACGAATCTTTGGCATACATTTCGCATTTATTTAAAAATGTAAATGTCCAAAGTCCACTCTGACTCATCTACTGATGAAACTTATGCAAAAACTACAGATAATAATATAAAATTGTGTTTCAGTTGTTTAATAAGCGTCATATAACTAAAGGCATCGATATTTGTCGTCCTAGCTTAGTTGCTAAGTCTACATCTATTTTGCAAACAATCCCGTAGAATTCGATACCTTAGTATCTAGAGTTTCTTACCTCTCTTTTTTAGTCGTTTGTCATTTGTTTTGTTTACGTTCATTAAGTTGTTAACAGTAAGACAGACAGAGAAAGTAAACACAAGCTTTTAAGATCATGTATCAGGAAAGTGCTACCTAAGACAAATAATACGAGCCCAAGCACGACGGGTATATCTTGTTTAGTAAAAGTGTTCCTATGACCACCTTCTGAATCTATCATCAGATCAGCGTCATTTTGTCATATTATTGCATTGTCACGCCGGAAACCGGGAAGTTTGTCAAATTAAGCTTGCCAAATTCCACCCGAACTTTAATAGTTACATCCAGTGCAAGTTAATATAAAGCTTGTAAAAAGCGTGACGAACACGAACCGAAAGCGTGATGAACATTCGATATCTGTTTCTTTATTGTTGTTTTCATTGTTGTCACTATGCAGATTATGGCAGCACTAGTGTTGTATTACATTACTAACGATTATTATATTGATAAGTGGGCGTACAATGACAATGATTTTATGAATGAAGTCATTACGCAATAGTATTGTGTAATGTGATTCTTATTGGTGTTACTTGTAGACAATGTGGATAAGGAATGTACAAAGGATTTAGGATTTCTCTTTAGACGAGGATTAAGAAAAGTCCTGTATAGGTACGTGAATGGTGATAGATAACGGCCCCTCATTGTCCTAGCATTGCAGAGGTCCATGAGCGACGGTGACCGCTTACCATTAGTTTTCTAGTTAGTTTATCTAGCAATAAAAAATACTAATATTTAAGAAGCAAAATGAATACCAGTACAAAACAAAACCAAACGTCGAAACATTGTAGATGCTGTTTGCCCCACTTTGGTATTGGATATAGGAACTAAAATAAATTAATACTCAACTTATACTTATGATATGAGTATGAATTACTGCAGTTGATCGTTCAGGGTAAGATTCAGGGGAGGAGAGCCGTAGGTAGAAGGAGATAATCTTAGCTGAAGAACCTACGCCGCAATTTAGCTTGCAAGATTTCTCCCGAACTTACATAGTTACATGCAGTGCAAGTTAATATAAAGCTTGTAAAAATTTGGATGCGTGGTGTATTAAATCTGCTTCTTCTACTGAGATAGAAGGCCATTGGACAGTAATGAGTTGCTACAGTTACTACGTAGTTCTCAAATATTAACAATGAAAATATATAAATAGACGAAACTCCGTCGCTCATATACGTATAATAATTTACAAATATTTACATGTAATACGTCACATCACGTGAATGTAACAGATACGTTAGCAAAATACGCAAAAACGTACGCGTTGGTGCCAAGTACCGCTTGATATAGTTGCAGTACGCATTTGGTAATCTGACCTCAAGATAAACGAATGACGCCCATCAATTCTTGAATGAACTGGTACGGGAATCGGAATAGGTGTTTTTAAAAACATATATTTAACTTACACTGGATGTACCTACCTATGTAAATTCGGGTGGAATCTGTCGAGTTGAATTCGACAAACTTCCCGGTTTCCGATTGAACTGAAATTTTGAATGGTACACCATGTGGTAATGCAATAATATGCTGTGGAGCTGATCTGATGGGATCATTACTTATCTTGGCTATCTACATGATGTCCTCGATCTTTAAAACTTGTTTTATATTAGTTTTCTTTCAAATCAAATAAATGGCATAAGATATTTTTTTATTTTTTTTATTTGGAGGCAACCACCGCGGGGCGGGCGGGGTATGTGGGAGTTGAACCGCACTAAAACCTCCAACCGCTCACACTCAGCGTCCGAACCCCGGCTGAGGCCAGAACCCAGCACGGGGTTATGAGGGACGACGCGACGCGTTACGCCATCGGCACTCTTTCCCGTCGCGCCGCCTCCTGGCATAAGGTATAGCAAAAGAAAAATATAGTGATACACACATTGATGTGAACAAAAGATCCTAATGAATTAAAGTCCTTAAAATAATTAATATGACCTAATCTCTTTGAGGAGCTAACGAAAAATAAGTTTTAAATCTGACCTCTAATGTATTCCATTGGAGGTCAAATTTCCACTAGGTTATGCAAAATTGTCATGTCGTAACGTAGCCGGATCTGCATCTATTGACGTCAATAATGTTTTACAATAGTTTGGTTTTTGGTCAATAGTATCCAGGCGAGTGAAGAAAGTGCTTAAAGGTCGTAGTAGCGGACAGTATCCCCTGACAGTGCAGAGGTCCATGAGCAACGGTAACCGATCTTACAATCAAGTGGCCCGTTAGTTCATCTGCATTAAAGACTGAAAAAAAGTGAAAGTTTCAAATACATAGATAGGTATTGGTTTAAAGAAAGTTGATTGTTTTGAGTCAAATAACCAGTAAGAATTGTAATTTATGTGTGGTTTGACGTTGTGATTTACTAAGACAAAAGTAATACATTAAAAAAGTTAAAATACTTTTAACTAATAAAAAAAACCTTGAGGGGTGTCATGGGACACCCGAATAGAACGAAGTTCCTTTCGATTAAAAGATATCTTATATAAGATTCGTAAGAACGTGTTTTAAAAGATTTGATCACAGCGCCATCTAGCGATAATCATCTAAAACAAAAAAATGTTGTGTCAACTTTTCGTAAGATTTTTTTTCCGTCTAGCCCCCTTTCGATAACGCGCGATAAGGAACTTCGTTCCAATAACACAAATACCTATCAAAACATTACCTCTTTTTAAAATTAGTATCTATCTATAGATATACAGTCAATTTAAATATATCCTATACTAAGTAGTTCAAAAAACCATTCTATGACATCAAACTTAATGCAACACTTTCTTAAGTCGAAAACAAGACAGTCAACTTATAGAAAGTGTGATGCAACATACAACGCGTGGTACATAACACGTGTCACACATGATGGTGACGTGGTTAGGAACACGTGTACCATACGCAGGTATACCTGTTAGGTTTACCTACAGTTATACCTTTAAGGTATAGTTGAGTTTATTAGTATAATATTATATGCTAAAAGCCTCCCGCCGCTCACGCTCGACGTCCGATCCCCGGCCGGGACAGAACCCGGCACGATGCTGGTAGGGATGACAGGACGCGTTCGCAATTGTCGCTCACGTATTATATGCTAGCCGATTCTCGTCTGCGTCAAAAAGGGGTTCAGGCATTGTTAGATTTGAATAAGACCTACAAACCCGTAGTACATCATTTTGTTCTATAATCAATAGTTTTCGCAGCGCACGCGATGTAAGAAAGTTTTTGGGTATTTTTTTCACACCTTGGCTTACATAATTTAAAGTTACTCAGTGAGTAAACTAATTTAAAATAACTAGAATTAGGTGAAGAAACTCATGACAATATATCACATAAATGCATATGTAATTATTAGACATAATCTGTTCGTATTAAGGTCATTGAGCTCCAAACATGTGTGAACGCACGTTTTACACTACACGTGTGGTTCCACACGTCTTGATTGTCTTTAAGGTATAGGGTGGCCGGTTTTAGTGGCCCTATTTTGTTCTATTGTCACTCAGGTTTCCTCACGATGTCACTTTCCGCTGTCTGCCCTTATTTGTTTTGAATTTAGAGAAGAGCTAAGTCCATGTATCGTCCAAAAGGCTATTTACCTAAAAACTTCAATACGCCTTCGTAATGAAATCCCATATTTTCGGTGTTGATAATGAAATGCGCAGTAAACAAACACACAGACAGTGTCAGTCGGCGGCGAGCACGAGATAATGTATCGCTTCAGGGAAAACTGTGTTTACTATGATGGCGCCAGGACGAATAGATACTAACCTAAATAATATGTTTTAAAGAAAACTTTATAGTCCTAAATATTATGTATCAGTAGAAGCACTCTACTGATACATAATATTTAGGACTAATACAAGTAAAATGAGCCCAAACACGATGAGTCTATCTTGTTTAGTACAAGATTTCCTATGACGACCTTCTGTATCCATTATCAGATCAGCGCCATTTTATCATATTATTGCATTGTCACGCGATATACATCTGCGTGCAAAATATCAGCTCAATCGGAAACCGGGAAGTTTGTCTTTAGCTTGTAAGATTCTACCAGAACTTACATAGTTACATCCAGTGCAAGTTAATAAAAAGCTTGTAAAATAGAAAATATGAATCGTAGTTAGTTTCAGAATCGTAGCTTAAACAAAGATTGAAGATGTATCCAATGAATTCCAATGATAAGATATCAAAACATTGCTGAAATGATAAGTAAATGTGTGGCAATACTCGTATGGTCACAACATATTTATCGTTTTGCAATGTTTACCTTTACATCTGCAGACGAAGATAAAAGTATTCTTGGAACCGTATTTAAATGAAAACATGAGATTTCAGATACTTCTATAGATATATATATTGTCTGCTAGATAAATAATACAAGAAACTTGAGAGGTGTCATGGGACACCCGAATAGAACGAAGATTCTTTCGATTAAAAGGAACGTGTTTTAAAAGAATTTGATCACAGCGCCATCTAGCGATAATCATCTAAAACAAAAAAAGTGTCGTGACAACTTTTCGTAAGATTTTTTTCCGTTTAGCCCCCTTTCGATAACGCGCAATAAGGAACTTCGTTCCAAAAAAAGGGATGTAATGAATATTTACATTCGCCGTTTAAAATGAGCCCAAACTCGATGGATCTATGACCTTCCGCTGTCCAGATTATTTAAGAGGGGTTACAACTTTTTAGTGGAGGGAAGCAAGTACCCTCTCCCTTCCAAGTAGATCCAGTATAGGTAAAATATATATACCTACCTATTTTATACTTTCGAAAGCTACAGCTGACTTGTCAAAAAAAACCTTGGCCTTTTTGTTTAGAAGGCCCATGTTAAAAATGAATATTCGCAAAATCCCTAGTGGTTCCCAAACGGATGAACCGATTTTGATGTAACTTTTTGTGTCGCCTCAACCCGCATGTTTAATATCTACTTGTAAACCTCAAAGTACGTGTTAGTGAAAACACTCGGGGAATACCAGAGAGTACCAGTTTAGTGTTAACTCCTGACCATAGACAATACTCATAAACTATAGACAACAAGAACATTTTTATTATATGTGTCAATTAACACCCACTTATCATTCGTGAGTGCGTAGTTAGCCTGTTTTTGACATACAAATATGTTATTAACAAAATGGGTTCAATGGTTTCGGATTAGGTCGTTATACTGAAATACCGCGTAAAATATGAGACGTAGTTTTTTTTGTTAAGATTGAAAAAGAATATATTTATCTATTTTCTTTACAAGCTTTATATTAACTTGCACTGGATGTAACTATGTGCTAATGTAACTATGTAAGTTCGGGTGGAATCTAAATTTGACCAACTTCCAGATTTCCGATTGAGCTGACATTTTGCACGCAGATGTATATCACGTGACAATGCAGTAATATGACAAAATGGAGCTGATCTGATGATGTATTCAGAAGGTGGTCATAAGAACTCCTGTACTAAACAAGATAGACCCGTCGTGTTTGGGCTCATTTTACTTGTCTTAGCTAGCACTCTACTGCTACATGATATCCAGGATTAACAGCTTGTATTTTCTCTTTTTCAGATGTTAAAAGACCTAACATCTATAATAATGAAGCACACAGCGTCATCTCGTAGACACCTGACACCAGAATTGGTATTACGTCTCATTTCTCCAGAGTGCCAATTGTGGAGTGCAAGAGAACATGAATGCCCATTTAAAGACCCGTTTTGGGCATTCTATTGGCCTGGAGGACAAGCTACAGCGAGGTAAAATTGGCTTTATTATTTAACCTATTATACAGGGTGTCCCAGAACTATAATACATGAATGATAGTACCTTAAATATTGAAGTTCAGGGTACACTGCTGAGCTCAGGTCTCCTCCGAAGAGGGGTTAGGCAAAGTCCACCGGGGACGGAGTGACGGGAAAGAGTGACTATCCCGTCGCGACACCCCCAGGCAGACGAGCTAACGGCTATTAAGTTCGTTAAGTTGTGTAAAGCCCAATTTGTCGATTTTTAAGAGGAAAAAAATATGTTCCAGTTTGTCCTTCTTTAAGTTTTCCTAATTTATTGTAAGGATAAAATAAATTTAATGTAATTAAATGTAGATATCATGGAAAATAAATTATCCTTATATTTTGTATTATTTCGCGTTAAATTTAAAATTAAATCATTAAAATATAACTGGAAAATTAAATTAATTTGTTTAATAAATAAGTACAAAATAACGTATGTCTTCCTTAAAAAAAAATTTACGTCAATTATTGTTCAAAGATACTTTCCGAAATTTACCTCACAAAAAAACATATAATAAAGTATTTTAATTAAAAACACACATGTATCTTTTATTTGTATTAGAAATAACAACTTTGCGTTGAACATTTTTCACTGCAAAATTTTTCGTTACAAGTTTTCAGAAATAGATAAAATTCATCAAAAACGTCAATGAAAGACAAGTAGAATGTTTCATACGAAAATAAACCTTATGCCTTCGACTTAAGTACTTTTCGTATGTACTTGTACTTAAGCTTAAAGGAACTGAGTGATCAAAATTCTTCAAATATTTGATAAGAAATTCCAAGATAAAATCGAATTAATCTGAAACGAACGTTATTTCAATGACTTAAAATACGTAATTATTAAACAAGAGTTATGTCGTTTTGGAAATGAAGGTTAATTAGAATTCTTATTTCGAAAAAAAAACAAATTACTTTCAATGACGTGAAAATGTATTTGAATTAAATGAAATTCAACAATCAACTTTATGTTCATAATTTTAAAAGTCAATACTCAATAAACTCAATTTTTACTTAGTTTTGGAATGAATTTAAATATGGAATCTTGCATTTGTCTCGATATTCTTAACAATTGACATTTGAAAATGAATCATAAAGCGATGAATTTAGAGTCGATCGTTGAATAAAATATTTTTATTACTTTAAATAAATTAATACAAGCAATTTCCAATCTTAAAGCAAAGGCAATAGACTTTATTACTTATTCTTCGAGTACAACTCGTAGTACTATGAGTCATTCAATATTATTCGACCTTACCTTATTCATAGTATAAATATTAAATGTTTGAAAATTTAGAAAAAAATATAGTGAAGCTATAATCACAAAATACATAATTAGCAGCATTTATCATGAATTTGAAATATGTAATTACAAATTATTATTTGTGAAACTTTATATTAATGAATAGGAATTGTTATGTCAATAATTGTTGTTAATCAAAACGATCTTGTTTAAATTTACAAAATAATGTTTTAATACTGAAAAATAAGTAAACAAAATACAACGTTTGAAATTTTTCTACGATACAATATTTTTTCCCGCCAAATTTAATGGACTGACTATAAATACGGCAAAGAAAGCAACAGTATGGGAATAAAGAATGAGACAGACATACAAAAACTACTAAGTGCGAAAGAGACAACCAATGAAGAAATGCACAAAAAAGAGACAGAAATATACATTTTTATGGTTTAGAAAGAGATGCAAGATGATGAGTCATTCGGAGTCTCAGGAATTCCTGCAGGATTAGTCACAGTTTTGGCGCGAGAAGTTTTTTTAGAAAATAAAAGAAAGATAAAAAAAAACATTGGATTTTTTTAAAATTGTTTCCTAAAATCATTTTTTTGTTGTTTTGAGAGATTATTAGAAGGTAAATCACAGGTAATCAATAGGGAACTAAATGACTCAAAAATATTTAAATGAAATTTAATTTAAGATATTCCAAATATAAGATCAAAAAAACCATCGTAATCGGTTCACCTAGAAAAAAGAGAAGAAGAACCCAGAAGAAGAAAAAGCGCCCTAGCTCAGAAAAGCCACTACTTTATATTTTTATATTTCTACAATAACAAAGGAGCTAATTAACCGACCACAGATCGTAAGTGGTCATCATCGTTCACCTCCTTTTGCAAGTCGGTCAAAGCACTATCAAGAAACCTTGACCCTGGGTACGATTGAAGGGTATTCTGTGAAGTCAATGACTGTCCTTGACTGAGTCACTTTGACTTGATACAAATCTACAGTCGATCCAAACCTGACATTACAGTAACCACTTACGATCAGGTGACCTGTGAGCTCATCTGACTACATGGCAATAAACTTCATGACTGGTAGTCATAGAAACAGGACCAGCTTGCTTACAAATTTCGGTTCATCGAGAACTAAGGTACCTAACTACGGGGTCGGAGCGACGGGAAAGACTGCTGAGCGCGTAACGCGTCGCGCCGTCCCTCCAAACCCCGTGCTGGGTTCTGGCCTGGCAACCGGGGTTCGGACGCTGAGTGTGAGCGGTTGGAGGTTTTAGTGCGGTTCAACTCCCACATACGGTGATTTACCCCAACTAAAAAAAAAAAAAAAAGGGTACCTAACTAAAAAAAATGTACTACAATGACCACTTACTATCATCAGGTAATAGTAAAACTCTAGTGTAATCAAAGCTAAAGCCCTTCTCAGGTCAAAGACCGCCCTTGACTGAGTCATCAGTTTGATACAATATTATATGAAACAACCTCTATGTATGACTAATACTATTTAACTACATAGTTCAAATATTAATTCCCTTTGTAACATGTTTTTTTTTTGCGGGCGGGGTATGTGGGAGTTGAACCGCACTAAAGCCTCCAACCGCTCACACTCAGCGTCCGAACCCCGGCTGAGGCCAGAACCCAGCACGGGGTTATGAGGGACGACGCGACGCGTTACGCCATCGGCACTCTTTCCCGTCGCGCCGCCCCCTTGGTAACATGTAGTTTTTTAATTGTAATTAGACACCATGATATTTTTATACATATAAGTTTAATTTTCCAAAAAAAAAAGAATGACACAAAAGTGCTAGTCAGATCTCAAATTTATATAACTTTACGTCCAAAATGTTACGCTATAAAAAGATTAGTTGAAATCGTCCCATTGAGAAAAGAAAACAGTAACGCAAATCACCCAACAATCGTGAATTTTTATCAATTTTAAACATGAAATGAAATGAAATATTTATTTAGGACATACAATATTAAGCAGTGACCCCTGCACTAGGACAAGCCTGTGTCGCAGGAGGTCTGTGTTAACAAAGAATTCTCTTAACCAACATATTAAGACACCAAACATCAAAACAAATTTCCAAGAGTAAATACAGCGATAAATATGGAAACAGATATATACCCTTAACGTACCTCTTCGATTTGTTGTAAAGTTGAAATCTACGACCTAAGCCCAAGACGTCAATCTCTAAATAAATACAACAGCCAATTGACCTCCTTCATTTTGGTTAGTCGTCAAAAAATTCAGATTAATATCCATCCTAAACTACAAACAGTTAAATCCCATTTTCATCTGAAGCCTTTTATTTCCTCACGATATTTCTCTGAAACTACGTGTTCTGAGAAAAATACTTATACGAAAACACTGGAATCTCGTTAGGGGGTTGTGAATAATCTTTTTTCCAAGAATCCACCCCGTCCAAACCACCCTCTAGGCTAAGGGGAGGATTCTCAGAAGTGTGACTCAGTTTCAATAAAAGAGATAGAAGATAATGCTATCTCAAGTTATCTGGAAAAGAAAACTTTAAAGTTGTTAGTTGGTAGCCATATTCCATTCCTTTTGTGTGAAAATTTAAGAACTAATCAAGCCAAAACTAAATAAGTCGATAATAATTTTGTTTAGATTTTCATTCTTTAATATTAACAAAAGTTACTTACTGATTTCAGCACTATATTTATTTTTCCCGCCAAAACGCATTTCTTTATCTCAATAATTTCAAGGTTATGATCTGACCTCGTCTCGCTTGACCCCAATTATTGTACTCTAACCTATAAGATAGACCGGCCGTGTTAGTTTCAAAGAATTCCTATAATTTTGATATTTGTCCGAAAAACTCGTTATCGTAGGCATGCAGACACGATAATTATACTGGTTTCAATAATTGGCGTTATTTCAGGAAATATTATAATATTGTTAATTAGTAATTAAGTGTAATACTTAAAGTTTTGGGTTTTTTTTTCTTCATTGACATGTTATAGGTAGACGAGCTCGTCTACCGATTACTACCGATAGCTATCGGCACACTGATCGTAAGTGGTTACCGTCGCTCATGGACCTGAATGTCAGTGGACAATGTTTTCCTGTGTGTTTAAAAGGAAAATAATAAACTAATAACGAGATTTGATAAATAATTTCAACCATTTCAACGTTTTCCTGTTCATAATAATTTGTAAATGAGTAAATTACAATAATTTACAATAATTTTTATGTAATTCGAGTTTGCTTACAATAATAATATTGTAAGCAAACTCGAATTACATAATGATATGTAATTGTAGTGTTTTTATTTTTTACATAAATGTTAAAGCAGTTGTGTCAAGGTTTTGCCATCTAGCGGCGTGTTTAAGAAGCTTAAATTCTTCATTTTCTACTCGACGATAGATGGCGTTGCACATTGCTTCATTTCAGTTCAATGCTACTCAACAACAGATGGCGCTGAATTCAAAATTTGAAACATCCATTTTTGTTACGAAAACTACATTTACTCTAAAGTTATTTAAAAGCAGTTGATACTTATGTAAAGTTTATTAATCTACTTTTAATGCTTAAAATAAATAAAATATCTTCTTAATAGGTACATTTTGGACAACGGACATGTGGTAAAAAATCAAAATATTTTGGACATCGGTTGCGGCTGTGGGGCAAGTTCTATTGCAGCAGCTAAAATGAACGCTAAACACGTTTTAGCCAACGACATTGATCCGTGTAAGTAAATTATACTTCGCATATTATTATTGTAATTCACCTATAATTTTAAAGTTTGTATTTACTATGAAAATTATAAACTTAATCAAACACCCGCTGCTTTGTAGGTTCCTTTCATAATTAAATATCGTGGTATGCATTAAAACTATAAAAAATAAGAAAAAATAGTTTTTTTGAATGCCGTTGCATTAATTGTAAAGCATGTAGTATTCCGTCTAATGTGATGCCGACGAAGTTCAGGAATTCACTAGTAAAGAAAAAAGAACAACAAAAACTTGGAGATGCCGGGGATCGAACCCGGGGCCTTTCACATGCAAAGCGAACGCTCTACCACTGAGCTACATCCCCAGTTAGAAACTTATGTCAATTTATAGACCTATTACTTTTACACGAGTAGAAAAAACTAAGATATTGTAATTTCGTCTGCGTCACGTAATACGTAAATACAATAGTTTCAACGGTGAAGGAAAACATAGTGCGAAAACCCCTCCTCAGTATTCCCTGAGCGCTATGACTTGTCCTTCTTCAAACGAGGCTTGAGGAGGGTCCTTAAAGTTAGGTCGTAGGTAGCGACCCCTCAATGTCCCCTGACATTGCAGAGGTTCATGAGCGACGGTAACCACTTCTTATCAGGTGGGCCGTTGGCTCGTCTGCCTACATGACAATAAAAAAGAAAAACCTACATATTGGAAATATATTTAAAAATCCTTCGAAGATATGTGAAGTTCCCAATCCTCTTTGGGCAAGCGTGGACTGATCCCTCTACTGAAGAGACCTGAGCCCAGCAGTGGGCAGTAATGGGCAATCAGTACACTATTCTATTCTATATTTCAGATGCTATCGTAGCTACTCAAATAAACGCTGCATTAAATGAAGTAAAAGTAAACACAAGTACAATCAACCTAATCGGTTCAAAATGTGATGATTTCAACGTCATCATCATTGGTGATATGTTTTATGACGAAGAATTTTCTCAGATGCTATTTGAATGGTTGATGAAACTGAGTAAAGAAGGCAAAATGGTATGGAAATATAAAAAAAAATAATTAAATTGAGTTTCACTTCTGTAGTGTAACTTAAATACTACTAGTCTGATCTAAAAGTAGAAATAGACCTATATCAAACGCTTTCGGGGACGGAGTGACGGGAAAGAATGCCGATGGCGTAACGCGTCGCCCCGTCCCTCATAACCCCGTGCTGGGTTCAAATATCAAACGCTTTAAAACATCGAAATTGGTTCATGAGGTTTTTTTTTTCAGTAGGAGGAAATCACCGGTATGTGGGAGTTGAACCGCACTAAAACCTCCAACCGCTCACACTCAGCGTTCGAACCCCGGCTGAGGCCAGAACCCAGAACGGGGTTTGGAGGGACGGCGCGACGCGTTACGCGCTCGGCACTCTTTCTCGTCGCTCCGTCCCCGGACGCCGAACCGGTAGCCGCCGGCGAATACGGCCACCAGCTCTCTCGGTCGGCGGGCTTTCCGAAGCGCGCCAAGATGGGATGGTTCATGAGGTAGGCACTTTGAAAAAGTTATATTTTGAAGCATAGCTAGACATTAATTTAAATCGTAGAGTTCTCATCGTCTTACAAATTATGCAAAAATAATCATTCAAATCGGTTCATCCGAACGATAGTTATGCAAAAGAAAACGAAAACAGCAAACTTTTATTTTTAGAAATCAAAACATCTTTAAATTGATTGTCGAAAATCTCCCAAAACTTTAAGAATTAAATAAAATAACTGTGACACTGTCGTGTACCTCTAAATCTTAATGTGAAAAAGATTTATGTGCAATTTTTCACAACACCACTGGCTAAAAACGGTGAAGGAAAACATCGTGAGGAAACCTGCATGTCGGAAAAGGGTTCTAAAAATCCTTTGAAGATATGTGAAGTCTCCAATCCGCACTGGGCAAGCGTGGTGGACTATGCCTCTTCTGAGGAAACCTGAGCCCAACAGTGGGCAATAATGGGTTGCTACAGTTACAGTTACTGTGACAATAACAATGTTTATATTTCTAGGTTTTAATAGGTGATCCAGGTCGTCACGGTTTGACTGAAACTCGTAGAAAACACATTAAGTTGCTCGCAGAATATAAATTACTCAAAGAAAATCAACACGACAACAATGGATTCACTAAAACACAACTTTGGACTTTAAATAAATAATTTCGATGTAATATTGTCGTTTCATTTT
The DNA here is from genome assembly GCA_030269945.2 of Trilocha varians. Lineage (NCBI taxonomy): Eukaryota > Metazoa > Arthropoda > Insecta > Lepidoptera > Bombycidae > Trilocha > Trilocha varians. The sequence goes on from AP028277.1 coordinate 10,636,748, forward strand.
ATAGAATACTTAATTGACAAGCTTTTAAGATCCTGGATATCATGTATCAGTAGAGTGCTAGCTAATACAAGTAAAACGAGCCCAAACACGACGGGTCTATCTTGTTTAGTACAGGAGTTCCTATGAATTTCCACTCCATCATCAGATCAGCTCCATGGTACCATATTATTGTATTGTAACGCGATATACATCTGCGTGCAAAATGTCAACTCAATCGGAAACTGAGAAGTTTGTCAAATTTAACTCGCAAGATTCCACCCGAACTTACATAGTTACATCCAGTGCAAGTTAAGTAAAAGTTTTTATATAAAGAAAGTCAGGTTTTTCATAAGTTTTTATTATACACAAAATACAAAAGATTTTCTACAAGGCACTAGTGAGTTAGTTTATACTTTATTTTAGATTTATTTCGTTGCTTTCACACTTTAGATTTACAAATTTTATTCGTTCGATTCTTTCTGGCAACATTTCTAAAAGTAATTTGTTAATCACGAATTGTTATTTAAATTTTTGCATAAGTTTTATAAGACCAGATTTTAAATTTGATTCAAAATTACTGAAAAGTTGAAAAATATTTTGTTCTTGTTTTAAATATGCGAAGTTTTATGTATCACTAATTCATATATTATGTGAAACTAGAGGTATAAGTATTTTACACTAAAACTTTGTTAGGTACTCGTTACTTAAACCTAAATAAACTTATTTACATCTGTAAAAATACAAAAATTAAATAAAAATCAAACAATTTTGTACCTACGTATAATTTGTATACCTTAATATTAAGTACTAATTAAAAAGTAATAAAAAATAACATTGTATCATTCACCGGTTTTGAATTCTTAAAACAAACTAAAATTTATAACAACGCCATCTAGCGAAGGAAATTAAAACTATTGAATCAACAGTTTAACGCCATCTGTCGTAAAAAACAATAAACTTATTAGTTCCATTCATTGCCAATAGATGGCGCTAAAACAATTGTTTGCAAACTGCCGATAGATGACGCTGTTCTGAATTTTTCTTTAATTATAATTGGTAATTATGCATTGTATTCGCGTACATCCCGTGTTTGGATCGCGCCGTCCGGCCCGAGTAGTGAGAGTAAGTGTCCATGTCCATAGGTGCGTGGGGGTGCATTATTAGTACCGGTTGTAGGGCGAGTGATTTCCGGGACCCGCTAACAGATGTCGCATCTGTCACGTAGCCATTGTTCACTTCTCCTGTAATCATAAATTTGTAATATGTAAATGGTTTATGCATCTTAATTAAGGGTTTATATAATTCGAATTAATAAAAATCAACTCTAATTTTTTTAACAACGGGGAAAAAACAAATAGGTATATAACCTGAAAAGTTTGTTTGAACACGCTAATCTCAGAAACCATTAAACACAAATGGGACCATTTAAAGAAATATTCAATGTTAGATAATCCATTTATCAAAGACAGATACCTATAGGTAGTTTTATACTATTTTTTTTTTTATTTATTTACTTATTTATTTATTTGTTTACACATGAGAGTTTTACATTTTCTAACAATACACGTAACATCACTTTCGTTTTATAAAACTATTATACATATAATATGTTTCCAGTGGCCCTCACACTAGGCCTGGCCTGTATCGTGAGGACCTGATAGGGTCATAATATCAATCACAATATTAATTAATAGTTTAAATGGGTAGTTGGAATAGTGCCAATAATAATATGTTACAAAAAGAAAAAGAAATAAATGACTTAGTGATACTAATGCGATGAATGAAGTGAACTACAATTAGTGTGGATAAAAAACACGAAATTACAAAACGAATCCCATCACTGAGACTTCTCAACTATTCTCTCAGTTTCGCTGTAGGAAAGTTTCATTAACCACTCCCTAACTTTCTTTTTGGCTGCCCAAAAAGTCAGATTTTTGGTGGAGCAACACAACTGGACTTTGTTAAATATAAAAGGACCGCTATACCGAGGAAAACGGCGAGCAAATCTAGAGTATATCCTGGGCAGTGGAAAACGAAGTGCTCTCTCTCTTAAACTACTCTCGGAAACCACAACGTCAGCGAGCCGTCTCAGCTGGGCACAGACTAGTCGCAGAATGTATGTTTTTCTGACACTCAGAAATTTGGTATCAGAGAAGAGACGATGAGTCGGAAACATCTTCGGTATTTTAAATAAAATTTTTAATACCGATCTTTGTGAGCGTTCTATCTGAAGCATAGCGGTTTTTCCCGCACCACCCCAGATCGTTATGCAATATGTAATTATGGAGTCGCACAGAGAGAGGTACACCAGTCTTTTTGTGGGTATATCAGCAATATTTCGTAAACAATACATGACATGGTATAATTTGCGAAGTCTATTACACAGCAATGAGATCTGGCTCTTAAATGACAAATTCTCATCAATCATGACCCCCAAGTATTTTATGCAAGAGGACTGTTCCACAGAAGTGCAGGAACATGAGCCTGGATCATCGCAACTGTGAATTGGAAGAGACAATGGATGCCGGGGCCCACCAGCTTTAGTTTTGTGGAAGCAAATAAATTTAGATTTCTCAACATTAAGCGTTAAAATGTTTCTGTTCAGCCATTCAAACACCTCAGATACACCTTTCCGAGCACTATCCATAGCACAAGACCAGGAGGCACCACTGTATAATAAAACGGTGTCGTCGGCGTAGCAGATAATTTCAGAGTCACCGTCGCCAGACAGTTCAAGTAAATCGTTCACGTAGATTATGAACAGTGTTGGACCCAAGACGCTGCCCTGCGGAACTCCAAAGTTGACTGGAAGTTCAGAACTAATAACCTCCCCAATTTTAACGCTTTGACGTCTTCCAAGTAAATAACTTCGGAATCATGCAAGAGGTACACCCCTGACACCAACAGACTCCAACTTTTTCAACAAAATTGGGATGGATACTGTGTCAAATGCTTTGGCCAGATCAAGAAAGACACCAACGCACTTCTGATTTTTGTCAGTAAGCTTCGAAATCAAATCAACCAGGCGAGTGACTGCATCTTCTGTAGACACTCCAGGCCTAAAACCATATTGACGGCAGGATAGATGGGAATTAATAAAATTCATCAAGCGTGAGTTAACAATCTTCTCCAAGATTTTAGATAGAATTGGCAACAGTGAGATGGGTCTAAAATTTTCAATCGATGATTTATCGCCACCTTTGTGCACGGGGACCACGTATGCCAGTTTCCAGGCAGTCGGGAAAGTGCCACTACTGATGCTCAGATTAAATATGTGAACTAAAGGTTCTAAGATATAGGGTTTTATTGCCTTCAACAAGACCGAATTCACCTTATCATATCCAGGAGCACTGTGATTACTAAAACCAGAAATGATAGAACCAACTTCATGTGAGTCAGTAGGATGTAGGAATAGTGATTTTGGGTTGTTTTTATCAAAATTCAGTTTTTTCGCAAAATCACGCTCGGAACCACCCGATTGTGACAGAATAGAATCAGCTAGACTAGATCCAAGGCCAGCAAAATATTCATTGCAATGATTGGAAGATGCAGAAGAATTTGATTGAATATTCAGCAGATCCAGAGGAGCTGGAGACTTATTCCTAAGGTCACATATAGTTTTTATAGATTTCCAAAGTAGTTTGGAGTCATGACTGTTTTGTGTTAGCTCCTGTGATTCGTGAGCGAGCTTCAGTCGATGGAGCAGATCATTGCAGTAGTTTTTGTAGCGATAGTAAATCAACTTTTTTAATGGATCATTGGGATGCTTTCGAAAATCTAAGTGCAGTCTGTCACGATGTCTCATGCATCTCATTAGTCCCGGCGTAATCCAGGGCTTCAGAATAAATTTTGAACGACTCACTTTACATAGACTAGTGTTTTTATGCAGGCTGTTAGCTAATATACGATTAAAGGAATCTACAGCGTAGTTTACGTCATCCGATGAGAGTACTGAAGACCAATTGGTATATCTTAGTTCTTCAGATATAGACCGGTAGTCGACTTTAGAAACGACACGAGACTGACGCGGAGTTGAGGAGGAGCACCCGTGAGATGAGACCCCAAGCATGACCAACCGATGATCAGTAACATCAGAGTCACATACCAGTCCCACCATGTTATCAGGTTTCGCCTTTACGAAAATATGGTCTAAGCAAGAAGTTAGACGAGTGGGTTTGTCTATAACCGAAGATAGACCTGACTCGGCAATTACGTCGAGATATATAGATGTAGATATATCAAGCGAGTCAAGGATGTTAATATTCATATCGCCCACCAGAATTAATTATTAAAAATGAGATCCGTCCAATAATGTGCTACCCAAAAAAACAGGTCTTTATTTGTGACAAAAGCAGAGTTGCACACCAAGAAATAAGTAAACAGCAAAGTCCTTTAATATCACTCTTATATTATTTATAACCAAAAGACCGGACATTGAACGCATTTTTTTTTGTCCAAAAGTAACATACCAATAGTACGTTACTCTACCCACGAGTCAGGTAAAAAATTTTTTTTGATATAAGTACTGTTTCCATTTAAATTTTGCTCTATTGATCGTTCTGAGGATGTGTGACTTAGAAAATACCGACTTTAAGTCATATTACTTTATTTAAGTTACTATACATTTGCTGCCAAACTTTTATAAACATAGTTTGTCTATTCGATACTAGATGGCGCTGTTCTGCTTAAACAAAAATAATGTACGAGAATTTCAATGTCCTCTCTATATTTTAATGTCTTTGGTAAACAGCAACATAATAAAAGATGCATTAATGCCGGCCACACCTATGACACAGTATGACCGAGTGTGACTATGTATGACACGCTTCGGCATCTCAACCGCATTATAAATGTAAAGAGGCGACTGCAACCTCAATACGAACTTGTTTTAAATGACACTTAATGTTGTTTAAAAATAAAATAGTCACGCGATAGTTTTAAAATTCTCTAAATTAATTTCTTTAGCTAAAGCTAAATAAATTTATAAAAAGATTTGTAATTAGTTGACCAAATATTAGAGACAATCTATTGAAAAACTTTTTATGAGAAATTAAGGCCCGAATACTCGTACGCATCTCAAATATTTGACTCGTCGTAAAGTCCTTAACAAGTTCTTAACTATCAAAATGGTATACTGAAACATGATTTTGAAGACGTTTTTATAATGACGACTTACGTAATATATATATATTTTTTTTATGGCCCCAGTCGCGCATGGATATTACCGCGCACTGATTCCGCCAATGTCGCTGTTCGCATACTTAATGGTAATACTGACATTGGCTTGTTGACTAGGAGTGTGCGAATAATTCGAACATACGAATTATTCGTTCCGAATCGAATATTAGTATTAGATTCGTAGTAGGGCTGTGCGAATAATTCGAACTTACGGATTATTCGTTCCGAATCGAATACTAATATTCGATTCGAAATTCGAATCGAATCTTCGAATTATTCGAAATTCGACGAATATTCAAAAAAAATCGAATGAATTTGACTACGATAATGCATCGGACAAGAATTTGTATTTCGTAGATAATATCTTGAATGGGCTAGACGTCAGATTTTGTATTTTTTGTTTGTTTGATTGTAAAAACTTACGTTCTCTGGTTACGATGCATTATCGTATTCAAATTCAATACTATTCGAAATTTCGGAATATTCGAAACTTATCGAATTATTCGAAATTTTTCGAATATTCGTCGAATTTTGAATCGAATATTAATATTCGAACGATATTCGCACATCCCTATTGTTGACATTTTACGATCGTGGTATTTGTTTCAAAAATATAACAACGCCGAATTTGGATCTCGTTTTCGGCTATCAAAAGAAACTGTGCAGTATCTTGACTCAGTAATTAATCAAATCAAATCAAATATAAATAATTGGTCAATCTATAAAACCTGCGACTAAACGAAATAGAGCAATAGAATCAATATATTCCATGTGAAACAACCCACTGTATGTAGTCCACAGGGTGACTAAAAAATTGGCAAGTTTAAAAAGCAGATATATTAATATGCCAACAAGTGAAGAGCACCGAACTGTGGCCAACGAATTTTATGCAATTGCTGGATTTCCAAGAGTTCTGGGAGCATTAGACTGCACACATATTAAAATAAATACTCCTGGTATGTACTGTTCATTCTGTTGTATACTTTTATCTTAAACTTCTTTAATCTTAATCATTATTTAAAAACACACATTTTTATAAAATATAATGATATTTTAAATATCTAGATAGTATTATGCTTTGATTGAGAAACAATAAACTTTTAATTCTGTACTTTTTTATTATTAAAATGGTAGTCTTTGTCAAAATCATAATTGGTAAACATTCAATAATATGCAATTTATAACAACAGTGAAGGAAAAAATTTAATAATTAACATTTTTATTTTAATTTTAGGAGGTTCCCAAGCTTACATGTATTGCAACAGAAAGACATATTTTTCACATAATGTCATGCTACCTTGAGGATTAGTAATATAGTTACCAGATGGCCAGGCTTTGTTCGTGTTAGCACTGTATTCAATGACTCAACCCTTTGTGCACAACCTGATCGTGGTGACATTGAGAACATGGTTATTCTGGAGACCCTGTAGTATCTGCAACGTTACACTCGTACAAAACAATGTATGGGATGAAGAAACCTTACATCAAGAGGAGCTCTCCCCTGAACAACGGGATTTAATATTCAATCAATGATCATTGATTCTCATTTTTCTCCTTAATAAATTGTTGACAACAAATTCTTTTGTTTGCTTTAATACTATAATAATTGCAGATGAGCAATCATACCTTTAAAATTAGGTCTTCACAAATGATAACAACACTATATTTTTTTAAGTTATTTAATCCTAATACAGTCTAACGTCGAGAAGTTAAAGTCCAAGGGAAACACAAAATATCTCAAATTATAGAGGTTTAAGTTATCAAGGGTCTATGTTAGGGCTCTGATGGGAAGGGAACATATTATTTTTTGAAGTTGTAGAAAGTTACCAAAAGTTAAGGTTTGAGTTATGGAGGTTCGACTGTATTATCATTATTTATTTCCAACATGCATACATATTAAACAAACAAACATGAAATAAATTAAAAACTTACACTCTAATACATAAGATCATGTTGGTATTGACAGTACTGAAGTTTAACAGTGGTACTCACACTAGGCAAGCACACACATACCCATATATTTTCTATATTTATCTAAATATCCAGATAATATTATGCTTTTATTAAGAATCTCAGAAAAGTCAGATACATATTTAGATTTACCACTGTCAAACTTAAAAACCAACAATTTGAACTTTAAAATACAAACTTTAATTTTTCATTAAAATATAATGCTTTAATTTACACTCACAGATTTTAACACAATGATTACATTCTATATTAATAAAAACATAATGTAATTTCAACTTTAAATCAAAATTTTTACTTTGGTTTCAATTTTAACCACTCAACCGGGATCGGCATACACAGTTCTAAAACTTGTTCTGTGTACATTTTTTAATTAAATCATATTATTTAGATTACAAATAGCATAATTTACTTAACAAATAATATTAATATTATTTATTTTAAATTGATTGTTGACACAAATTAGTTACATTTGTGATTTTTCATATAAACTTATGATAAAATTCAGTCACAAAATGTTCACAAATAAATTATTTAGCACAATAATTATAATCATCAAAACAAAATTATATAATGTATGTCATGGGAACGGCTTGCCACTATTATTTGTATCAGATTCTCCAATGATCCATCAACACAATGATTATCTGAAAAAACAATAATTATTATTATATGATCCACAATTGCTTACATTAATTTTAATCTAAATTAACATTTTTTGTTTTCATATTAGTGATTTTAGCATGTAATGCGTTTGAAAATGTGGAAAGTTCACCACTATTGTTGAAATCAAGTGCTCAATTACAATACATTTATCAGCTTTTTACTATCATTTTTGACTTAGTTTCCATAATATTGATTATATTCAGGTACATATCTATTATGTTATGAGATTTATTCTTATTAAACTTAATTAAAAAAGACTTGATTTTTTATTTAAGCTTAATAAGATTTTCAAGTGTAAAGTTTTTCAAATTTATTTATTTCACTCAGCATGCATAACAATAATTACAATTAAATAAAACATAATAAACGGTATTACAGGCTAGAAGCATGTTGATTACGACATAACAATAATGCTTAAAGTACTCACACTAAGCCTGTATCGTGAGTACCATAATACGATTACTTCAGGTTGTCACTCCGGTTCACTCAGTACCGTTCTATTAATTATTGTTACAAATTTATTAGTTTATTACTTATATGTATATACTTACCTTTTTATTCAATAAAACTTCCTTATTATTTTCCTTTTCTTGTTGTTTGCCATGAATTACATATATGAATTACATATGGCGCCAAATAAACAAAGGTTATTTTGCTGACAGCTGTTTAGCTTTAACAACTTAACTGGTATTCACAAACAAAAATTAGATATTTCAGTATGGTGTCAGCTAAAGTCCAGATAGTTGGTGTGTTCAGTTTTACGCAAGCCTAATTTAAATAAACATGATTATTAAACATAAAAATCACGCTTCAAATATATCAAAAATTAAAGAAAATGCATCCATTTACGAAATAAACTTATTTTCAATGTTTTATTCAAAATGATGACTATATATAATACTACACAATGACTGAATTAATATTTTATGTTGCACGTAATATTACGTAAAATGGATCTCAACAACTACTTCAATATTGACATGTGATTTTTTTTTAAAAGCAAGAAAGTATACAGCTGTGCGCACAATCAAGCGCACCGCAACGCAACGCATCGGCTGTCTGCATAATGGATGGATGAAATTCAGCATTATCAACTACCACTTAATAAATGCCATGTTCATTTGACACTGAATATTAAACTTTCCGTTTTAAAAATTCATAGTTATAGGCGATATTAACTACTCAAATGAATACCAAACTACTAATCTCATAGATAATGAACCTCACGACCTTACTCAAAAATTTTAGCGTTTGACAACTGTTTGAGAGCTTGGTAAAATTAAGAAGCGTTTGAGTATACGGATAAGTAGAAGATTTAAAATCGCTTTCAAGTCAGAGGTGAGATACATTTCACGCATCATTTAACTTTACATTGAAACCATGAGATAACCTTTTTTATTCAAGTATTTAATAATAAACATTGGAGTTGTAAAAAATATATACTATTTGTTAATTAAATAATATTTTGTTATAGTTTTTGTATGTTTAAACACATTTTTACATAAAGTATTACATTTATTTTGAACACGCTTACGTAAAATGGAATGTTAAAAACTTAAATCTCTTAATTTACGTTTGTGTATACCATTGAAATTGTAAGATTTCTGAACTTTAAGTAGCTGTGAGTAAAGTATCGGAATTAAGATGCGTACGAGTATTCGGGCCTAAGTTGCTCTTTTTTACAAGCTAAGCTAAGCTTTGGATCTGGATGTAACTATGTAAGTTCGGGTGGAATCTTACAAGTTAAATATGACAAACTTCCCAGTTTCCGATTGAGCTGACATTTTGTACGCAGATGTATATGTATATCATAGAATCTCTTTAATTTTTTAAATAAGATAGACTCGTCGTGTTTGGGCTCGTTTTATTTTTCACAGCTCCTTACTGTTAAATGATATCCAGGATCTTAAAAGCATGCATTTAAAGTGTTTTCTTGAAATTAATTTTTTGAAGTTAATTTTGAAGCAATAGAGAGTCTGAATAACCAGACCTTTATTTAATACGTAACTGTTACAGTAACCTAGTATTACCTAATCCGAGATTTACGTCGACACTAATATCTCATCAAATATTTTAATTCAATGATTTCTATGTTTACGAAATTTTTGATAAATTATGTCAACATTATTATATATTCATAATCGTCGTCATAATTATTAAACAAAAATAATTAAGTAAATGATTTTAATTTTTAATACAAAATTACTTGAGTGGTGTGATTTTTTTCTCTTATTTTGAGAAAATACATAAATAGGTAATTACAACCTAAGCAGAGTTGATTAAATAATTATGTACCTTTGTTGAAATAAAAATTTTACCGATTCCAAAAAGAAAAGTGGTTTAGTTGTACTTTATAGATCGTTCTTTATAGATAGAATAGACAGAACGATCATTGTATTACTTGCAAAATGTGTAATTAATTTTTGGTCAGCTATTTTGTATTTTATACATTTAAGTTTATGCATAGCATTTAATTGTATTCTTATTCCTCACCTTTATAAAGTGACGGTGGCGGGTATCCCGTGTCTGGTTGAAGTCTCACGTGTCTGGTGGCGAGGATGAACGCCAATGCAGACAGAACTATGCCGTCCAGACAGCCGATCACCGCCAGGATGTATGCCCAGCGTATGTGACAACCACCTGGTAAAGAAACGAGGCTTGAAGTAAGTCCTTAAAGGCGGTCGCTGTAGGTAGCGGTGTTCCCTGACAATGCAGAGGTCCATGAGCAACGGTAACCGCCTTCGATTAGGTAGCTCGTTAGCTCGTCTGCCTATGACACAATAAAAAAAATGTCCATAAGATCTTTTAGAAATGATTACGAACTACGAACTAGTCAAATGAAGACAGTCGATATTTGCTTGCTTTTTGCTCTATCGTTCAGAGAAACATATCCAATCCATTGTTATTGAAATAAATGAAACTAACCCAATTTATACTGGTCAGCTGTGGGGCCACATGTCTCCTGTACTGAAGACTCGTTCCACCCTGCAGGGTACACTGCCACTCCACCGATCAGACACAGAGCTGAAACAAATGAAAAACAACAAGATTAGAACGTCATCTCATCATCTTCATTTAATATTATGTATCCCTACTAATATTATAAATGCGAAAGTAACTCTGTTACGCTTTCTCGCTTAAACGTCTCAACGGATTTTTGATGAAATTTGGCACAGACAATTTCTAGACCCTGAGAAAGGACATAGACTTTTATTGCGATAAAAGGGATGAAGACAAACGAGTTACAGACAAACGACGTCATGGGCAGCCAGTCATTCACATTTATTAAAGTAATGAATAGATTTGTTATATCATTTGTTTAAATAAAAAAATATTTAAGCTACCTAAATTTCCTTTTACCCAACAACAATAAATGTTAAGATTCTGTTCAAAATAGGTACTTGAAAGTATCTCATTGGTCATACCATGATTGTGATATTGAACAACAAAACTTTATTATTAAAATCAATGATTCATGAAAACTTGAAGGGAAAGTTTTAAGAACGCTTCGTTTGCAATCAGTTTCACTACAATTAGACTAATTAGCGGGAAACCAGCTGAAGTGGTACCAGAGGAAATAGTTTCCCTTTCGTCGGATTTCATATTTATTAATATATTTCTCAGTACTACATAAAATTGAGACAAGAGGCCGATGTTTTGCGACCCTGTACCAACTATAACTGCCCACTGCTGGGCTCAGGTCTCCTCAGAAGAGGAATTAGGCATAGTCCACCACGCTTGCCCAGTGTGGATTGCGAACTTCACATACCTTAAAATGATTTTTAGAACCCTTTTCCGATATGCAGGTTGCCTACCTAACTTTTTTGAGTATGTATTTATTAGTACCCTATCAAAGCTTGGATAGCGAGAATAATGGTTTCACTAGTTTTAGACAATCACAGTTAATGGTGGAAAAAAAGGTACTTAAAACGTTTAATCAAACATTTCAGATTGTTCCTTTTGTTTAAGACACTATGTTTGTTTGTAAAGATTATTCGTTATTAACTGTTCTTTCAATTTGTATCATGGAAATACGATGTTAAATTTTTAGACAAATCAAACAATTTACGAAAAATCTGTGAATACGGTATTATTAGACATCAAAAATAAAATGATGTACTTCCCGTTCATGTCGCTTAGTTTTGGGACACCCTAGCTTTAGCAAATGCATCATACTTTAGACATGTGAGTGAAAGGTGTCACAGAACACGTAATTGTATAAATTAGCAATTGTTAAGCATTACGAGTAGGTATGCGCTACACATGTAATGTGTGAACTATGTGTTTCCGCATTGCATGTTAGATGTAATTCGTTTTAGCCATTTGAGGTGAAAGGGTTTTTGTTATGGAAAGTTAAATGTTTTTGTCGGTTTTTTAACATATCTATATCACGACCTTTATCAAGACATATATTATAAAACAAAGCCGCTTTCCACTGTCTGACTATATTTATGTCTTTAAAACTGTATCTTTAAAACTATGCTACGAAAATTATTTGGTTATCCAAGAGGAAAGTTTTTATACATCATTAAGTAGAGAAACACTGTTAATTTTTTGCAGGTTTTGATGTTGGGGGAAACCTCCCATTGTGACGCCGACGACTTTGAGCAGTGCAGCTAACACTACTAAACACTACTATAGTCATTTTGTAACAGCTACTTCAAGTAATTAACATCTAGCAACTTTCTTTAACCACGCAATAACTATGCTGTACTGCAGTTGTACCATTTATTTATATTCAGTCATACGTCTTCTGTCACTCCGCAAATGTTCATATCACATTAAAAATCTATAAAGGCAGCTCCTAGGTAATCAGTACAACAGTATATTTTACCTGAAAACTCAAATAGGTATATTTACATTCCAAATCCCTAAGCATAAAGTTTTCCCAGTAGTAAGACTAAAGGTACATTCAAAAACGAAAAGAATAGCAAGTAGGTGTTAGGATAGGGTAGGATATTTAATAAAAATAATTGGTAGATAATATATAGACCAAAAAACAATAAGGAATTACATTTATCTCCAAACTAGGTAATCCTGTATCTTGAAGATTCAATTTAAATACATGAAACTCACGCTTACATTTATGAAATTGATTTCGGAAATCAAAAAGGAACCCTATAAATAAGTAGCAAAATCTATAAAACGTTACAAACTTCATTCAAAATAATATAAGTCAATCGTTAATAAGTTATTTTAGCACCGGATGGAGCGTAGGAAAACGATTTCTAAGTAGCAATCGTGTCTAAAATGTATTTCATCAACAAATTAACTAGTAGGGCAATTAATATAAACGAGTATTAATTAATAGTATCTTCTTTCCGGTTTAGTAATATTTCTAGTTTTATCATTCTTACGACATGGGTGTTACATTGTATCTCTTTTACATGCTTTATATTTTACTAACTTTTGCCCGCGACTTCGTTCGCGTGGACTTCAGGTTCGTCCCGTCTTGATTATTATCAAAAATTGTAGCCTATGTGTTATTCTGATGTATAAGCTATATTGTGGTAAAGTTTCATTCAAATCCATTCAGTAGTTTTTACGTGAAAGAGTAACAAACATACATCCATACTTACAAACTTTCGCCTTTATAATATTATTATGATTATGATTAACTTGCACTGGATGTATGTAACTATGTAAGTTCGGGTGGAATCTTAAATTTGACAAACTTTTCTGAACAATTGAACTGACATTTTACACGCAGATGTAAATCGCGTGACAATGCAATAATTTTGGAAAATTCTGCGCTGTCCAAGTTGGCCGGCCGTCTTCGCCAATCGAGGGACCAGGGCCGCGCAATGGACTCGAAAGGTCCAACGGCTGTCCAGCACCAGACCGAGGTACTTCAGCTGCACCCGACCTCAATAGATCCGTCGTGTTTAGGATCGTTTTACTTATATTAGCTAGCACTCTACTGCTACATGATATTCAGGATCTTAAAAGCTTGTATTTAGAGTTTTCTTTACAATAAATTATTGACAAATAGTAACTTCAAATCTCTACTCAATGTAACATAAAATGCACTTTAATAACCTTAATTTAAAGTACATTATCGACAATTTTAATGACAGTAAGATTCCAATAACATGATTTCGCAATACATCGTTTTACCACAATCCTTTCACTCTACCATCTTCAGATCAGTCATTTTGTAACAGCTACTTCAAGTAATTAACATCTAGCAACTTTCTTTAACCACGCAATAACTATACTTTCAACAAACAACCAATGTACTCAAAACCTTTAATTTCAAAATGTAACATGACGTTCCCATTTCCTTTCAATTTTATGCCGCAGCAAACTCTTCAGGTGATGGCATATGGGCTCTGACTCTCGAACATCTATCCATATCAATGTTCAGACTCTTCCTCTTACAAGCGATCTGCTTCTCCAAATCTCCTCTGTACTTCATCAGTTCCGACCTGATGACTTCAGCTTCTCGTAATTTATCAGCGAGAGACTCTGAAGTTTCTCTGACAAATTTGGCTTCAGCAATATGAGCATATTGGGCTTCATCTCTACAATTTTCTACATTAGGTCTATCATAATTCCTGGCATGTAATCTTGTCATGACCAGTGGGTCTATCACAGCTTTGTATCGTTATCGTAAATGAACTAATTTTTTTTGACATTTTGTTTACGATTACGAATTTCCTTAGAAAGAAACATGGTTGTGCGCATGACCACTAATTGTCATAATTTTGATAGTTTGTGTAAGGCTAAGTACATACTGGAGATTTTTTTTTATAAATGCAGAAAAAATATGAAAACATCAAGATAATCTTCTTTCGATCTGTGGATTTTAATAACAATACGTTCATTACTAGATTGAAAATAAGTTGGAGGTAATTTGGAAGAGTTCTAGAGTTTTTGCATGGAGTCCAGTTACCATACATAATATCCTTACACAGAATGTTTTCATACATTTTGAGTCATTTAACGTTAATTTCTTTTAAATATTTCTCAATGCGAGAATTTATAGAATGTACTATAAGCCTTTAAAGATTTCCATGGTAACGAAACCGAAAAAATAACAAGTTAAAATTGGTATTACAGACAATTTTAGGATATTAAATATGAATAATTCGTCACTTGTTTATCCGAGTTTATCGTTTATAAACGTCAAATGAAAAAGGTACCTTTTGGAGTATCTTAAATGATTTTTAAATTTACAAAAATTAAATAAAGAATGGGTATCGTGCTTAAGTATCTAATATTATGAAAACTATGTAAACACAAATTCACTATTGTAGTTAGAAAGTCAAAATTGTTACGATTTGGTACTCTCTCTTACATATTTATCACTTTGAAAATGTAATACGAACAAAATAAGAGTTCATTTAGGTATTGGATAGTTAAGTATTATAATAAGGAAAAACAAAAATAAACTACAATTCCGCAAAATAACATGTTAATATTGCATTTGGTGGCTACTGGGACTCAGGCAATGCTTTATCAGGAACTCTTAGCATCGATATACCTCGCACGCTATGATATGTCCTTCAAAGAAATTCAATAAGCTCTTTTATGGTAGGCGCCAGGCTGTTGATGGCAGCGGCGGTAGGGCCGTTAAGAGTGTAGGAGAATACCGAACACAAAAAACGTGAGACATGGATGTTATATAAAAATGATTACCTTAACTTTGTTATTTCATAAATCAAAACAAATAAAGAACAAAAAGTCATACATTTTGAAATTACATTTATAACGTAAAGCAACATGTATAGATTTTCATCTTTACACTTAAAACGCTCAATTTGTAGTCAACACTATTATACGTTTTACTAGTATTCAGAGACTACAAATTCGTTCCAACACTCACGGCATCTTGCTTTTAAAAGCTGCTAATTTTTATTTACAAACTACAAAGACCGCTAGGTACTCCAATTTTATTTCAACAAATTTATATTAGCTCCATGTAAATTGAATAAACTTTGATTGACAATACGTCAAATGAGCTAGAAAAACATTAAAGTTAGTGTTAGGTCACGATCAATAAGGGTTCCGTACCCCGTCCCAAAACATCAAGCTTTCAACAAATTATACTTTAATTTGTCCGACAGACCTTTTTTTAAAAAGACCCATCTTTTTTTTTTTTTTTTTTTAGTTGGAGGAAATCACCGGATCCCCGCCCGCCTCGCGGGCGGGGTATGTGGGAGTTGAACCGCACTAAAACCTCCAACCGCTCACACTCAGCGTCCGAACCCCGGCTGAGGCCAGAACCCAGCACGGGGTTATGAGGGACGGCGCGACGCGTTACGCCCAAGGCATTCTTTCCCGTCGCGCCGCCCCCATCTAGTGATATTCCGGGAGTTCGATTGAAAAATCAATCGATTAATGCCAACACTGTTACAGAGACTAAGGTTTATTATTTTGAATATTTTAACTCTAAAAAATTGTTTTTATGCTTTGTTTTTTCTTGGGATTCACTCGTGGTATTTTTTTCATTTGGTTTTATTTGAAACACAATTTTGTGAAAGCAATCAATTTAATTTTTTCTTCATACCTAGTATGTACTATTAAGAGTTTATAGTAAATTGGCAAAATGATTAAATTTTTTATTTTTCTTTACATTTTACTGAGTTTGGAATATTTTGTGATATTCAGTAGGCAGTTCAATATTATTCTCAAGCATTACTGATTGCGATTGAGTCCTAAGTTCTTAAAACAATAAATTTTTAAACATTATTATTTTGATATACAAACAAACACTTTGATTTTGTTTAGGATATATATTATTTTTTGTGGCAAACGTCAATAAATGACATTGTGAAATAGAGATGTAACGAATAGTTATTTGACCGAAAATAAAGAATTCTGTGTTCCGAATTCCGAAACAGTGGCGTGCAGTTCGAAAATGGTTTGCATAGCTTATCTTAAGAAGTTTGAATTTAATCTTTGAAGTATTCGTTGTTATTTATTTTTGGTATATTTCCAACTATATTTAGGTGATAATTCAAATATAAATTAAGGTAAATCTTTTGCAGATCTCTCTTTTATCGTCTTTTGCATGAGGAATGCTCAGAAGATTTTTTAAGATGATCCCTTTATCTTCCTCTTATGACTAGCTTCCCACTAGTACAACGCGAGGTGAAACTCGTCATTTTTATTCGAATCTTACGCTTTAACCTACGTGTCGTTTCGTAAGAACTTTTTTGGAAAACGTTATGTCGCTTTTAAATGGGCTTCCTTGTCTCCGCTTCAGCGTTCCTCGAGCAATATATTTTGTCCATGAATAAGGTTTGAGAAGAGGACTAAAGTATAGCTAAAATTGGGCGACAACTTCACAGCATCTCTTGAAATCAAAGTATCCATGAGTACTGGTGACCACTTACCAAAAAGTGGGTCTACTGCACGATATTCGGCCGTAACGCTGAAAATTTATCGGAAACTTGGAACATCTCTATTTTGTTTACGATACGGTGTTTTTGTGATGCATAATACCAAGTTTTAAACAAAATTGTTACGAAATGTCATCTATGTGACATGTCTCAAAAAAAATCATTATAGTAAATAAAATATGAGGGTCTGTTTGTAAACTTCGAAAGTTTTTAACCTAAATTTATTTCCATACATTTGAAAACTACTTTCGTTTCTCTGTTTACTACATCTCATTCACTTCATTCTGAAAAATTGTTTTCCACTTAGAAAAAATAAGAGTTACCAAGTAATATTTTTCATAAATAAAATTTGGGAAAATATAATTTAGAACTGTGGAAGATTGATGAAGAAGATCATTTTAGATCAAATAACAAAAGCGAGCGGTTAAAACTTTTTATATCTTTTTGGATAGGCAAACCCATATTCTGCAACTTGTTTATCTTTACGTTTGAAGTTGTCAATTAGAAATTTACTAAAGCTGATGATACACTAGCGTACAAAAATATATTTTTTACTAAAACAGACGGACGAGCTGACTGCCCACCTAATGGTAAGTGGTCACTGTCGTTCATGAAACTCTACCCAATTAGGAACATAACAAGGTACAATCAAATGTGGCCTCCAATGGATTATTCGAATATATTACAGTATATCGGCTTTTTTTATTCTATTATGAAAGTTATCAAATAAGTGTGACATTTTGGATACATTTTGTGAAACTTATTATTAACTGCTAATAATAATAATAAACAGAATCTTCTTGAACCCGCGTTAATATCCGTTACGTTTTAAATATTTCTACAAATACAGTGATAGGCAGCGAGAAGCGACTTTACTTTGTAGTATGTAGTGATAATGATGAGTTGGCTCGCATAACATCGTTTGCATGGGGAGGAAAGTATATATTATCACATAAAAAATAGCATACTTGACCACTGTTCAATAGCCATTGAAAGCTCCGGGATAATCCTTTCGCCGAATACTCATAGCTAACCGTCATAGAACTGACAAAAATGTTGTCAATAGATAGATGCTACATGTACATGCTCTTACGCTACATGTCATTTTTGACTCTCACCAATGGTGATACATGTTTGTATGATGTGACTGAACCGCAATTCTCATCAATCCAAATACATAATTGTTAAAAATCATTGTGTGTCATAAAATATGTGTATTCTGGTTCATGCATGTTCAGGAACATTTTTTCATCTAATGTGTACTTTGCTTTACAATAAATGGTAAAATTATTAAAGTTTTTTCGTAATACCAATTTTATGAAAAATGACGTCATTTGATGTGAAAATAGACGATTACGATAAACGACGCGTCCTGTAATAGCCCCACAGCTTATTTCTATCGTTAATTTTTCTTAAGGAATCTTTCAGGTCATCTATGAGGTTCTCAATATGCGCTATTTGCTGTAGATTCGTTCTTAAAGTTTCTTCTAATTTCTCGCATAGTTCTTCAGTAGCTGCAACTGTTTCGGCAAACGCTGCGTTTGTTCTGTCAGCTTGGGTCTTCATGTCCTGCGATCCTTTGATGATTGCAGTCATCAGGTCTCCTCGTAAATCTTCGGACTTTTTCCTAACCTCTTCGCAATTCCTGATGCTTTCACTGCAGTAGTGTTGCCAGTATTCTAGAGTAGTGGCGTTTTCTGGCCAGCGCGCTACCCCAGGATGCCATAATAGTAAATTTGAGTCCGGCGTCAACTTCAAATTCTGTTTGTCCAATTTTAAAGAAATCATTTTGTCACTCCAATCAAACTCAATGCTCGCTTTGGCTGCCTTGTTCATAGACATCTGCTCCTCAACCTTTGCTAAAGTATCTAGAAACACTCTTCTTATTTCTCCAACTATCGCCACTTCTTTGATAAGCTCCTGTTCAGCATCGTCTCTTACTAAATCTGGTTCATACCTTCCTGTTCTTAGTTCTAAACATTCTCTGGATATAGCTTCTGGAAGCATAAGAATCCTACAAGCACCTTTGAGTTTACTGCGATTTTCATCTAGTATGTTTATTTCGTCAGTGATAGCTTGCACTGTTTTTTCGACTTCTCCTTTCCAGTAAGTTAAATCTTTAACTCGCTTTTCTAACTTGCTATTTGAATCTGCCAGTTTATTGTCCATTCCTGCAAAGGCATTCGCGACGTCTCTCTTTGTAGTAGCTTCCCAGTTTCTAGCTTTGTCAGTTGCTCTGGGAGTCAAAATGTACTCGTTATGTTTCCTCCATTCACCAGTAGAGTATCTGGTGATAGAATACTTGTCCACCACGGGTCTGACACCCGTTGTTCCTGCTTGTGGAATCCAATCCATGTGTCCTGGAGCCCAAGGTCCTATCGGGCCCATACCAAGAATATCTCCACTGGTTGAATCAGTAGGTTGGGGTAGATATCTGGGTGGTGCGCCAGGTGGATAGATCTTCTTCTCGGGAGGCTGGATGAACCCAGGGACATATGGAGAAGCATGAGGGTTTTCTGGGCCTCGAGACATCCCAGCTTCCAAGTATTGTGTATTTTCGGCGGGAGGTTTCGCCGTTGTCGGACAAATATATGGACATGTCTTGGTTGGATCTGCCGTTGCCATTTCGACGGGAATTTAGTAAAATAAGCACAATTTACGATTATTTCGTAAATATTATAAAAACAAGGATATCTTAAACGTCAATAAACGTAATAATAACAGAGTGTCAGATGTCATTTTGGATGAAAGTTAGCTTAGTTTTAATAGAATCTCTTTGGTTGTTTTCGGTGCAATATTAGGGTAAAATTTGTAAACTAAACTTTTAACACCTTTTCACCCAAATTGCAGGTAACCATGGTTTAATATTCTTAACAAATAACACTAACTTTAAGATAGCTAATAAGTCTTATACCTACTTCGTCTACTACGTTTACTTTCCCAATTTTCTACCCTTTCTACCCCATATTAAAACTTATTTAGGTATTATAATTTATTAGGTTTAGGTATTCTAATAAAGATAACTGATTCTCTACAACTGTTGAAACGTTAGAGCCAGATGTGGTCTGTTGATAGTGTAATATTAATATAACATTATGTTGGAGGTCGACTATTGTTCAGCGTTCCCAGGACCGTGAGACCCTATGGTTTAATGTTGTTTCCGAACAAACTCCTGTTATTTGCACTTGTTTCGTTGCGAAAAAAGATTGTTGGAACGATTCGGAATATTGTAGTACAATGTTTGCTTTGTTGTGATAGATTACGAAGCACTAAGTACCTACTGAGTAGTAAGCAACATCCCTCAGATAAGGGGTGGGCCATATTAAGTTTGCATTTTCCAAAAGTTCGACTGTCATGTTGGCTGTGTGGCATGTTGCGCCATCCTGTTGAAACCAAATGTCGTCCATGTCATACTCTTCAACTTTTGGAAACAAAAATTCGTTGAGCATGGCACGGTGACGCTCGCCATTGACCGTAACGGCGGCTCCTTGCTCATTTTCCAATGATGCCGCCGGACCAAAACCCACACCAAACCGTAACTCTTTGTGGGTGCATATACTAGCTTAACCTGTGCAACTTCGTCTGCGTCAAAAGGGGTTCAAGCAGCACTGTTAAATTTTATAAGACCTACAAACCCGTAGTATGTCATTTTGTCGTTTAATGAGTTTTCGCATCGCACGCGATGTATGATAGTTTGGTGGTATTTTTTCACACGTTGGCTTACATTATTGATGTTTTAGTACGGATGTCTATTTTCTTCAAAAAATAAATCTTGCCTATGTCACTCAGGGTTAGTGTAGCTTTCGAACGATTAAATAATTTATCAAATCAGTGCAGTAGACTCGGAGCCTATTCGAGACAAACAAACAAACCTCTCCTCTTTATAATATTAGTATAGATATACTCAGACGCAACGCGACGTATTTTCATTCATTGTTATTATTGTACTGTACTGTACCAACCCATTACTGCTCACTGTTGGGCTCAGGTCTCCTCAGAAGAGGGATTAGGCATAGTCCACCACGCTTGTCCAGTGCGGATTGGGGACTTCACATATCTTCAAAGGATTTTTAGTACATTGGATTCAAAATGCGGACACCAAATAAACTAACAAATTTGTAGGCTATGAAGACTTATTACGAAATCATCGCATCATAAAGAATGTCAATAAGAACCGAAACGATAAATAAAACTATATAACATAGCCACAGAATAAGCCTGCAGAAGTAAAGCTTGTCTTTTGATCGACTTCCAAAATAAGGATTTTATAAATTTTTTTTGGACTTACATAACTTATTGGATGGACCAATTCGAATGATTCTTTTTCACGTGAAAGGTGTTTTTTTAAATATCAAAGAATTAGAGTTGTTTTGGTTGTAATTACAAAAAAGGAATTTAATATTAAAATCACCGAAAATATTGAAAGTGGAACGTTCCATAGACTCACAAAGAAGTTTCGTCATGTGTTCAGTTTTACTATTTAAAAGTCTTTTTTTAGTAATTTATTAACTTTACGTTCATATCGGATATATTCATATTTCATACTAATTAGTCTAAGCCACTTAAAAAAGTCTTGTTTTGTTAAACGTAACATAAGAAACTAGTACTGTACTGTACTGTAACAACATATTACTGCCCACTGTTGGGCTCAGGTCTCCTCAGAAGAGGGATTAGGCATAATCCACCACGCTTGCCCAGTGCGGATCGGGGACTTCACGTATCTTCAAAGGATTTTTAGAACCCTTTTCCGATATGCAGGTTTCCTCACGTTCCTAAAAAAAAAAATCGTAATGGCCGAGTGGTCGAAGCGCTTCCTTCCGAACGTGAGGTCGCTGGTTCAAATCCGGCCGGCTTGTACCTCTAAATCTAAATGTGAAAAAGATTTATGTGCAATTTTTCACAACACCACTGACTAAAAACGGTGAAGGAAAGAAACTAGTACAATAAAATAAAAATGACCCTAAAACTGTACTTTACTTTAGGTCTCCAGCGAAGAGGGGGGGAGTCCTAAAACGATTTCTACAAAACTATATTTCTGCAAGTTATTCTGTGACATACTCCATAGCTATAAAAATGTGTCGCTACCATTATAGATGTTACACAACAATGATCTGAAGATGGTAGAGTGAAAGGATTGTGGTAAAACGATGTATTGCGAAATCATGCGATTGGAATCTTACTGTCATTAAAATTGTCGATAATGTACTTTAAATTAAGGTTATTAAAGTGTATTTTATGTTACATTGAGAAGTATAAATGTAGTATTTGTACCAACCCATTACTGCCCGCTGTTGGGCTCAGGTCTCCTCAGAAGAGGGATTAGGCATAGTCCACCACGCTTGCCCAGTGCGGATTGGGGACTTCACATATCTTCAAAGGATTTTTAGAATCCTTTTCCAACATGCAGGTTTCCTCACGATGAATTCCTTCACCGTTTTTAGCCAGTGGTGTTGTGAAAAATTGCACATAAATCTTTTTCACATTTAGAGGTACAAGCCGACCGGTTTTGAACCCGCGACCTCCCGTTCGGAAGGAAGCGCTTCGACCACTCGGCCACCACGATTTCTATATTATTATGTAGTATGAGTGTAAATAATTTATTGTAAAGAAAACTCTAAATACAAGCCTCTAACTGAAAAAAAAACACGACGGTTCTATTTTGTTTAGCACAAGAGTTCTGAATCCATTATCAGAACAGCGCAGAATTTTCCAAAATTATTGCATTGTCACGCGATTTACATCTGCGTGTAAAATGTCAGCTCAATCGAAAACCGGGCAGTTTGTCAAATTTAGCTTGCAACATTCCACCCGAACTTAGTTATATCCAGTGCAAGTTAATATAAAGCTTGTAAAAGAGATACAACGTAACACCCATGTCGTAAGAATGATAAAACTAGAAATATTACTAAACCGGAAAGAAGATACTATTAATTAATACTCGTTTATATTAATTGCCCTACTAGTTAATTTGTTGACGAAATACATTTTAGACACGATTGCTACTTAGAAATCGTTTTCCTACGCTCCATCCGGTGTAACTTAATGTTAACGATTGACTTATATTTTTTTGAATGAAGTTTGTAACGTGTTATAGATCTTGCTACTTATTTATAGGGTTCCTTTTTGATTTCCGAAATCAATTTCATAAATGTAAGCGTGAGTTTCATGTATTTAAATTGAATCTTCAAGATACAGGATTACCTAGTTTGGATATAAATGTAATTTCTTATTGTTTATCACGTTTTTTGGAAAATAAAGTTATTAAAGTTAAGATATTATATACCAATTATTTTTGAATTTCAAGACCTGTGGATACACCTACTTACTTGTTATTCTTTTCGTTTTTGAATGTCTTGAACCTTTAGTCTTACTACTGGGTAAACTTCATGCTTAGGGATTTGGAATGTAAATACACAGGGTGATTTCCTAGTGAGGGTACATATTGAAGGTCATAGTAGCTGATGGGTATATACGACCAGTAAAAATATTATTACCAAAGAATATGGCTTAATGCCTTAGTAATCGCAACTTAAAAATATCTAAAATTCTTGCAAAATTATGGTTTTTCTACGGATGATGGGTGTGGCGGAGGTGTGGGGTGCGCGAGATCACTAGAGGTCATTAGTCAACACTCTTTAAGCCGAAATTGTTTGTTTGAGGTAGTTCTGTCGAATTTAGATTTTAAAAAAAATTGTAAATTTACCTATTTTTTGTAATATTCCGTATTAGAACAGAGTACTCGTCACCCTCCCGCAATATGTACCCTCTCTAAAAAAACACTCTGTATACTTAATTGAGTTTTCAGATAAAATAGACTGTTGTACTGACTACCTAGGAACTGCCTTTATAGATTTTTAATGTGATATGAACATTTACGGAATGACAGAAGACGTGACAAAATATAAATAAATGGAGAGAATAACAACATTTTTTCACATTTGAATAGTAACGTATCATAAAGTTGAGTAAAGGATAAATAAATATCAATGAAAGTAACAAAATTTTGTACAAAATGTACTCTCAATAACCGGCCAATTCCGAGGCAGAAGGATAATGAGACCTGACCATTCCACATCTCTCTCTATCAATATTCAAAGTCTTCCGTTTCGATGCTATGTCTCTTTCCAACTCTATTCTTTTCTTCATCAGATCTTCTCTCACTCTTTCTGCGTTTCTCAACTGCCCGAGAAGAGAAGTTACCGTTTCGTGTATTGTTTTCACTTCTTCCATGAGTCCTAAGTGAGGTTGGTCTCTTACGCTTTCCCCGTGTGGTCTCCAATTATTCCTATTGTCCAGTCTTGTTTGAGCCAATTTCATTGCGGCATCCATTTTTCTCACCGAATCCTTTAGATTATCAATCAAATTTTCCATGTCTGCTAGTCTTTGTAGAGTATTTCTGAGGGTTTCTTCCAGTTTCGTGCATAGTTCTGATGTCAAAGCCACGGTTTCGGCTAAGGCCATGTCCGTTTTGTCTGCTTGGTTACGTAGTTTTCTACCGCCACTGACGAGAATAGCGTTCAAACTTCCTCGTAGATCGGAAGATTTTTGTCTCGCTGCTTCACAATTTTGTACGTTTTCTCTGCAGAAATACTCCCAATATTCTAGAGGGGCGCTGTAATCTCCAAAACGTGTTGATCCAGGACGAAACATTATGGTGTTAGACTTTGTATTTAGACCTAAGTTGATGGTCTCGGTGTTGTAAGCCATAGTTTTGTCGCACCAGTCGAATTCAATCCTATGTTTCGCAGCTTTGTTAATAGCCATTTGTTCTTCAATCTTCTGCAGCGTTGTCTTCAAAGTTTCCCTCACTTCGCTAACCAAATTCATTTCTTTTATCAGCTCTTGTTCTGCCAAGTCTGATACTAGGTCTGGCTCGAATCGATTCGATCGTAGTTCTAGGCATTCTTTTGATATCGATTCAGGCAGCATAAGAACTCTTGATGCTCCTTTTAACCTCTGTCGTTCTATTTCAAGCTGTTCTACCTCTTCGGTGATAGCTTTACATGCTTTTTCAACTTCCACTTTCCATCGAAATATATCTCTTGCTTTTTGTTTTAAGCGTTTGCTGTTTTCGTCTTGTTGTTTATCTACATTTCCGAATGCTTGCATAATCGATGTTTTGGCGTTATAATCGACTATATTGGATTTATTTATTACTTCAGGGTCTAATACTTGCTCGTTGTGTTTTCTCCATTCGCTAAGAGAGTATCTGCTGATGGAATATTTGTTGACGCCAGGTCTTGTTCCTGTCATTCCTGCGAGCGGAGTCCAGTCTACTTTTCCATCAGCTCCTGGTCTAAGATTGGGAAGATTTTCTTCGACTGGTGCTGCTTTAGGAGTTTCCATATTAGCACCTGGTTTAACATCATTTTGAACAGCAGTTGGTCCTGTTTTTATGGGATCTTTGGCCTCTTCGATAACTTGTGCAGGCGTTTTTTCTGCTTTTTTGAATGCTCCAATATCTTTGCACACTTTTGGACATTTATCATCGTCGGGGAACGAAGTTAGAGGATCTGCCATTGCTTGTAATTTTCCGGATCGTGCAATTACAAAAACAAAAAATGTTTTACAAAATATAACCTTCAAAATTAACGGTCAATTTGAAGGCTGTCAGTACTATCCATGACTTATATCTATAATTTGGAAACTACTCTATGGTCTACAAATTTAAGAAACTTTTTTGACTCGCAAAGTTTGTGTGCCTAAATTTATATCTTGAAATATTTCTATAAAAAAAACACTTATCTTTATTAAGTAGTTTCCTCAAGTTATTTGTATCAATGTGTGTAATTTCCCGTCATGCTAACCTATGTTTAAGAAACCACTTTCTATCATCATGTTTCATGTTCTATTACAAGTATTTGATTGCAGTCATTTGTGGATAACTTTCTTAACATAATTATGTGTACTGTAACTTTCGTAAGAGTATATCTAAAACGCACACATAATCTTACATAGTAAAGTTATTAAATGGTAGGCACGACCATTTTTATTACAAGCTTTATATTAACATGCACTGGATGTCACTATGTAAGTTCAGGTAGAATCTTGCAAGCTAAATTTGACAAACTTCCCGGATTCCGATTGAGCTGACACTTTCACGCAGATGTATATCGCGTGACAATGCAATAATATGACAAAATGGCGCTGATCTGATGATGGATTCGGAAGGTGGTTAAAGGAACACTTGTGCTAAACAAGATCGTGTTTGGACTCGTTTTACTTGTATTAGCTAACATTCTACTGCTACATGATATACAGGATTATAAAAGCTTATAATTAAAAAAATTCTACTTAAAATAAATTATTATTGCATTCTTCTGTTAAATAACTACGAGATTGACAAAATATCCCACAAAATCCACCGTTCTAGGACTTTTTGTCTGCTCATGATTCACGAGAAACTGTCACAATAATAATTATTGTTAACTGAAACAATAGTGTAGGGCACTAGTTCGTACTCTATTGTAAAACTAGTATTTATACAATAGCTAGTATTTGAACAATAGCACTAGGCAGGTGTATGTTTGACCTTGTGTTGCATTAATGTTATTTTTAGAAAGGTTAACATTTCTAATATGAAGGTTTTATTGGAGGCGGATTTTTGACTGAGTTTCTTTAATGAGGTTATCTAGTTCACTTATTTTTGTTTTTTTTTTATAGCCTGCAGTTTAGTTTGGTTGGACCGATTTGTACTATGATTTTTTTTTAATACTTTCATCGTTTTTGAAACCTTTTTCAATAGTTTTCTCACGATATTTTTCTTCACAGTTTTTGGCCATTCCAGTGGTGTTGTGAAAAATTGATTTTTTTTTGGAAAGGATTTTAAAAGTCCTTTGGAGAAATGTGAAGTCCCCAATCCGCATTGAGCAAGCGTGGTGAACTATGCTTAATCCTTATTCTGGGGAGACCTGAGCCCAGCAGTGAGCAGTAATAGGTACAGTACAGTACTAGTACATAGTGCATTTAATTAAAACTCAATGAACAGGATATTAAAGGTTTTTCTCGTCAATTAACACTACAACCTGATTTTAGTTCAATACTTATTTTTCGGTCAGTTAGCGGTTGCCTTGCGATATGACGTCACCTTACGGTATTTCCTTCACATACTCATGTTTTTAAATGTCAAGGAGTTGAGTTGATTCCACAGATTGTAGTTATAATGAATTTAGATAATTTGTGGAGATTAGCCTTAGTTTAAGACTGAATTTTAGATAGAAAGAGTTCAAGAGATATAACAACTTTGCTGGTGTCACAGAGAGGGGAATTGTTTCCTAGTTTTTACAAATTACGTAGCTTCTTATTAGTAAAAGAATTATCTAAATCAGTTCAGTACATATATCCAAATATTAAGTCCTACGTCAAAAACATCACGACATTACCTCTTCATAATGTAACTGTGTCCGTTTAAACGATTTCAAAAATAAAAGTGGCTCTGAGTTGTAGTTCGAAATGTTTTTTTTTACTAAGATTTAAAGGCCTGGTAACAAGACTTCAGCTGGGTTAAAGTTACAGATCCACCCTGTAGATTACATTCTGCTCAGAACAGATTAATATCTGTAAATATTCAAATTGAGCACCATAAATACTCATCTCAAGGTAAACGTGAATATAAAACATTGTTACGGTGTTAAATTGATCGAATCGAAAAGATCAAGGATTTGAACGTAAACTATTGGAGAAACGGATACATAAAATGCCAAATAACCGCCATGATACTGAATTTAATAATTGGAATGGAAACATTCGTTGTGACTTATGATGCTTGTGATTCATAAACTTGTTTTTTGCTTCCCAAACATTTTAATACTTAACTGTTCACCTTACCTTTGCAATGCCAGGAACACCGCAGTGACCAAAATCAAGAAAATATTAAATAAATAAATAAGTTATAAATAGCAAACTATGTAGGTAATAATTAAGTTTACCAAAATTTTTCTCAGGGTCAAATCTCATCAAAATTGGTTAAGAACTTAAGAGGTTTAAGCGGGAAAGCGTAACAGCCAGACAGACAGACAGTTACTTTCGCATTTATAATATTAGTTTGGATTAATTGAATTTTCTTATAAAATTTTTCTTTATTTTTCTTGTATACAAAAAATATAAAAGTATCAAAATAAGCAAGGACACGTGGTTCTTAAAACTGCTTTCTTATAATATATCTAACCGTTAATCTATCTATTTGGCACACCATAACATCTACTAAAGATTAAATTTCTATTAGCTTGGATAATACCTTGACTTGTACATGCATACAATTACAATTCCATTTAATCCGATGTCGCCTTGAGTGTATTGTAATGCGACCCGATATTTGATGCATTCGTCAACCTTGAAACATCATTGCGCACTACCAGTTGTTATTGTCTGCATATTTTCTGTTTGTAGAAAACTTGGTACTAGGTTTCTAACTTTTTTTTTTTTTTTTAGTTGGAGGAAATCACCGGATCCCCGCCCGCCCCGCGGGCGGGGTATGTGGGAGTTGAACCGCACTAAAACCTCCAACCGCTCACACTCAGCGTCCGAACCCCGGCTGAGGCCAGAACCCAGCACGGGGTTTGGAGGGACGGCGCGACGCGTTACGCCATCGGCATGCTTTCCCGTCGCTCCGTCCCCGGACGCCGAACCGGTAGCCGCCGGCGAATACGGCCACCGGCTCTCTCGGTCGGCGGGCTCTCCGAAGCCCGCCAAGATGGGACCGCGTGTCACCCTCCCGCGGAATACCCCGCTGGGTCAGAACCAGCGTGGGTCGGGGAGCGCGGTCTACCATTCCCCGGATGCTCTTACGCTAAGGGCGTATTGAGCGTTGGGGACCCGAAACTCTTAGGGGGCCAGAATCCGGGCGAGATCCCGGTTCCGGCCCCCTGCTCGACGGCGGCGGGTTGGTAAGTTGAGAGCGGCATATAGCCTCTCTCTCTCAGCCCCCGCCACCTGCTTCTGCGAGATGGTGGACTCGCAGAAGTCGAGCATCGTAGGTTTCTAACTTACAAGATAGTAGACGAAATTATATCATTTTTTCTATATCTTTCTGTACCTTCTTCGTAATATTAGATGATAAATCTGTTGGTTAGAGCCAGCTCAGTTTCCTGCTGGTTCTTCTCAACCATGAAGCATTCTGAGCTGTAGCAAATAGGTAGCCATTTGACAAAAAGCGTGATAATTTTCCATTAATATTGAGAATAAGCTATTTTAGTTCATTTAATTCGAGCTATTGTAATTCATGATGCGCTGCGTGTGTGGGTGATGTGTTAGTAGTACCTAACCTGCAGCCTAACCTAATCAGCAGAGCTTCGAAATCTGTAAACCATCCTAGTAAATGTTGTAAATGCCAATAGAACCACAGCCAACAGTACTATCAGACTTTCTATCAGAATTTTGAACAAGGGCTGTTGGCAGCAAAAAATATAAAAGCATATTATTATAAAATGTTTTTCTAAAACTGCTGAAGAAAGTCACAACTTAAACGTCAGTCATTTTCGCTTTCTAACAACTGTTGTACGGATCAGCGACAATGACTTGACATAACATAATTGTTACTTGCAAACTTGTTGCAGAAATAATGTAATTTTTATATTCTTTCATCCTTCATTGAAAGATACTTTCTTTAGGTTTCAAATAAACTCAAGATGACAGTCTTGCTATTCAGTAAACAAAATATGAGCCGTCACGGGACGCCTGGCAGATATGAAATATCGAAATTATTTGGTACAATAATATTATGCAGAAAAGAACAGATAATGATAGAAACTAAATATGTCATAATGATAAAATAAAATGTTACGATTTTTTTCCATATAACGATGAATATTTACTGCATAAACATTTATTTTCATTGAATACAAACATTTACGAATTAATTTCAAATCGTGCGATTCGTCTTCTTACGGCGACGCATGCTAGGAATGATTTTACGTTCGACTATAGATGTTTGACATCAAAAGTCTTAACGCCCTCCCTTCTTTCTGGTCTAAATACTTAAGATGAGATTAAATAAGTTACCAACGCTCTGAAATAGATTTAAAGTTCATTTATCAAATATATTTTATTATCAAAATAGGTGAATTGTATTCGGATCGATTTTAATTAACATGGGTAATGTTTTAATTAGATGAGCACATCGTAATTCAAAAGCCATAACACTGGTCTAACAATGTTATAATGAGTACCAGCACGTGATATGCATAGATATATTGATGATAATCATTATCATTATCATCACGTATCGATTGTCAATTATTATTTTAACACGTATTTGCGTACTATTGGAATAACGAGTATTATTTGATACTCATCTGGTTATAGAGTATTTTAACTAGTATTTTAGAATACTTTTAAATATGTCAAGGTTTAAATTTGATGTAAGAAAACATCTGCCTAAAATGTTATTACGATTGAGTAATCTTTGATCTGTAACTTCAAATTAAGAAGTAGTTTGTGTGTGAAACAATTTTGTAACTTATAATTCAGATTATAGTTACACCATTGCTAAGACTTGAATAATAAATTTTAACCTAATGTCAGATGATTACATCAATAGTTATGTATAGTTAATACAATGGAAGTAGGACGAAATGTGGTTTCGGATTTGGAAAATGGTTGGAAATCGTAAATTAAATACAGTGAATGAAATGAAATGTGTTCACGCTGACTTTCAGAAAACTACATAACCATCGCAATGAGCAGTAGTATCCTTACTAATATCCGAAAGTAACTCTATCTGTCTGTCTGTTACGCTTTCCCGCTTAAACCTCTCAACCGATTTTCATGAAATTTGGCACAGACTATCTTTAGATAAAAAAGAACACAGGCTACCTTTTAATTTAAAGTGACGCAGACAAAGTTGTGCGGTCCCGCTTGTCAGTAATAAAACCAAAACGTGTTTGCTCTCTATTTTCAATGAAGCCATTGTAAATGCAATAAACTCACAATTACCTGAACAATTTACAAGTTTAATCTGTAAAACGCGTAACAACGTTAATTAACTTCGCATTCGCTTCCAAAAGAAAAAAGAAAGCTTAAAATATTTGAAATAATCACTACCATTGTTTTTCACTTCGTCCAATTAGTTTTTAGAAAGTATTTTCTGGTTTTTGTTGTGTCCACGCACGTAACACAGATTATCTCGTAATACTCGCTTTTCACAGACTATGAGACATAAAAAATGGTGGACACTAAACAACCGGTACTTAAAAAGTTAATGGCTCACTCAGTTTCTTTATTTCTTAAAACTTTAGGGTTACACTTTAGTGTACCCTTTCTCAACGTCTTAGCACTTGACCGTTCACCAGATTCTAGTGCAGAAAAGAAAATACGCATTGCCACTGTTTCATTAAATATAGTGACTAAACTTAATCTTATTAAGGAAATGCGATATGTCATAAATCAATTCTTGATAGACAATTGCAAGTAAAATAAGTAAATATTTAAGTTTTACCGTAAAAATTAAGTAAGAAAACAAACATGGCGGCTTGTTCACATTCCACTGGGCCCACCTGCTAGGCCGGATACTGGCCACCTGTCATGAAGGTTTTTATACAAAACTAGCTGATCCTCGCAACTTCGTCTGCGTCAAAAAGGGGATTAGGTAGCACTGTTAGATTTAAATAACACATTCAAAGCCGTAGTATATCATTTTGTTCTATAATCAATAGTTTTCGAAGCTCACGCGATGTAAGAAAGATTTTGCGTATTTTTTTCACACCTTGGCTTACATTATTGAAGTTTTAGTACGGATCTGTATTTGTTTCCAAAATAAATTCTTATATAGCCTATGTTACTCGTAGCCAAAGAGATTAAAGTATATATAGATTGTTTTTAATATACATGGTGTTGAATGTCTTTGCTCGTAGATAATGTAGCTTTCATTTGGTAAAATAATTTTTAAAACGGTCCAGTAGTTCTTGAGCCTATTCATTACAACCAAACAAACAACGTTTTCTTCTTTATAATATTAGTAGACATAGCAATAAAGGAAACGGCTCGGGAAATACAAGTCAATTAAACAAAAAATACTAGGTACAAATTAATGACTCAGTATTTTTAGGTGAAGTAAAAGATTGAGTAACTTGAATATTGTTTTTTCAGTAACTTATTCTAAATTATATCATAATGGTATTTGCATAATAATCATTGACGAAACATTTGAATTATGATGATAGGTGTTCTATTTCTCTGTGTTTTATACATTTATTTATGTTAATTATATAAGTCGTAAGATGTTTCAAAATATTTTATAATTTAGAAACAACGAATGTAATTAAAATATTTAAATGAGCAAGGATGTAAGATACAGAAAATAATATTTTTTGTTAGTCAACAGCATAATTTCTTTCTTTTTGGTATTACTATGCTCCAGCGCAAAAAAGTTGGCCTTTTTCGTGATTCCATCAACGTTTTGGGCTCCAATTACAATGAAACGTTGAAATTAGATTGTATTGTCTATCTGTAGTAAATACAGAAATTCCTTTTCTGTGAAATATTTACAAACGTGCTGTGTAATGGTTCACCCAGAGGTGCATTCAGATATTTTTAATTTAATACACCACCAAGTTCACACTAGTTGAGAAAGTAAATGTGAAAAACCCTAAAATTCAAATTTAAGGTAAATGGCTCTCATCTGCCCATTATAAAGTACCAGTTTTTTTTGCTTCGAAGCCCGTCCGGTTTATTGAACTGGTGTCAAATATCTGACCGTTTAGAGACTTGTTTTAAAGCAAGGTCAATGTATGTACGTTTGCGTAAACTTTCACTTTGGGGTGATTATCGGTTGGCCTCGTAACTTATTCTGGGAGTCCTATTCTGTTGAAAAGTAGACCTTACTTTACATCTTCACAACTATGTTAATTGTTGATTATTCTGCTCAGATAATTTTGACACATTGGCTTAATTTATCATTCTAACGTTTTATCACATGGGTATGCGGATGACCTATTTCTAAATTTACTTAATAGCAAATAAATTTGTGAAGATGCTGAATTTTGAAACTCGACTTTGATTTCTGACATTATTAAAGTGCAATTCTAATAGTAGAATAAAAAAAAACACGTGCATAACCCACCACCATAAGACCCGATTTACCTGAAAGTAGCTGGATCCAGCCGCATATGTGAAAGACGGTCGTCGATTGACAGAAAAAGAATAACAGTAACGCACAGATTGTAAACAAGGACAGTGCGACCGCTACTGCGACCAAAACAGTTGCTATTTTGAACACAAGACCGTCTATTGACAAGAAATTCTCGAGACCCCCTTTGCACTCCTCGAGTTCGTCCGTTCTACAAATCTGCCATAAACCGAACTTCCTCGGGTACTCCGTATCCAAATCACCGATCCATTCTGGTGTGACGAAAGCAACAACGTTTATAATCGCGTAGCAGATCGTGAATATGGCCCAAAGCACGCCGATCGCTTTCGAATTACGTACATAGTTTGTGGCATACAAATGTGATGAATCGACATATTCGATTTTGGAACCCATTTTTGGTGATTTCACAACACTATTTGATCACTTTTTAGCACATTTTTGTAACGTCCTGGTTCACGGCGCGCGAGCAACTTTTTCTTTTGTTTTCGAGGCCGTTGTCAACACGATAGTACGCGGGTCGAGGGACGACACTTGTAACACAGCCTCTCTCGTCGAGACTCGGCGCACACCTTTCGTTTGATAATATGACGGAGAGGGGATAAGTAAACGGAACGACTCGTAAGTCGTAACTTGCGAGCGTGACCTATTGCCTTTTTGCTCGTTCTTGCTTTATTCTTTCCTTATTTACTTTAACTTTTTCAATTTTAACAAAGCGATTATCTATTTTAAAGATAAATGCATTTTCATATCTATAATGAAACCTATTCCTTAATAGGCATTCATCAAGAAATACTCAGTATGAAAAAATACTATTGGTACATCTTTGTATTTCCTATCCCCATTCAAAGTAAAATTCCTGAGGGCATCTCTTTTGCGAAACATTTTGAAATATTCGAACTTCGAATTAAACGTGTAGCGACATCTGTTCGACCGTTTTGGTACTACTTCATTTTATAAACGGTAATTTCGCTAAATCAATAATTTTGAAATACTTTAAACTTGAAAATAAGCTAAAGAATTAATAAAATGTGTAAATTAAACACTGATTAACTAATTAAAACATAAACGAAGTCGAAGACGAATTAAAACATGAACATAACAAAGACGAAGATAATGACAAACAGTTCTAAAAGCCAAATATCAATCAATAACAAACCATTGGAATACGTTGAAGATTATGTTTATCTCGGAAAAACCAT
Organism: Trilocha varians; assembly: GCA_030269945.2. Classification (NCBI taxonomy): domain Eukaryota; kingdom Metazoa; phylum Arthropoda; class Insecta; order Lepidoptera; family Bombycidae; genus Trilocha; species Trilocha varians. The sequence goes on from AP028277.1 coordinate 10,671,169, forward strand.
AAGTTTTGACAGGAAAAATAAAAACACGGAAATAGAGAAGAGGATAAAACTAACATGGAACAAATATTGGGGTCTCAAGGAAATTTTCAAAGGGGATCTACCACAAGTCATAAAAACCAAAGTTATGAATTCAAGCCTCTTGCCATGTTTGACATATGGTTGTCAAACGTGGAAATTCACTGCTGAAACAAGGAAAAAGATAATCGTCTGCCAGAGAGGTCTCGAAAGAAGTATGCTAAACATAAGAAAATCAGACAAAATACGTCATACTGAAATAAGTGAAATAAGAAAAGTAACCAAAGCAACTAACGTTTTAAGCTTCGCAAAAAAATTGAAATGGAAGTGGGCAGGACATGTTGCCCGGCTAACTGACCAGAGATGGACCAAGAAAGTAACTTTCTGGAAAGGCCCACTAGGCAAAAGAACAAAAGGTAGACCAATTACACGATGGGAAGACGAGATTACAGCGATAGCCGGACCAAACTGGGGAAAAGTAGCTGAAGATAGAGAAAAATGGACGTCACTGGAGGAGGCCTTCACTCAACTTGGGGTCCAGTAGATACTATTATTAAAATGTAAATATAGAAAGTTAAAATACATATAGAAATTAAGTAAAGTTATATAATTTAAAAAGAAAAAAAAAAAAAAAATGTGTTTTTTAAGTACTGGAATAAAAGGCTTTTTTATTTTATTTTATTTTTATTTTATTTAACTAATTAAAAATATTTTTAGCCGTTGAAAAATGTGCTTTAGATATAACAAAACGTTTACTTACCAATCCGAAATGCAAATGTCAAAGTTAGTGTTAAGCAACACAATAATGGTTTCGATTAAAAAATCGTAGTCGTCACCGAATTCGATGATCGTGAAATTTTCAAGTGATCTGTGCCTGGAACGACGGCATAAAATTGATGAAGTTTACAATTTTTTAAATCTTCATACATGCAGAGTACATTAAACACGTTATGTTTGCGGAACTCTGGTCTAAATAACAAAGATTTAGTAAAAAAAATTCTGAAACAAATATAACAACAATTAAAGAAGAAGGGAATGGTTCGAACTGAACTTGAGATATTGTTCACTATTATTGCGCCATTTCCTAAAATTTGACAAGCACAAACGAATGCTGTTGAAACTTTCCTAAAAAATCGATCATCGATTTGTAACAAAATAGAACAACATTTCCCATCCCTACTAATTGTGTACATTTTATCGGCTGGACATGAAAACATTGTTGCATTTTTTTAAACATAAATCAAATCCTTAATACCAGTACTCTAAATCACAAGTTTACTAATAAAACTGTGGCTAACATCATGATTCGTCATTTTATCGTCTTTTGATAACATATAAGTGTGTTTTAAACTGAAAAAAAGTGTAAATATGTCGAAGGATAAATGGGTTCGCCGGTTTTCAGTCGATGAAACATCGAAACACAAGAATGGTTTCACTATATACAAGATTACTTCTGTTGTAAGTCATATTTAGTATAAATCACGCTACAAATAAACAGTCGATGAAACATCGAAACACAAGAATGGTTTCACTATATACAAGATTACTTCTGTTGTAAGTCATATTTAGTATAAATCACGCTACAAATAAACATTTTCTAAAAAAACCCAATTTTGAAATTCATAACTTTCTTTGAAAGTAAAAAGTACTTTCACTCTACAGATAGTAAACAGTGCTTAGTTCCTGGCTTTGCCTGCGATTCCGATTTGCCATTAGGTGCTTTGTAAATAGTTATAACTCTAAAACACAAATAAATCCTTGAATTTACCATCTTATAATAATATGAGTTTTTCTTAAACGGAAACCCCTAAATGGGTATAGGCCTCCTCCACTCTATTCCAGTTTTCCTTTTATTGAGCTACATCAATCCAATCCTTGCGAGCAGTAGATATATAATATTGTTAGTGCATCATTTTATAGGCTTTCATTGTCATTGTTTTCCATGGGCCCGTGTCTTGTTGTCTAGTTTTTATCTTTAAAAAAAAATCTTTTGTCCTTATATTGTGCAAAAGGCCCTGCCCATTGGCATTTCAATTCATTCATTCATTTGTTACTCTAACATTAAAATATTGTTGATATGTATGTATTTAACCACAATAATAATCACAGTTTATACATAGAAGAGCAAAAGATTGATTATTTGTAGGTTTAAGTCTAAAAAAAGAAGGAATAAAGCTGTTCACTGCCACAGCATAAAAAAGTATATCTATATTTATTAATAAGTATAATAAAGTATGTCTATGTTTATTTGAAATACTTAAAATTTACAACTCAAATTTTATTGAAAGTTATCTTCTTCTTTCTACTGTATTTGTTTGAGTACTTTAAAGTACTGTAAACAAGTCGTGGTGGGGTAGTGGTCGAAGCGCTGCTTTTCAAACAGGAGGTCGCGGGTTCAAATCCGGCCGGCTTGTGCCTCTAAATCTAAATGTGAAAAAAGAATTATGTGCAATTTTTCACAACACCACTGGCTAAAAACGGTGAAGGAAAACATCGTGAGGAAACCTACATGTCGGAAAAGGATTCTAAAAATCCTTTGAAGATATGTGAAGTCCCCAATCCGCACTGGGCAAGCGTGGTGGTTTATGCCTAATCCCTCTTCTGAGGAGACCTGAGCCCAACAGTGGGCAGTAATGGGTTGGTACAGGTACTTTAAAGACCCTTCATGTTTATCTCATAACTAAGGATTCTGAAGATGAAGTTGCATAGTACAGTAACCCAGGGTATGGCAATTCTCTCCTCTGCGGAGAATTTGTGTCTGCAAATGGACAAAAGAAAGGACATTGACTGTATTTGTCTTTTTGTTGACTATCTTGCTTTGGCCAAAGTTATCAGTATTCTATTAGGTGGAAAATAAACTGTGTGGTGTATGATTTTTTGTATGCACATGGGGTCATGGTAAAATTTAAATATAGATTTGATATATTTTGAACTTATTCAAACATTTGTGGTTCTCTCATGCATTATTAATTGAGTGGTCTTGATATTTCAACATTGTTGCAAACGTCACGATCACGAGAAGACTGGTTAATTTAAGAACAAACAAATTTGTCCACCCTCTTCCTCTTTTGATGTTTTCACCTAGCCTTGGGACACCCTGCATAGTGATATTTAAAAAAGATGTACACTGATCTATTCCAGTTATTCCCAATTGAATCCCCCGAGGCAGTAACAGCAGTATCAGTTTGGAAACGTTACAGCGACATACAGCGCCTACACAAAAGCATGAAGTCGTTACATTCAGGCTTACATCTAAGAGGTTCATTCCCTTCTTTACCAAGATACAGCTTCTTTAGAAGATTCCAGCATGATGTAAGTAACTTTAGAGTATACATAATTTATATATATATATATAATGTAATATGTAATACAAGCTTTTAAGACCCTAAAAATCATTGATGAGTAAAGTGCCAGCTAATACTTGTATTACTTGTAAAACGAGCACAAACACAAGGTGTCTATCTTGTATAGTACAGGAATTCCTATGGCTACCTCTCGGCTTCATCATCAGATCACCTACAGGATTAGGACAATTTAATCGATTATTTTTTTATCAGAATTAACCGATTTCGATGATTCTTTTTTTTCTAGGTGTATCCACACATTTTGCTATACGTATATAGTAATTGAAAAATGGAAATCTGTCATTATCGTTTTTTGTACTATTTTTGGGTTTTCACTTTTGTGTTTTAAAATGTATTTCTAATATTTCTAGGTAATAACAGATCGCGCTAAAACAATAAAGACACTGTTGGAATTCATAGCAGAACACAGACTTCTGTTCACGAGCACGGATTTTGTTAATTTTCTACAGGTTAGTTTTCGAATAAGTTCCATAATAAGCTCCAGTGCTATTAACAAATAAAATAAACTAAAAATCAATAACGTGTGAAAATGGACGCAGCTTTTCTTATTGCCATGTTGGCAGACGAGCCAACAGGACACGTGGTCGTGCGTGGTCACCGTCGTCGCCCTTGGACCTCTGCAGTGTCAGGACACTCAGCTACCTACGACTCAGTTACGTGCGGTATATACGATGATGTTCTATACTGCACACGTACATACATACCTTTCAGAAAAACATCCTGTCTCCAATATTTAAGGTACGTCCCATACGTGACGCATAGTTCTGGGACATAGGACATGTATACATGTACGACAATGCTATGACTTATCTTTAAGGATCTTCAAGCCTGTATTACTCACCATCATCAGCCTATAGACGTGCACTGCTGTATATAATAAGCTTCCACCAATGACTTCGGTATTCCCATAGCGCTATGACTTGTCCTTTTTCAAACGTGGCTTGAGGAGAGTCCTTAAAGTTAGGTCGTAGGTAGTCGGGGCGATACGTGAGCTGCAATCGCGAACGCGTCCTGTCACCCCTACTACATCGGGTGTCGAGCGCGAGCGGCGGGAGGTTTTGGTGCGGTTCAACCCCCACATACCCCACTTGCGGGGCGAGTGGAAGTCCGGCGATTTCCTCCCAAAAAAAACTTCAAATGCGACTATTATTATTGAGTGGTATATTTCAGACAGGATATCCCTCTCCCTCCAGTGAGGGAGGAGTTATAAATGCCATTCGTTCCTCCCTTCACCTCCCGGTTGAGGAAACAGCTCCTCTGGAGTACCAGACCGATGATGATGACACTCATAATGATACAAGTGAGATTCTTATTTAAGTTAAAATTACTTATAAAAACTTGATATACAGGGTGGATCTGTAACTTTGGACAATCTGACGTGGGGTGAATGACCTATCGAAATACAACTTAGCACCTTTTTTATTTTTTGGATTGGTCAAACTTTTTTTTCTGACATTGTATGGAATACGTACGTCTATTGTTGCGGACTTCCATACTATGATGAATTTTTTGTTTTATCCAATTCCTAAAATAAAAGTGGTTGTAAGTTTTATTTCTACAGGTCATTTACCCCAAGTCTGATTGTCCAAAGTTACAGATCCACCCTGTATTTAGAAAGACGAACTACGCAGCTTACAAAATAATTATAAAAATACTTTTGAAAGATTGTGGTAGTTTTTCAATTACAGCACTAGAGCGCATTATGCTGCATAATGCTTAACGGTGAATATTTCAACTACAGCAACGCTTCGCAAAGTCGAGCACTCTTGAAGATAACTAATTAGCTTCAACATAATTCGGTAGTGTACGCCACTGCAGTGGCGTGCAGTCCATACAAGCAAAGAAGCACTGCATACCCTAACAGAATATCACGAATGTCAAATTAAATAAAAAAAATGTTTATAAATAAATCTACAATTTACATCATTTTGAGAGTCAAAATTATATTTTACCACTTCTACACCATCACTTAACTCATAATAGTTATACTAAGACGCACATCATTTGAAAATTCTCATCCAACAAATAATAAACGTCTAAAAACAAAATCACATCAATCAAAATTACACCGTACAGTCACAAAAATACTGTCTAATTTTCCATGCTTCGGTTATTCGGGGTCATTACACAGTACCCCAGTGGCGCCCCTGGTGAGAGAAGCACGAGGTAGAATTGCTTCCTCAAAATGGTACCTTTTCATTGATAAAATATTTTTTTAATTCATAACTTTTGACATTCGAACCGAATTGTATGGCAAATTTTTAGGAGCTAATAATCACAGCTTACACTTAATGCGGCGAAATGAAATTGTCAATTTTGCAAAAGAACGAGACGGAGCACAGTTCGCGCGTAACTTATTCGGATTTTAGGCATATTGTTTATTATGATTTAAAGATTTTAGGTTATGTTGCATTTATTTTAGTTACTGGTTAATTTTGTGTGTTTAGTGAGTTTAAAATATGATTGTTTTGTGTTGCTTTTGTTTGTTTGTGTGATTAAGTGTACAAAAAGTGGACAAACTCAATAATATTGGAATGTAAGTTAATTAATATTGATTTTTAAAGTTTGAGTGATAATATTATAGTGAAAAAAAAAATCAGTGATGATTTCGGTGAACTAAGGTAATATTGTTCTTTATAATGTATTGACATTTCTGATTTGTTTGTTGTGGTTTTCATTACATTTCAATAGCAAAATTGGTATTTTTATCTGGTAACTGAGCTGAGCGTTCCTTTCTATTAGGTATAATAATTATTATTTTTGTAGTTTGATTGTAAATTTGGTTTGCGCTAAGATTTCGACTATGTGAATTGAAGTATTGAAGTTGATAGTTAATATTTTGAATTATGATCTAATTGATATTAACTACTTTAACTAGCTGATCCGCGCAAATTCGTTTGCGTCACAAACACAGGGTTCAGATTAGAGGTAAGTCGTACTCGTTAATTTAATAAATAATATCCGTACTTAGTAGTATGAGTACGGTTTTAGCACAAAATAGCAAAAACCAATTTCAAATGTCCCTTGAATTAATATAATTTTTGGTGCTCATCTCGTCACCGCGATTTAGTAGATCGATCGAATCGTTCAACGACATCTATTGACGACAAATATAAACTTTGTCACTTTGAAACGAATTTCAAGGACGTTTTCCGTAAATAACTGGTTTTAAAAATAAATTAGGTACTTAGCGATATCTATTGAGACTGAAGAAAAATTTAAATCGATATAAACGTTTTCAAACTAAATAATGACGATTTTTTATTCAAATAGATATAATGCTAATATTACTATTAAGTACTAATAATGATTTAAAATACAGTATCTATTCTATTCAAGATTTTTTGTCTACTTCAATTTTATCACTATTAGGTATAGGAAAAAATATTCATACTCACATTGGGGGCATTCCATTGTGACTGGTGGGACATTTGTCTCCAGAATTTGACTAACTGTGAATGATAATTATGTACTCAGAAGTGATACGATGGTATAATTTATTTTATGACGTAGATAGATAGTTAATGATCACGTTCCCATAAAAATAAAACCCAAATAATATGAAACTTCTTTGTAATTATCATTTGAATGCATGTGACTGGTGGGACACTGAAAAATCCCTCTCTGCTGTCTCTATGCACTTAGGAATGAATTTCAGCCCAACTACTTAATTTTCAAGTTAGCTTTCTCAGTGGAATAAAATATATTAAATACACTATCGTGCTTATGAATAAGTAGACTGATGACCTTTACTGGAATGAAAATATATGTGTTCAGATTTGTGACTGGTGGGACAGCTCTTTGTGACTGGTGGGACAAGTCAAAATTATGTTGAAAATAGTTGTTGTATAAATTCAGTTTTATTATTATTCTGAACGTTAACAATGTTTTTATTTATAAATTCAGTCATCAGCATTACAAGACAGTAGTCTAAAACAAGGAAAAAGAAAAATAACTTAAAAAATGTTAATGATATTTTTAAATTCGTAAAATATTCTGTCACCCATCAGCCTTATTTCAGGATCAGGTAGGATTTCCGCTATTTGGTCCATTTTAATATAAGAAACATCCGTTTCATTTATGGTGAACAGCTTTGGTTCGTCACCTGGAATGGCTTTTAGGAACATGACCTTGATGTCTTCGTCTTCGTCTTTTTCATTTTGACACACTGCTACATATCTGTGCTCCTTGACATGCCCTCTTCTTCTCCTTGCCTCCAGTTTGACTACGACGTAAGTACCGTTCTTGATGTCTTTTGTACCAGAGGATTTATGCAAACATGAAGTGTCTGAATCGGGTTTTGGTTCTGGGTATGTACTTTGCCCAACTATTTCTTCTGGGTCAACATCCACTTCATGTTCACTGTCACTCGAAAAAACATCTGAATAGTTTAATCGTCCGTCTTGCGTCATCAAAAACTTTTTTGATTGAGGAGAGGAAAAAAACACAAGTTCAATAAGAAATCTACATGCTAACTTTTGTTACATATCAATTGTTAGCCAGGTAAGTAAAAGTAAGTCCTACCAGTCACTGTGACTGGTGGGACTTACTTTAAAACTGTAAGGAAACCGTACAATTTACTTTTTAACCATTAAAATATGCTTTAATAGTACACCACGTCTTTATTGTTACTTCTGGAAAAAACGGAACATGGAAAGTCATATTTGAGTTTAGGAAAACAACTTTTATCTTTTTTTGCGTGACTGGTGGGACAGGCAAAATGACTTTGTTCAAAGGAAGAATACACAAAAAGTAACATACCTTCACACAATATTTTGATGTAGCAATTGAGTTTATCCTATGTTTTCACTAAATTACAAGCGTCGAGTTCTTATAACCGCCACAATAGCCGAAAACAGTTTCGCCAACCTAATAAAATTTTGACCCTAAAGCAATTATGGAGGGAAGTGAAAGTTTCCATAAAGAAAAGTGACATTATTTTCTTTTTTTTCTAAATTTCTGTACAGGTTCATGAAATATAGTTATTTGGCTATAGGATATTAATGAAATAAGTATAATTAATTGAATTTTAAAATTTATGTAGGTTTCCTGTTTTCGATGGAATGCCCCATTGACAAAACAATTATTTCAGCTATAATAATAAAGTAAACTATTCGTAAAGTATAAAGTTCTATTGTGAATAGTTTCTGGATCGCAAGCATAAAAAGTTTTCTATTTTACATCTTGGTTCCCTAATTTAAAAAAAACATTTTTATACGGTTTCTATACGCATTTGTTTATTTTTAATATTAAAAACATTAGTAAAAATAAAATTGTGTGTTAAGATAAAAATGGTACTGAAAAATATGTAAAAAATACAACTGCATACCCTGGCCAATATGTCTGTGCACGCCACTGCGCCACTGAGTCGCATTATGCTCTGTAACTGGAAAACTACTCGTAGCTATTAGTCACTAATTTTGTACAATTTTTTAAACATAAATAATATTGATCTGTCCTTTTTATCTTAAATGATCTTTGACGTAAAGTTGGCAAGCACGTTTTGACTATCGAATATCTTCTAAAGTACAGTAGCACTATTTATGTGGTATCGATCAATATTTATCGCTATTTAGTCACAATTTTTCTGCATATTCAAAAACGTAAAATTACATTGTGTGCCTGCCAACGTTACTTACGCTGTGTGCCAATCTTTATTTAATCTCTACGTTAAGTAAAACAAGCAAATTGCTTCTTAGTAGCTCGGTTATCTTTGCCCATGAATCTCTACAATGCCAGAAAAAAGCATAGTAAACTGCAAATAATTCTTATTGAACCTCGTTTGAAGAAGCACAATATACTTCATACAATATTTTTACGTTTTCAGCTAATCCCCCTACAAACCAAATATCTCGCGACGAAACAGATTTTATATCGCAAATACCAATTTACGAGGCGGCCGATGTCGAAATTCGGAAATCTCCTGAAACATCCAAAATGACAGAAAGTTTCGATTCTCTCAATTCTCTAGAGAGTATTGACAGTGACGTTTTCGATGAGCTGTCAAAACTGACCATAGATAAACCAACGCAGAGTATTAAGAAGAATGTGTTGCCAGATTTGATTAATTTTGATGCACCTTCCACGTCTAAATTTGATGATTATCATACGATGAGAGCTGGCAATGATGGGGACAGTGTGTCTTTGAATACACATAGTTTAGGTACGTATTCGTCTTATAATTAATAGCAATAGAAATATTTAGAAGACTGCTGAAACGATAAATAAAAATAAAACAAAATACGTGTGAGATAGCAGTATTCACATCGTCATAATCTTTAATTTCACAGCTGATTTTCAAATTCAAATTTGTTTCAAAATGAATCCGGTACTTTCCTAAATCCCTGTCAAAAATTCGTAAAATGATTTTTCTCTTAATGGAACATTGGATGATTCTAAATATCCCTATCATGGTGACTACGGACTGGTAGAAGTCTATGAGATATCTACTGGAACTTAGCCATAACACCTAGTTAAAATATCTAGGATTCGCTTACTAGAAAAACTGTGCATCTGTAATATAAAAATAGCAACCAATCTCCAGCCGGTTTAAGTCCAAAAAAATACTTCCAGAACCCCAAAGAGCGAGTTCCCGCGCCTCCCTCCACAGCAAGCGCAGTGTTCCCTCTCTGTCGCACGTACAGTGTGCGACAAGGACGGAAGACACGTACATATTCGAGGCCGGCTACATGCTGAACCTGGCCGCACGCTGCGAGGACAGCGGCCACTACACACGAGCGTTCGACTGCTACAAGTCCGCCATTGAGAAACTACTTGTCGGAGCTCAGTGTAAGTAATGTACGGGCCGCTCTGTCTGTCTCTGTCGCACGTACGGCACGAGTACAGTGTGCGACAAGGACGGCACTACTACTACTTCTAGTGATAGTTAAACGCAGTCGGTGCGGCGCGGTGCGTCGTAGTGCGAGGTCAATGAACGCGGTTAAGGCGAGTGATTTTCGTTCGTTTACAGAAGTATTAATTTAAATTTGTCATATTTTAGTTATTATTTTAAAGTTTTACTAGCTATCCGGGCTATGGGGTTATTTTATTCCAAGCTGAAGAGGGGGAGAATGTAGTGTTGAAATAATAATCGAAATTAGTTTTTTTTTTTTGAATAGATTACAGTTTAAGTAGTTTAATATATGTATATTCAAATAAAATACACATTGAAGAAAAGTAATTTATTTAACACATAATTTAATTTTGATCATTGTTGTTTGGAACAATTTTACTTAACAACCACAAAAAAAAATACACTGAAATAGTATTGTCTATTTTTTTTAAATCAGGTCAAACAGATAACTAAGTTATCAAAAAGGATAAGATAATATTATTTTATTGATAAATTCTGAGTCATATTTAAAGTGTATCTTGATTATAACATACATAGTATTGTTTAAAATGATTCTTTGAATTCGGTAAAAAATGTGAAAGAACTTGTTTGTGCGTCTGTCTGTGTATGTGTATGTGTGAGTAATGTCAAAATGTCGTGTATTTACATGGAACCTGCGTACTTCCAATTGTTGTAGATCCACGTTTTTAGTTTTTTTTTTTATCGTTTACGTTCCAAATTATTTTACCAAGTAATGGATTTCTTGCATTTGTGTCATTTTATGCAAGATTATAAATGTGAATAATTACTTTATTTATTTCACTGTTAATCTACGGTGAAAAATATTCTATGGTGGTGGATAGGTGATGGGTAACGGTCCCTCATTGTTCTGGCATTGCAGTAGTTCTTGAGCGACGGTGACCGCTTACCATTAGGTAGGCCTTACACTAAGTTATTTGTCTTGCGAGAGCCAACTTCAGCGCAGTGTAGAGAAAATATTGCCCGTGAGATACTCGTAACAAAAAGTAACCTAAATTAACTCTCTGGTTCATCAGCTGTCAGTGGAAGTTCCATCAAAAACGGTTTGGTCGTTTCAGAGACTGGCACAAACAGACAGACGAAAAATTATAAAAAAATAGTTTTGAATGAATAAAATAGTTTTTGAAATAAATATTAACGTATTTATTTTTTTATTACAGCGGATACGGATCCCCAGAGAAGAATTCTAGTCAAAGAGAAAACAAATAAATATATTTCGTACGCTGAAAACATTTACAAGAATCATTTAGCTAATGTCGATGAAATTGTGAGTATATTCTTTAATTATTTCACAATAAATTAAGTACACAAGCATAATAATTTGATATATTTTAATAAGAATAATATTTTTCCAAACTAATTGTACTCTAATGCCAGTCTTAATGGCCCGAGAGCTAGTGGCTATTTTGGGGAAGGCATTTGAGGCGAGCAAGAAATATACACTTAATTATAGACACCACATTAATAACGCTATACTAGGCGCCAAAATTAAATAGCTATGAAAAACGAGCCATTAATGTCACAAATGTTTATGTTACCTGATTTCAACATAGCCTACGAATTCGCCGATTTTGAAAGATCCGCGTTTTTAGGGGCGTATACACTTGACTACAGGCACCGCAACAATGAAGTAACAATAAAACAACAAAAACAATCATTCGCTGGGCTAGGAGTCAAAATCCAATAGCTATTAAAATTGATACATTAGAAACAATGTTTAGAACATCTGATATTAAAATAATCACAAGTTTACCGACCGCCGTTTTCCTGTCGCTTACAAGGTCAAAGTCACAGTCGCACGCGCGTGATTCGTTGGGACGTTCTACTCTCTCTGTCTAGGTCAACGACCTCATCCCCTTATGCGGAATTGGGTAGTTGACTGATTTTTGGAAATAGCTTTATTTTATACTTTATAACCTTCTGATAACGCCACACTAATATTTCCGTGAAATTTGCAGTATTTATAAATAAAAATTTAAATTGAAGTTTAAATTGTCAAAACGGCGCGTAAAACGCTGTTAGCAATATGGCGCTGGTTTTATCATTTTATGACGTCAGATAGAAATAGGGTGGCCGACCCATTTAAAAGCGACGTCCAATTATTGACAATTTTGCAGAAAGTTGTAAAATTTTCAACTATTGGCTACGATTACATTATATCTCGATGAACTGAAAAATAGAGCATTACTTCAGCTTTAAGAACATACTACTAGTAATAGATAATACTGTGGAAGACGGTGCAAAATTATGCGTACGCTGCAAAAACTATTGACAATAGAACAAAATGATGTACTACGGGTTTTTAGGTCTCAGTAAGACTAACAAAAAAGTCCGCTAGAGCATATATCTAACTATAATAGTTTAGTCACAACAACTGTTTATATGTTAAAAAAAAAATAATTCGTCCGAAGAATAAATTTAACGTTAAATTAATATTGTTCTATTAATCCTTATCCAAATAAAGTATTATGTTATCAAGAGTATTAATTTAAAAGTAAATTACTGTTTGTTATGTTCTAATCGGACTTTTCGTTGAGAAGTTATTACGAGTATAAACGCAATGAATACCACACAGAACCCAACGCGGGCCGCGCAAATAATGTCGCGACAACATTGCGAGTACTGTTTGATCCCCTTTGTGACGCAGACGAAGTTGCGAGGGTCATCTAGTCTTATATATAAAAATGAATCGCAAAATGTGTTGCTAAGCGCGTAGCTCAACGATGCCTGGAACGATTTGGACAATTATTTTTAATATTATTTTATTTTTATTTATTATATTTTTTATTTTTTTTTTATTTTTTATGATATTTATATTCTATTCTATTCTATATGATAAGGAGAAGGTTTTTTAAAAAAATATATTATATAGTTAGTATACACCATTGTAATAATTTAAAGTGAACGGGTATTTCGAGAGATATTTTGACAACACAAGTGGCAATTTAGCGAGCTGGTGTAAGTACTTAATTTTATAGCAGACGAAGTTACGCATGTCACACTAACTCGGGGCGATACGTGAGCGACAATCGCGAACGCGTCCTGTCACCCCTATTACATCGGATGTCGAGCGCGATTGGCGGGAGATTTTAGTGCGGTTCAACCCCCACATACCCCACTCGCGGGGCGAGTGGAAGTTTGGCGATTTCCTCCCGTCAACAAAAAAAAAAAAAGTCACACTAACTGACCTACCAATAAAAATCATAAACAATACTCGTGAAAAGCTTCTAAGAAAATGTTGTCATCAATTTGACCAACTTGTGTCATAATCTAGCCTAGATTAATTATATAGCCTAGATAAATTATAATTAAGAATAATTTTTAAATTAGAACACTCTGAGTGCGAAAGTATGAAGGGAGTCGATTTTTTTGCTCGCCAGTGTATAGTAAATGCATTTATATACGTGATTAAATACCGATCGTTCACATATAATCGTCGTGTAATAACTCACTCATACTCGTAATTGATAAAGGAAAACTAGTTCGGAAATGAAAATCGCTCTATTGGTCGTGCATCTGGGTTGGGCACCCTAAAAAAAGATTTGACAGAGAACGTGTGATGTCATAGGGTGTAGAAAGTTTCTGATACGCGTTTAATGTCACGTGACTCAGTGCCCATTTTTTTAGATTTTATTTTCTAAAAATATGAATAATCTTTACTTATTATGATAAACTGTTATACTTTTTGAAATCTGTATATCTTAATCAATAGTTAGAAACCCTAATCCAGATTCATTCTTAGTGGAAACTACCCAATTGCAGAGATAACAAACAATGCAAACATTATAAATATTAATAATTAAATATACGTTCTAATTATTTTAGTTGAACGTTTTTTATAAAAGACTAGCTTTATTACATACTTGTTCCGAATCTTAATACGTGCGTAGAAGGAACAACAGGGTTTTGGTTACATAGTGTATGTATACAGAATGTGACGGGTGCGTCGCCGGCGGTGTGTGCGGCGGAGCTGTGCGCGTATGTGTGCGTGTGTGTGTTGTGTCCGAGACTCATACTCGCATTACACACTGATACTAAAACATGCTATGTTATTAAGGTGAGAATATATTATTTATTTAACTTTATTTACATATCTTTTAATATATTTTTTTTTTAATTGAATCTAATTGTAATTATTTATTCTTAAAATATATTGTAATACATTTTGAGCAAAAACATATTATCTTCAGATAATATGAGTGGATAATAAATCATTAGTCATGCTCAAAAAATGTACTTCCTATAGGACACCCTGTATACATGTTAAGTCTGAACCTTTCAATCCACGAATTCCAAATACAACTTTTTTAATAAAAATGGATACATCTAATCGGTTCACCACCGTAAACCTAGTTACAAAAATGATAGCTTTGGCATTAAAAAAACATTTTCACATATTTTCAGGTCCTAGACAAAATACCGAACAATTTAACGGAGTTTGACGAATATTTCGTCCAACACGCCAACGAAACCAAACGGCCAATACTGCCAACATCCATACCATATATGGTCCAACTTCACACATACATAGAGACTGATGACGTCATCTTCCTAATACTAACATACGCCCCGGGAGAAAAACTATTCGATTATATAGATAAATATACTAAAACAGCACCAAATACGCCTTTAAAACAAAATCTAGAAAACGTTTTTGTCGATCGGACTGACATTAATAATGACAACTTGACTGACAGTAAAACTGACGTCAAGCCGGACGGTAATTCCAACGATGAGGTTCAAGAGTTAGTTGTTAATTCTAAGGAATTGTTGATGAATGTTGATAAAGTATTGAGCGGCTTGACGACTGAACTGAAGACTGATGATAATTTTGATATCGAAATGAATAGAAGCACTGAAATTGTCACTAATTTGGTAAGTAAAAGAAATCTTGATTTAATATACAGGGTGGATCTGTAATTTTATTCCGGCTGAAGTTTTTTTTTTATTTTTTTTATTGCGTGATAGATAAACGAGCCTACGGCCCACCCGATGGTAAGCGGTCACCGTCGCTCATGAACCTCTGCAATGCCAGGGCAATGAGGGGTTGTTATCGCCTACCGATACAGGACTTTTCTTAAACCTCGTTTAAAGAGGGACATGTCATAGCGCTCCGGGAACACCGCGGTGAGTGAGGTGAATAACCTGTAGAAATACAACTTAGAACCAATTTTCTAATTATTCATTTAAAAAAAAAATGTTCTAAGTTGCATTGACTTTATTGACGTTAAAAGACTACCAGTGTGGACATAAAAAACTCAGTCACCGTCCTAAAAAGAACTGGCCAGAAACTTAGAATTTTTTTGACGTTCAAAATTTTATCATTAAAGTATATTCATTCATTTATTTGTGTCTACTTCAAATTTGAAAAAAAAATACATTGTATAATTTAACATATTTTTTAATATAATAAGTCAAAAATACAAAAAATAAATTTGAAGTTGTTGTCTTACGTTCGGAAGGCCGCGGGTTCAAAAACCGGCTTGTATCTCTAAATTTTAATGTGAAAAAGATTTATATGCAATTTATAACAAAAGCACTAGCTAAAAAACTATACCTAACCCCTCTACTGAGGAGACCTGAGCCCAGCAGTGGCCAGTAATGGGTTGTTATAATATAGAACAAAACAAAATCGATTAAGATACTCAAATTTCACTAACAAACAACTCATTATGTGCAATCATCCAACTAATAATCACCCTGTATATTTGTTCCAGCCGACATCGCCTCGAGCAGCGCTCCCCGGCTCCACTGTGTGTAAGTGGGCGGCTGAGATACTGACGGCGCTGCACTGTCTACACAAGACTGGAGTACTCTGCATGTACGTATATACAGGGTGTAGGCGACAGACTCAACAATTAATATTTTATTTAATCTACATTACAGTATTTTTATCCACAGCGACCTAAATCCTTCAAACATCCTCCTAGGCGACAAGGGTCAAGCCATACTCACATACTTCGTTCACTACGAAGGACTCCACATCAGCAAACTGCGCAAATACAACACCCCGTATATATACATAGCTCCCGAAGTATATCTGAACGTGTGCGACGTCCCCGGAGTGGCGGCCGACTACTGGAGCCTCGGAGCTATATTATATCAGCTGATATGCGGATTTGTAAGTAACACACTGTATACAATATGTGAATGATTTTAGCGGATTTTGCTGAAAGGAAACATAATTTTAATTTTGAAAAGAAACAAAACTGCATTCATAGTTTTTTTTTAATTCGTGTTTCACTCGGGAATCGAACCTGGTATTAGCCGAAAAAAATACACCCTGTATTGGAACGAAGTTCCTTATCGCGCATTATCGAAAGGAGGCTAGACGGAAATTCTTATGAAAAAGTTGGCACGACAGTTTTTTTGTTTTAGATGATTATCGCTAGATGGCGCTGTGATTAAAATATTTTAAGTTATAATAATTAGTTAGTTTAAAACGTCTCTCTCTCTCTCTCTCTTTCATATAACTTAAACGAATATTACAATTCCCTCACTAATTAATCGAAAGGAACTTCGTTCTATCCGGGTGTCCCTTGTCACCTCTCAAGTTTTTATATTTTTTTTTATTTCATCAATCGATTAAATAACTTAAGGATCAACTCTCTTTAAGAAACATGATGGAAAACCACGAAATTCAAGTTTTAGTCATTAAATTTCATCAAAGGAGTAATAATTAACAAAAAAATCATTGACAACCAACTTCACCATTTTAAAACTCAAAAATCAATAGTAAAATCTCGATAAAATTTAAACAAGGTATCAACAGACGTCTTACCTTAGATAAAAAAAATAATCTTCAATTCGGTTCAAGCAGGAAACGTAATGTTCTTAAAATATGAAGAATTTAATAAAAAAAACTAAATCATGGTTAGTCCCGTGGTATAAAGAATAAAGGCTTGTTAATATTACTTGTTAAAGTTACTACACCCTGTATAAATTAAGATATATGACGGGGTGATAACAAGGAAAACCAACCTCAGTGTCCCCTGACATTGCAGAGGTTCATGAGCGACGGTAACCACTTCCTATCAGGTGGGCCGTTGGCTCGTCTGCCTACATGGCAATAAAAAAAAATCTCAGTGCGGGTAGTTGGAAGTGGAGACTTACGATAAATACAGGCGCTGGCCGCTGTTATTATTCATTCGTGTCTGAATTGTCGAGGCGAACGGACCTCTTGATGTAAAAGTAATAAACTGTTAAAACTCGTAATTTTGAAGTTTTTATTCAAAAGTATTGCTCATCGAGTGTTCAAATGGACATTGTGACGTCATTCCTGACAAAACAAAACGAAGATCGACTAATTACAACGTCATTACACCTCAACACACTATTTACGCCGTTATATATATTCAAATTAATGTTGTTTTATGTTTTTCTAAATTTGCAGCCGCTATCATTACACCACAGAAGTATATTTACATCGCACACAATATTATATTTACCGGAAAAACTAACAGTGGAAGAAGAATCATTGCTAACACAGGTTTGTATATTTTTATTTTCATGTAAACGAGCTAACGGGTCACCTGATAGTAAGTGGTTACCATCGCTCATGGACCTCTGCAATGTCAGATAAAATCTAATTTTAAGGAATTTCCTTGATACAAATCTACAGGGTGGAATTTTTAAACGCAGCTCCAGGGATAGTACTCGAAAACTACAAATTCATGTTTTAGTCATAAAATTTAATTAGAGAAGTCATAATTAAAAAAAGTCATTGACTACCGACTTTACTTTAAAAAAAAAATCGATAATTACAAGTCAGGTTTGGATTAAATTTAAGGTTTAAGTTAGCAGGCACCTATTTATCACTATTTAGTCCAAAAAAATTGACATACAGTGTAGTCCGTTTAGTACGACTTCGCATTTAACAACCGACCGTTTATAGCGACGTCAGTATAGGCATACGTTTGGTTTTGTTATGAACAACCATGGAAGTACATCCGTTTATTGCGACTCCGCTTACAACGACCGACCGCTTTCAACGACGGAATTTCATAAATAATTGTCCTGTTACAACGACGACCTTGACATTTGCACAAATAAATCGTAGGAGAGACGCTAACTTCGTCCCGCGCAAGCCCCTCGCACATCGCCGAATGTATGCGTTATGTTATTGTTTATCTTACAACAGTGCTTAATACATAATTTAATTTAAATATGTTTTAATTGGTCACCTAAATATTAATAAATATGTACATACATAATGCGATTAATAAAAAAATGTCTATTCGTTTAGTACGGCGTCCTGTTAGTACGACGTAATATCACCGGTCCCTTGGCCGTCGTTATAACCGGATTCTACTGTATTTCAAAACATAATATCCTGCTCACTTGCACTCTTTTCTCTCTCTCACATTAAAAATATCTCTAAATTATCTTTTTTTTTTACATAATTCTATCTATATTTCTATCAGTTATTAACATATTCGCCAACGGAACGTCTGGGCGCGGGTCCTGATGGTATTTTAGAAATAAAACGACATCCATACTTCAAGAATATCGACTGGCAACAAATATACGACGATTGGACGTTTCCAGACTAATACTATAATTATATAATCACTGGTTCAAAGACTAAAGCGCCATAATATAAATGGGTTTAAAATTAACAAATACTCATCGAAATCGATTCATTCTCAAAATAAATATTCGCAAACGACGACCATCGCCTTTCATCCAGATAGAAACCAAACGAGTCGAAACATAAAAAAGTCAGTCAGTCTCTTCCGTTTGAGAAATCGGTCAAAACACGATTTGTGAGAAGAAACACGACATAAAATTTTTAGACAAGATATTAAAAAACACTGCTTTTTGTATATTTGTGAAAATAGTAAACATAGTTTAATTTATTTTGTGTGTACAGAGTGGATCTGTAACTTCGGACCAGCTGATGTGGTGAATGACCTGTCGAAATACAACTTAGAACTACTTTTACTTTTGGTATTTTTTCAATATCATATGTAAACACGATATTCGTACATACATCATACAATGTCATAAAAAACAAGCCGTTTCCTAAAATAAAAGTGATTCTAAGTTGTATTTCGGCGGGGACGGAGCGACGGGAAAGAGGGCCGAGCGCGTAACGCGTCGCGCCGTCCCTCCAAACCCCGTGCTGGGTTCTGGCCTCAGCCGGGGTTCGGACGCTGAGTGTGAGCGGTTGGAGGTTTTAGTGCGGTTCAACTCCCGCACCGCGGTCGGGGACCCGGTGATTTCCTCCAACTGAAAAAAAAAAAAAAAAAAGTTGTATTTCGGCAGGTCATTCACCTCACGTCAGCTGGTACAAAGTTAAAGATCCACCCTGTATTTTAAGTTCTTTTAAATATATTGATTTTCTAACTCATTAGTTAATTTGGCGCTTTGATCTTTTTACCTTTACATTATAAAGAAACAGTACAAAATATAATGAAATTCTTTGTGAAATATGTATTTAGAAGATTTTTCTTGAATAAAGTTTTGATGTATTTATGAATACTGATGATTTGATTAGTATCTAGACTAATCAGTGGCGTGCAGTTATATTTTAGTCAGGGTATGCGTTTGACTTAATTTTTATCACTTTTTTCTTGAAATCTCTTATGTTAAACAAAATATTGTAGCTGTTTATTATAGTTTAATAAATAAAAAAAAATACATCCCACAATTCAATCACATATTTTGTTGGCCAAAACATGTAAATAATAAAAATATTAAGTATATGATTTAATATATCGCATTTAATCGGTTTTCGATATGTTGTATCGAAAATGATAAGCTAGGGTATGCAATGCATATTTGCTTCTATGGACCGCACGCCATTGCTAGACTTTAGTCCTGAATCTTTATCAACAATTTTATAAAAGTGAACTAAAAATAATTGAATTTAAGGCGTCAATTTAATTAATTAACTAGGTGCAATTGCTTTCATTAATAATTAACGGTTACCACGATATTTAATTAGTTGAGTTGTCTCGATAATTCAACGTTGTTGCAAACATCATGATCACGAGAAGACTGGATACTGCGGGTCGATTTAAGAGCAAACAAATCTGTCTACCCTCATAAGGTCTCGAATCTAGAATTCCTTAATTATGCATGAAAGTAATGTAAAAAAAACAAGTGTTTAAGTTTATAAGTAAGTGCAATATTTTATTAAATTAATTACATAAAGTATTACTATAACTGCATATTTATAAAATAGTATTAATGGAAATAATAGGTTTCTATACAATTAAAATTTAGATATTTTTTATTACATTTTAGTTGAATAAGCATCGTTTTATGATTTAACAATAAGTAAGAAAAAGATCTTATAAAATAAATCTAGTCTTATAATTTGATTTCTTAATTGTTATCTAAAATAATTTCTTGTATTAGTATAAGTTATCAATAATATTAAAAAAATCTATAAATTACACTTACAAATTGAAAAGTATTTAAACTTTCTTCTGAGGACTTTTTCTACTGAGGAGACCTGATCCCTCTACTGAGGAGACCTGATCCCTCTACTGAGGAGACCTGATCCCTCTACTGAGGAGACCTGATCCCTCTACTGAGGAGACCTGATCCCTCTACTGAGGAGACCTGATCCCTCTACTGAGGAGACCTGATCCCTCTACTGAGGAGACCTGATCCCTCTACTGAGGAGACCTGATCCCTCTTCTGAGGAAACCAGATCCCTCTACTGAGGAGCATTACATTGTCTCAGTTTTTGTGTTAGTAATAGTGTTGTAAAAAATTTAAATATATGTAAATTTAAGTACAAAATTTTGTATGAATATTGTAGTAATTGTGATTACGGATGGACCATTATATATTATTAGAAAAGGAACGGTTTGTTTGTAACGTTTAGGCCCTGAAACTACTGGTCCGATTACAAAAATTCTTTCAGTTTCGGAAAGTTCATTTATCAAGGAAGGTTATAGGATATGTATTGTCTCCCTTTGTGACGCAGACGAAGTTGCGCGGGTCAGCTATTTTAAAATATAAAAACTGGCGAAATATCGTCAGAGAAAATATCAATTCAGATTGGATTTCGCTAATATAGCTAAACTAAATTATAAAAAAAAAATATTGTCGAAAATGTCTTTTATAATATTGACCAATGAATTTTAGTCAATAAAGTAAATAAACATAATACCTACCTACATAGTAAGTAAAATTGGTCTTGTCAAAATGTTGTAATTATATGTTCTAAAATAATATAATAGTTATGTCATAAGAGTGTGATTTTGTTAATTATTATTGTTAGAAATGTATTATAGACTACAGGCCCGTGAAGAAAAATTATGGGTCATTTGAACCACCAGGTGACCTATCTAAAACGAAATTCTAGCATAAAATAATAAGATTCAGTACTATGCCGTCACTTGTAAGCTGTCCAACTGAGTGTAGGTGAGCATTCAGGGGATTGCAACCATCGTTTTTCCCCTTGTCGCATGATTTTTGTACGGCGTTGAGGAATAATGGATTAGAAGCAGTATTTAAATAGTATGATACAGATGCCGTACAAAAATGTTGGGCCACAAAGTCGGAATTTTTTTTAATTTTCCGACAATTACCGGGGTATATTTAGTCATTTCATTTTGTACGGCATAGTACTGAATCTTATTATTTTATGCTAGAATTTCGTTTTAGATAGGTCACCTGGTGGTTCAAATGACCCATAATTTTTCTTCACGGGCCTGTAGTCTATTACTTAAATATTTGATGATCTTATTAAGCTATGCATATTTATTGTAATTTTTATTTAAATGAAGTTTAAGCGTTTTCCAAATTAAAATGTTTATTTAAAATCTTGTATTGTACGAAAATGTGATAATAAATTATAGATATCACTATTTTTATTTTACTTTGAAATTGTAATGTTAACTGCGAAATGTATTTTTATTTCTGAATCGAGTCGATAAACTCGTATATTTAAGAAAATAAAAATAATAAATACTTTTCGTAGCTTCTGGAAAGATCCAGAATATAATTATCTGAATCTATTTATTTTTTTTCCGAATTAGATGAACTAAAATAGTCGTTTTTTTTTTTTTTTTTGTTTAAGTAAACAGTTTGTAACTACGCAAGTACATACAGGGTGGATCCGTAACTTTGTATCAGCTGATTTGAGGCGAATGACCTATCGAAATACAACTTAAAACCACTTCTTTTTCAATGTCATATGGAAGTTTGAAACGATAGTCGTACATACACAATTTAATGTCAGAAAAAAAGAAGTTCCAAAAATAAATGATTCTAAGTTGTATTTCTACAGGTCATTCTCCCCACATCAGCTGATATAAATTTACAGATCCACTCTGTATATTCTGTTTGAGATTACATACAATAAATAAAATTTCAAAGTAATTTGTATATAATCAGGGATATGTAATTAATATGATCTCAAAATTGTAGGAATTGGTGTAGATAACCATTTACTTAATAAAAACTTATAAAAATACCTAATAATGTGTTTTATTTGTTTAATTAAAATGACATATTTATGTTTGGACCAATAGAATGAAGCCAATTGAAAGTATGCCGATCGCGCGTAACTACACGACATTCTGACGTTAGAGGAACCGATGACCTGTCGAAATACAACTTACAACCACTCTAATTTTTGGAATCTGAATTTTTTTCATATTATCGGCTATCCCGCAATGATAGTCGTACATACACCAATTTGCAAAACCAAGTTAAATCGATTTCAAAAATGCAAGTTTCTATAAGTTGTATTCCGACAGGTCATTCAACTCACTCAGCTGGCACAAGATTACAGATCCACCCTGTACATAAGTTATAAGTAAAAATTTTATTTCTCTATACTAATATAAAAAGGAATGGTTTGATTGTTTGTTCAAAGAGGCTCCGAAACTCTTTCAATTTTGAAAAGTTTATTTATCGAGAAGGCTATAAGATATATTGTTTCCATTTGTGACGCAGACGAAGTTCCACTAATATACACAGAACTATAACCTTAAACCTCTACTATTAGTTACATATTATAGCATGTGAGTAATTGACGGGAAGTCACGTTTGCACTGTTGACATTACGGAAGGTCGTTGTTAGTTCCGAGTTAGAATTGAGTGTAAATATAAACATTTAAAGTTAATTTAAGATCTTTGAAACTTGAAAAAAGTCCTTAAAGGTACCAAGAGGTATTTTTTTTTTTTATTGCCTTGTAGGCAGACGAGCTAACGGGCCACCTGATCGTAAGCGGTTACCGTTAATTAGGCTTTATTCCGGCATTTTTACCTATTGACCGTTTTAAATTCAAATACTTAAACTATTGAACAATAGATGGCGCTATGGGTTTCGTTAATGATTTTTAAACTCGCATAGTGGGAAAATCGTAGTTTAGTATTATTGTTTTGTCGTCAACTACCAATATACTATTAATATATCTTTTATTATGGTTTATCTATTATAAAACATTTTTTTTGGATTCGTATCTTAGTAAAAAATAATAGTTTATGTATACTCAGGTCCTAAAGTAAAGGACTAAATACTCTCACAAAACTAATAAAAACATATTACCGTCAATAAAATCTTAGAAACAAAATCAACCACTCGACAACAGATGGCGCTGTTCCCCCAAAACTAGAATCTATTCAAATTGTACAAGGACCATAGTAAAGTATTTCACAACCACGTCAAAATAGAAATTGTTGAAGATTAACACATGAGTTGTTACATCAGATCGATGAGAATAAACTATTCCAAACTGGTTTCACGCGAGGCCACAGGTGATCAACACTTAGAATAACTAAACAGACGAAAAAACTTCATGTGAATGGTTTTTATTAACCGACTTTAGAATAGAAGGTTTCTTAATTCGCTATTATATGCTTTTTATGCCATGTAGATAGACAAGCCACCTGATCTTAAGTGGTTACCGTCGATCATGAACCTCTGCAGGAACACTGATGGGTCTGTACCTACGACTTAAATTTAAGAACCCTCATTTAAGCCTCGTTTGAAGAAGGACAAACTTACTTATTTGTTCGCGGATAACTTCGTCGTATATTAACCGATTTTGAAAGAAAGAAAGAAAGAAAAACGTTTAATGGTACACAGTATAACAAGGAAAAAAAAAAACAAAAATAAAAAGAAAACATAGTACTGCATACCATAAGGCTTCAACTCAGCACATGCTGTGGTGGTGCACCACAGCGCTGATTTTCAGTTGAAGCCATATGTTCACGAACGTCATCACGGCATCAGTTATCATACACATCACAATAAAAATAGTTATAATAGTTAGTTACAGTTTAAAAAAGGGCTACAAGAAATAAATTAAAAATTAACAAAGAACAAAAATAATCATCAAAAAGAGAAAAACATCATTAACCAACAAACAGAAAATAAATAAAAAATAACAATTCTGGAGATTAAAATTAACCAATGCTGGAATTCTGGTTTTGGAGAAGCAATCGCTTAAGTTGAACTCTAAAAGTATGTACACTCTTAAGCTGTCTCAGCGGCGGCGGCAGATCATTCCAGCATTTGGTTGCACTGAACTTAAAGCTACCTCGGAACGCTGCAGAACCATGGCTGGGTGCACGCAAAACAAATGAAGCTGACCGTATACCATATCTACATTGTTTACTTCGCCAATCAAGTTTTGAGTACAGGTACCGCGGTGACTCAGTCTTGACAATACCAAACAACAACGTTGCGAGATGTAAATGTCTCCTATACTTCATTTTCAAGATATTGTTCTTATTTAGAAAAGGAGTTACGTGATTTCTTGCTGGTATGTCAAAACAAAAGCGAGCACATGCATTCTGAACTCTTTGTATCAGATTGGCGGTTTTTAAGTAAAGTTTTGATGATTCATCTTTTGTGAAACTTGAAAAAAGGCTGCTATTTTGCTATTCTGCTATTTTAATTTATTTATTATCATGTTTACGCTAGGAACTAGCCTACTGAAACTAGAAATAATGTTATCGTTTTTTTTCGTTCGTGACGTGGAATTGGGCTTCAGCTGAAAATCAGCGCTGCAGTAATCTGCGGCATATGCTGAGCTGTGGCCTTATGGGCACACTCCACTGTTTGTTAACATTGTGTTTGTAACTTACTTAAAATGTATTGTGTGTTCATTAAATGTTTTTCTTTCTTTCTATTAAACATATTAACTGTTGCACGAATGATAAACGAACTTACAGAGCATTGAGCCATTATCGAACAACATAGAAGTAAATTCGTATTGCCCAAAAATAGACATTCGCAACAATTCTATTACATAATAAGGTTTATTTCTGTACAGTAAATTATTCTATGGCTCTTATTTTGGGTTTTATCTGAACGTAGCAAAAACAAAGTATTATTAAAAACCTCGAGTCGTGGTGGCCGAGTGGTCGAAGCGCGTCCTTCCGAACGGGAGGTTGCGTGTTCAAATCCGGCTTGTACCTCTAAATCGAAATATGAAAAAGATTTATGAGCAATTTTTCAGAACACCACTGGCTAAAAACGGTGAAGGAGAACATCATGAGGATACCTGCATGTCGGAAAAGGGTTCTAAAAAATCCTTTGAAGATATGTGAAGTCCCCAATCCGAACTGGGCAAGCGTGGTGGACTATGCCTAATCCCTCTTCTGAGGAGACCTGAGCCCAACAGTGGGCAGTAATAGGTTGGTACAAGATTAAAAACCTATAAGTAACACTTACAAATAACATGAAAAAACTCACAATTAGATTAAAAAATCATTATCATCATCATTAACAACTAATGTGTATAAGGGACTTCAAATATCTGAGAAGGATTTTTAGAATCCTTTATTCAATGTGCGGGTTTCTTCATCGTTTTAGTCAGTAGGTATTGTGAAAAATCTCTATTATTAATATTATAAATGCGAAAGTAACTATGTCTGTCTGTCTGTTACGCTTAAACCTCTCAACCGATTTTGATTAAATTTGGCACAGACAATCTTTAGACCCTGAGAAAGAACACAGGCTACCTTTTAATTGAAAGTGAAGCAGAAGAAATTGCGCGGGCCCAACATAAATCTTTTTCACATGAATTAAGATTTAGTGCTTGCCTTCCGTACGGGAGGTTCCGTAATGTATGGGGAGAATTAAAATATTAAAAAATCACTGTATTTAAATATCCTATTTGTGGTTAGAACGTTTTGGTGAACTACGTTCTACAAAAACTCTTGGAACAGCAAACATAACTTTAAAAAGGTTTTGTTTCAATGTCGTGAAGCAAATAATTGGTTTTACTTGAGAAACTACATCATACAATTTTCAACCTTACTTAATAACCTTAAAAACTATAATACTAAAACAGGTGTTCCAAGTTAATTATAATACGACAGAATAGAATAGTCGTCTTAACATTCGCCTTGAGAACTTCAAGAGACAGTTTTAAATTATCCGTATAATACGGTGAATGGAAAAGCAAGACATTTTCGATTGGTCGAAGTTAGTCTTGTTCGTGTCAAGAGAGGGCGCGGTCGCTTCGTTAGAAAAATATAACAAACTTTTAGTGAATTATTAACGAAAAACTTCAGTTTATGTTGTGTTATTCTAATATTGACAAAGTTATTGTATATTTTGTGTGGTTTTTGTATTAAAATAACACTATTTTACGTATGAAAGTGCAGTAAATATTTCTTAACACGTAGGTAACAGGTTTCGTTGTGGAATTTCGAAGCATTTTTAAGTTGTGTTTACATCTAGGATTTAACTTGGAGTTTGGACGGACGAGGTAAGTTATTTGTCATAGTTTATTGTATTATTCACTAACGTAAACTACGTTTATGCTTTTACTTATAAGTTTCAACGTTTGTAA
The DNA here is from genome assembly GCA_030269945.2 of Trilocha varians. Classification (NCBI taxonomy): domain Eukaryota; kingdom Metazoa; phylum Arthropoda; class Insecta; order Lepidoptera; family Bombycidae; genus Trilocha; species Trilocha varians. The sequence continues at coordinate 10,698,195 of AP028277.1, forward strand.
CCGACCTCTAAAATGAGGAGGTTGTCAAGTTGATTATTTTATGCTATTTTTATGTAATGTTACCGCTTAACTTTAACCTGGGACCAATTTAGATGTTTTTTTTTTGAATAATTTTAACGCCGTTTTTACCAGTTTTTTCAGTTTGTTTTGCGTGCTACCGTATTACTTTTTTATGAATGCTACCGTATTACTTTTTTATGAACTAACTAGCTTTTGCCCGCGACTTCGTTCGCGTGGACTTCAGGTTCGTCCCGTATTATCAAAAATTGTAGCCTATGTGTTATTCTGATGTATAAGCTATATTGTGGAAAAGTTTCATTCAAATCCATTCAGTAGTTTTTACGTGAAAGAGTAACAAACATCCATCCATACATACAAACTTTCGCCTTTATAATAGTATTATGATATGAACCGATTCTAAAGCCTTTTTAGATACATTCTAATGTAGTTTTACTAAAACTAGATAAAAATCTAATGATGTTATGTTCTGCGTGGTATCTGTGATTGCAGAGGTTCATTACCGATCAATTACTATCTGGCTGTTAATTCATCTACCTACCAATAATTTATAATAATTTATAATAAAAGCTTACATTGTTTTTCGTTTCGGGACTTCGCTGTCCTGTCACCAGTAGGTACTGACAAGGCTGTAACTCAAAAAAAGATAAGATCATTTGATGTTAAAGTTAATGAGGTACCTAATAATTACGTTCTTGCGGTTTGAGTCTTCTTTGAATCGTTTCGTAATGTCCACTAGAAGTGCTATCTTTTACAATTAACTTGCTGACCCGCGAAAATTCGTCTATGCCGCGAAGGGAGAGTACCTACGCGCAGTAAAACGGCCACATCATATCAAAAACCTCTAAAACTACTATATTCGACGATCCTCTTGAAGCGCTCTATTCTATAAACCACATCAAAATCAACTGCTTAGTTACAATGATTTAAGCATACATAGTTAATTTATACTTTTTCGCCGACATCGCAAATAGTTTTCAAATTCTAGCTATGTGACGCAGACGAACGTAAGCGGTGTCTGCGCCCTTAGTAACTGGTGGTCAGGACTCTAGAGTCACCTCAAGATCCTCGTTTAACCCATTTTTATAATATTTATTTAATTACGTCCTTTTTGAAGTTGGTTGAAAAGGTCATAACGAGGAATTACGTATTTTTTTTAAATACTTATAACTAAATTTTGACTTAAGTATGTGTTATAACTTTTTGCAAAATGAAGTCCATTTCTCATTGTGATTTTTTCTCTATTGATTATCTAATCATTTTTGTCATAAAAGAAAGCTACTACTCGCTCAAGTTCCCATGAAAACCAGTTTAAAACATTTTACGTAAGCTTAAAAAATTATATAAATTTGCAACTGAGGAAATAGATAATTTAATTTGAACCAGTTGTTTAAAAAAATATATAATGGGGGAGGCTCATTCGCTTCGAATAAACTTTTTAAAAATAAAGTAAATAAAAAACTGTAGTTTCTGAGTTTTAGAACGTTTTATCAAAAAATCCCTTAAAATCTTAATTTTGGCATAGACTTTTGATTGTTTTCTTGTTTCCTGTAAAACTCCCCCACATTACTTTCACATTTAAACATTATTTTTAATCAACGTATTTTACTAAAATAAGTTCCAGACTCAGGTCAAAATTTACAGTTTTCATATAGCAAGCGAGCCCCAATAGATGGATCTATAAAATTTTCATACATAAATTGATGTGATAAATTGCGTTGCGTCGTCAGTGTGCGCTCCAAAAATCAGCAAATTTCCACAGACCTGATTACCAACACAACCGAAGATAAATTCACTTTCCACTTCACGCGTTTCATGTTAATAACACACGTCTTTCACACTCGTAAGAAATAATAACGATTGCTTAAATGTACGAAATAAGTTGAAATAACAACATCTTTCACTAGAAAACTGCAGTTCCCGCCATTTTTTGACAATGACAGCAGTTTTGTTCTTCAATCTTCAGTGACACGGGACGGCAATGATATTCTGTTCCATTCATCCTAATTTACAAAAAGAGATTGAACAACACAACTTTTTTAATCTAACAAACGATTACGCGTCGTACAGCCTTAGAAAAAAATCACAAATGCCTAAGATCACTACGATTTCCTTGTTTATCATTTTAATTGAACAAAAAACTGCTGTATCATTTGAAAGTGTGAATGATTTATAAAAACTTGACCGTGAAAATCGTAATGGCGAGGTTTTGCACGCAACTTCACAGCTTGCTATTACTAGTATATATTTCATAGTAAGTTATTTAGAAATAGTATGACGACTTAAAATCCTGCTTGGATAATCTTAGTGTTCCATGAGTGCTATGACATACAATGTACCTCTATAGACGAGGTTTAAGAAAAGTCTTAGGTGATAGATAAAGGCCCATCATTGCTCTGGCATTGCAGAGGTTCATGAGCGAGCGGTAACCGCTTACCATCAGGGACGCAAGTTCGTTTATCTATTATAGTCGACTTTTATCTGTGTCTATTGTAAAAATCTACCTACACAAATTAAATATAAATAAGTATTTATTCACAAGCAATGTAAAAGATCTTGAGTTTCATGAGTAATATCTTGAAATAACAAAAATCGTGCTCTACAGGCTATTAGTCATCAAAACAAATATTATTTGTAATCACTATTGTACATCTGTGTATACATCAATAGGTATAGAACTATAGAAGTACATTTAAAACAATATGTGTTTAAATATCTCATTATTTGATCTGGCTTTGCAGAAGTCTATGCACGACGGTAACTACTTGCCATCAGGTGGGGCGTAGGTTCGAGTATTTAACATACAATAAATAAAAATATTCAAGGTCATACATCGATCTACTATTAATAGATGCACTAAGAAAGGGCTTAAAAATGCCCTTAAATAATTAAGTATGAAGAAAACTTTTAAATACAAGCTTCTCAGATCCTAGATATCATGTAGCAGTAGAGTGCTAGCTAATACAAGTAACACGAGACCATTTTGTCATATTATTGCATTGTCACGCGATAAACATCTGTGTGCAAAATGTCAGCTCAATAGGAAACCGGGAAGTTTATCAATTTTAACTTACAAATTCCACCCGAACTTACATAGGTACATCCAGTGCAAGTTAATATAAAGCTTGTCAAAAACTAGCTTCACGCTGTCTGTCTCTATGTATGCTTAAATCTTTAAAACTACGCTACTAGATTTTGATACGGCTTTGTTAAAGAGGTTGTTTCAAGAGGGAGGTTATTGAGTAAAAAAACAGAAGAAAAACACTGATAAAAAAACTTGAGAGGTGTCATGGGGCACCCGAACAGAACGAAGTTCCTTTCGATTAAAAGATATCTTATATATTTTTTTCCTAACGTAACGCGCGATTAAGAACGTGTTTTAAAAGATTTTGATCACAGCGCCATCTAGCGATAATCATCTAAAACAAAAAAAGTGTCGTGACAGCTTTTCGTAAGAATTTTTTTCGTCTAGCCCACTTTCGATAACGCGCGATAAGGAACTTTGTTCCAATAATTTAAGAGAGTTTTGATTTGACGTCGAAAATATAAGAACATTTTCTGGGCTTCCACCGAAAATGCTTCAAATTACACCTCTCCTGAACCCTCTTTTCTGTGACGCAGACGAAGCTAGTAATAAATAATGTTATTACAACTCTCACTCGTATCGTTCGAGGGCGTGGTGAGAACACAAAAATTCGCGAAAATATTTACATAAACTTACGTAAGGGAAAGTTGGTAAAATGAACGCTAAATAATATTCTGAACGCGTTAGAAAGAGTAGAAATTATCAGCTTTTTAGGGTTCCTTCGCTAATAGACGTATACGGAACCCGGTATCGTTTAGGACTTATTAAAACGGAACCAATGGAGAAATGCCAAATTCAAATGGGTCCGGTTTCACCAAAAAGGGACCTGGGAATTTGTCTTGAACTTTACGGTTACTGGAATAATATTTGATTGACAATATCTATAATTTTTGACCACTTTTACAAGTTAGGGTTTTACTTTTCAGAAATATATTACTACATGTAATCATTTCAAATTTGTTAAAAGTGCCTATTAAAAATTCAAAATTCTCAATTTTTTGTCAAAACTAAAGTAAATTCGACCGTAACAATTTTGGAAAAGTACTAACAGAAAATCATTTCACAATAATTAATTGCACAACTTACATTAGCCTTCCACAAATAAAACAATTTATTGACCTCAACTAGAGTTTCCTTATGTTCTTACAACACATTGTGCTATGGGAGACAGCCATGTGAAAAAACATGACAATTAACAATCGCTTGTACACCATACAATGAATAGTTTCGTATTTTGCAAGTACTCTGTAACAGATCTAATTGTGACCTCTTTGATGAGAGATATGAGCTCTGATCCCGAGCTCTTCTCATACAGACACAGATCCGACCTACATCTAGCCGATAGTCCTATACTACACTACTGCAGACACAGTCCTCTGCAGCTCTGTACTGATCCCGAGCTCTTCTCATACAGTCACAGATACAGATCCGACCTACATCTAGACGATAGTCCTATACTACACTACTACAGACACAGTCCTCTGCATCTCTGTACTGATCCCGAGCTCTTCTCATACAGTCACAGACACAGATCCGACCTACATCTAGCCGATAGTCCTATACTACACTACTACAGACACAGTCCTCTGCATCTCTGTACTGATCCCGAGCTCTTCTCATACAGTCACAGACACAGATCCGACCTACATCTAGCCGATAGTCCTATACTACACTACTACAAACACAGTCCTCTGCATCTCTGTACTGATCCCGAGCTCTTCTCATACAGTCACAGACACAGATCCGACCTACACCTAGCCGAGAGTCCTATACTACACTACTACAGACACAGTCCTCTGCATCTCTGTACTGATCCCGAGCTCTTCTCATACAGACACAGATCCGACCTACATCTAGCCGAGAGTCCTATACTACACTACTACAGACACAGTCCTCTTCATCTCTGTACTGATCTCGAGCTCTTCTCATACAGACACAAATCCGACCTACATCTAGCCGATAGTCCTATACTACAATACTACAGACACAGTCCTCTGCATCTCTGTACTGATCCCGAGCTCTTCTCATACAGACACAGATCCGACCTACATCTAGCCGAGAGTCCTATACTAAACTACTATAGACACAGTCCTCTGCAGCTCTGTACTGATCTCGAGCTCTTCTCATACAGTCACAGATCCGACCTACATCTAGCCGAGAGTCCTATACTACGTTACTATAGACACAGTCCTCTGCAGCTCTGTACTGATCCCCAGCTCTTCTCATACAGTCACAGACACAGATCCGACCTACATCTAGCCGAGAGTCCTATACTACGTTACTATAGACACAGTCCTCTGCAGCTCTGTACTGATCCCGAGCTCTTCTCATACAGTCACAGATACAGATCCGACCTACATCTAGACGATAGTCCTATACTACACTACTACAGACACAGTCCTCTGCATCTCTGTACTGATCCCGAGCTCTTCTCATACAGTCACAGACACAGATCCGACCTACATCTAGCCGATAGTCCTCTACTACACTACTACAAACAGTCCTCTGCATCTCTGTACTGATCCCGAGCTCTTCTCATACAGACACAGATCCGACCTACATCTAGCCGAGAGTCCTATACTACACTACTACAGACACAGTCCTCTGCATCTCTGTACTGATCTCGAGCTCTTCTCATACAGACACAAATCCGACCTACATCTAGCCGATAGTCCTATACTACAATACTACAGACACAGTCCTCTGCATCTCTGTACTGATCCCGAGCTCTTCTCATACAGACACAGATCCGACCTACATCTAGCCGAGAGTCCTATACTAAACTACTATAGACACAGTCCTCTGCAGCTCTGTACTGATCTCGAGCTCTTCTCATACAGTCACAGACACAGATCCGACCTACATCTAGCCGAGAGTCCTATACTGCACTACTATAGACACAGTCCTCTGCAGCTCTGTACTGATCCCGAGGTCTTCTCATACAGTCACTTACACAGATCCGACCTACATCTAGCCGAGAGTCCTATACTGCACTACTATAGACACAGTCCTCTGCAGCTCTGTACTGATCTCGAGCTCTTCTCATACAGACACAGATCCGACCTACATCTAGCCGAGAGTCCTATACTACATTACTATAGACACAGTCCTCTGCAGCTCTGTACTGATCTCGAGCTCTTCTCATACAGACACAGATCCGACCTACATCTAGCCGAGAGTCCTATACTACATTAGTATAGACACAGTCCTCTGCAGCTCTGTACTGATCTCGAGCTCTTCTCATACAGACACAGATCCGACCTACATCTAGCCCAGAGTCCTATACTACACTACTATAGACACAGTCTTCTGTATCGATCGTGATCTCGAGTAACGATCAATTTGCACGTCAATTCAAGCCATTATATTGAGAATAGAAAGGTCTCTACAAACAGACCTCGCATTCATAAATAACAGAGTCCGCACGTCTCTAAAGTAATTTCTAATTTCTGTTCGACTGATTTAGTTACAGTATTGAGACTCGATTGTGGCTTTTCTAATGACCCTTCGAACAAGAGTTGATGAATGATGAGTGAGTAATTTATATTGACGGGCTAACAGTGTAGTATTTAGACGCCCAACGAAGTAATTTAACTAGAGTAAGAAGTATAGTAAAATCTCCAGGGCCTTATCTTGATTGCAGATCATTTTTCCCTTGTTTATAATATGGGCCAAATTGTAGTCGAGACTAAAAATTTTGCTACATATTCAATGTGCACCTAAAGCTATATTATAATGTAGCTAAATCAGCTTTTTACTGCACTCTCTTCTGTCTGTTACGCTTTCCCGCTTGAAACCCTGAGAAGGACATAGGCTACCTTTTATTGCGGAAAAAGGGTTGAAATAAAAAAACGAATTACAGAGTACGGTAGATAACGCGGGCAGCAGTTGGTGTTAAATATATATATACATATTTCATTTCTTTCTGTCATTAAATTGAATTTAAAAGTCTTATAATACTTTCATGCATTTTAAACGGGTTCTTACCACGATATTTAATTAATTGAGTTGTCTCGATATTTCAACGTTGTTGCAAACGTCATGATCACGAGAAGACTGGATACTGCGGGTCGATTTAAGAGCAAACAAATCTGTCTACCCTCTTTCTCGTTCGCTTTTGGATAGTACCAATGGAACTCGAACTCACATCACGACACACCACACTCACTGTATCTACAAGACTCTCAGAGCATGAAACCTTAGTGACTGTTGTGTTTAGCACTGGATTCCTGGTAAGAACCCGTTTAAAATGCATGAAAGTATTATAGAAAACCACTAGTGTCTGAATAAGTTTAAAAGTCTTATGATTGAACCCTGAGCTACAACAATAACAAATGCATCTCGGGTCATGCATTTTGATTCGTCACTTTCTAAGTAAATGTACTTCGTATAATGGCCGGTCGGAGTACCGAGCGGCGAGCACGTACGTATTTACGCAATGCGTGAGAGAACGCGCCGTTTCTTATGTATTTTGATGGAGGACGGATTTGGGAGGCGAGAGGAGGGTTCTTTTATCTATACAAAAATCAAAATAAAGTGTTTTAAGGGTAAAAGAAACAGGTTTTTACTGTACTTAAACATAAAGATAACATTTTTAAAATGGTCCCTTTGATTTGGGAAATGTTCAAGGCATTTTCATTAACATACAATATCATATGTACGAAGTATCGTTATGGTAACATGAGCTATTAAAAAGTATTCTAAAACAAAAAAAAATACGTCTCCTTAAATTAATAAAATCATGTTAATCCAAGTTCGTTTTCTAATTCATCTAATTCATCGTTGAAAACTCCAGACAATTTATACATTTAGTCAAGAAACCATGCACTTAGACAGTAAAATTGACTTCAAAAATTAATCATCCCAAAATTAATCTTAATCCTGTCCTGTCAACTCTGCAATCACTGTCATAACCGGCGAATCCATTCCGCATTTCTGTAGTGTTTCCATAGACACTAAACTATCTGAAGCGTAGTTAAGTAATCACTTCGTTACGTGACAAATAACTTAGTGAAACCGGTCATCAAGTGTGACGTTTGTTTGTGATTTTTTTCCGCCATTTTGTTTGCAACTTTGCAACTAGCTGGTCGGCAGTGGCGTGCAGTTCATGTAAACAAATATGCGCTGCATACCCCAATCTTTCAAATTTGATTTAAAATTTACAATGGCAACACTGTATATTTAATCAAAATATACTTCTCATTACTGTTATTGCGGTAAATTTAGCGCAAAAGTGAAATGAAATTGATTGTAGGACGTAAATATGTGAAAAATTACATACTCGGATTTACATTTCTGCATACCCTGACCTTAAATATACATGCACATCACTGCTGGTCGGCATAAATTCGTCTGCGTCACGTAAGACGAGATGAATAAGATTGTTTCCGTAAATTATTGGACTTTTAGTACGAAACGTTTAGCTCTAGTAACTATGTGAATTGCATTGCAATTTGCAATACATAGTACAGTAGAGAAACACAGAAAGTCGTGGTGGCCGAGTGGTCGAAGCGCTTTCTTCCGAACGGGAGGTCGCGGGTTCAAATCCGACCGGCTTCTACCTCTAAATCTAAATGTGAAAAAGATTTATGTGCAATTTTTCACAACACCACTGTCTAAAAACGGTGAAGGAAAACATCGTGAGGAAACCTGCATGTCGGAAAAGGATTCTAAAAATCCTTTGAAGATATGTGAAGTCCCCAATCCGCACTGGGCAAGCGTGGTGGACTTTGCCTAATCCCTCTTCTGAGGAAACGGGTTGGTACAGGTAAAGAGACACATAGTAATAACATACACATAGTAATGTAAGTTTTGTGATGTGTTGTCGTAAAAAAACCTCATTGTTCTGCGCTTACATCGCAAATTTTAATGCTCTCTAACCCTTTTTGTGACGCAGACGATTTTGCGCGGGTCATCTAGTAAAATCTCAAGATATAATAACTGATTTGCGGCGTGATATTAAAATAACATTTACTAAAGTTTTTAAATCTCAAAATTAATAATCATCAATGCTTACTTTTTATTAATCTTTTAAGAAACGATGACTAATGAGCAATGACGCAACATAACACAGGTATGTGAGCAAACAGGTTTCAAATCATATACGGATGTAGGCCGTATGGCTATGGATGTCTGTGCTTGTCTTGAGCAACGTAAAAAAACGTCTTTCCCGCGTTTTCTCGTTACAAGAAATTATGTACAATCATTGAAATTGATATTAGATCTATAAAGATGAAATAATTTATTTAAAGAAAACTTTTAAATACAAGCTTTTAAGATCCTGGATATCATGTAGCAGTAGAGTGCTAGCTAATACAAGTAAAACGAGCTCAAACACGACGAGTCTATCTTGTTTAGCACAAAAGTTCCTATGACCACCTTCTGAATTCATCATCTGATCAGCGCCATTTTGTCATAGGTATTGTCACGCGATATACACTCGCTAGTTTTTGTGGTATGCTTGAGATATCGAAGTTATTGCATACCCTTAGTAAAATTTGTGATCTTAAATTTGAATACAATAAGACCAAATCGCAATTGATTCATAGTACAACTGGACAAGACCCTGGAAAATACGATTAAGAAACAAGCAATTCCAATAATTGTGTCAACAGTAATTACATACATTTTTTCCATTCATCCAGCGAAGGTTGAGCTCCGTACGTAGATTGTGTAAGCTCTCTTTATGGTACTAATTAATTGATTTACGGTACATTTAATGGGTTTTGTAATTGATATTGAATGGGTGCGGTTCGGTATTGAAAGAAATTACTAAAATGGCCGTTGGATCTTGGACTATAGTGTAGGTTTTTCGAGATATAGTTTCACAACCAGCCATCCAAGGTTTTGTTCTGGATTTTTTTTGTACGCACCTTCCAGCTATGGAACGAGCTCCCCTCCTCGATGTTTCACAAGGGCTATGACTTGTCCTTCTTCAAACGAGATTTTAATTAAATTCCCTACAACACGCAATCCGCACATGACACCCCGTTGGTCGTACTTACCTCTTAATCTTAATGTGAAAAAGATTTATGTGCAATTTATCACAACACATCGTGAGCAAACCTGCAAATCCTTCGAAGATATGTGAAGTCCCAAACTGCATTGGGCAAGCGTGGTGGACTATACCTAACCCCTCTTCTGGGGAGACCTAAGCCAGCAATAGGCAAGGTTGTCACAAAGGATGCACTAATACATACTTTTACCCCTAATTACCCACCTAATTTCAAAGAATCTTCTCTGCAATGGAATTCGTCAAGATCGTGAACGTCGTTATGCAACACGAGACAACATTTAACGGACAGCCTTGAGCGTGTGAATGTGTTTAATGGTTATTTAAATACGCTAATGTCCTCTAAGTACTTGTCCTTCTTCAAAGGTACCTGTCTACAACTGAGCCACAACTGCTTCTGCCCCTTATAGATGTTTTGTAATGTGGCATGTTTTCGTTTAATAGTCTCTATACTTTTATTTTAATATCAATTAAGTAGCTATTCTATAGTACTTTGAGATAATCGTTTATCCATAAAAAAGTAAGAAAATAATTTAACTTGCACTGGATGTAACCGTGTCTGTAAATTCAGCTGGAATACTGCGAGTTGAATATGACAAACTTCCAGATTTCCGATTGAGCTGACATTTTGCACGTAGATGTATATTGCGAGACAACAAAATAATTAAAAAAAAATGGCGCAGATCTGATGATGGATTCGGAAGGTAGCCACAGGAACTCCTGTATAAAACAAATGTAAGTACCTAAAATACTTAAAAAGAAAAAACAGGAAGAAAAGACATGGCCGCTGAGTTTATTGCCAGTTCTTCTCAGGACGGTGGTTATTTCTTATTAACGAACTGGATGTAGCCTTTTGAGATCAACAAGCATGATAATTTTCATTAACATTGATAATAAATAATTACATTTAATTTTACTATTTTTCGAATAAATAATCAATATTTTATATCTAAGGTTGTTAAACTCTGCAGTTAAATTTTATTTATTACAGTAAATAAAATACAAATTTACATTGATATCTAACTGAATTCTGTTTCTCCAATTCCATGATAACATATCCTATTGTTTTCAAAACTTTTTGATACCGTAATTTATGTAACTAAAACTAACCTAGCATAATTGAAATTGTAGTAAATAAGCACAATGAACTTAATAAAACTATTATTTTAATTAACAGGATAATAAAATATCCGACTTTGCACGCAGATGTATATCGCGTGACAATGCAATAATATAACAAAATGGCGCTGATCTGATGTTGTATTCGGAAGGTCATAGGAACTCTTGTACTAAACAAGATTAGAAACCCATTGTGTTTAGGTTCGTTTTACTTGTATTAGCTAGCATTCTACTACTACATGAAATCCACGATCTTAAAAGCTTGTAGTTAAACAGTTTTCTTTAAAATAAAAAAAACTTGAGAGGTGTCAAGGGACACCCGGATGGAACGAAGTTCCTTTCGATTAATTAGTGAGGGAATTGTAATATTTTTATTTTTTAAGTTATAATAATTAGTTAGTTTAAAACGTCTGTCTCTCTTTCAAAGAGAGAGAATAAAATATTTTGATCACAGCGCCATCTAGCATTTATCATATAAAACAAAATAAGGAATTGTTTTAAAAGATTTTAATCACAGCGCCATCTAGCGATAATCATCTAAAACAGAAAAAGTGTCGTGACAACTTTTTCATAAGAATTTCCGTCTAGCCCCCTTTCGATAACGCGCGATAAGGAACTTCGTTCCAATTATTTTTAATTAGTGTGTCAAACGAACTGTCATTGGCACCTTCCACGTGATCGGCATACTTTCAATTGGCTTAATTCTGTTGGTTCCAAATGTACTAATTCTATGAAGACAAGAGATGTCAAAACGTTACGTAAATATGTAAATAAGATATGACCATGTAATACATTACTTATGGCTGTTTAGTTACGATACTTACATTCAAGGCTTGACACGGGATGGGTACTAAATGGAACTGATTTGAGTGTTATGCTTACTTCCAACACACACATTTTTTTATTATTTTTAGTTGGAGGAAATCACCGGACCCTGGCGGGCGGGGTATGTGGGAGTTGAACCGCACTAAAACCTCCAACCGCTCACACTCAGCGTCCGAACCCCGGCTAAGGCTAGAACCCAGCATGGGGTTATAAGACACGGCGCGACGCGTTACGCCCAAGGCACTCTTTCCCGTCGCGTCGCCCCCTCCGGACGCCGAACCGGCAGTCGCCGGCGATTCGGCCACCGGCTCTCTCGGTCGGCGGGCTTTCCGAAGCCTGCTAAGATGGGACCGCGTGTCACCCTCCCACGGAATACCCCCCTGGGTCAGAACCAGCATGGGTCGGGGAGCGCGGTCTACCATCCCCCAGTTATACATTTTATTTTAAAGAAAACTTTTTAAATACAAGCTTTTTAGATATTTATGTGCTAGGAGTAAAACGAGCCCAAACACGACGAGTCTATCTTGTTTAGTACAAAGTTCGCATTACCACTTTCCGAATCCATGATCAGATCAGCGCCATTTTGTCAAATTATTGCATTGCCAAGCGTCATCTGCGTGCAAAATGTCAGCTCAATCGAAAACCGGGAAGTTTGTCAAATTTAGCTTGCATTCTACCCGAAAGTGCATAGTTAGTTACATCCAGTGCAAGTTAATACAAAGCTTGTAATAACAAATGACGGTGTCGACCAACATGTAAACGGGGGTTTTGTAGGTATGCATTGGCCGACATTGAAACTATTGGCCCGAGAGCTAGTACCAACTTTTGCATAGGTATTTGAGGCAAGCTAAAAACTTGGTCCATAGTTCTCCTGATATACCCCAACTCGGAACTGCAGACCTGGCTGCTTATTCAAAAAATGTGTTTCAGGCAATTTGCTATTTGAATATCCTGTAGTTTTATGTCTAAAAAATATATAAAAAATGAAATACCTTTAATACTTTCATGCATTTTAAACGGGTTCTTACCACGATATTTACGTCCTTCATGTTGTTCTTAGAAAACATCGTGTTCCCTTCGTAGTTACTAATAAGCGTCGCGTCGATATTGTCTTTCCTACAGAAAGGCACGGTACCTTTGCAATGAATAAATACTACTTTATTAGCTCCAGATTATATAATAAAATAAACAAAATCCTACAAATACATAAACTCAGTAGACATGAATGCAAAAATACCATGAAAAAATGGCTTCTCAACCTAAATTATTCTGATACAGAGACACTCTTATCTTTGTAATTAAATCAAGCTATCGGGTTCAATATTTGGTAACTTATCTGAAAGAAAACTTTTCAAGTACAAATATACACACACACACACACACACACACACACACACACACACACACACACACACACACTCATACACTTATTTAATATTTTTATGTTGTTCTGTTACTCTAATTTTGAAATGGATTTATTAATGTTTTTATTTTAGTCTTACTCTGAACACAACGAATTAATTTTGTCTCCACCGCAAAACCAAATTTATTTACGATAGTACTTATTATATCTCACACGTGTTGTACTAAGAATATAATTATATGATCATTTTTTTAACACTGGTACCCAAAATACAGGTCTTACGTAGTTTGGGGCCAGTTGCTCAAGTTGCGCAAATAAGAAAATTGTTAATCTTCTATAAATTTTACAGTAATATAAATAAAGTAATTTAAATATATTTTCTAAGTTGTAGTTTTAAGTTCCTGGATTGTTAATGTTGCTACTGTTCTGTACTGTTCAATAATAAATTTCATTTCAATTTCAATTTCAATTTCATTTAATTAATTGAGTTGTCTCGATATTTCAACGTTGTTGCAAACGTCATGATCACGAGAAGACTGGATACTGCGGGTCGATTTAAGAGCAAACAAATATGTCTACCCTCTTTCTCGTTGATATCGTGGTAAGAACCCGTTTAAAATGCATGAAATTATTATAGAGAACCGCGAGTGTCTGAATAAGAAATACTTTTTCTTCCTTTTGTCATAAAAATATTACATTTATTTCTGTGTATAGTTTTTGGTTCTCCATAAACAATGTTATGGCGTCTATACATATCTAGGTTATTAGAAATGCAATAGTCATAGACTGTTATCCGGTCTCGTCCATTTTAGAACTATTTCTATATGGTATGTTGTCGTCGCCATATTTGAGAAATCAGGTATTTAGCTCATTCATTACAATATTACCAATAAACTTAAACTTATTTTATTTACTAGATGACCCTCGCAACTTCGTCTGCGTCATAAAGGGGTTCAAACAGTACTCGCAATGCCGTCGAGTTATTATTTTCGCGACTCGCGTTTTATACTCGTGATAACTTCTAAACGAAAAGTCCGAATGGAATAAAACAAAAAGTAATTTACTTCTACATTAATACTCTTGATAACAAAATACTTTATTTGGATAAGGATTAATATAACAATACACAATAACATTAAATTTATTCTTCGGACGAATTAATTTTTTTTTTGAACATAAAAGCGGTTATTGTGACTAAACTATGATAGTTAGATATATGCTCTCGCGGACTTTTTTGTTTGTCTTCAAAAGACCTAAAAACCCGTAGTACATCATTTTGTTCTATTGTCAATAGTTTTTGCAGCGTACGCATAAATAGTTTTTAGATATTTCACTTGGTCTTACAAATTCGGTATTTTCATACGGATCCCTAATTTTTTTCAAAATAAAATATAGCCTATAACCTTCCTCGATAAATGGACATTCCAACAGTGAAAGAATTTTTGAAATCGGACCGGTAGTTTCTGAGATTAGCGCGTTCAAACAAACAAACAAACAAACAAACAAACTCTGCAGCTTTATAATATTAGTATAGATTTTGCCATGTAAAGAACCAATGAACGTGCATATTGGTGTCCAATCCTTCAAAAATATGTGAAATCTTCAATCCAATGGGCAAGTTATCCAGTATAGTATTTCGGGTATTTGCCCACCTCTCACTCCCACCACTGTAACTTCTGTGTAGCCAGGATCCACAGCGGCGACCATCGTAATGACTCTGAGCAGTTAAGCCCAGGAACCCGAGGGAAAGCTAACTTGTCTTGGGCCCCGCAACGAATTTAATCAGAAGATAATAGAAGGAGTAGGAAAACATGAGTTTCGACTTCCCTTCTCGCAAAGCAGGAGACAATAAAATAAGATTGAAAAAGCATTACGCCAGAATTGAGAAAAGCACCACGGACATTGATTTTATTAAATTGATTGGACCTATGTGGTGAGCTGTTGTACTATTTTGGATGCCAATAGTAGTTATGGCAAAAACGTCTGAATGCACGGAAATTTGCGCTAGATGCTACAAGATCTGTGTAATAAACGACTTTAGACTCAACGTGTAAGGAGTTTAACATAGTTACGCGTTCCATATGCCATAGATTGCACTCTCAGAGGATGTGATGGGCTGTCTGTTCATACTTGTATTGATCATCAGCCTATAGACGTCTACTGCTGGACATAGGCCTCCTCCAAACCTCGCCACAACGGTCGGCCCTATGCTGTCCTGACCACGTCGTCGGTCCACCTTGTGGTCTGTCTATGCTGTGCCTACCGGTTCGTGGTCACCACTCTACAACTTTTTATTAGTAAGTAGTATTACTTTGGTACTTATAAAATCCGGAACTAAACAGTGATCGATTCAGCTTCGATTCCGTGCATGCCCCGCGACTGTGATTTAGTGAAAGTAGATACGTGCCTATAGTAATATATACTGTGCTTTTGTTTGTCATTTTATATAGTGAAGTTTTTTGACAGTTTGCTGTACAGTGCTTAGATAAGTTATCTTTCCCTCATGCTTCACTGTGCTTCACTGCTCAGAGTTATTGTTCCTCCACCTCCGTCCAGAGTGACGGAGAAAATGAGCCCGGTCAGCGGGGATTGCCCCCAGGCCAGTCCATGACTGACCCCCCCATGACTGACTGACTCAGAGTTATTATGGTGGTCGCCGCTGTCATATCACATACACACAAATAACAGTAATTGAGAAATATTTGAAAAAAAGTCACTTGATATAAGAGGTTTTTTTAAGATTTAAAAATAAATATTCAGCCATAATGTTCAGTGTAGGTACAATTCACCATTTAGATGACTAGCTTTTGATTCTGACTGGTAGATAGCGGTTTTGCGGTGTACCTAATAGGGATGTTGTGAATGTCGATTTTTGGACATTTTCAAAAAAAAAGTTCAAGGTTTTTTACTGACTAGTCAGATTTATCTTCCAAAAGTCATTGTAATTTATAGGCACTACAAAGTAGGCACCTATATTTTACCTATACTGGATCTACATGGAAGGTAGGGGGTACTTGCCTCCCCCCACCAAATAATTGAACCCCCCCTGCAGATTATCTTGACAACGAAAGGTCGTAGACCGAACGAGTTTGGGCTCATTTTAAAGGGCAGTTAAAGACCTTTATTTTGGCTCTGTCAGATTTCCTCTACATCCCAACAACATCCTCCTTAATTTTGTCAAAACAATCGCATGATTTTTTGCGAATGCGTATACATCCCTAGTACCTAATGAGACAAAGGTATATAGGTGGCGAGCTAGGGAATTTATCTGCGATATGCAATCGTAAAGGATGAGATTTTCGTTTTTTGGAAAATGTACTTAGCTTATCACATAATCTAATATATAAAATTATCGTGTCGTTCGTTGTGACTCCTCCGAAACGGCTTGACCGATTTTGATGAAATTTTTTGTGCTTATCCGGTATCTATGAGAATCGGCCAACATCTATATTTCATCCCAGCTAGTATACTATAGGTGTAAAAGGACTCATATCTTACCATTGCAATTTCAGACATTTTTTATAGTACCAATGTGTTTCGCATACTTATACGGTGAAAATCAAAAAGTATGAATGAATGTGAAAGTTTATGTAATGCTATAATTTAGACCATTACCTATCGGCCTCGGTAGCGCAGTAGGCAGCGCGTAAGTCTCATAATCTTAAGGTCGTGAGTTCGATCCTCACCCGGGGCAATATTTTTGTTTTATGTTTTCCTGGTTAAAATATGTATTTTGCGTTTTTTTAATGAAATACTAGCTTCGTCGTTTCATATGGGACGCAATAAATAATATTGATCCCGGGAATTTTCTCAATGTATAAACCTCACCTTTCCAAGAATATTTCAAGACTAATTACCAAAATCGGTTCAGCCATTCTCGAGTTTTCAGCGAGACTAATGAATACCAATTAATAACTTAAATTTACATATAAGAATAAATATTTTATTTCGTTAAATAAGTACTTTTACCATAATAACGAAGGCGTGGTGGGGTAGTGGTCGATGCGCTTCCTTCCGAACGTAAGGTCGTGGGTTCAAATCCGGCCGACTTGTACCTCTAAATCTAAATGTGAAAAAGATTTATGTGCAATTTTTCACAACACTGGCTAAAAACGGTGAAGGAAAACATCGTGAGGAAACCTGCAAGTCGGAAAAGGATTCTAAAAATCCTTTGAAGATATGTGAAGTCCCCAATCCGCACTAGGCAAGCGTGGTGGACTATGCCTAATCCCTCTTCTGAGGAGACCTGAGCCCAAAAGTGGGCAGTAATGGGTTGGTACAGGTACAGGTACAGGTCTTTATTATAATGTTTAAATAATATATGATAATGTTTAATGTCTGTTTTCTAATAAAAATAGTACCATAATAACAAATTAGAGTATTTGATGCGTAAGAATAAAAATAAAACTACGCTATAAATAACCAGTGAGAGTTGAAAATAAAAATTCAAAACTTTCGCAACAAAAATAAAAATCAATGATAACACCGTCTCTTAACGAGGTCCACAAACATTTAAATTTAATTATTTTTGGAGTACCTTTAAAAAAATCCATATTTAAATCCTTTTTACACCACAAATCATCTTGTAGTAGCTTACGACACAGAAAGCGTTGCTTCGTTACGCAATACTGATTCTTATTTAAATCCGTATAGAACTCATTATTGCCTGTTTTCGTATTCTCTATGGCCCGCGGCTTCAAGAATGGTTGTTGAAATCGCTAAGGTCGTATTAAGGTTACACAAAATGTTTTGTAAATATTATTCGGAAATTGAATAATCTGATCGTTTTGTAGTTTATTGAATGTTCTCATAACAATTTGTATGTTTGAACGTTTTTATTAATTGTTATTTTTAGTGGAACTGTGATTTTAAATATTGATTTTAGTGTTTTGAGTTTCGATTGCGTTTGAAAACAGAGTTTACTAATGTTGATAATAGATGGCGTTATACTTATATACTTTTCTGTCTCATGTAGCCAGGAGTTTAAGATTGTGAATTCCTGTACCAACCCATTACTGCCCACTGTTGGGCTCAGGAACAGATTGTGAATTGTCTATTTTTAATTTTAAAAAAAATATGTTTAAAATTCTACCTATTCTAGATTGAGTTTCTTTAATGTTGAATCGGTTTTATTAATAGAAAAAATACTAAAACAAATTCGGAACACTTCCTCTTTCTTTCTCCAGAATATTTTGAATCAAGACTTAAATATAAACCACGCAAAAATCCAGTGTCGGCAAATCTCCATTTCACTTCTCTGCGGGTCGCACAACCTGTTCAAATACCAGCGATTGCATCACCCGATACTATCTTAACTAGTATTTTTAAAACCTGTTCCTGGCGAGTACAAATTAACTGTGGTTGCAGAATGCGGTTTTTGTGCTGTACAAAACTATTATTGCCCACTGCTGGGCTCAGGTCTCCTCAGTAGAGGCATAGTCCACCACGCTTGCCCAGTGCGGATTGGGGACATCACATATCTTCGAAGGTTTCCTCACAAAGTTTTCCTTCACCATTTTTAGCCAGTGGTGTTACGATTGCATCACCCGATACTATCTTAACTAGTATTTTTAAAACCTGTTCCTGACGAGTACAAATTAACTGTGGTTGCAGAATGCGGTTTTTGTGTACTCATGAGAAATTATTGTAATAATCACAAGGTTCTCGACATTGTGATGTAAATATGGTGTTTTGAAATGCAGTTAAGTCCGTTAGTTAGTAAACTTGGGATACTTTAGAATATAATTGAGTTGGATAAATTATAACTAGAGGAGGTGGAATGAACTGAACTAAACGAGTTTTAACAAAAGTTCTGTGTTGTAGGTTACGACGAGGCTCATGAGCAATCGTGACCATTTACCAATCATGTAGGCCGTAGACTCGTTTTCTTAATAATTTATTATATTTATTTCAATATTTCTTGATTTTTTATATGTCTCACCACAAATGTTCATTAAATACCGAGTGTCCTTTAGTTAAATCTTCATTATCAATCAATCATTTAAACTTTCGGTCACAAACCACTTCAAATTCTGTTCAAAAAAAATCCACAGATTACCTTCATAAATGTAAACGTTGTTAATAAATAAAACAACCATACACATATCTTTAATCCACTTTAATACAGCAACAGCACTAAAAACAACTCTTCACTATTGAAAAAGAAGCTCAAAATATTTTCATACAAGATGTCGTCTCGTAATCTCGTCTGCCCACCTGAAGCAACTACAACGTTTTTCGTAATTAATTTCGTATAGTACCTTCGCTATTTGTGTAGGAGCGGCATACAATAGACGCCCACTTACCGCGTCGAAGGCCGTGCACTATGCATCTTGTTTGACATTGTTCGTATGCAAAGTATTATTAGTTTTTGATAATGGACTGTAAATGAGATACGTGGTTCATAGAAATCGGTATTAAGTATGGTTGTTTGATACTATTGCTACTGGGACTTTATTACAATACGTCGTATCGCTCCTGTTCTAAGTTCTGGATCTCCTAGTTGTGGCGCTGGGTGTGTGTGGTAGGAAGTTTTAGCGTGGTGGTGGCTTATATATAAAATACTTTTGAGAATATTAAATCAACACCTGTTATTTCGTACTATACCACGGGCTGTTATCAGACTACCGTTTTTTTTTTTGGACGAGAGGAAATCGCCGGACATCCACTCGCCCCGAGTGGGGTATGTGGGTGTCGAACCGCACCAAAACCTCCCGCCTCTCACGCTCGACATCCGATGTAGTAGGGGTGACAGGACGCGTTCGCGATTGTCGCTTACGTATCGCCCCGTCACCCCCGGACGTCGAACCGGCAGCCGTCGGTGAAACGACCACCGGCTCACTCGGTGGACGGGCCAATTAAAGCCCGCCAAGATGGGGCCGTGTGATGTAGGGTCTCCCTCGGCCCAGGCCGGCCCAGGGCCAGCCCGGGTCGGGGAGCACAGCTTGCCATCCCCCGCATAGATGGCACGGAGGGTGCGCGCTGATGCCTAGCGTAGCACCCCTCGGGTCCGATGTTGGTGGACCCGGTACTCCAGATCCCGGGACAACTCCCGAGGCCGACCCCCCGCTCGACGTCGGTGGCGACGGGGTTGGTCGGGGAGGGAAGAGCTCTCCCTCTCCCGCCCCGCCGCCTCCTTCTGCGAGATGGTGGACTCGCAGAAGTCGAGCATAGCTTTCCAGGACTCGTCGTCGCCGAGCATCGATGCCACGACGCCCGGCAACGATAAGTCCTGCCCTACTTGTACGACCAGGACACGGCGCTGCTCCTCCCATGCGGGGCAGACAGCGAGCGTATGCTCTGCCGTGTCCAGGTCGCTTGTGCAATGATGGCACCTCGTCGTCGGCTCGACCTGTATCCGGTGCAGGTACTTCCCGAAGCAACCATGCCCGGTCAGCACCTGCACCAGACGAAAGGTGAGACGTCCCTCGCCACGACTCACCCAGTCCTTCAGGACAGGGCGAATCGCCTCGACGGTCCTTAGACCCCAGCTGGGGTTGGCCAAGCGTCTTGACCACGCCTCCAGCACGGATCGCCGAGATTGGGCCTTCCGGTCCCGTACCGCGGCTCTTAGGGGACGCACAACACCCAGAGCACGGAGGTCGCAGCGCCAACGATAATCGTCGGCGAACGCCTCCGCCTCCAGATCCCAAGGTGGCGTCCCCGCCAGCACGCACGCCGCCTCAAAGGAGACGGTGCGGTATCCGCGGATGACCCTGATAGCTACGACGCGCTGCGGCCGGTACAGGAACCGGACAACAGTTGCTGTCCGGTTTCCCGGTCCGGCCCATTACACATTACATTTTTTACTATAACAGTTAGTCACCCTAAAATATTTCTGTCACATCGTCCATCAGTTAACACGATCGCTGCGGCACGAGGTGTTATCGGCCCGCAGTATGACCAGACGTTAGGACGAGGTCTATTAGACCCCACATCCTTTAACAAAGTTATCCACAGGGTAGTAAGTCCACGTTTTATCACAGGCAAGTTGCAGATGGGATCATTTAGGCCTCGTATCGCAGCGAATGTGTTAAACAAGACAATACTCTTATAATTATAACATTATAACTTATAACTATTACAAACACTTTATCAGTTTTCTGAAAGCTATTTTTGTTAATTGTCTTGTTTCAGTGGTTTGCCAATCAATAACCACATATTTTATTACCTATGTTTCTAGGCAGCCGAATCTTAATAGGCTACCAGATCGGACTTCTGCAATGAAAAATATCCGTCACATAGCTTTAATACTCAAAAACCACGTAAATTCCAATCGTAATTCACTAAAATCATCACTCAGAAAACCGAGCTTTCCTTTTCTTGCCCAACCATAACCAGTTTATAGTTATGGAGTTGAAAATGACCGTTACACCACGCAGTAATTTACGGTATTAAACCGTAGATCTGTTACACGAACATTACGTAAAATATCCAGACGTAACTTATTTTAATTCGCTGATGCTTTTTAATTAAGATCTTGGTTTGTATGTAAGACGTACCTGTACTGTAATCTATTACTATTGTTGAGTTCAGATCTCTTTAATAGAAGAATCAGGCATATACTACCTCTTTAGTTTAACCCTATCCCATTCAAATGGGGTTCGCAATATGTTTTATCTCTCCATTCATTCCTAATCTGGCATAAATACTCTGTCACGCCGTTTTTCATCTCTTTTTATGCCTTCCTCTCCTCTTAAATCCTTTCACCACCAAGCTTTTAAAATAAGATGCCACAGATATTTTTCTACTATAGCTAGGATGTGACAACAATATGACATGGTTTTTAGGTAACTTTTTAAATAAATGTACTGTACTGTAATAACCCATTACTACCCACTGCTGTGTCCCCAGTAGAAGGTTCAGGTATATTTAAGACTTCACATATTTTTGAAGGGTTTTTAATTTTTCTCCAATATGCAGTTTTCCTCATGATATTTTAAAACACCTTTAGCCAGTGGTGTTTTGAGAATGCATTACAAAAAATTAAATAAAAACAACCATGAGCGATAGTATAGTAGTAGATAGTAAGTAATAATTTGGCCATTTGTCTTTTAAAAGTTGGAAAGTTCGAAAATGTATGTGCCAATTAACTATAAATGCAATGTGAAAAACACACATTTTCCCAAAGTCGAAAGTTAAAAATTTCAATACAATAGACAATAAGTAATAAAAAACTACAGTCGTTGAAAGGGCGTATCACTTAGAGAAACGAAATAACAACACAAAACTTAGAGGACATTAATACTTTCATATACATTTGTGCTACATTTTCCCACGTGCATTGTCCACGTTTGTTTATCCAACATTATTACATCTACATAGTTTTAGTGTTCACTATACGTTTGTAAATGAAAGATATTATATGTTACACAACGTTTATTGAGAACGACTAACACACTGAATAGTCAGCGGGTGACTGACGTACCTCTTGCACATTCTCGCTTACGTCGCTAACCCTTATATACACCCCCCACTAAAAAATAAAAATGTATTTACAAGGTGCTGCTCGCGACGTCGTATACTTGAATCTTATACAGCAACTAAGACTATACTTTTTTTCCCAGAAATAATTTGAATTTTTCTCGTTCTAAAAATTATGACAGTCTAACAATTAAATTTCAAAAAATATAGTGTAACTGACTCTCATATTATGCGTTTGGTATCCAAACCTAACATAACATGCAGTATAATAACTATGTTGTTAATCTAAAACATTTAAATACAGATAATCCAAAATGCAAACGTAATCTTCACTGACCGACGATCTTAAAACAGACAATGAAAGGAAGCAATACAAACTAAATAACATCTTAACAAGTCTTCACTTAACTTTAATTATCATTAGTCGACCTTGAGTCTTTAAATCACGATCTAGGACAAGAAACTGATGATCTCATGAAGGACTTCTAAAGCCACAGTTGATCATGATCATGACTTTACCGCCTTTGTGGTTTCATGACGCCATGATTCGTCATGGACGAAATTAATCATTTTACGTGAAGTTTTGTTACGGAGCAAGACTAACTTACACTAGATGACCCGCGCAACTTCGTCTGCGTCACGAAGGGGTTCAAACAACACTCGCAACAACTTTGTGTGACGAATTCGTCATACGGATCCCTATTTTTTCAGAATAGCCCATAACCTTCCTTGATAAATTGGATTTTCCAACACTGAAAGATTTTTTGAAATCGGACCAGTAGTTCCTGAGATTAGCGCGTTCAAACAAACATACAAACTCTGCAGCTTTATAATATTATAAGTATAGATTGGCTCTTCGGAAACAATGTCTTGGATGCAACATCAAGATAGTAAAATGTCATAAAGTCAGTTTGGATTACATAAGCTTGTTTCTTCTTGAAATGAGGTCTGATAAAAACAGTGCACCGCTGTTGATAATAGATTATTACGAAGTATCTTTTAAAATTCGATATGGATGTGGCAGTTTTTATTTACTTTTCGTTTTCAACGGCCATTGTTACGGAAATTTCTCTCTTAAATTTGCCGCTCTTCCAAAATATTTCTCCAAAATATACATGTCTTTGAGATGTATATTGCGTGGCAATGCAATACTATGGTAAGTACAGGTACTATAGAGCTGATCTGATAATGGAGTCGGAAGGTAGCTACAGGACTCATCGTCTTTAAGCTCGTTTTACTTATATATATAACCGTGCTGGGTTCGGACGCTGAGTGTGAGCGGTTGGAGGTTTTAGTGCGGTTCAACTCCCACATACCCCGGGCGGTGATCCGGTGATTTCCTCCAACTAAAAAAAAAAAAAAGCACACTACATGATATCTATCGTAAAATCTTTGTTCATGAAATTTTCCTTAAATAATTTATTTAGCATTCGACTTTATGATATCATCAACAAAACATGACACAAAGTTTTCACTAAAGAATGATGGCCATTAAAATTCCGCAGGTGTGTTCGAAGGAATCCACGGTTAGTTGAATACGAAAACGAAAGTGTCTGTATAAATAACATTAAGGTGAAATTTATTAGCCACGGTGATGATTTCGGATGTTTTACAAATTAAAATCAACAGTTCCGTTCTCTTTAGAAAACTGACACGTGATTTTCGCGTTTCTTTTTAAATACTGACGGTTACTACATCACTCACACAAATATGTATTACTAAACGGGTTTTTTTCCTAAAATATTCAAAAAAATAACAATAATTTATACTAACAACGATTACAAATGCGAAGTCTCTATTAGTTTATTTTTCAAAGTAATTAAACCATAACTAATATAATAAATTGAATTACAAATCGTCTCTCAATAAAATTCTCCTCAAGGACCAACCTTGCCTGTTTTTTGCTAGTTTCCATTATAATTGTCTAAGACAAGTCAGTCCATCGTTTGTATTTTGGTTTTTCTCTTTCTTTCCATTTTAGTTACCTACAAATTCTTTACACTTACCATTATTTAACACCTAACACTTACTTCACTTACGTGCAAGTTAACACTTTTTAAATCAACATATTTATGCATTTACAATAACATATTATCTCACTTGCATAATACTTTCACTTCGAACATTATGAGTTTCGTAACGAATCATAAAAATAAATTAACTGTAATTAACATTAAAATGAATTAAATTTAATTAAAGATTAAGATATAATTAATATTAATCGACTTTTAAACGTTTTTTGTGATTGTTGGAGCATTTTCTTTTTAGTTTGGACTTATAATTGTTTTATATTAAGGTTCCGTATTTCGGAAAGAAAAAAGCGAATCCTTAATAGAAACAACATTGCTTCTGTCAAAAGTATTTTTCTTCAGATTAGCACGCTTCTTACAAATTCCGTGCGAGGATAATACTTGCACCTGTTTTTATTACTGAGTGTTACTAAGACATCATTTGACACTATCTGTATCTTTTTTAGTAAATTGAAAATGATATAAAATATCTAGTACACTGCGTATTATGAGCACAAAACCTGTTTGTTTATTTTTCAGATTTCTCATTCTATATAATCTCGTCAATAATTTTTTTTAGCTTTATGCTGTTTTAAAGGAAATCAGTAATTTTGGGTTAATAAAGGTATGACTTCTGACCACTGCCATGAAAAAACCAAAAACCATGAAATTTCGTAAACTAGTACATCTCTCGAGTTACGCCATAAAGTATCGATTCGTTTCGGAACATCGATTACGACACGCGATTGGAATCGAGTAACGACATAAAATCGATTTTGTACACCGATATCTATTTCTGTGTTTCACTATTGTTAATGTTAATTACCAATTGATATTGTTAAAATGATTTCTACTACTTCGTAATTATTTTATTGAGGGAATGAACTTTAGATTTTGTGAAACGGCTACGAATGGGTGTTCTTCAACCAATTGCAATCGAATAGCGAATGAAAATGGCACTATCGATGAATTATGCAACATGGGCCTTGAATAAATTGACAAAAAAATATAAGCGTAGGTAAACTTTGTACACACCACATTTACTGTGGAATCCTACTATTTTTCAAAAGGCCAAATTATAACACATTGTTAAATGCATTAGTCTTTCTTGGTTCTGACTACAAATTACTCAAGTGTTCTGGAGTAAAATCTGAGAAGCACTGATAAGTTAGATTTCAGAATTGTATTTAAATCAGAATCCGTTCCGTAGTTTTCAAGATTAAGCATAGGTACATAGGGTCAGAAAGTAATGGTGAAATTATATTATGACGACAGTGCGGCATTACAGAATGCCGTTGTGCGTAACGCGTAGGGCCGTCGCTTATAGTTGCTGAGTTGTCTCTTTAGCCAGAGTTCAGGCGCTGAATGTGGGCGGTAGACAGAGGGCTGTCAAATTTCAGGATTACCTCCTACAAAAAATACTGATAATACCGGGCCGTATGTTCGACACCCCTGCACTAGACAATACTCCGCTAAAACAGTGAAAACATTTAACAAAATAAACACGTAATATTCGTCACAAAATGATTTGTTCCACAATCAAATATTGACGGACAAATCAATCGAACAACCTTATTTCAATTAGCATAAAGGTCAAATTCGTTGATCAAAACTTAAAAATGCTCAACATAAACTTTATATCTGTCAAAATAAAGCACATTATGGCTTGAATAAAGGCTGTCTCATGCACTGAGAAACTATTATTTAAAGTAAACCTTATCTTAATAACTTTAGAGGTCAAAATTAAAAATCATGATCGAATGCAAATTTTGTCCTTTATTTTTGTGAAAATGAAGACGTAACTTTTATGATTGAAAACACAGCTCAAAAATGCCATTTGATTTTCCTCATTTCAATGGAGATAAAGTTCAAAATCGCCTGTTTGTAGGTAATTTACGCTTGATTGACAAGGGAATGAGGAAATGCAGTCGTGGAAGTATTTTTGGAGGGAAATTGTTAATCAATTTGTTTTTGGCGCCATAATCACTTTTTGCTGTCGTCAATTGAAATATGCATTCAGTTGCGGTTGTCCGCAAAATTATTGTTTTTTTTTTTCAAAAGTATTGTATAATTCATTCAGTTAGATTTATATAAATTCTTGAAGATATTACACAGCTTTTGCTACTACTAAGAAAGCATACATTTTTTCCGCATTGTTTCATAGATTAGTTACTTATTTTTGGTCAATTTCAATATCTTAAATGAGCTATGACTTGTCCTTCTTCAAACGAGACTTGAGGAGGGTTCTTAAAGTTAGGTCGTAGGTAGCGACTCCTCAGTGTCCTCTGACATTGCAGAGGTTCATGAGCGACGGTAACCACTTACGATCGTTTGCCTACATGCCAATAAAAAAAAAGAACCATCAGTTTTAAAATATGTACCTACTTATATTTCTTAAATCCGCGCGAGATCCTGACGCGAATCGCGGTTACGACATTTGCATGATCTTCGCATATATACGACATCTGAAATCTACTACAGTGGGCTTCGGCCTGACCGGGCATACACTACCTCGCCCGGTCGGAGATATCCCTTTGGCCATAAGTTCACTGTAGATACCCACAACTGGTGACCCCCGACAAAGAACACGCCTCCTTCAAGATCATCACAAAATATCTAAACAAGTAAATAGTCGAACTAAAAAACCTCATTTTTTGAAGTCGATTTAAAACCACTTTCCTTGAACCACTCTAGCAACTAAATAATATTATCTGTCTCAACGTCAAAGAATTTATAAAATCGATTACTCCATCCGAATCGATATTATCTAAAACAAGTGAAAGTTAATAAAAACAAAACTGTATGCAAATTGTTATTGAGAAGAAATGTATTGTCTGAACCTCGATAAATATACTTCAATTTTACAAGCTTTATATTAACTTGCACTGGATGTAACTATGTAAGTTCGGGTGGAATCTTGCAAGCTAAATTTGACAAACTTCCCGGTTACCGATTGAGCTGACATTTTGCACGCAGATGTATATCGCGTGACAATGCAATAATATGACAAAATGGCGCTGATCTGATGGTGGAGTCAGAAGACAGCCATATGAACTCCTGTACTAAAGAAACAAGATAGACTCGTCGTGTCTATTTATTTGGCTCGTTTTATTTGTTCTAGCCAACATTTTACTGCTACATGATATCCAGGATCTTAAAAACTTGGATTTAAACAGTTTTCTATATAATAAGTCTTAAAATAGTCCATTTATCGAGGAGCTATATTATATCCCTCTGTGACTGACTTACCTACTAGTGTTTTAAATACTATAATTAAAATTCTCACTTACATTTCATAATCTTATGGTGGTCCGAAATTGGCGCGCTTGCAACAACTTGTGAAACTAACAAACATTGGCCAAACAAACATATTATAATTAATATTTAATAACATAAAAGTACACAATGGTTATTGCAAAGTTCCCGCTGCGATGGTTAGATGTAGATAAAAGTAATTACGGTATAAAATGAGACAATAAAGTACCGCTATTTGACAACAGATGGCGTTACGTAACTGTTAATAATATTTTTATTACAAATAATTTATTTTGAAAGAAAACTTTATCCTGAATATCATGTTTTTTTTTTTTTTTTTTTTTTATTGCAAGGTAGATAAACGAGCATACGGCCCACCTGATGGTAAGCGGTTACCGTCGCTCATGAACCTCTGCAATGCCAGGGCAAAGAGAGGCCGTTATCTACCGCCTACCCATACAGGACTTTTCTTAAACCTCGTTTAAAGAGGGACATGTCATAGCGCTCCGGGAACACCGCGGACGGGAGTCCATTCCAAATCGGAATGGTACGGGGCAAAAATGATCTTCTGAACCGAACTGTAGAAGAGCGCAGCGGTTCCAAGTAAAGGTGGTGAACCTTGCCCCTGCGGCGTGTGGTGCGATGGTAAAAAGGAGATGAAGGAATCATCTCGAAGAGTTCCTCGGAGCATTCCCCATGGACCAGACGATATAGAATGCACAGAGAGCTGAAATCTCTCCGTACACTCAGAGGCTCCAGTCGCTCCGTGAGCTTGGGTTCCTCAACAATCCGAACAGCCCTCCTCTGGAGGGAGTCAAATGGAAGCAGCTGGTAATTGGGAGCACCCGCCCAGAGATGAGAGCAATACTCCACATGAGGCCGGACTTGAGCTTTATACAACAGTAACCTCTGAGCCGGTGTGAAGTACCGCTTCGCTCTGTTAAGGACTCCCAGCATTCTAGAAGCTAATTTAGCTTTACCCTCCAAATGACTCCGAAACTGGACGGTGCTCGAAATGTCAACCCCAAGAATCCCAATACTCTCGGAGGTCGATAGAGATACCCCTTGGAACTGGGGCGCTATGACAAATGCGTCCCTCTTTGCAGTGAACGCGCAAGCTTGTGTCTTCGATGGGTTGAACTGAACAAGATTCAGCTCGCCCCACTTGGAGACCTGCCCTAGAGAGTACTCCACTTCAGACACAAGCTCTGATCGTCTTTCCTGAACCAAATTCCGAGGGAAACTCTGCTGACCGGTATATCGCGCATCCCCCGTACTATCATCCGCATAGCAATGCATGCCATCGATGGACAACATGTCATTAATATGCAAGATGAAAAGCGTAGGAGACAGCACCGAGCCTTGTGGAACGCCTGCATTAATGGTCATGGTATCAGAGCAACAGCCGTCGACGACGACTTTGATGCTCCGACCATCCAAAAAGCTGGCAATCCACTTGCAGAGCCCCTCAGGGATCCCGTAAGATGGTAACTTCGAAAGAAGTGCCCTATGCCAGACCCTGTCGAAGGCCTTCGCTATATCAAGGCTCACGGCAAGAGCCTCGCCACCGCTCTCCAAAGTTTCAGCCCAACGGTGGGTAAGATAGGCTAGGAGGTCGCCAGCCGACCGGCCGTGACGAAAGCCATATTGTCGATCGCTGATCAACTGGCGGTCCTCCAGGTAGCCCAGGAGCTGGCTGTTGATGACTCGCTCCATAACTTTGGAGAGCAAAGATGTTACCGCGATAGGCCTGTAGTTCGACGGATCGGACCGGTCACCCTTCTTGGGGATAGGGTGAACATGGGCTATCTTCCATGAAGACGGGACCCTATTGGCGTCGTACGAAAGACGATACAGACGCGTAAGTGCAGGTGTCAGTTCAGGGGCACATGTTTTCAATACCACTGCGGGGATGCAGTCCGGCCCGCTCGACTTATGGACGTCGAGTGATTTGAGTTCACGCCTGACCGCACGTTGTGTAATGCGCACCTCAGGCATGGTACTGTCACACCGTGGGATGGTAGGTGGTGTGAATCCACCGTCGTCCAAAGTCGAGTTTGAGGCGAAGAGTTTGACCAGGAGATCGGCCTTTTCCTTCGCACTATGGGCCAGACTATCATCGGACTTGCGCAGTGGCGGGAGACTGGATCGACAGAAGTTTCCTTCCGCCGACTTAGCTAGTGACCAGAAAGCGCGACTTCCTCGCGGATAGCCACACAGACGGTCACCAACCCTGGCGACGTGCTCCGATTTCGCCTTCGCCAAAGCCCTCTTGTAGAACCTAGAAGCAGCGTTGAACTTCCGCTTCTCCTCACAGATGTTTGGGTCCTGACGTCTCCTGGCATCGTTCCACGCCTTGTATGCGGACCGCTTGAGGCGTGCAGCGTCCCTACTGGTACGATTGTACCAGGGTTCACTGCGACCCCCAACGGGCACCACAGAGGAAGGGATAAACAATTCCATTCCTTGTAGCACCACGTCTTTAAGCCGGTCCGCGCAGACATCAGGATTGTTGGAAGAGAAGCAGAGCTGCCCCCATGGGTAAGAAGCGTAGAATTCACGCATTCGGTCCCAATCTGCTGACCCGTACCGCCAAACCCTACGAGAGCCAGTCGTCGGTCGACGACCGGGGCGTGGGAGTGGCAAGACAGCGCGGACAAGGCAATGATCAGATGATCCCAAAGGAGCATCGACCACCACACTATAGCCGGCTGGGTTTGTGGTCAGCAGAAGGTCCAACAGAGAGGGCTCATGTCCCTCGATATCTGGAACACGGGTGGGCTGTGTAACCAGTTGCGAGAAACCGTAAGCCAAGGCGAAACCGTAGGCAGCCCGGCCGGGGAGATCGGTGGTCCTGGATCCCAACCACTCTACGTGGTGAGCGTTGAAATCTCCAAGGACCACCACCTCCGCTGCCGGGTACTGCTCAAGCACGCGTCCAGTCCCCTCTTGTACATGCTCGAATAGATCTGACCCTGCATCACTGCTATGGGACCTGTACAGGCACGCAAAGACCCGTGTACAACCGCCATAGTCGATGCGTAGCCAAAGTAAGGACAGATCCCGATATTCGAGGCCACGGAGACGACGACAACAGATATCATCCCTGATAAACACACATACCCCGGCTTTCCGTACAAACATGTGTTCTAACACGTAACCGGGGTATGCGAGGTACGAGTTATCGGTAGGGGGAGATATCTGCGTCTCTGTTAGAAATAGAAGGGCAGGCCGCGCCGTCTCAAGGTGGTGGTGGACGGCGTTAAGGTTACTGTGGAGACCCCTAACATTGCAGAAGTCCACATGGAAAGTGGGACTATCCGCCTGAGTATTCAGTTTCCTTTGACTATTTCTCATCATTAATTAATTTATTTTTTATTGAGGTTTGGTATTGATGGGCTAGAAAGGATGCACATTGCGAGATTCCGGTGATGCCGTGACAAAGGTGCGGTGCGTGTGAGTCCATGGCGAACGGTGCAAGGAACGGAGGGAGCTGGCACAGAGCACGGAAGGGCCCCTGGTCCTCCCTGCGTGCGACCGCCGGGTCCCACTCCGGTCTCCGACTCCGGCACGACGGCCACACGACAGGATTTTACGCCGGTTGGTGGGACAGCCTCCCGGGGCGGAGTTTAGCAGTGTCACCCGGGTTCGGGTCCCCTACTGACCAGCGGGCGGCAAAATGTATCAGTAGAGTGCTAGCCAAGACAAGTAAAATGAGCCCAAACACAACAGGTCTATCTTATTTTGCATTGTCACGCGATATACATCTGCATGCAAAGTTTATCTCAATCGGAAACCGGGAAGCTGATGATTCTACTTGCAAGATTTTAGCTGAACTTACATAGTTGAGAAACACCGATAATAATAGATGTTTTTGGTATATTATTGTAAATAAATAGTTATTTTTTATTGCCATGTAGTCAGATGCCATGTAGAAAAGACGTATTGTAACGCAGAGAAAATAGTATCATCGTATATCGTATAAAGCTGAGTATTGGTCGTAATTGACCAGTTTTTGATATCCTTGAAAGCACGGATCGTTGCATACAATGGGGGATCCGTTCATAGTACAAAACCTATACTAATGTTTCCGCTTATACAGATGTCTATCAACACTTGAAAGATAATTTGAATGAAGTTGAAGAAGAATCTATTTGTAACTAACAAAGATTTATCTTAATTAAAAAAATATTATATAATACTTATTTTTTTTAAGAATGGCATCATCAAGCCCTACATGGGCTACCTTTGAAATATTTCCTTTTTTTTTTATTGCCACGCAGGCAGACGAGCCAACGGCCCACCTGATCGTAAGCGGTTACCGTCGCTCATGGACCTCTGCGTTGCTAGAAGACATTGCGGGGCCGCTGCCTACTGCCTACCCTTAAGGACTCTCTTCAAGCCTCGTTTGAAGAAGGACAAGTCATAGCGCTCGAATAAAGAATTGCCTAGCTGACTGGTCACCTGATCATAAGTGATTACTGTCCAACCTCTATAATATCATATCATATAATATAAAGGTTACCTATTGCCTACTATACATAACTTGTTTTGAATCTCGTTTGAAGAAGGACAAGTCATAGCGAGGTAAGAATGCCATAAAGCGGTTTCTAAAGATTTTTAATGTATTTTTTTTATTACATAGTTACAGGTATATTAACAAACTACCGAAAACTTTTTAGTAACAAAATACTCATATATTTTTCTTTTGTTTCAGATATCAACAAAATAAACGAAAAAGGCGCGAAAAGACAATCCAAAATGGCGGACTGAAGCAACTGTCAGTGCAAATTATAGCAAGATGGCGTCGAAATTAGTGTTATTATTGTGTTTTAGTGCAGTGACAGATGTGTTAGGACATGTCGCATTAACTTTTCCACCAGCTAGGAAATATGATCTAGATTTTCTGGATAATTCTAGAACGAAACCGCCATGTGGGATGCCTAAAGGTGAGTTTTTTTTCCATTACCATGTCGGCTAAAGGGTCCTGAGCGTAAGTGGTTACAGTTCTGGACCTCTACAATGTCAGGGGACTTGTTGTATTCAAGTAGCAATTAGTATACACTTCATTTAAAGGAATTAAATGAATATTGTTATGTATGGAATTTAAGTTTATTTGTAATTTAGGGAAATAATGAATTATCTACCTATGTAAAAAGAGCAGGTGATTTAAAAAATAAAAATAATAGTAGGTCGTTGGGTACATCTATGTATAATATTAAAATGAAGCACAAAATGTGTTGGTATACACTCAACAACGCTTGAACCAAATTGGACAATTATTTTTCAAATATTCGTTGCCAAAAAACGCCAAACAACAAAGTACCTTGGTGCCAAATCCTATTAAAATCCAACTAACCAATAAACTACCATAAACTGCAAAATGTATCACCAATTATTTCAAAAAAAACAAGTTTAATACAACTAAAGGTAGGGGCCACTAATTTCGCAATCGCCTCCATCAGCAGTCGTGGCCGAGTGGTTAAGGCGTCTGACTCGAAATCAGATTCCCTCTGGGAGCGTAGGTTCGAATCCTACTGGCTGCGATTCCTTTTATGGATTTAATTATATTTTTAATATTTAATATGAAAGTTTACTTAAATTAGTAGAGTAACTTTTCAACTAAAGTGATGTAAATTTTAGACTACATGTAAGTCCTTACATAAGGTTTTTTTTTATATTAGCGTTTCTTATATTTCGATATTGTTGATATCAATATTAAGAAAATATTTTGGGTACACAATGTTTAAAAAATCCCAGAGAGCAGCTAGGGGTGTGCGAATAATTCGAACTCACGAATTATTCGTTCCGAATCGAATACTAATATTCGATTCGAAACTCGAATCGAATATTCGTCGAATTTCGAATAGTTTCGAATTTTAATATTCGATTCGATTTGAACGATATTCGCACACCCCTAAGCAGCACTATTTAAATTTTCACATTGGCTCGTCAACGTCCAACACACTTATAAAACAAATAATGGCGACAGCCGGCCAATTTGAAAGTGGGAAATTGAACTCTGAGGGACAGTTGTTGATTTTGACCTAAGTCAGGATTCAGCCGTTGTGTGAAGGCGTTCAGTTTTTGTGCAGTTAAACTGCCATATTCCACACCTCCGAGGTGGATTGTAAGAGTTATCCCTTCCATCATCGTACCACCCGTCGTTCATCCCTAGTATTTGGAACCACCGCGGTCATCCACAGTCCGTTTCAAGAATACTTTTTTGCCAAGCACCATCCGGCTATGGAATGAGCTCCCCTCTTCGGACTTGTCCTTCTTTGAAGAGAGTCCTTAAGGGTAGGCCGTAGGAAGCAGCCCCGCAATGTCTTCTGGCAATGCAGTGGTCCATGAGCAACGGTAACCGCTTACGATCAGGTGGCCCGTTAGCTCGTCTGCCTGAGGCAATAAAAAAAAATTAGTTAAACATTTAATACACATTTCATCTTACTATATAACTACTATACTAAGCAGTTATCGTTCTTCACGAAGTTTACTAATATTAAAAACACTGCACATTTGCTACTTTTTACCACATTTTCTTTATATTAAATTTTATATGATATTATATTTTCATCATCATCAGCATCATCATCATCAGCCTGTAGACGTCCACTGCTGGATATAGGCCTCCCCCAAACCTCGCCACATCGATCGGTCCTGCGCTGTCCGCATTCAGTCACCTCCCGCGGTCCTGACCAGGTCAACGATTACATTTTATATTTTACCTCCGACGATAAAACGGGATGTACTACCTACTTTGAAAGATCTTAACTAGTAGAACACCATTATTAAGATAAATATAAACTAAGATGGCCGCTACTACAAAATGGCGAATAACTTTTGTTCACACAATATAGATTATCAAATGACAGGACTTAGTTGATGGTTATTTTTGACTGATTTCCAAAAAGGAGAAGGTTATTTTATGTGTACACACCCCTAGTAGCAACCTAATAATTCCAAGATTTCAAATTAAAAAAATCTATACGTAACAAAGTGTTTAGATACTAGAAATAAATCAATTCTTCGAAGCACTAGAATAATATCCGTATGCATTTTACGGTCATTTTGTACCATAAATAATCGAGTTTAATTAGCTTCATTATAGGCTTTTGTAGTTTATATCCGCTTCTAACAATATTTGAAATTAAATAAATATTATTTCAATTCATAATATTATACAGTTACAAAAATAGTTTTATTTTTTTCTTATTGTAGAAAATTTTTCATTCAAAAATCAAACATTTTGTAAAATAGTATAAAACAACACGCTGTATATCTGTCTTATGTATGCTTAATTCATTGTTTTTTTTTTATATAAAGTAAAAAATGAGCAAACAAATGAATATGAAAAAACAAAATATCAATGACTACAGACTTCATCTTTTCAGAAAGAATTTTCAGTAAAATTTTGATTTTTAAACCAGATATCGCCTTTTGTGAACATTTTTTATACATATATAACTTTTTTTTCCGTCGTGTGCAATAAATTATTAAATAAATAAACAAATATCACCAGGCGTGTTATCTTTGAGATAAAAATAGTCTTAAAAATCGGTTCTTCGAAGAATTTTTGCCCCGTACCATTCCGATTTGGAATGGACTCCCATCCGCGGTGTTCCCGGAGCGCTATGACATGTCCCTCTTTAAACGAGGTTTAAGAAAAGTCCTGTATCGGTAGGCGATAGATAACAGCCCTTCATTGCCCTGGCATTGCAGAGGTTCATGAGCGACGGTGACCGCTTACCATCAGGTGGGCCGTAGGCTCGTTTATCTATCATGCAATAAAAAAAAAAAAAATCCATTTTATGATACCAAAATGCCCTATTGCAAGCATTATTGAGTGCAAATTGTTCTTATCATCAGCTCGACCGTAGGCTCGTTTATATGTCATAAAATTTATGAATAACTAGCTGCCTCGCGCAACTTCGTAAAAAAAGGGGTGGACTACCCTTAACATTTAGGGGGATGAAAAATAGATGTTGGCCGATTCTCATAGATACCGGATAAGCACAAAAAATTTCATCAAAATCGGTCAAGCCGTTTCGGAGGAGTATGGCAACGAAAACTGTGACACGAGAATTTTATATATTAGAGATAGTTGAATTTATACCCGTCTCCTTTTGGGAAGGCGGTCATAAAAGTAAAATATACTGTGCACGTTATATTCATAGTGATTGTATGTACATATCTACTTTGTACGGTAAAGTCTGAATCATGCTTAAAAATCTAAAACCAAATATTGATTAACTTGAAGTTCCTCTGACCTCCGAGATAACCTCAAATATTTAGACCTCCTAGCATATGACCGTGTGGCCTAATGGATAAGGCGTCGGACTTCGGATCCGAAGATTGCAGGTTCGAGTCCTGTCACGGTCGACCAACCCTTTTATTCCCTTAAACAATTTTGTACGTTTTTATAAGCAGTTTTATGTTTTGACAATTTGCTAATAAAATATAACAGGCGCTGTTTGTTCGGTACTATTTTGTGTAAGTAAATATTTTTACGTCGAAAAGCAGAACGCGTTTTGTTATTAAGCGATAGATTTATCTAATAAACTAAGTTATTTCCATCATTACGTTTTTTCTATCATGTTTACTTTAATATTGAATCCTAGAATCAATATACTAGTTTCGTCATATTTCATTCACTAATAATGAAAATAAAATTGTATGAATAGAATGAAGGTGAAGTAAAAAATATTATTCTTCAATCTATTTAATATGCCATTAATTTTGCGTACTGAATAAAATTGATTTTTAACATCAATAATACAGTAACGCCATCTACATTTAAATCAATAAAGCTTTTGTTGAATGCTACTCGCCGCCAGATGGCAGTAACAGGGCCTTTAATTTTAAAGTTTTAGATTAAAAATAATTACCTAACAGTTACCTACTAGCAATAACTGCTATTTATTTATGAAATTACAATTTCGAATTAGTTTGCTTTACAATTCTTATTAATATGACTTAACAATTAAACATTTTCTCCATTTGTTTCAGGAACTATAAAAACATCGTTTTTGGCGGGATCGAGTTTCACAGTACATTGGCATTTAGCATATGCTCATCGAGTAAGTGACCTATATTTTCGGACATCTTCAACAAGCCCGGCTAGCTCAGTCGGTAGAGCATGAGACTCTTAATCTCAGGGTCGTGGGTTCGAGCCCCACGTTGGGCGCAAATCTTTTTTCTTTTTAAGTATTTTTTCGATAATTTTTACATTAATGACATACATTCTGGGAAAAAGTTCTATAAAAAAAGAGTTAAAGTATTTTGATACATTACTTTTTGTAACTGTTATTGTACTGTAACAACCCATAACTGCCCATTGCTGGGCTCAGGTCTCCTCTGAAGAGAAATTACAATAGTCCACCACACTTGTAAATGCGGACAGAGTACTTCATATATTTTCGAAGAATTTTTAGATTTTTTTTTTCCAATATATTGATTTCCGCATGTTTTCGTTACCGTTTGTGGCATTGTGTTTTCGTAAACTTATCTGATCTAGAAATTACTATAATACATAATGGTCTCCTAAACTAGAAAATCAAATCCAATGAAACAAATTTTCTGTACTCTGAAAAGCTACCCTACTCCTTTAAATAATAAAGTCCATTTTAATATAATCCATAGGGCGGCTTCAGTCTTCGTATTTTGGATGAATTGGAACGACCAGTACTGGACCTGACTCCGCGGGCTGGAGGAATAGAATTCGTCAGGGATGATGCCACGTAAGTTGTTAATAATAATAACATTTTTAATACATACTTGAGGTTATTTATGGTTGAAACGCTGAAAACATTATGAAATACATAAGCTTTTTCATATTTTCTATGTTAACTATATAGGTATGTTGCAAAAGTTGATTTTTGCGATCTTTTCATTATAAAATTATTATTTTTTTGTCTGACAAATTAGCTGAGTCTTCTTAAAACCCAGCACGGGGTTATGAGGGACGACGCGACGCGTTACGCCATCGGCACTCTTTCCCGTCGCGCCGTCCCCGGACGCCGAACCGGCGGCCGCCGGCGATACGGCCACCGGCTCTCTCGGTCTCGGTCTCGATTCCCTTAACATCATTACATTGGCATCATTTTTTTTTTGCGAATATTCGTTACATTTTAACTTGATATTGACCGATGTTCTTTACCTTTCAGGGCTCAAAAATACGAAGTGAGGTTACCCAGTGACTTCACTTGTGTGAACTGTACTCTTCAACTACAACGCGAGGCCGGGGAGTGGGGCTCTAACTACAGGTTCTGGTCGTGCGCAGACATAGACATTGTACAACGTGAGTATAGCAATACGAAGTGAGGTTACCCAGTGACTTCACTTGTGTGAACTGTACTCTTCAACTACAACGCGAGGCCGGGGAGTGGGGCTCTAACTACAGGTTCTGGTCGTGCGCAGACATAGACATTGTACAACGTGAGTATGACAATACGAAGTGAGGTTACCCAGTGACTTCACTTGTGTGAACTGTACTCTTCAACTACAACGCGAGGCCGGGGAGTGGGGCTCTAACTACAGGTTCTGGTCGTGCGCAGACATAGACATTGTACAACGTGAGTATAGCAATACGAAGTGAGGTTACCCAGTGATTTTACTTGGGTAAACTGGGCTTCAAATGTAATTTTCATGTTATATTCTTCTGACAAAAACTACTATTACTTCTAACTGCAGTTTCAATTAAATATACTCATGCATTTTTAACGGGTTCGTACCACTATATTTAATTAATTGAGTTGTCTCGATATTTCGTTGTTGTTGCAAACGTCATGATCACGAGAAGACTGGATACTGCAGGTCGATTTAAGAGCAAACAAATCTGTCTACCCTCTTTCTCGTTCGCTTTTGGGTAGTACCACTGGAACTCTTATAGAAAACCGCGAGTGTCTGAATAAGTTTATAAATATACTCAATATATTACACAGATATTTAATTTTGACGCCGACTAAGTACACTACCAAAATCAAAAACTTTTAGTCTAGTTAGTTTTTTTTTTAATGTTTTGTTTGACACCCAATCCTCCAGGTAAACAATACACCGAGACGTGCTCCGGCCACGGGTTCCACATCCTGGGCCGGTGCAAGTGTCACAAGGCGCACAGCGGCGCGCGGTGTCAGTTCGCGGACGAGTGCGCGGAGGACGCGGACTGCGGGCTGCGCGGGAAGTGTCTGGATATCAACGCGACGGAGGCGCCCTCTAGGATGTGTTACTGTCCGTTCGGATTTTACGGGAAGGGGTGTAATAAGAGTGAGTTTTTACTGTGTATTTTTAAAGACTAATAACAAAAGTATTATTTTTGAAAGAATTAAAAAATATTGATTAGATTAAGTTAATCAAACGTAACTCACAAGGATGGCGCAATTCAGAATCTATGCAAATAATATTGTAGAAAAGTTAAGTTTTGTCCGGAATAAACTCGAAAGTCGAAACCTTTTTTTCAAAGGAAGACCGCCACGATAGTTCTAAATACACTATAGATGGTAATAATAAAAGTGGTATATGTATTTAGACAGGTCATTCACTCCACTTCACCTGGGATAATGTTATAGATCCACCCTGTATACAGGATGGATCTGTAACTTTGGACAATCTGAACGTGGGGTGAACGACCTGTTGAAATAAAACTTAGAACCACGTTTTTTTAGGAATTGGATAAAAAAAATATTCATCATAGTATAAGAGTCCGCAATGATAGTCGTACGTTTTCCAAAAAATGTCATAAAAATAAGTTTAACCGATCCAAAAAATAAAAGTGGTTGCTAAGTTGTATTTCGAAAGGTCATTCACCCCACAACAGCTGGGACAAACTTACAGATCCACCCTGTATATGTCACTGGAAAATATGAAGAAATGTCACTTGTTAAATTCCGTTAAGTTCCTACGGAACTGCCAATTGTTATCTTACGAAACTTGTTAAGTTCCGTAGAAACTTAACTGAACTTAACAAGTGACATTTCTTCGTATTTTCCGGTGACATATACTTCAATTCACTTACATAGTAATATATGAAATAATATTAAATTTCAGAATCACCGTGGAAGGACAAGAATATAAACTTGGATCTGTACAGCAAGAAGGAATTATCTAAAGAATATAAAATGTACTGGAAGATATTGAAACACGAACAAGAAATAGAATTCGTTTTGATCGTCAACGGGACTTCTTATGCAGGTAAATAGAAAAAAATACAACGTGTCCCAAAATTCAACGATAAGCGGTCGCCAAAAGGTTGACCAGCTCATGAGCACTTAAGGAAAAATAATAAAAAAAATATACCTAATTTTTTTAAGTTACAAAACAAATTTAAAAATTCTTTGAAAATTTACACCTTGTATCATATTTTGAACTACCACGGCCACAATTTCTTAAATATGCTTAAGATTTTTTTTGTATCGGATATTTAAGTAGTACTACTATTCGCCACAACTCTTAAAAACACCACAAAGCCCACAGTTTTTACACAAAAAAATATCAAAATATTTTGGTATTTTTTTGTGTAAAAACCATGGTATTACAAAAAAAAGTATGAACACCGCTATGGCAAGTTGTTTTCAAAGTTGACGCAACTAATCAAGATTCTAAAATAGTATAATACCCTAAGATAACTAGTCAAGTAGTGCAACTACTTCAGTAGTAGTGTACAAAAAAAATATATGCGTATTTGTATTCATATTTTAGGTCTGGGTTGGAGACCGAGTGGTTTGACGAAGCAGTGTAAAAACTTCCCCGTTTTAGGACCCCCTAATGAGAATAAATGTAAGTATTCCATACTGTTGTTATTTATTTTTATTGTATAGTGGAGTTGAGACATACATACACTCCACTAAAATCTTCATAACATTACAGCCAGCACACCGAACCCAGAACCACTACCAGAACCGGAACCTAAAGCTGAACCGGAACCGGAACCTGAACCGGAACCGGAACCTGAACCGGCCCTCGCAGAATTTGATCGTAACAAACGTGTCGCGATGCACATGGATGGAATAGACTTCAAAACTCTAGGAAGCGACGTCACGGTCAAAACTAGTGTTTCATACCAAGTTTCTAGTACTAAAGGTAAGTTCTACAGTTTTTTATGTACATAATTGGCCAAATATAATGTGAGCCAAAATGGTTTTGTTTATTTATGGCAAGGGAGTGGCAATAGCCAAATTACAAATAATGAACCAGAACTTTTTTAATTTGTAATTGAAATTAGGTAAGAATTGTGGCGACCAATAATAACGCGCGAGATCCTGAATCGCGGTTACGACATTTGCAGAAATCTTCGCATATATACGACATCTGAAATCTACTACAGCAGCTTCGGCCTGACCACCATACACTACCTCGCCCACAAGGAGATCTCCCTTTGGCCATAAATCCAATGTACCCACAGAATAAAAATATTATATATTAAACTTAATCCAAAGCAAGTCCAACATTTCTGTCACATTATCTTCAAATCAGCGGAAATCATTCATCCATTTCATCCCTACTTATATTATAAATGCGAAAGTAACTCTGTCTGTTACGCTTTCCCGCTTAAACCTCACAACCGATTTTGATGAAATTTGACACAGACAATCTAGACCCAGAGAAAGAACATAGGCTTTTAATTGAAAGTGACGCAGACGAAGTTGCGGCGGGCGGTTGTAATCGATCGGCTCTGGGTTACCGATTTGTTTTTTTTTAATTGCTTAATATATACACGAGCCTACGGCCTATCTGATGGTAAGCGGTTACCGTCGCTCATGAACCGACGCCGCCATGGCCGTTATCTATCACCTACCCATACAGGACTTTTTTAAACCGACTTTTCTTAAACTTGTCTCTTGATATAAGAATATGATAACCAGTGTAAAATAATTAATATTATTCCACAGGTCGCAAGAAACGAGCGACCACCGAACCGTCACGTGAGTAAACACACACACACACACACACACACTAACAACGCCTCGCAGTACACGCCACAGCACAGAACATTTGTAATACAGAAGTCAAGATAACTTCAATTTCATATTCTCGTATTATCACGTGAAAAACTCAGTCGGAAGCCGGAAGTGTGTATTTTTTCATTTCGTTTACACTG
The DNA here is from genome assembly GCA_030269945.2 of Trilocha varians. Lineage (NCBI taxonomy): Eukaryota > Metazoa > Arthropoda > Insecta > Lepidoptera > Bombycidae > Trilocha > Trilocha varians. The sequence goes on from AP028277.1 coordinate 10,740,399, forward strand.
TATATTGTGTAAAAAATCAGTTATTTTTTCCTTTATTTTTGAAAAGTCTAAAAAAAAATGTTTTAGCTATTTTAGAAACCGACCCTGTTACAATTAAAGAAGTCACACCCTGTACTTTTATTATATCAAAGAGCAAATTATAAGAAACACAATAAATTGAATGAAATTTAATACGGATAATGTTATTATGTTGTTCTGTTAGATGGCAAATAAATTTAAAAGCGCACGAGCGCTTTTATCTATATCCATGCTTATGACGTGGGTAGTCCAATAAAGATGATTTGAATGAAATGGATGGTCTTCAAAACTTAAACCAATTACTTCTTCGAAATAACTTTACAGTTGAATAATCTTTTACAAACAATATTCTAATTAACGTTAATCAGTTTAAAATAATTAAAGATTGAGGCGACAGATAGCGATTCGTCGACAGAGTGGTGCGCCGGAGACCGCTCTCCAATAAGTGCGTTTTTAAGATGACCGCCCCACTACCAAAGATTCGACCATAACAACTGTCACTCTTGCCAATGTTATTATTCATACACGCCTACAAATTCATTTTAAAGAAAACCACTTTAAAATACCAGCATTTAGATCCTGGATAAGTTCTAGCAGTAAATTACTCGCTAATACAAGTAAAACGAGCTCAAACACGACGAGTCTATCTTGTTTAGTACAAGAGTTCCTATGACCACCTTCCGAATCATCAGCGCCATTTTGTCATATTGCATTGTCACGCGATATACATCTTCGTGCAAAATATCAGCTCAATCAGAAACCAGAAAGTTTGTCAAATTTAACTTGCCAAATTTAAGATACCACACGAACTTACATAGTTACATAAAGCTTGTAAAAATTAAAAACTACAGACTGACTTGACTTCTGTATATCGCACATATATACAACTATTACAACTAACACACACTTATTGTTGCATGATTGTTTTACAGATGTACCTGCTATCAGTCCCGTACAAAATAGACCAAAGTCATTGCCAAAGTATAAGCTTAAAAATCAGCCTCAAACGCCGCGTTATCCCACCGAAACCACTCCCGAACCCACCTCTGAACCCGAACCCACTGCTGAACCTACAGCTGAACCCACAGCTGAACCCACTGCTGAACCCGAACCTAGTTCTGAACCCGAACCCACAGCTGAACCTAAAGCTGAGCCAGAGCCTTCAGCTAAACTGAAACATGCCCCAGTTAGCGAACACGTTAGGGAACTTAAGTCAGAACCCGAACCCACTCCAGAACCCAAATCCGAACCCGAACCAACTCCAGAGCCGAAATCTGAACCCGAACCAACTCCAGAGCCGAAATCTGAGCCCGAACCATCCCCTGAACCTAAATCGGAACCCGAACCAACTCCGGAACCGAAATCCGAGCCCGAACCTTCCCCAGAACCTAAATCCGAACCCGAACCAACTCCTGAACCCAAATCCGAACCTGAACCTTCTCCTGAACCGAAATCCGAACCCGAACCAACTCCAGAACCCAAATCCGAACCCGAACCTTCTCCAGAACCCAAATCCGAACCCGAACCAACTCCAGAACCCAAATCCGAACCCGAACCTTCTCCAGAACCCAAATCCGAATCCGAACCAACTCCAGAACCCAAATCCGAACCCGAACCTTCACCTGAACCTAAATCCGAACCAACTCCAGAACCCGAACCCGAACCGTCTTCCGAACCCGAGCCTTCTCCCACACCTCTCGCTGACCCGGCGCCAGAGACTTTGCTAGTAAAGGGACTTACAGAAGATGGAGGTAACGCACTTAGCTTTGCACTATCAAACGATTTTTGGTGTAAAAAAATAAAAATTGTACTATCTCATTTGTCTACAGAAAATTATTGTTTATTAAAATAATTAAAAAAAAACTTGAGAGGTGTCATGGGACACCCGAATAGAACGAAGTTCCTTTCGATTAAAAGATATCTTATATTTTTTTTTCCTAACGTAACGCGCGATAAGGAACGTGTTTTAAAAGATTTTGATCACAGCGCCATCTAGCGATTATCATCTAAAATACAAAAGTGTCGTGACAACTTTTCATAAGATTTTTTTCCGTTTAGCCCCCTTTCCATAACGCGCGATAAGGAACTTCGTTCCAATAAAGGAAAGGAAAATATAGTATTAAAATGATAAAAAAAAAATTCCTGTTAAGTCGTGACTATGATGTGTATAATTTAAAATTTTAATGAAATAAAATATTAATTTGAAGTTTTAGATAACTTTTGATACTAGACTTTGCCTAAAATTCTGTTTACAATTACACCAAAAATCGTTTTTTTACTGTTTTATTTGTATAGCAAAATGTATGCACTAAAATATTAATAAAATTAAATGTGGCTAACTTTGTAACGAAATTAATGAACAAAATTTAGTTTTTTAATAAAATATTTATTTTTCAAAATTATTTTTTAAAATTACGATTTTTTTCCCTCTCATCTTTTTCTTTCTGTATTTTTTATCTTTACTTTTTATTTTTGTCATGTTTTTTCTTATCTTTTTTTCTCTTTTGCTTTTATCTTTTTTATTTATTTATTTATTTATTATTCCTACATATTCATTTATTTGCTCATTTTTTACATTATATCTTTAAAAAAACAATCACAAGAAAATAAATTTAAAAATACAATATAAAAAAAGCAGAGGGCCACTGGAGACGGGGTCTACGACCCAAGCCATCAGTGGTCAGGGCTCAAGAGAGAGGAACCTCCTCACAATACGTGCCGTGTCAAGAACGACCGCCTTTTGAATCAGGCCCTTTACCCAGCCGGAGAGCGAAAGCTTCTCTAGATGACGGTCGAAGCTTTTCGCTATTAGACCGTGCACAGATACAACGATCGGAACAATGATGGTCGATTCAACACGCCACATGTCGGTCACCTCGTGGGCCAGGTCCAAATATTTTAGCAGTTTTTCTTTTTCTGCCTTCACAAGGTTCTCGTCATGTGGAATGGTGACATCGATCAGCACCGCCCGATGCGCATCCCGATCTATTATCACTATGTCAGGCTTATTGGCAACAATAGTCCTGTCAGTGATAATAGATCGGTCCCAGTAGAGCGTTACATGACCATTATCGAGAACCGGCTGAGGCCAATACTGGTAATAAGGTACAGCGGCTTCAACAAGGTCGTATTTCAGAGCAAGTTGTTGGTGGATAATCTTAGCTACCTGATTATGCCTGTGCAAGTACTCGCCGTTAGCAAGACGAGAACAACCGGAAACGATATGTCTAATAGACTCTCCCGGACGGTGACATGCCCGACAAATGTCGACCGTCCCATCCTTTAGAATATATTTACGGTAGTTGTTCGTCATGATAACTTCGTCCATAATTGCAAAGACAAAACCTTCAGTCTCTCCGAAGAGGTTACTGTATCGTAGCCAAGATACGGAGGCTAACTGATCTACATCGGGGCTCATAAGGGCCCGGTAGAACCGTCCGTGTAGTTCCTTGCTCTTCCATACGTCCGTGCGATCCGCCACACTCATTACCTTTAGCGTCCGCCAATTCTCGTTCGCTAAGGACAGCGGAGTGAGTCCCTTATCAACTGCTGCTACATTACGGTACATACCCACGCTTACCTTAAGGAAATATTCCCGAAGGTTGTTTACCTCTCGGTTGTGTAGGTCCTTGACATTTAACATGCCACGACCCCCACACTTCCGAGGAATATACAACCTCATAACAGATGAACGTGGGTGGTGTATCCTGTATGCCGTCAGCAGTCGCCGAACTTTTCTATCCAGGGCATCTAGTTCTGATTGCGTCCACTTTAGAATGCCAAAGGAGTACGTCAGTACAGGCATGACCCAACCATTGAAGGCTCGGATCTTGTTTCCGCCAGATAAGAGGCTTTTCAAAACCTTTACCAAGCGGCCGAAGAAACGATCCCTCACCGATTGTTTCATATCTGCATCGACTATACTCAAAGCTTCGAACATTCCAAGGTATTTGTAGGTTTCCGACTCAGAAAGAGATCTGAGCACCTCACTTTGGCTAAGTTGCAAACTCTCAGAGTTTACAATTTTACCTCTCTGTATATCTATGACCGCACACTTATCTACTCCGAATTCCATTCCAATAGCTTTACTAAAATTGTCGGTTATTTTGAGTAAAGATATTAGGTCAGATTTTTTAGAAGCAAATAATTTGAGATCATCCATGTACAAGAGATGTGAAATGGGCTCACCCCCTCTCTTGAGTCGGTAGCCTAGCGTTGAATCTCCAAGCAACGTGCTTAGAGGATTAAGCGCCAGACAGAACCACAAAGGACTCAGACTGTCACCCTGGAAGATACCCCGCCTTATCCTTATTAAGCTCGGGGAGGCCGGAGATCCAATATGTCCTGGTTGACGAAGAAACGTAGACCACTGACCCATGCATGAGCTAAGAAAGGAGCGTAGAGTGGGATGTATTTTATAAAGCTCTAAAACTCTCATTAGCCATGAATGGGGCACCGAATCATACGCTTTCTTATAGTCAATCCAAGCCATATGGACACCCTTTTTGCCTCGACGAACTTGTTGCGTGATAGTCATGTCAATGAGGAGCAAATCCTTTGTACCCCGAGACCCTATCTTACACCCATTCTGAGAAGGTGACATTATGTCATTTGCCGAGATATGTATTTTAATTTTGTTTCTCAGAATGGATGTAAGTAGCTTATAGATGGTGGGTAAGCAAGTTATTGGTCTATAGTTTTTAGGGTCCGAGGTATTGCCAGATTTGTATATCAGATGAGTGACCCCTGATGTCATGAAATCTGGGAGGGTTCCCGACTCGAGGGCCTGTTGAAACTGAGCAGCCATGCGCCCGTGCGAGTTGCGTATCCATTTCAGCCAGTAGCTGTGCAGCCCGTCCGGTCCCGGACTTTTCCAGTTCGGGGCCGAACGCACCGCACAAGCTACGTCAATCGGCGTGATCGCTACGGTGTTCATGTCTGTAATAGACTCGCACGCGCGTCCGACCGACTCAGTCCACTCCCCCTCGGAGTGACCGATGGGCACCGACCAGATATTTTTCCAAAATGAGGTCATCACATCCTCATCAACTGGTGGGAGTCCATCGGTAACTCTTCCTCGAGAAGCCTCCCAGTTTCTGTAGACACTCCTCTGATTGCTCTGGAAGACTCTATTCAAGTGGTACCGCTCCGATCTTATTCGGTACCGACGAATACGGTTCGCCCATGCGCAAACTTTTTGCTTCCAGTAGTCAACACGCTCGACGACACGAGCCAGGTAGTCGTTCCTGCTGACACCGGTGTCAGCGAAGGCTCGATCGACGAATCGCATTACGCGCGGGCGCGTGTTGCCTGCCTGGAAGCAAATAAGCTTCGCTATAAGGGTCCTGGCTGCATCTATGCGCCTCTCGATTCTGCACTGCCATTGCGGCTTACCATCATGCCGGCGGTACGTCTGGTTCGGGTTCGGGAATTTTACCCCAGCCACTCGACAGACAGCAACCGCACCGCAGTACAGAATCGAGTGGGTGTCGATAAGGTCTTCAGTCGACTCAAAATAAGGTTTTAACATGCAGTCCAGGGCCAATACCAGCGAAACATTGCGTTTACACATGGGCAACCGCGGTAAACGTGGCCGCGAGCATGGCGGGACAAACCTAAATTCTTGTATAGAGTCCTCCAGAGCGCTCCTCAAACGCTCATCGTCCTGGATACTTGCACATGCCTGCACCTGAAGCTCCTCCGCTGGTGGTATAGCTTGGGTGACATTATTTATTATTATTATTACACAAAACAGAATACAGTCAAAACATGATTTAAAGGTTTTTCACATTTATCTTTCATCTTTGCATGCATTCATTATCTCGCATGAAATAACATTTCATTCTTATGCTTAATAGAAACTAACTTAGCTATCGGTGCTTGCTTTACGCTATCTTTTCCTGTCACTATCTTTCTTTCTTATCTTTTCATTGTAAAAAAAATACTTAAATTTTAATGCTCTAAACTCTTTCTTTTTCTTTTTTCAAAATACCTTCAATATTTACCTTTTTTTTTTAAATCTAAAATCTAATCTAAATTTAATAAGCAATTCCCTCAAAAACATAGTTTTAATGTATTTCAGGGTACTTCCCCGAACACGAGTATGTGCCTAAGTTTGATTTTAATCCAATGGACTGCACTGATATTGTGATAGGAACAGCACGAGGGAATTATCATAGGATCATGGATTATTATACTAGAGATAGGTAAGACAAAAATATAATATTAACGATTTTTAAGGGAACAAATATACAGGGTGCAATTTTTAAACGCAGGGAACACAGTATAATAAGAGTGTAGAGAATTCCCTTAAAAAAATATTTATTTTAAGTCACTACAGTAATTGGTCAATATTACTGTACCAACCCTTTACTGCCCACTGTTGGGCTCAGGTCTCCTCTGAAGAAGGGTTAGGCATAGTCCACCACGCTTGCCCAGTGCGGATTGGGGACTTCACATATCTTCAAAAGATTTTTAGAACCCTTTTCCGACATGCAGGTTTCCTCACGATGTTTTCCTTCACCGTTTTTAGACTGTGGTGTTGTGAAAAATTGCACATAAATCTTTTTCACATTTAGATTTAGAGGTACAAACCGGCCGGTGTTGAACCCGCGATCTCCCGTTCGGAAGGACGCGCTTCGACCACTACCCCACCACGACTTACATTGGTCAATATTAGCCTATAATAATTAATTTAAGTAGTAATAAATTCGCCTCTTCGCTCACTTAGTGTAATTTATTTTCAAGTTCCCGTCAGTCATCATTAAACCCCGATTTTCTGATAATGAGAGTAAATATCTCACCACCACCTCCTTTGAATATCTCCAACAAAAACATCATAATCGGTTCGTAAAAGTTACCCTCGAACAAACAGATACAGCATATACAGGGTGGGACAACCACATCCAACAAAATTTAATTTTTTGATGTAAAAGTGAAGTACAAAGTCTTTTGAGTTTAAATTACGAAAACGACTCGTAATTTGACATCTATAGAAAAAAACTTTGAATTAAAAGACCTTTTAAAAATAAACTTAAAATATCATAATGAGAAAACATTATTTATGAGTGGTAAGTAAAATAAACTTAATATTCAGATCAACCCCTCGTGTGGATACATTGTGGGGAGGTAAGGATGACATCACGGCTGCTTCAGGGTTCGAAGAGAATGGAGTCACTACCATTATGTTCCGGAGAAAAATCAAGGTATGTAACTCTAATTTAGAGTAATTTAGTTTAGGATTTCAATTTCAGTCACTTTAGGACCAGAATCGAGAAGCTTTTCATAAAGAAAAGATAGTTCATGGTCTAGATTAGGTATTGCCAAACTTTCTTTATCGGCCCCTTTGTACTGTACTGTAACAACCCATTACTGTCCACTGCTAGGCTCAGATCTCCTCAGTAGAAGGTTTCGCACAGTCCACGACGCTTGCTCAATTCGGTTTGGGGACTTTACATAGGTGTCTTCAAAGAACTTTTAGAACCCGTTTCAAATAAGCAGGTTTCCTCACGATGTTTTCCTTCAACGTTTTTAGCCAGTGTTGTAAAAAATTGCAAATAAATCTTTTTAATATTAAGATTGAGAAGTACATCCCTGTTTTGTAGTTCAACTACCCCAACACGACTTACTAGCATTTGACCCCCTAATATTATTTACATTGACACTGTTTTGATCAGAATCGGTTTTGCTTGCTCTACTTCGAAGACTGCTTGCTTCTATGATATGCCAAATCCTCAATCCGCATTGACCAAGCGTGGTGGACTATGCCTAATGCCAAGTGCCAGTGGGCAGTAATCGGTTGTTACAGTACAATGCACTGAGAAATAAATTAATCTACCCCATCTCAGGCAACGGAACCAACTGACCACTCCATAATAGACGACACGATGCACGTAATATGGGCTCGCGGACAACAACCGGGACATTACACACACTCACCTCACTCCGGCGTCGAGCGAGGACCCGCGCTCACACAACACTTCTACAGACTCGACGAGATCAAGTACCACGGACACGGCGCGCAGAGGGGGTTCACTGGAATCAACTTCTTTGGTAAGTGAAGGAGGACCACACTACACATCGTGGTGCCAACGATGTGTTGTGTGTGAACAGGACACACGAAAGCACACACTCGCAATTTTTTTATTTACACTATTACTAAACGGGTTCTTACCACGATTATTTTTAATTCAACAAATCTGTCTACCCTCTTTCTCGTTCGTTTGCCGTTCTTAAATGACCTACCCGCAGTTCTTCAGTCTTCCCGTGATCATGGCGCTTGAAACAGTGCTGAAATATCGGGACCTCTCAATTAAAAATAATCGTGGTAAGAACCCGTTTAGTAATAGTGTAAGTGATGTAGATAACCGCGAGTGTTTAAAGAAAGTTTTTTATTATTAAAGCAGACCCATTATTTGTTTACTCTTTAATCTACCCTCCCTATTCAGTCTTCTTAAAATCATGACGTTTTTAAGAACGTTATTAGAAGATAAAATAATTAAGTAAATCGTCACAATCTCTTTAACTTCCCCAGAGGAGACCAAGTCCCCTTCACCAGGCGGCATAGCCCCCATAGAGGGGTCATGCGGGGCCGAGTTTCGCGTCCCCCACGACTGCGACCCCCTCAATAACACGTGCTCCTACCTCGCGCGGTGGGAGTACCTCGGCCTCAAGCGAGGGAAGGATTCCATTAGATTCACCATCAAGACGAAGAACACTAAACAGTGGACCGGGATAGGGTTCAGTCATGATAAAAAGATGGTGAGTTTTATTGTGTTGTTTTTTTTAGTTTGATATTAGCTGTCTTCTGTAACTTCGCTTTTTATACAAGGTAGATTTGTAACGTTGTCCTAGCTGTAGTATGTAATACACGTTTAGTTTTCATTGAATTATTATAAACTGTCCTGTTATCTCTAGAAATATCGATGAGTAAGCCGATAAGAATGGAGTTATTTAGAACCTTCGCCACTAATGTCCCCTGACCTTGTACTTGTAACATGATTTACTAATAACCCAAATCTCTATCCCCAGTCTCAATCAGACGTGATCTTCGGAGCCCTCGACCCTCGCTCCAGCGTCCCCTGGGTCACGGACGGCTGGGCGCGCGGCTACGGGGCGCCGCGACCTGACAGCCGGGGAGACGCTACCAAGGTCACAGGGTCGCTGGTGGACGGAGTGGCCACCCTCAGCTTCGTGAGGAGACGGGACACCAAGGACCAGGAGGTATGTACAGGGGAGACGCTACCAAGGTCACGGGGTCGCCTAGTGACGCAGACGAAATTTAAAATTACCTCCATAGGGAGACAATCCAAAAAAACGAATAACACAATCGGGGGATACAGTTTAGTGTTGTAGCTACATGTCCATCCAAATTTTAGTTATGCCACTGGATAGCTAAAGAATCAAAGAATTTATTACGCTATGTAAGGCCTGTAACACATCGGAAAGAAGGTAGCTCCGCTATTTTTTTATTTTTTTATTGCCATGTTTTTAGAGCCAACGGGTCACCTGGTCGTAAGTGGTTACCGTCGCTCATGAACCTCTGCAATGTCAGGGGACATTGAGGGCTCGCTACCTACGACCTAACTTTAAGGACCCTCCTCAAGCCTCGTTTGAAGAAGGACAAGTCATAGCGCTCTGGGAATACCGAAGAGGGGAGCTCATTCCATAGCCGGATGGTGCGTGGTAGTGTTCCTGAACCGGACCGTGGATGGACGGTGGTTCCATATAGTAGGGATGAACTCCACCTCGACGCTGGTGGTACGGTAATAGAAGGGGGATTTTATAAATGCTTTTGACGTTGACAGTACATTATGTCTCTATTCCTCTAGGACCTAGCGTTCACGGACACACAATGCCTGTACATAATGTTCGTGGTGCAGGGCGGGAACTTCGACCCCGTCTCCAGGAAGATCAGCAAACATCTGCAGACGCCGCTCGTTACTGAAGAGAAGGTCTGCATCAGGCCGTGTGGACCTGGTGAGTTGAATCATACAGGGATCTGTAACTTTGTACTAACTGTAGTTTAGTTAATAACCTTAGAACTACTCTTATTCTTAAAATGTTGGAAAATAAATCTGATAAAGATCTTGCTGGTAGTTTTTGTGCTATCCTTAAGTATTCTATTTTAAAGAAAACTTTTTAAAAGCAAGCTTTTAAGATCCTAGATATCATGTATCAGTAAAATGCAAGTAAAACGAGCCCAAACGATATACATCTGCGTGCTAAATGTCAGCTCAATCGGAGACCGGGAAGTTTGTCTTTAGCTTGCAAGATTCTACCTGAACTTAGTTACATCCAGTGCAAGTTAATATAAAGCTTGTAAAAAGAGAAACACGAGCTCCGAGAACATTCTAGAACTTAAAAAGTTTTCTTGAACTTTTTTCATAAAATCCTTTCAGAACCCATCGAAGAAGAATCAACAGCCGACCCCATCATACCTGGTCAGAAGACCTACACCATGCTGGTCAAGTTAACCGGTTTGGCTGATAGCTTTAGGAGCCCGGCGCCCGCCTCGCAGGAGTACCAGGACCTCAGCAAGCAACTCGTGGAGGGATTGGGAGGGGTACTCAGTAAGAGTAAGGGGTACCAAGGGTTGGCTCTCAATGGATTGATACAGTAAGTTTTTTTTTTTTACCAAGTCAAGTGGAGTGTATTTTTTGTGAACTGATTTTGATGATTCGTGATAATATTTTCGGTTAAATCATTAAAATTTTACAACTTGGACCTTTTTCCAAATTCTTTTGGGCGCTTCACGCTATTCTTGTGTTGACATCAAAAGCTTTCGTTAGGCAGTGCCAATTTTGATGATTCTTTTTTTTTGTTTAAAAGGTTGTATTTAGCGCTTGATTTCACGAAAATTGCATAAAGATATCACAAATACTTTCAAACATATACAATGATTTATAAAAATACAATTGTTTCAGAAACGAAACCCAGTCAATAATAGCAGAACTAACACTAAAATCGATCGATTCGAACCTCATACCGGATTCGTCCGGTCGCTCTCTAGATAGTTCTGTCTCGCTCACACACAACACGACAGAGCGAGACGACACTATGTTGTGGGAGCGCGCCGTGAGAGACACTTTGGCGCTGGGAAAAGTGGGCAATTTGAACTTTGACCCCGAGTTCTTGGTGTTTGAACCGCAGAAAGGTTAGTATTTTGATATCTATATTAATTGGAACGAAGTTCCTTATCGCGCGTTATCGAAAGGGGGCTAGACGGAAATTCTTAAGAAAAAGTTGTCACGACACTTTTTTTGTTTTAGATGATTATCGCTAGATGGCGCTGTGATCAAAATCTTTTAAAACACGTTCCTTATTTATTTTAAATGATTATCACTAGATGGCGCTGTGATCAAAATCTTTTAAAACACGTTCCTTATCGCAAGTAAAAAAAAATAGGAAAAAAAATATATAAGATATCTTTTAATCGAAAGGAACTTTGTTCCATCCGGGTGTCCCTTGACACCACTCAAGTTTTTTTTGTCAATTTTCAAAAACTTATTTTGTACTGTGGACTCATGCAACTTAGTCTGCTTCACAAAACGGAGGACGCTATAGGCACAGAAAAAAAATTAAGTTACAAAATTACATCAAAAACCTCTTAATTTATGAATGTTTCTCTGCTATACTATGTCTTTTAGTACATTTAAATCTTCCTCTTGAATCAAAATCCATTGCGTAGTTTTAAAGATACATACATAGGTACAGATAGACAGCGTGATGTATTGAAAGAAAGAAAGAAAGTAAATTTTTTAAAGTAAACTAAATTGGTTTTGTACTATCTACTAAACTATAAAGAAATCTATACAGGGTGTATTTTTTAATATTTTTCTTGTTATTATGTATTTGTTAGTGATAACATCCCATCATGTAGTAACTAGTAATACTTCAACTCTGTACAGGGTGTTCCAAAACGCAATTTTTAAATATTATTTTTATTCCCTATTAATGTTTTTATTCTCTAGTGGTATCATCCCGTCCCGTGGCGCCGGTGGTGGCGATAGTGGGATGGGGGTGGTCGCAGTGGGTGGTGGTGGGGTGCGCGTGTGGGTTGCTGGTGGCCGCCATCTTGCCTGTCATGGCCGCCATGTGCCGACCTAAGCCACACCATGTGAGCATAAAACATAAACAAGTAATTATTTAAACACAACAACACAACGGTGATTGAAAACATCGCGAGGAAACCGACATATTGGAAATTTAAAAAAAAAACCTTCGAAGATATGTGAAGTCCCCAATCCTCTTTGGGCAAGCGTGGACTATACCTGATCCCTCTACTGAGGAGACCTGAGCCCAACAGTGGGCAGCAATGGGTTGTTACAGTACTCACGGAACAGCACTTCAAACGAGGCTTGAAGAGAGTCCTTAAAGGTAGATCATAGGTTGCAGAGGTCCATGAGCGACGGTAACCACTTGCTATCAGTTGGCGCGCTAAGTCGTCTGCCTACAAAACAATAAGTATTATAAAATTAGACAAAAGTAAAAACATTTTTTTTTATAAAATATAAGATTTAAGTATCCCTTAAACAACAATTTTAAAAATAAAAATTTTAATATTCATACTAACTAAAGTGACGATCTAGAAGAAATAAACTTATGTAAATATAATAGTATGAATAGTATTAACATTTTACATACCAAAATTCATAATTTACAATACAATTATTACTTACAGGACCATTTAATACCAAACTCAGCTTGGAAAGACTATTCAACGAACACTAATTACGCTTTCGAACCATTTGAAAACGATGAAAAATATAAAACATCAACAATAAGCCGAACACGCACTTTAAGGCCGACGGAACCACCGCCGCCGAGACCGCACTCCAAAAACGACATGGATACCAATAACAGACCCGTCAACGGAAATAACAGATCCGTCAACGGAAATAACAGACCCGTCAACGGCCACGAAAGACCCGTCAACGGCCATAACAGACCAGTCAACGGTCACGACAGACCCGTCAACGGAAATAATAGGTCCGTCAACGGAAATAACAGACCCGTCAACGGAACTAATCCACGGATGGGTAAAGAGCAGAGATTGGCGACGATCGGTCATAGCTATCCGCGGTTAGGAACGGCGGATAGGAACGAGAGACCTAGGAATAGTGCTGAGCAATACTATCATGATACTAGGTCGTTGCAGAGACCTAGGCATTACTCGTAAGTATTCTTGTATTTTTATTGTTTCGTTTTCGTCACAAGAAGTAATTTAAATATGCCTAAATTGATAAGGATATTTAAAAGGGCACAGATATAACAAAATTAATTCAAGAAAAGTAATCAAAATCGATTTAACAATTTCAGAGAACGACCAGAACAGAACGAACAGTTAACAACATATCTTTGTTATGCGGCGTTGATAACATTAACTGACTGTTCAATTATAATTAATTAATTGTCTGTAGACGTGAAAGAATAAATTTTCAAATATTATTTTCTCAATATTTATTTTTTTATTATTTTTATTTTCTGAAAGCAGAAAAAATAATAAATCTACAGTTCACCACACAACAAACAATTTCTCCAAATATTTTGTAACTTTATCACACCAAATTAAAAAAATATATATCCAACGATTTTAGTAGAAGTGACGTTTCAACAATACCCTAGTCACAAAATTAAACTAAAAAAATAAACAAAAATAAAAAAATATTATCTGCGACCGTGACAGGACTCGAACCTGCAATCTTCGGATCCGAAGTCCGACGCCTTATCCATTAGGCCACACGGTCTTATCAAATTCTGTTGAAATTATCAATCACATACTTCACTACTTGTGATATTGATGACTTTGCAACTTGATAGGACAATAATTGATGTTAAGTGTGACTCTAGTTAGTAATGGTAAAAAAACTAAAGCTAGAAAATATACTTTTTGAGGTGAAGCAAAAAACATTAAATTTTGCATAAAATATTTGTGCGTTACCTGTTATAATTTATTCACAATTTTTGTGTAAATTTTCGATGCTTTTAAATTTGACATTTTAAAACTTTTACCCTTCCAGTGACTATTTATTTAATTTAAAAAAAACAAAATTTTATTCTCATAAATAAAAACATACACAGTTTTAACGATATATTTTACAATCATTTTTTTAACGTCATAATACCAAAATTTTTCTAAATTTTTTCAAAAATATGTACCCCTCAGTTCTAGTTACACCCCCCGTCCGGAGCACTCGTACTCCCTCCCCCGCGCGGACCGCGACCCCCTCTCCCCGCAACCAGACTTCTACTTCATGCCTTCACAGAGGAAATACGAAGGTGAACACATCACTGTTTATGTTAATAACACATAGACTAACGTATCTCAATTATATGTGAAATTAATGTGAATTAAAATGACAAGTAAAACGAGCCCAAACACGACGGGTCCATCTTGTTTAGTATAAAAGTTGCTATGAACACCAGTGGCGTGCAGCTCATACAAGCAACTGGGCATTGCATACCGTAACTGGTAATAAAAAAAAATACAAAACAAAATCAATTAACTGCTGCGTATTTAATGGGAATACTCTTCTCATTCTTATTATCTTCGTGTATTTAGCGAATATTTTTTTTAAATAATAAGGTAAATTTTACATTTACATACCGAGTAAATAATACACGCTACTGATGACCACCTTCCGAATGCATCAACAGATCAGCGCCATTTTGTTTTATTATTGCATTGTCACGAGATATACATCTGCGTGCAAAATGTCAGCTCAATCGAAAACCGGGAAGTTTGTCTTTATCATGGAGTTGGAAGGTGGTAGGAACTCTTGTACTAAATAAGATAGACCCGTCGTGTTTGGGCTCGTTTTACTTGTATTAGCTAGCACTCTACTGCTACATGATATCTAGGATCTTAAAAGCTTGTATTTAAAAAGTTTTCTTTAAATAAATTATTCATTATTAAGTATTAAATTTTTAGCATTTTTTTGCCTAAAATATGTAACAATAGTTGAGATGCGTTTTAGTAGTTAGACCATAGTGTTAAAATGTTCTCACCCACATTTAAGGTTACATATATCCACTCAACTGGGAGCGTCACTATTCGCTAGATGGCGAAACTGGGGACTTCGTTCGGAATCAATACTTGACGGAAGAATTTGAGCCCCTTTTTAAAAACATTTTTTTCCAATAATTTTTAATTTTGATTTTAATTAAACCTTGTATTGCGTTTTCAGCGAAAATATATCATCTCCGTAAAATATGAGACGATTAAAAAATGTAAACAAAACAAGTTTTAGAACTCAATTTTGGCTCCTGCCACAGACTTGGCAAAAGTAAACAAACCAATTTGGTTGCCGATCCCAGTTGAGTGGTTAATATAATAATTTATAAAAAAATATAAATAAAGACATTTTATATTATTAAATAAATATTCAAGCATCACTTATAATATTTTTAAATGTGGTTTAGAATATATTTGCTTAAAATAAGTTTTTTAATAATAACTGCTTTATATTTAACATTTTCGCTGCTATTTTTTTGTATTATTTAGTTTTTGCTATTAAATGTAAAATTAACAAAATTCAAGGAAAGTATTTGTATTTTCAAAAATAACTTTTTTATTGTATTTTAGTATTATTACTGACAATTATTATAATATAAGCTGTTTTTATTATTATGCCAGTAGATTATTAATTTAAAAGTGTTTAATGCTTTATTAATATTTTTTATTATTGTATTTGATATTAATAGTAGCTATAACAATATTATTATAATTTAATAATGTTTAATAGTAGAAATTATTAACACAATAATAAGTATTTTTAATTTATTTAACCATTAAAATAAAGCACTAAAATTTCATGATATTTTTATATTATGTTGATTTTTTTTAGTTACTATTGTTTTTTAATAATAATAAAAGAGTAATTTTGTTCGTCATGATAACTTCGTCCATAATTGCTAAGACAAAACCTTCAGTCTCTCCGAAGAGGTTACTGTATCGTAGCCAAGCCACGGAGGCTAACTGATCTACATCAGGACCCGTAAGGGCCCGGTAGAATCGACCGTGTAGTTCCTTGCTCTTCCATACGTCCGTGCGATCCGCCACACTCATCACCTTCGGCGCTCGCCAATTCCCGTTCCCGTAACTACCGCAAATATATTCTAAAGGATGGGACGGTCGACATTTGTCGGGCATGTCACCGTCCGGGAGAGTCTATTAGACATATCGTTTCCGGTTGTTCCCGTCTTGCTAACGGCGAGTACTTGCACAGACATAACCAAGTAGCTAAGATCATTCATCAGCAACTTGCTCTGAAATACGACCTTGTTGAAGCCGCCGTACCTTATTACCAGTATTGGCCTCAGCCGGTTCTCGATAATGGTCATGTAACGCTCTACTGGGACCGATCTATTATCACTGACAGGACTATTGCTGCTAATAAGCCTGACATAGTGATAATAGATCGGGATGCGCATCGGGCAGTGTTGATCGATGTCACCATTCCACATGACGAGAACCTTGTGAAGGCAGAAAAAGAAAAACTGCTAAAATATTTGGACCTGGCCCACGAGGTGACCGACATGTGGCGTGTTGAATCGACCATCATTGTTCCGATCGTTGTATCTGTGCACGGTCTAATAGCGAAAAGCTTCGACCGTCATCTAGAGAAGCTTTCGCTCCCCGGCTGGGTAAAGGGCCTGATTCAGAAGGCGGTCGTTCTTGACACGGCGCGTATTGTGAGGAGGTTCCTCTCTCTTGAGCCCTGACCACTGATGGCTTGGGTCGTAGACTCCGCCTGCAGTGGCCCTCTGTTTTTTATATTGTATTTTTAAATTTATTTTTTTGTAATGTTTTTTTAAAAATATAATGTAAAAAATAAGCTAATAAATGGATAGAGATAAAAGAGTAATAATATAATTAAAGCCTTGGTCAGTGTTAATTTTAAATTATTAAAACTTTGTTATTTTTTTTTATTGAATGTAATTACCATTTTAGTGAAATATATTTATTTTGGGAATAGTGCAAAATGTAGCAATAAAAAAATACTAATAGTTATAATAAAATAAAAAAAACTAATTTATTCCTAATAATATATTTAAGTAGAGTGTCGATCAAATAAAAAATGTAGAAGATAAAATAAAACATTGTTTTTTAAATATTTTTTTTATAATTAGTATCCTCATTAATAGGTACGTATTATTTTATATTTTAATTAAATTAAATTAAATTAATTGTAATCAATTATTATTTTTTGCAGATTTCTGAAGAACACTGATTTAGTTACCAGAATTTAATAAGTTTCTTTTTAAAAATATCACATAATGAAATTGGATATTTTTGAAGAAATATACTTTTTTATCTGATTTTATTTTTGGTATAACGAATAATTGAATAAAAAAAATAAGTTTGATTTTTGTATTTAATAGTTGTTTTTAACTACATATTTCGATTTGAATTTTTTTTTATTCAATTATTCGTTTTTTTTCTATTTTTACTATTTTCCGAATCTGATCTAGTCTGACGTCACAGTTTTAATGTGTAAGTACTTAATTTTTATAACAACTTTAATTTTAACTATATTTTCATTATTTTTGGCAATATCTTTTTCGGATTTTTTGTGTGATTTTTTTTCTATTTCATATTATTATAATCTAACACAAAATTTTGTACAAAAATTTTATTAATAGTTTTAAGTGGGGTATCATTGAAAAATTTGTAATATTACTTTACTACAATATTTCTTTTATTTTAATGGTGTAATTTTTAAGTAAATTATAATATATTTTCAAACAAAAAAATCATACATACTTTATCCATTTCCACTATAAATTCGCCAGTTTAACTGATAATTTTACCTCACTTTAAAAATAATTGTAAGAAAAATATATTATATTTTGTAAATATTAATTTCTATGTTTATTACTAATAATAATGTTTATCACAATAAATATACACGTTATAAAACCTATCACCAATTAATTTATTTAATTTAACGGCTATTGTAGAGCCGAATGAAAATTATTATTTACTAATATTAAATGTATAAAATAGGCTAAGTAGGATAAGAGATTTTAATGCAGGACAAATGTTTTTTTTTATAAAACCGTTAATTAAAATATATTTTTATTTAAATTTAGAACAACGTTTTATCTCTGCAATATAGATATTGTCGCAAAATATTTTTCATCTTTCCTGTTTTTTTTTTTATTCTTATCATTATTCAAATTCTTTATTTCAAATTAGACAGTGAAAATCAACAAAAATAAACCTAATATTTTATGTTATTCACCAGAAAATTAGAGCGGGTTATTATTTTAAAGTCACTTTTGCTGATGGTTTAAATATATTATTTAAAATTATTTCCAATAGGTTAATTTTAATGGCGTAGCGATATTGCAACAGCTATTTACGAATTCCGATTTTAATTATAAAATTAAAATAAAATAATGAATTAACAAAAAAATATAAAGTTTTTACTTAATAATAAGTGGACAAAAAAATTTAGCCATCAGAAAAGTGATTTTAAAATTGCAAATAAAATACCAAATAGTTTATATTACTTGTATTAACAGTTTTATTTAAGTTTTGTAACAAACCTAAGACTTGGAATAAATAATACAGAAAACAGATTTGTTTTTTTATTTTTATTATTTTTCCATGTTTAACCCTTCACACAATATTTACAACTAAAGGTAGCCTGTGTTCTTTCTCAGGGTCTAAAGATTGTCTGTGCCAAATTTCATCAAAATCGGTTGAGAGGTTTAAGCGGGAAAGCGTAACAGACAGACAGTCACTTTCGCATTTCATATCAGTAGTATACAGTATAATATTTTTTATTTGATAAATCTGATATATACAGGGTGGATCTGCAACTTTGGACAATCTGATGTGGGGTGAATGACCTGTTCAAATACAACTTAGAACCACTGTTATTTTAGGAATTGGATAAATATAATTTTTCATCGTAGTATGGAAGTCCGCAACGATAGTCGTACGTTTTCCATACAATGTCAGAAAAAAAAGTTTAACCGATCCAAAAAATAAAAATGGTGCTAACATGTATTTCAACAGGTCATTCACCCCACGTCAGATTGTCCAACGTTACAGATCCACCCTGTATATAAGATATATTGTTTAAAGGAAAGACTTTATATTGTTGCTTCAGTTTTATTGAAGAAACGACATATTAAGTCCATTTTTATATTTAAAATTACAAATAACAATATTATTTTCTACACAGACACATAACACCATTATATCCCTTTTAAACACCGTTGTTTTTACAATTTTTCATTACAGATTACATTTTGGGCCTCTTACTGTTTTTATTTTTAATTTCCAGTAGTCCTGAAATAAAAAAAAATCTATAAGGAGAAGACTAAGATCAAAAATAAAAAAAAATAACAAATATAACTTTTTTGTCGATTATCAAAATATTTTTACTTTTCGAAAAGACTTGTAAGTTAAATATTTTTATTATATTATGGTATCTCTATCTTCTATACTATATTATAAAGAGGACAGGTTTGATTGTTTGTTTGTCTTGAATAAGCTCCGAAACTACAGCACTGATTTCAAAAATTCTTTCAATTTTGGAATGTTCATTTATCGAGGAAGGAAAGATATTGTTTCCCTTTGTGACGCAGACGACGCGGAGGTCAGCTAGTAATAACATACTTACAATCATACTGACTCCACTAATTCCTCTTTCTGCCATTGATTTTTGATATTCTGTGAAATTAAATAAATAATTAAGACTTGCTTTAGAAGATAATTATTGTAGGAAATCAAAGGCTGTCAGTGAAAAGAAAACTTCAGAAGAAGAAAATTTAATAAAATGTATTGTTTTGTTAACTTAGAGCAAAAATATGACGCAATCTGAATTATACAATGTTCACGAATTCGAAATTTAAAAAAGCGCGCCAACATTCCTTCTTAATTTTAAAAAGAGTATGATAACAAAGAGGTTTTAATAAAAAAATATTAAAACTATTTACAGAAGGCGCCATCGTCGTCTGTTCTTTACATTTTAAATGTAATAAATAAAATAATAAATAAAACTGATTCAGTCGCCTACAATCATAGTGGCGTGTAGTTCATAGAAGCACACCCTAACCTATGAAATTGATTTAAAATCTAGTGGAAAAATTGGTTGCCTGTAAAGTCGGTATACGGGCGAAAGTTTTACGTGACAACGACTCGGGCATGGTTAGCCCGCCTAAATGCGAGAGAGACAGACATAAAAAGTGACGCGGCACGCGTGCCTCTCACTCGCTCTCATTGTGAGCGCATAACGTGAGCGGAGCGTAACGCAGTGAAGTGAAGTGTCACCCGGCAAACCAATTTATAAGACGTTGTCACGTCAAAAATTAACGGAAACACTGTTATTTATTTCGCCTTATATGACGGAAACGAAGTTGCGCGAGTCATCTAGTTTAAAATAACATTGTAGGTACATAGACAAAGTACAAAAAATTAGCTAATTAATGTACAAAGGTGTAAAAACAACACTTTGAAAACAATTGAAAATCGTGGTTTTTGTGGCGACATTAATGGGAATTTTAATGTAATTATCAGGTACTGTAGTTTTTATTCAGTTGCTAAAAACACTTGGAATAATTAAATTGAAATAAAGTTAAATGAAGATTAAGATTATTTTTTAGGTTTTAATTAAATTTTGATTCAGAAAAACGATAGGTAACACAAAATAAAAAATAATTAATAAATATTCTTTTAAGTGTTTTTTTTTTAATTTTGGTCTTGAAAAATATTAAATGGTATCTCATGACAACACCTTTCATATTGAAAAAGTATCATCTGAATCGGTTTGCACAAACTAAAGTTTTGAGAGCTCAAACATTAAAATTCTCTCATCTCATTGTCCCCAGGATGCGGAACCTGATCCCTCTACTGAAGAGACCTGAGCCCAGCAGTGGGCAGTAATAGGTTGTTACAGTACAGTATTTTACTTAAACCTCTTTTTGGAAAAATTATCAAATATATCGCACCCCCGGTGCGACACTGTCACTTTTGCAAAAATGTAGTTTTTCAGGAGAAGCATTTAAACTTTGACACCTCACAAAACAATGATACACATCAATATTATGATAGATGAGATGAAACGCTTATACTACAACGTCAACATTTCACTTTACTTTTGGATAAATATTAATCACTTTATCGTGTAAAAAATATACTAAGTATATTATTATTTAATTCTTCCAAACCCCTCAGAAGTGACGTAGTGGTTCTAACGAAAAATTATAACTGTAGTTGTGTCACAATGAGTTAAAAAGAAAACAAGAACATATTGTTTACTAAGTTTACTATATTGTTATCGCAACAAGTAAAGGTTTTAGGATCACTTTTAGATATTTAACTCATTTTTGCATTTTTTGCAAAAGTGACAGTGTCGGACAGGAGGTGCGATATATATTTTTATAGTTAATCAGTAAAATAATGAATACAAAGAAATTAGTTACCATTCTCTAATGACTCTTGTACTGTTCCTTTGAAGTCGATGTATTGACAGTTGCTGTCAGCGTAATGGAGAGTTAATGCTTTTCTGAAATCCTGGAATCAAACAAAAAGATTAACAAACACAAGCTTTTAAGATCCTGGATATCATGTAGCAGTATAGTGCTAGCAAAGACAAGTAAAACGAGCCCAAACACGACGGGTCTACTCGTATCTTGTTTAACACAAGAGTTTCTATGATCTTCCGAATCCACCATCAGATCACCGCCATTTTGTCATATTATTGTATTGTCACGCGATATACATCTGCGTGCAAAATGTCAGCTCAATCGGCAATGGGAAGTTGGTCAATTTAGTTAGTTTACCAGTGCAAGTTAAATATCAAATTAATGCTTGTAAATATTATGTAAGTAAATGCAATAAAAAATACAGCCGGATACACCTAATAACTATTTTTGGAATTCGATAAGTTATCACTTACACTATTACTAAACGGGTTCTTACCACGATTATTTTCAATTGCGCGATCCCGATATTTCGGCACTGTTTCAAGCGCCATGATCAGGAGAAGACTGAAGAACAGCGGGTAGGTAGGTCATTTAAGAGCAGACAAATCTGTCGATCCTCTTTCTCGTTCGTTTGCCGGTACCACTGGAACTCGAACTCACATTTCGACATACCACACTGACAATATCGGCTGCCGTCTCAAAACTAGATATTTTGGCTTTATTTTCGTCTAACACTGGATTCCACATACAGGATAGTTTGAAGTCGTCACCCGATTAAAAATAGTCGGGATCGCTCAATTGAAAATAATCGTGATAAGAACCCGTTTAGTAATAGTGTAAGTGATGTAGATAACCGCGAGTGTTTAAAGAAATTTATTCGATAAGTAGTTATATTGCATAAGAAACTTAGGTATTTTTTTTTTCAAAGTCATTCCAAGATCACATCGATCACATCTCGAACATAAAATTATGAAGTGTGCAAAAACATGTGAACACTTACTCAATATAAACGTAATGTTTTTCTATTTGAATACATTAATGTTAATAAGTATGTAAAATAAATAATAATTAATGTTTTTATTTTGTAAGAATCTTGAGATCAATTACTTTATAACAGAAGTTTGTAGAATATACTAGTAGAAAAAACATTCAGCATCATTCTTATATTATTTTATTAAGAAAATTACTTTGAGTGTTTTTTTGAGTTTGGATAAATCGCCTGATTGCGGATATGATATATGGGGGAGATGAATCTTACTAAAACCTTCAACCGCTCACACTCTGCGTCCGAACCCCGTCCTAACCCAACACGGGGTTATGCGGAAAGACTCATCGCGTTACGCACTGCGGCACTCCCATCGTACCGTCCCGAAATCTCTTTAACTAGATAATTGAAGAATTGCATCTTTGAAGTGGCAATGGGCAGGACTTATTGTGTGAAGATCGGATGGCTCATGTGGCAAAAAAATGTCGCAGGATGTCACTGGATGCAGAACAGCGCAGGGTGGGTCGTTGTGGCGAGGTGGAGGAGGCCTATGTCCACCAGTGGATGTCTATAAGCTGATGATGATGATGATGATAGAATATAAATAAAAAAGTTGTTCTAAGTTGTACAGTTACACACTGTATGTTAGTACAGTAGTAGTAGATATATAGTAGATATATTTTGTAAACCTGGGCTTACCTTAAAATTTTAACAAGCTTTATATTAACTTGCACTGGATGTAACTATGTAATTTATATAGGGTGGAATCTTGCAAGTTAAATTTGACAAACTTCCGACTGAGCTGACATTTTGCACGCAGATGTGACAATGCAATAATATGACAAAATGGCCCTGATCTAATGATCGTGAGTCGTAGGAACTCCTGGACTAAATAAGATAGATCTGTCGTGTTTGGTTTGTCATTTTACTTGTCTTGGCTAGCACTCTTCTATATTTTATATTCAGGATCTATTTAAAATAAATTATTTGGTATTTAAAGTAAACTATACCTTAGTACTATTCGGTCCAGAGCCGTGTATAAGGCAAGGGTGGAAGAAGATAGTGTCTCCGGGATCCATCTCCAGATAGAGACGTTTGTCCAGAGGAGCCAATTCATCCTCATTGGCTATCACGTGGAAGAATTTCTTCGAATCCTGTTCAAAATGGAATCTTTTATACTTACTTTTTATTAGATCTGCGTATTAGGTGTAAGACTATTTTAGCCAGGTAATGCAGAATTGCAAATGTATCTTATTATTGCACTAATTCGCTGAAAACACGCAGATAGCCGTAGATAGCGGCCCCCCAATGTCTTCTGGCATTGCAGAGGTCCATGAGCAACGGTAACCGCTTACGATCAGGTGGGCCGTTAGCTCGTTTGCCTGCGTGGCAATAAAAAAAAAAGATACTATGAACGAGTATTGTATTTCCATTAAATATACTACAGCATTTAATCAAATTGGTTTCTATTTTTAATCCATTTTTTTTATTACTCAGGGTATGCAATGCTTGTTTGCATGTAAAGGTTGCACGCCACTGATTACATCACGTTTAATGCGGATTCTGAACTTCACATATCCTCCAAAATGCACGTGTGCTTATGAAATATTTTTTTCCTTAAACTACGCAGTTTTTAGCTTGTTTCTTTTAATCTAATTAATTTTTTAATTTTATTCATTGGAGTTTTTGCTTTTTTTTTTAAATGATAGGTACATTTAATAGGTCGATATTTATACAAATAAGTTAGTAATTATTCAAGAATTTGGTAAATTTAGTGTCAAAACAATTTCGTACCTTAAATGATTCATGTTTCAGTAGCTTTCCACATTTATGTGATCCTGGTACTAGATATAAACAACCATTGTCTAATCTAGTCGGATCCAACGCTGTCCACATCGCTACGGCTTTATCAGCCGGCCGGAAGGGGAAGTACCACAGATCCTGCAATACACTGTGTCTATAGTAGTGTAGTAGGTATAGGACTCTCGGCTAGATGTAGATCGTATCTGTGTCTGTGACTGAATGAGAAGAGCTCGGGATCAGTACAGAGCTGCAGAGGACTGTGTCTATAGTAGTGTAGTATAGGACTCTCGGCTAGATGTAGGTCGGATCTGTGTCTGTGACTGTATGAGAAGAGCTCGGGATCAGTACAGAGCTGCAGAGGACTGGGTCTATAGTAGTGTAGTATAGGACTCTCGGCTAGATGTAGGTCGGATCTGTGTCTGTGACTGTATGAGAAGAGCTCGGGATCAGTACAGAGCTGCAGAGGACTGGGTCTATAGTAGTGTAGTATAGGACTCTCGGCTAGATGTAGGTCGGATCTGTGTCTGTGACTGTATGAGAAGAGCTCGGGATCAGTACAGAGCTGCAGAGGACTGGGTCTATAGTAGTGTAGTATAGGACTCTCGGCTAGATGTAGGTCGGATCTGTGTCTGTGACTGTATGAGAAGAGCTCGGGATCAGTACAGAGCTGCAGAGGACTGGGTCTATAGTAGTGTAGTATAGGACTCTCGGCTAGATGTAGGTCGGATCTGTGTCTGTGACTGTATGAGAAGAGCTCGGGATCAGTACAGAGCTGCAGAGGACTGTGTCTATAGTAGTGTAGTATAGGACTCTCGGCTAGATGTAGGTCGGATCTGTGTCTGTGACTGTATGAAAAGAGCTCGGGATCAGTACAGAGCTGCAGAGGACTGTGTATATAGTTACCTGATGTGATGGATGTCTCGTTGATCCTGGTGGTTTGTTGATCAGCATGAGGTTGATACCTGATAAATGATTACTGCCGACAAATTGGGACACTATGTCCAGTATTCTAGGATCTTCACCATACGTAATATATACGTCGTCATCCATTATGTCTTGTATCTAGAAATATATGGAAAAATCAAGAAATTGTTACCAAGCTAGTGCCAGAAAAGATCGTAATTATGATATAATATGCTAATGGTGGTCGGGACATTACTTTTATTTAGTTTGTAGTTGGCGGAAATCGCCGGCTTGCTTCTGTGAGATGGTGGACTCGCAGAAGTCGAGCATAGCCTTCTAGGACTCGTCGCTCTCGAGCATCGACGCCACGACGCCCATTGAGCGACAAATCCGGTCCTATTTGTTGGACCAGGACACAACGCTGCTGTTCCCATGCGGGGCAGATCGCAAGCGTATGCTCCGGTGTGTCCTGGTCAACATTTGCACCATCCAAAACGTGAGGCGTCGGTCAAAAACAAAAAGTGTGAAGCCCTTGCCTTACCTTATAAACGTAATGTACGGGATCCTTCGTTTTATCAAGCAACGCATACTCTTTAACGACACTCACTCTGTTTGGCTGATGACATAGTTCTGAGAATCTTTGCCTAAAATAGTTTTTATCGATAATAAAAGAAATACTAGTATTCAAATGAAATATTATTCAACATTATTAAGTTTTCATTTATTAAGGAAACAACAGTAGAATCTAATTAACACTTATTAAAACATGATTAGATACCTACATAGATTCATCATCGACTACAATTGTTTCCGCTATTTTTGTTAAATTCTAAGTTTTATCTGTTCAGTTTAAAAATCAAATAATATTAACATTTAAAAAATTATTTTGCAATAAGCGTATTTGAATTTCAAATTGCTATGGCGGCGTGATAAGAATTTTTACATTAATTTATCATGAAGATAATTTAAAATAATATTTAATTTGAGATATTTTTAAATGATGATTCGCTGATCAATTTAAAAACATATACCGAGCAGGTAAAAACTAGATAGAGTAAAAAAACGAAAACAAAAATGTCCAAAAATGGCATCCTGCTCAGCACTGCGATGCTGATCTTCAGCCAGATATGGTCTATACAAGGTGATTTCTTAGTGAGGGTACATATTGAAGGTCATGGTAGCTGATGGTTATATACTACCAGTAAAAATATTATTACCGAAGAATATGGCTCAATACCTGAGTAATCTCAACTTGAAAATATCTTTAATTCTTGCAAAATGATGGTTTTTCGACAGTTGATGGGTGTGGCGGAGGTGTGGGGTGCGCGAGATCACTAGAGGTCGTTAGTCAACATTATTTTAGCCGAAATTGTTTATGTTTGAGGTAGTTTAGTCGAATTTAGATTAAAAAAAAAAGAATTGCAATTTTACCTATTTTTTGTAATATTCCGTATTAGAACAGAGTACTCATCACCCTCCTGCAATATGTACCCTCTCTAAAAAATCACCCTGTATATTTTACTCATTTCCCACTGCTGGGCTTTCTCTTTAGTAAGCTAAATTTACAACTAATACGGGTTGGAGTCAGGGCTAATTATCTTGTAATGACGCAACGTGGGTAGACCTCTTACAAGGTGGACCGACGACCAGGTCAGGGTCGCGGGAAGTCACTGGATGCAGACAGCGCAGCATCTGTCGTTGTGGCGAGGTTTGGGGGAGGCCTATGTCCAGCAGTGGACGTCTATAGTTATGATGATAATAATTTCTTTAGTTTTAAGGTTTCCCCTCGATGTTTTCTTTCATCCTCTTAATACTCTACTCAGTTAAATCTTTAATAATTAAGTTATCAAATCTGGACCTTACAAAGGCCAGCGGTGCGTTCGGCCTCAAGATTATTTGAGGCCGAAATATATAGATGCGTAAAATATATGCGATGAGGTGCAGCCTCAAACTTGAGGTCGCAATGTGTGGATGCGAGATGATATAATAAGTGGACTGTATTTAGGCGTGGTGCGAAGAAATAATGCGAAGAAAAATATAGCCCGAACAATGTCTTTGTGCGTTGCAACTGGCGAAGCTATACGTGCCGTCAGGTCCCTGATGCGTGGCGTCTTGGCAAGTAAATTGAGGTGACTTACCTTATATCGCAGCTCAACACGGGCACACACACACTGAATTACGACACTGTCCAAGTTATATTGTTCGTAAAGGTTATTGAGTTGACATAAACAGCCGGCCGCGGCCAGGGATCTTGAGAAAAATGCGATACGCGCGCGCGCTTCAATAGCGAAAAGTGAACTGAGCGATATATTGAATGCGGGATGCGGTCGCGATAAAATGCGCGTGAGTCGTCTCAGGCTATCCGAGACCAACTGCCCACGGCAGCGACGTGCGATGACAGTTCGCCACCTCTCTTCATCCTACCAAGACTAAGCAAGCGAGAACGAGACGGCAAGCTACGCTAAAAACCGCGTAACCATGCTCCCCGCCAAAGCCCAGGACTGGGCTTTACAAAGCACAAAGTCATGTGTTATAAGCAAGAATGCAGTATGTGTCAATAAATGATACATACATAAAAATATGCGTGTGATGCTGTGTGAGTAAGTGTAAACATTATATAGTATACAAAGAACCACGGAGCGATTATTTTAAATGCGTATGACAATATAAATGCGAGCGCAGCTAACTTATGACTAAATAGCTATAAAGTAAAAACTAACCTAAATGCGAAAAATTAATTAAACTATTACATATTATGATTGATGCGATGCGAGGACACTCAAGCGTTGAGGTCGCAATATAAGTATGCGAAAAAAAATGTTAAATTAAAACTAAGTAAATAAAGAAAGCGAAAGTGATATATAAGTTACATTTAACAAAGCGCGTTATTGTAATGGTAACGGACTAAGTTGAGATCCGAGAACAAAAGAGAATATATTAATTTAAAAGTAAAATTTAAAATATAAATAGTTATGCGAGATAATTTCTTCCAGGAAGATACCTGGAACGATAGTATAAGTAGCGGTGACCCATCCACATTGGATGGAGTGGCAACAGCGATTACATTGGTCGCCTCAGGTATAGGACCTTCGACGAGCGATGAGCTGAATGGTTCCATAGGCCATGCAGCAATTGGAGGACGAATCCATTCTGGACCGTACCACCAAAGCGGGTGCGTTATGATTTGAGAAGGCAGTAATCCTCTCGACAAACAGTCAGCGGGGTTTTCCTTTCCGTTTATGTGAAAGAAACGGTCCGGATACAAATTTTCTTGTATTTTAGTTACGCGATTAGCAATAAAAATTTGCCATCGATGTGGTGAAGAATTGATCCATGACAAAGCGATCATGGAATCACTGAAGGCAAATGTCTCAGTGACGTGATAGCGGTTGTTGAAAACCGCGCATACTTGTTTAACTAAATTTGATAATATTAAAGCGGCACAAAGTTCTAACCTAGCAAGTGATACCGTTTTTAGTGGAGCTACCTTTGACTTAGCTCCAACTAATTCAACCGATATGTCATCGTTAGGATGCGTAACGTGTAGGTATATGACGCAGCCGTAAGCCTTGAGACTAGCGTCAGCAAAGGCCAACAGTCTCACTACACAACCTGCCCCAACGCCCAAATGGCGAGGAACGCGCAAGTCCGAGAGCAGAGGCAACTCGGTTTTAAATTTAACGAAGCGATTGATGATAACCTCTGGTGGTTCATCATCCCAACCTACCTTGGTAAGCCAAAGATCCTGTATTAGGAGCTTGGCGTAGAGAATAACTGGTGCGACGAAGCCCAAAACGTCAAAAAGGCGAGCGATAGTAGATAATATAGATCGTTTAGTATTAACAAAGGGTGGAGGAGACGTGGCAAAGGTGAACACATCCGTCTGCGGTAACCACTTCAGGCCTAACACCTTCAGCGTATCGCTATGGTCGGTGAATTCAATCGGCACCCGGCATGCCTCAGGCAAATGATTGAGTAACTCAAGTGAGTTACTGGCCCACTTGACCAAGTCAAAACCTCCTTCAGCGAATAAAGCGCGTAATTCATCCGATAAGCGGATGCCATCCTCTATGGAACTGACAGAGGTGGTCAAGTCATCCATGTAAAATTCCCTACTGGCTACTTCTGCAGCAAGAGGGAAGCGTGCGCGGTTATCTTCGGCCAGCTGGTGAATCGTACGCATGGCCAAAAATGGACTACAGCGAAGTCCGAAAGCTAAAGAATTAAATTGAAAAATGCGATGATCCTCAGTATTATTAAAGCGATAAATTATTTTCTGAAATTTGCGATCCTCTTCTCTTACTAAAATTCTAAGATACATCTGTCTTATATCCGCGGTAATAGCGATTTTAAAATATCTAAAATTTAACAATAATGAAAATAAATCTGTTTGTAAATTTGGTCCCGGATGAAGAATATCATTCAAAGAAATACCATTAGATGTTTTTGAACTAGCGTCAAGAACAACGCGCGTTTTAGTTGATAATTTTTCAGGACGTTGTACAGGATGATGCGGAACGAAATAACCCTCATTCAAAACCGACGGAGTGCGGGGTATTTCGGATAAATAGCCTTGTTTAATGTAATCCTTGATGACGTCATCATAAGCTTGTCGTAATTCCGGAATAGCGTTAAATTTACGCTCTAACGTCGAAAAGCGACGCTGAGCTGTAGCATAAGAATCACCCAAGATCGTAGAGTCACCCTTGAATGGCAATGACACTATATACCTACCATGTGAATTTTTAGTTATAGTGGATTTGTAAAATTCCTCACAGTGGTTATCATCTGAGGTTAAAGTACCTGCAGAAGATATCTCTTCCAGTTCCCAAAATTTTGCCATTGTTTTATTTAAGTTTTCTATGAGAGGTCCAAATGACCAAGTAGAATTACATAAATTTTCATAAGAGGTCTCCCCCATAATGATATATCCAAGCGTTGTATTAAATGCGTGTGGACGAGAGCGAGTCATTAAAGAAGTAGGCTGTAAAATATTAGCCATCATAGAAGTGCCTAAAATGATTTCAATGTTTCCAGGCACATACCAGCTATCATCCGCTAGAGACAAATGATTAAAATTATTTAAATGTGAAATCTCAACTCGTTGAGTTGGCAAGTATGATATATGATCAATGACTAATAAATTTAAAGTATATTGAACATTAGAAAATTGAGAATGTATCTTGAGTGTGACCTGACCTTTAATAGGTACAGAAATATTTCCCACTGAATTTAATGATGATTTAAGTGGTTTAATAACTAATTTTAATTTTTGACAACATTCATAGGTTATGATATTATTTTGTGAACCGCTATCAATTAAACACCTAACTAAGAAACGTTTATTATTTTCATAGACAATGACCTTTGCAGTAGGTAATATAGATGTACATTTAGGTTGAGTATTTAAACTAGAATGCATACAAACATTTTCAATAGATGAAGAATGTTCAGGTTTATTCTCAGAATTTTTATTCTGATCAAAATGCAACAATGTATGATGTTTCTTGTGACAATGTTTACATTTGTTTAAAGAAGCACATTTTAAAGTATTGTGTTTAGAGCTAAAACAATTTATGCATAAATTTTTAGATTTTACAAAATTAAAGCGATCATTAGTTGATAAGTTTTTAAAGTCTGGACACTCATAAAGATGTATGTGAATTGTTTTGTTACAATAGTTGCAAGATAATTTATTGACTTTATTAAGATTTTCAGTGACTAAAAATGTGCGGCTAGATTTATTAAATTTATGAGATGTATCTTGACGGAATATACCAGATCTTTCAAATACCTTCACACGATGTTTCAAATGACTTATTAAACTGTCACTAGTTGGAAGCGAGTCATGTTTTAGTGATGTTTCAAAACTTTCAATTATTTTTGTGTCTAATTTTTTAAGTATTATATGTGTAAAAATAAAATCATCTAAATTTTTAATATTGAGCAATTTAAGCGCTGACCATGAAGATACAATTCGTTCAATAAAGGTATTCAACTGCAAAGCGGTGTCAGAAACCGGTTTTATGTCTAAGATTTTGTTCAGATACAAACTTCCTAACATTCGCTTGTCTTGGTATTTATCTATTAATGATTTCCAGATGATGGAATAATTTTCCTCTGTTGGTATTAATCCAGCAAAAATGTTTCGAGCACTACCTGTCAATTTTGACATCAGGTATTGTACGCGTTGACCATCTGTCAAAGATTCATTTTGGTGAACGTTAGTTTTAAAACTTTCATAAAATTGTGGCCACTCTGTTAGCGAACCATTAAAACTCACTAATTCTAATGGAGGTAAATTACAGTAGTTTCGTGGAGAAGATTTTAGAGCAGTAGACTCAACAGGTCGTAACAATGATGTACGAGTATGGCTTATTTTTGCGTACAGAGTTTCAAAGGCATCCCATTCACTGAAGTTCAGTTGACAATCTGGATTTTCGTCTAAAAGTATTTCATTATGTTTATCACATAATTCATTAAATTGAGAATATAATTTTTCAATGTTAGCTGATGATGACAAAAAATCTTCCTTTGTTCTCGTATCAAAAGTACCTACTTTCTTAGATTTCTGATATATAGTATCAATATGAGCGAAGATACTTTGTTTCTTAGCGATAATAATTTTAATTTTTCGATCGGACGCCATGTTGAAAAGTTTTAACAATGAAGAACAAAGAAAATGTAATAATGATGCAAATATCGTTATTTCGTAAAAATATTGCGTTATATCTATGCTAATGTATGTTTATTATAAGCTGCGCTTGTAAAAATACCACCATACGCACTGATTACAAAGAATTACGCGGATTTGTAAAATCAGCAATGTTTTTGCGGTGTGTGATAAATAAATGTAAAAATGTGTAAATAAGCGGTAATAAGTTAATTAGTACTTAAAATAAATGCGATGCGTTGTCCCGTTCAATACGGAACAAAAATATGCGTTATCCGGCGATACGGATCAAACTATCCGGTTCGATAAGGACCATACATATGGACCTTACAAAGGCCAGCGGTGCGTTCGGCCTCAAGATTATTTGAGGCCGAAATATATAGATGCGTAAAATATATGCGATGAGGTGCAGCCTCAAACTTGAGGTCGCAATGTGTGGATGTGAGATGATATAATAAGTGGACTGTATTTAGGCGTGGTGCGAAGAAATAATGCGAAGAAAAATATAGCCCGAACAATGTCTTTGTGCGTTGCAACTGGCGAAGCTATACGTGCCGTCAGGTCCCTGATGCGTGGCGTCTTGGCAAGTAAATTGAGGTGACTTACCTTATATCGCAGCTCAACACGGGCACACACACACTGAATTACGACACTGTCCAAGTTATATTGTTCGTAAAGGTTATTGAGTTCACATAAACAGCCGGCCGCGGCCAGGGATCTTGAGAAAAATGCGATACGCGCGCGCGCTTCAATAGCGAAAAGTGAACTGAGCGATATATTGAATGCGGGATGCGGTCGCGATAAAATGCGCGTGAGTCGTCTCAGGCTATCCGAGACCAACTGCCCACGGCAGCGACGTGCGATGACAGTTCGCCACCTCTCTTCATCCTACCAAGACTAAGCAAGCGAGAACGAGACGGCAAGCTACGCTAAAAACCGCGTAACCAAAATCATTTCCTTATTCGTAGTATTTTAAAGTTGGTATTCCTGAATATCCCTCCACCACGGATAATATAAAAAAGTTTAAATACTTATAACTCTCCAGCCTCTTTGGATTAAAGAGATTTTTGATAATCAAGTATCCATTTTCTTTGTAGAACTCTTTCTGCTGATCTGTCAGTTTATATTTTGGCTCGGTTGATACGCTGAAAACAATATTTACCTTCAAAAATTAAAACGACAAGATTCTATTTTTCAAAAACAATATAAAAACTACCAGTCAGATCTTCATCAAATTTATGTGAGATTAGCTGAGCCGCGTATCTAACTTCGTCTGCGTCACAAAGGGGTTCAAACAGTACTCGCAATACCGTCGCTATATTATTTGCGGGGCCCGCGTTGGGTGCGACATTGCGTTTTATACTCGTGAAAACTTCTCAACGAAAAGTCCGATTGGAATAAAACAAAAACTATTTTAC
The DNA here is from genome assembly GCA_030269945.2 of Trilocha varians. Classification (NCBI taxonomy): domain Eukaryota; kingdom Metazoa; phylum Arthropoda; class Insecta; order Lepidoptera; family Bombycidae; genus Trilocha; species Trilocha varians. The sequence goes on from AP028277.1 coordinate 10,773,643, forward strand.
TTCTATATTAAAACTCTTGATAATATAATGTTTAATTGGAATGAGGATTAATATAACGATATACATTTAACGTCGGGTCATTCTTCAGTCGATTTAATATTTTTCATAATCATAAAAGCATTTGTTGTGACTAAACTATGATAGTTAGACATAATAATAATATGTTCTCTTTTTTTGATCAAAGACAAAGAACTAGTTTATTTGTAAAGTAATTTTATTAGATAATGATATCAGTATTTTTTCCTTTATTGTGGGATTTAGGTATTATTAGAACAATAAGAATTAAGTTTTTCTGTCTCTTTGTTCCGGATAAACCGAATTTCATTGGTTACTTTTGATATTTGCTTTCGCGGTAAACGAACTTTTTCTAGGCAGAAATGCACGGGTGCGCTAGTTGTAAGTATATAAAATTGCTCTTATTTTAAGCCGTAATGTAACGATTAATCTTAAATTATAATTTACTTATAATTACAGTTAGAATAACCCGTTAGTAAGTTAAGGTGAACAACTAAATCAGACGAAGTTTTAAGTGTAGAAAATTAAGTCGACGTAATTTTAGAAAACTCTAGAAATTTAAAAATTATTAGATTTTTTTTGTCATGTCACAATTAATGAAAAAATATTTTGAAAACTATTACTTTTTTCTAAAATATGTTTTTATATTTATTTATATTTCATTTTCACGAGGTAATCGCCGGATTCCCATACGCCTTGCGGTTATAATATGTGGGAGATGAACCAACCTCCAACCGCTCACACTCAGCGTCCGAACCCCGGCTGAGGCAAGAACCCAGCACGGGGTTATGAGGGACGATGTGACGCGTTACGCACTACGGCACTCTTTCCTGTCGCACCACCTGAGACCTATTAATACTTCATAGTAAAAATTCGTGTACAGAGGAGGACTTAATGTTATAGGTTATAGGCATTCTCTTCCAGTCAACCATATGGTTTACTTATAGTTTTTTTTAAATATTTTACACTAAGCAATACTTACGTATTAAATTCCTCGCGTTTCTATGTTGGTTAACTTTCAAATAATATCTTAAAAACTTTAAAATAACGTATCAACTTTTAACAAAAATATATGTAACTAGATATCAATAGAACTATTTGATAAAACTTACAGTTTAGGAGAAATCTTCTTGAAATTCATTGTTCAATGTATTTTATATATCTAATGAATTGCTGATACTCGGCTGATTTTAGTTTTGAAATATTCTTGAAAGTCCAGGGTAGGTTTATACGTCAAAATTCACGGAAACAATATTGTTAATTCCGTCTTGTGTGAACGTCAAAATTCACGGGAATAATCGTATTTTTCGTTTTGTATGACGCAGATGAAATTTAATTTTAAAATATAATTTTTAATAGAACTTAAAATAACTAAAACACGTCAAGCACATCGCACGCACGGTTTCATAATAAATTTAATTATTTTGTATTGAGATGTCAAGAGATATTTTAACGTAATTACGCTCAGAACTGGTAAATAATAACCGGTTTTTTTTGTTGTTTTTTCTCGCTATATTATAAAAAAAGGGGTCGTGTAACTTTATCTGTGTTACACGAGTTTTTTTTTAATAATATTGTAGTATTAAATTAACAAGAAAAAAACAGAATGAAACAAAATAATTTATTTTAAAGAACTTTTTAAATACATGCTTTTAAGACCCGGGATATCAAGTAGTAGTAGAGTGCTAGCCAATACAAGTAAAATGAGCCCAACACAACGGGTCTATCTTGTTTAGTACAGGAGTTCCTATGGCTTCCGAATCCATCATCAGATCAGCTCCATGATAGTTTAGTGCGGTTCGGCTTCCATATACCCACCTATTGGGCAAGTTGAAATTGGTAGATACCTCCTACTAAACATGTAAAAGTTTAAAAAAAAATCGACACAGTAGGTATATTATATTGCGTGGTTCATTGGATCTGCGAAGAGACTTCGGGTCTCTTTGCATCTTATCCCGGTTGTTCCACGGGGAGTACTCCGAGGAATTATTTGAGATGATTCCAAGATCTCCCTTCTATCACCGTACCATCCGGCGTCGAGGTGGAGTTCATCCCTACTATATGGAACCACCGTCCATCCACGGTCCGTTTCAGGAACACGCCACGCATCATCCGGCTATGGAATGAGTTCCCCTCCTCGGTATTCCCAGAGCGCTATGACTTGTCCTTCTTCAAACGAGGCTTGAGGAGGGTCCTTAAAGTTAGGTCGTAGGAAGCGACCCTTCAATGTCCTCCCTGACATTGCAGAGGTTCATGAGCGACGGTAACCACTTCCTATCAAGTGGTCCGTTGGCTCGTCTGCCTACATAGCAATAAAAAAAAATATTATACTGGTTATTGAGAAAATGAAACAAAATACTTTTTTAAAACACTTTATTATAATTTCATTTTTATCACAGCACCGTTTACATTAAAACAAAAATTAAAAAAAATAATACATATAACAAATATAAAATATAACAATAATGCCTAAAAGTTTTTATACTTGTAATATAATTATTATACCCATTTTAATTAAAATATCTCCACCAATATTAATTACAAATTAGATCGAAGACCCTTGACTTGTCTACTTTTGTACTTCCAAATGTCCTGAAAAAGAAAAAAAGTTTACACCAAGGGTGTCGAACCGCACTCAAATTTCATTTCATATTACCGGATACTTTTGTTTGGGTGAACCGATTTCTATGGTTGTTTTTTTGATAAGCATTTTTTTTTGTTCAAAAATCGACATTCGCAACATCCCTATTACAAACAAACAGATACTTTAACTTTGTTTATGATCTATTTTTATGTATGTTTAGATGTATACCTGGTATGTGACGTCATATCCTTTCTTCTTAGCTGTTTCTACGACATCAATGGCGACTTTCTCTTGCACTGTTCCTTTTACATCGATATATTCACACGAACTGTTAGCGAAATGAAATGTTATCGCTTTTCGGTAATTCTGAAACAAAAATATTGAACCACTTTTGATAATCAGACAGAGTTAGTTTCGCATTTATAATATTAGTAGGGATAAATGAAATTAATTAATTAATTATTATTTTCATCATACCTTAGATACATTAGGTCCAGATCCGTGCACCAGGTAAGGGTGGAAGAATATGGTGTCTCCGGGAGACATCTCCACGTGGACCCTGGATGATGGAGGGGCGTGTGTCTGCTCGTCGAGTATACCGTGGAATAGTTTACCGGCATCCTGAGAAAACAAATTAGAAAAATTTTAAAGAATAGCACAAAAACTAGCAATCAGATTTTAAACAAAATTATATGAGATAATGTCTAAAATATGTATGTGTACACATTATATTTACCAAAAAATAATAGGCTATTCCACCCCTTTTTTTCTATTTTAATTTAACTCTTTGGTCATCTTCTAACGTCACTTTTGCGTCACTCACAGAGTAAACAGCGGTGTAAACACTACGATTTGCTGAGGGGTGTACTGTAGAGGTGACGTCATATTACAGCCATCATGGCAGATAGCGTTTTTGACATTCGAAGCACAGATAAAAAAACACGAATTTTAAAATTGGAATATAAAATATATTTTGCGTTTTTATGAGTAGAAATCAACATTAATCACTTAGTTTTTCGTAAATCTATCAATGATAATATCTATGATAATTTTATAGTTTTATTAGCTTGGTGCGTAATAGCCTTTTATTGAAATCGGTTCATATAGCAAATTGTGAAATCCTGTTCCTGATGTTAAAAAATTAATGGGACAACGACCACCACTTTCAGACACAAGAATTATCCAAATCAGTCCAGTCAAATCAAAATGATACCGGAACAAACACAAAAAAAAATGCAGTCGAATTGAACACCTTAATTTTGGAAGTCTGTCAAAAGTTAACTAAACTCACCGGTACATCCCCATGTGTATATAACACTCCCGGACGATGTGACTTCGGTATGACGTACAGACAGCCATTCTCAGTGGTGACGTCATCGATAGCTGTCCACGTACCTATAATTTTATCAGCCGGACGGAAAGGGAAGTAGAATAGATCCTGGAAAAAAAAATAAAACTTGAGACGGATGGAACGAAGTTCCTTTCGATTAATTAGTGAGGGAATTGTTATTTAATTTTATTTTTTTAAGTTATAATAATTAGCATCTAGCATTAATCATCTAAAACAAAAAAAGTGTCGTGACAACTTTTTCATAAGAATGTCCGTCTAGCCCCCTTTCGATAACGCGCGATAAGGAACTTCGTTCCAATGGATGTTTATTAAAAGTTAAATTCTCATCTAGATTTAAGAAAACATAATATACCTACAGGGTGGAACAAAATACTTAGTAGTGACAAATCAAAGCTATCCTCAGTTTTTTTTTTAAATTGCGAAATAGATAAACGAGCCTACGGCCCACCTGATGGTATGCGGTCACCGTCACTCATGAACCTCTGCAATGTCAGGGCAAAGAGGGGTCGTTATCTATCGCCTACCGATACAGGACTTTTCTTAAACCTCGTTTAAAGAGGGATAGGTCATAGCGCTCCGGAACACCGCGGATGGGAGTCCATTCCAAATCGGAATGGTAGAATGATAGTTCGTTCGATTGACATCATAAGAATACAGGGTGTTGATATTTGTCGATTTTTTTAGTTCGATTTTCAAACAAACTAAACAATTTACGAACAATCTGTGAATGCAATATTGTTAAAAGTCAAAAATTAAAGAATGTTTATTTTCAACAAAACATCCTATCTCTAATATTTAAGGTACTTCCCGTTCATGTCCATAGTTTTGGGACACCCTGTATAGAAAGCTACCATCATACGATATTGCAAAAAAAGAGTTTCACCAATTCCAAAAATAAAGTGACTCTAAGTTGTATTTCCACAGGTCATTCACCACACCACAGCTGTTCCAAAGATCTACCCTGTATATACCTGGTGCGGCGGATGTCGTCCGGTGCCGGGCGGCTTGTTGATGAGCATGCTGTGCACGGCGGTGACGTCATCGCCGATCAGCTGCGTCATCACGTGGACGAGGCGAGGGTGTCGACCGTATTCGAAGAACACGTCATCGTAGAGGATCTCTTGCACCTGAAATAATAACAATAGTATAGTTTGGAGCAAGAATAAATGCACTTCGACTTTTAGGAAATTGTGCAAAAATGTAGAACAACAACTGACAATAAATGTCACAAAGCTGTGAGCCACAGTGAAAGCCGTCCGTCACCGGACCTCTATGCATTGTCAGGGGACACCTGCTATCTACATACAACCAACCTTAAGGACTATCTTCAAGCTTAAAGAAGCACAAGTCATAGATTTTGGGTCATATGTCACGTATGTATGTATGAATAAAATGAAATACTTTATTTTCAACATTGATGACGTGCTCATTCTTGTTGACGTCAAAAGTTAAAAGGTATGACCAGTTTGGACACAACAAAATATTTTAATAATTGTAGCCACCGTCCTGAGAATAACTGGCAAGAAACTCAGCGGGCCTGTCTTTTTAATATTATGAGCATATTTTTTAATGGTATTTTAACAGTAGGTATTATACAATTTTACATTAAATATACAAAAAAAATCGATTATGATAATGAAATGACCTTGGCGAGCAACTCATTCCCACCTTGTGCAATCGTCCAGGTAATCATTGACCTTATAGTAGGCTTTCTTGCACAGACGTTCTTTAATAGTTTTCTTAAACCTATGTATAGGTAGGTTTTGAACATCTTGTGGGATTTTGTTGTACAAGCATACAAACAAACACCTGAAGGAATTTCTTATTTTATGCAATCGACTCATCGGTAAATCCAGTTTATGTTTGTTCCTGGTGTTTCTACTATGTAGGTCAGACTTTTTAGGATATTCCTCCATATACTTTCTAACATACATTAAATTTTCAAAAATGTATTGGGATGGCAAAGTGAGAACTTTAATTTCTTTAAATATGGGCTCTATAACTTTTATATCAACATCAGCCATACATATCTGCTGCTTAACATAGGCGATCCTCTATGCAAGTAAAATAAATAACAATTTGGCTTGCTATGAGCTTTGAAGATCTTCCTCAAACAGGTCTATGATCAAAGATAACCTCGTCTACCTACAAGGCAATAAAAAAATTGTTGTATTTTTACCTTGTTAATGTATTGTTCAGGTTTCAAGTTTTTCTTGACGAGAGAAGGCTCCTTTACTATCGAGACCGAGCTTTCAACCAGACCCTTGCATATTTGTAAGAATCGTTGCCTGAAATTGATGTTTGTTTGAACTTAGCCACTATCACTGGAAAGATTCTTAATCTAATATTCTAATATATATTATAAAGGCGAAAGTTTGTAAGTATGGATGTATGGATGTTTGTTACTCTTTCACGTAAAAACTACTGAATGGATTTGAATGAAACTTTACCACAATATAGCTTATACATCAGAATAACACATAGACTACAATTTTTGATAATAATCTAGACGGGACGAACCTGAAGTCCACGCGAACGAAGTCGCAGGCAAAAGCTAGTATTCTAAAAATATTTCATTAAAGTTTAAGTCAATATTTGTATTCAAAAATGTCAAAAATGATCTAAAAAACACTTCTCTTGCCCATAGGACGGATCAGTACAAAGTTTTTAATGATATTAGATTGATAAAACTAATTGATTGAATGTCATACTTACTTGTAACTGTATAGAGAAGCAAAATCAATCAATTCCTTTACAACAAAATATCCGTTCTCCCAGTAAAATGATTTCTGCTCCTCTGATAATATGTAAGTCTGAGGTGGCTCGGAAAACCTAAAAAGTATGTTTTTGTTGTTATTTAAAGAACCACAAATGCGTATTAATATTATAAATGCAAAAGTAACTCTGTCCTCTCAACCGATTTTGATGAAATTTGGCACAGACAATCTGAGAAAGAATATAGGCTACATTTATATTGAAAGTGACGCAGACGAAGTTAAATGGGCTCGCTAGTCTTTTATAGTGATGTTTCTTATAGAAACTTGTAATTCAATTCTGCACATTTTTAGTAATGCAGCTTTTTGAGTTGTTATGTGAGCTTAATAGTTTAGGTTTACTGTTTTTTTATTGTCAATATTTACAGACAACCTTTAACACTTTTTCTGCTGAAATAAAAATCATTATACGTGCCTCAAAGCCTTAATGGTCAGCACTGACAGCACCTAGAAAGTGTTAAGGAGTTTCCTTAAGCCTCCTTGTTTGAAAAGGACAACTCACAGCGCTTGGGGAAGACCGAAGAGGATATAATATACTTTATTGTACCAAGAGGGGAATTCATTCCATAACAGGTTGTTGTGTGACAAAAAATAAGTGTTCTGTAATAAATTATTTATGGTGTTAATGTATAAGAATAATTCCACTACTAAAGGTCATCAGTATTGTTGTTAAAGATAATTCTTATCTACGTCTAATTACGTCTTTAAAAAATAAGTTGACCAGCGCAACTTCGTCTGCGTCACAAAGGGATATAATATAGCCTAGAGCCTTTCACGATAAATGGAGTATACATACATTGAAATAATTTTTCAAATCGGACTAGTGGTTCCTGAGATTAGCATTTTCAAATTATCTTACTTTAAAATTACTTACTTGTTTGGCGAAACTTTAAAGTTATTTAAAGCCATCTCTAAATACGTGCGTTTCTTATGGATGCCAATATTATAGGATTTTAACTGAACATGCTGTTTCTCCTTTTAAAATGTAATATTCACACTTTTTTGTTAACACAGTATAATGGAATAATGGAGGTTAAACTAGTTTTATTGCACATAAATAAACTTGTATTAAACAATACGATCCACAGTAAAACTTTTGCTGTATTTTTTGCAATTATTACAGCACAAAAAATTTACATTTTGGTATTTAATACACAATTTACCAAAAAATAATATTTTTTCAAATTTTCCGACGTTTAGTGATGGACTCGTATTTGTAGAAACAATCCATAGTATTCGAGAGTTCAAAAATCGATGCTTTCGTTCTTCGATTTATTTAGCATTTTTTTCTTTTAACAGTTGTGAACGTCATGTTATGTTCACAGAATATTACTATTAAAATCAATATTCACATCTTATTTTATTGTTTTCAACTTGTGGGTAACGTAAGCTGATGAAATAAACCACATATATTAAATATCGAATCATGTTTATTAACTTTTATCATGAAATAATTATAAAAATGAAAATTATAATATTTATCAGAAGAAGATTGTCAAACCTCATAACGCGTCAGGCAAAACCTATTCGAAATTCAAATTTCTGCGTGACGGATTTTATGTAGACGTTTACCAGCCAGTCATCTGGTTCGCTACAAACTTATGAAATTGCATTTTTTTTTTTTTTTCCTTTTTTAGTTATTTACGATCGGTCGCAAGACCATAATTAAATGAGTGGTGATTGGAAAGATTTGAAGGGCTTGTGACCATTGTCACACGACCCAATTAAAAAATTCAACGTGAAATTGCAAATAGCGACAGTATTAATTTTCGATGCATCGATATTTTTACAGAATCGATGGAAAACATTTTGCACAACCATAACAATTAGATACTGACATTTGAAACTTGTGACAATATTGTTTTTTAAAACAGCACTTCAACGATTATCTGGTGTAATGCCTAATGAGAATTTTCAACACGGATGCACAGAATAAAATTAATGACACAATAATAATTAATATTGGTAGCATACCTGTAGTTTGAAATGATTGTGGGGCTCTGTTTTACTCGATATTTAATTTCACGTTACTCTTGTTTCTCGTGCTATGAGTATTGAATGTAAAATTTATTTGATAGTATGACTTCTGAGTTTGTGACTACGTGTTTTCTGACCCGAATGTGTGCAGCTGCAGTGTGACATTCATAAAATATAGTCTGCACTTCTGCAGTCCTGTAAACGATTTAGAGGCTATAACGCAATCTCAAGGCTTTGTCTCACAGTCTCATATCCTCAATTAGAAAAAAAAACTGCACGTTTGAGATTCATCAATACCCCTTCTTCAAAGAAAACCCATAGAATTATTAATTCTATGCGAAAACCATAAACAAAAGGAGAAGAGGTTCAATACTCCTGAAAAATTCATGGTCCTCTTTATAAAACATTTTTTCAGTTTGGTACTCAGCAGTAACTCAAATCGTATAAATTTAAAAAAATCCTTCAGCTGTCTATATTGGCATACATTTGTCTATAGCTATCTAAATTCAACTAAAATAACACACTAAGCCCTTTTATTCTTGTTTTTGTATATATTATTTTCGCTAACACATCACACCTGCGAATTCTTGCAAATCGTTTGAAAGTACTTGGTAATGGCGCTTTCTGACTATTTTTAAAACATGCTAAATCCCTCTGTCAATGATTTTGAATAATAGATAAAAGCACAGTTGCGTTTAAAGTAGATGCTTCACTCATAAATTCGTTTCACTGGGAGCATTTCATATATACATGCTCTCAACTGGAAACTGCGTCAAAATTGGTTTGTTTACTATTGTGTGCAGGAGCCAAAATTGAGCACAATACAGTTAGTTCTGAAACTAGATTTGTTTACATTTTATATTTCTCTTTTCATATTTCCGTTCAAAATGTACTTACAAAATAATTAAATTTAATTATAAATCGATTTTTTCAACAGTTTTAAAAAGATAGTCAAACAAGGTACAAACTCCGGGTGAGCGTCCCAGTTTCGGCATCTAGCGAAAATAATAACGAACACAGAGTGGATAAATAAATTTATACTGGGTTTAAAATGGCCTATAAATATTATGATGTATTGTTATGAAGGTCAAATATTTGAATTTTAAATAAATGGTTGCCGGGCGCGTGTACCTTCGGGTTTGATCTTGAACTTTGTACTAGAATTTTCTTTGCCCTGTGTACACGTATTGCGATTTTTTGCAGAAAAAGTAAAAGTCGATTAGGACATTAATATTGTAAAAATGAACTCTAAATTTTTCTATTGTATTGACGGTATTATTTTCATTAGGAAATATTGTTACTTTGACCATACCATACAAATAATGGAAATATAATCAAGGGTTTTAAAGCCGCGAGTAATTGAAGTACGTAATTAAAATTAAAAGAATGCATCAAGTAAGGATAAGTTCACGAGCGACGATAACCACTTAGCATTAGGTGGGCCGTTATACCTAATATGCACATGAGCACTTCTTTCTTCTTTTATTTATCACATTCAAATGAAGTCAGCGGAATATATTTTCTCTCCACTTATTCTAGCATATATGTCACCTGTCACACCACATATAAATTACACTCATTATAATCATACTTACCTAAGCTTTAGCCCTATGGGCACTATTTTTTTTACCTATTTATTATTATTTCTTATGTGATTATTAAATTATTTCTTTCTTTCTTTCACCTTTACTTACTTTCTTCAAACCTCCTTCGAAAAGTCATTGTAAAACCTTCCCTGCGACTACCGACTTTCTCAGTCGCATCAAAACGCATGATATGTGCTTCAGCCTTTATTCTCATCACACGTGTGCGCCATATGTAAAAGTTTAATCGAGCTAGTAATTACTTTGAAATTGATCGATATATGTTATTACATGCTCCATGGCTCGGAATGTGTGTTTGTTTGTCTTTCAGCACGAGTCTGTCCATGAAGGAATAAATTTAGACTTTGTTTTTAAGGGAATTTAATATATTTTAGTTTAAGAGTGGCGATCGCGGGCGTCGTGATGGTAATGAAGAAGTAATAAGAAATTTATTGGTCTCAGCTAGGGTTCGGATGCTGAGTGTGAGCGGTTGGTTAGTTATAGTGCGGTTCAACGTCCAAATATTCGGCAATTTACTTTAACAAAAAAAATCAGTGTTACTCAGGGCACTACATTTTTAGGTCAAATCCTCGTCTAGGGCTTTTTGGGGCTATTAGCGCTTTTAGATATTTTACAAGCTTTATATTAACTTGCACTGGGTGTGACCGCACGTATGTAAGTTCGGGTAGAATCTTAACAAACGCCCGGTTTCCGATTGAGATGACATTTTGCACGCAGATGTATATCGTGCGACAATACAATAATAATTGGCACTGACCTGATGATGGATTCGGAAGGTGGTCATAGGAACTCCTGTATTAAATAAGATAGACCCGTTGTGTTTCGACTGATAGGAACATGATATTTAGAATCTGAAAAGCTCGTATTTAAAGGTTTCCTTAAAATACATTATTATAAGTATATATTGTAAACTCATGTTTTTCCTACTCCTTCTATCATCTTCTGACTAAATTCGTTGCGGGGTCCAAGACAAGTTAGCTTTCCTTCGGGTTTTCCTGGGCTTCACTGCTCAGAGTCATTACGATGGTCGCCGCTGTGGATCCTGGCTACACAGGAGTTACAGTGGTGGGAGTAAGAGGTGGGCCAATACACGAAAAAAAAAAATTGTAAGCTTATGTAGTCAAAAATTGATTTAAATTGCACAGGTAGAGATTCCCCAGACTAAAAATATCATGGCACCATATTTCATTGGCAACTAGTATTTATTTTTATGTATTACATACGTATTATTATTAGAGGCGTGTCGCGGCGCGCGATTTAAAATGGATTGACATTGAGATGTTCGTGGTTTAGGGTAATACTACCAGTTGACAAACGAAACGAAATTATTTAAAACTGAGTTCTACGCACTTAGATTTTTTTTAGAGTTGTAAGAAAACGCCGTACTGCCACCCGCCTTAAAAGTGGGGTGTATGGCAGTCGAATTGCACTAAAACCTCCAACAGCTCATACTCGGCGGCCAAACCCCGGCTGAGTACAGAACTTAGGAGGAGATTATGTGAGGCGGCGCAACGCGTTACGTTCTACAGCACTCTTTACCGTGGTGACGCTCTGCCACTAAGATATTAGACAGGTTTTTACCAAGATTAGTAGAATTTGAGTAGGTATAGGTATCTTCGACGTTTTCAATCCGGAATTCGGATTCCTCTACTGAGGAGACCTGAGCTCAGCAGCGGGCAGTAATGGGTTGTTAAAATACTATACATTTCTAATGACACACTTACATCAGATGCGAATAACTCACTCAGAAAAATGTAAAATAAACACTGTATTTAACTGGGCAGTTCACCTTAGTCTAAGATTTATAGCTTTGTACTAAACGAGTGACCTTACTCAAAGACTGTAATTAACATTATTGTCACGGGAATTGGAACGGATGGTGTATTTATATGTCTTTTGACGTTTAAATCAATAAATACGATGTTTTGTGTCAAGGGAGTCTTCAGTCAAAATATGTTATGAACTCTTTTTGAAAGGCGATGTGGATTTATTCACGCCTTGGGTTGGAATACCGTGTTTCCATATTGGATCACCAACGTATATAGTTATGGCTACGACACAGTGCAGATGCTGATCGGGCACTGGTACTTAGGAAGGAATCTGTGCCGGATCCAGGTGGTGCCGACGACGAGATGTCATCATTATATAAGGTGTGACCAGGACAAATCGGAGCATACCCTCGCTGCTTGACCGATGCCTGGTTGATGCTATGTCGAGAACTATGAGTCCTGGAAGGCGATGCTCGACTTCTGCGAAGTCACCATCTCGCAGAAGAGGGTGGCGGGGAGTGCGAGGGAAAGCACATTAACCACTGGCTAAAAATGGTGAAGGAAAACATCGTGTCGAAAACTGCATATCGGAAAAGGATTCTTAAAATCCTTCGAATATATGTGAAGTCCCCAATTCGCATTAGGCAAGTGCGGTGGACTATGCGAAGACCCAAGTCCAGCAGTGGGCAGTAATGGGTTGTTACAGTACAGTACTACAATCCCTATTACCAATTTGCTATTACGTCAAACGTAAGCCACTCCCTACAAATTAAAATGAAACCATTGTCAGCAACATTTAAGGACAGTTTCGAATTAAAAGAGGTTGTAAACTAGCTTTAATGGCGCTAATGAAATAAAACAAACAATTATAAAGGTCATAAAACGTTGAAGGTAACAATGATATGATTATTGTTCTGTGCAGTTTATTATCTGAGATTAGGTCATACATGTTTTACTTTGGTTTGCCGTCCATTGAAACTAAAATATTATTAGATATAGACATTAAATAGCTGATTAGTGTAACGTCTTCTGCGTCACGAAGGGATATTTAAATAAATGATATAAAACAGGGTGGATCGGTAACTTTATACCAAATTAAGTGGGGTGGGGCGAGACGTGAGCCCTGGCTTGTAACCAGTGGCGTGCAGTTCACACAAGAAAAATGCACTGCATACCTACCTACCTATGCAACCTATGAAAATTTAATGTATTTAAAAAAAAATACAATTAAAAATCGATTAAACGCTGTATATTTAATCCAAATACATTTCTCATTACTATTGTTTAGAATAAAAGTTAAATAAAACTGATTATAGGATGTAAATATCGTCGTTGCGCCTGCCAAGTTCCATATGTGGTTTTTGCAAGGTTTTGGAAAACAACAAAAAACATGTTAATTAATTTAAAATGGTTTTTTTTTAATAATTAATGATGCAATTTTGTAGCTATTTATGTAATACATTAAAAAAATGCAAAAGTAGCCATAAACATCAGTCATATAAAGAGCTAGAATTTTTTTTAGTGTTCAAAAAATCCTGTATGTATCCTGTATGTGTCACATACAGGATTTTTTGACCCATTTCAAACCAGTTATGTGCACTTTTTCACTAAACTTTTTTACCAAATCCTTTATGTGTCACATACAGGATTTGGTAACTTAATGATTGTAGGTAATGTAATGTAATTTTAAATTATAAAGGTTTTTAAAAACTATTTTCATTTTTATCATGTTTCAGTTGATATCAAATAAATATTGTAGATTTAAATCAATAAATATTTGATATTATACGTGAGTAGAAACTATTCGTAGGACTATAATAATGTATATACATAATAAAAAAAGTTTATCTTCTTTACAAGTTATTGATAAATAATCAATGGTATTATGTCAAACAACAAAATATCAAGTTAATTCAGGATGTACTTGCCGCTTTTCTCAAATTAAAACACAGTAAAACTATTTTTATACGATTATTTTCACCACAACACTCTCACGAGTCGGACAGTTGCGAGCGACAGACGGCAAAACACAAATCCCGTATGTGCAATTTGCTACATACCGGCTTTTTCTAAACGGTTAAAATACATAAGGTATTTGGCAAAATGGTTCCCGATGGAATTTGAAAAAAAGGATTTTACCAGTACATGGAGAAAAAAACGGAGATCACGTTTTGCGAAAAAACGAAAAATCAAAAAAAACCACATATGGGATTTGGCAGGCGCAACGACGATATGTGGAAAATTCCTCAGATTTACATTAAAATACGTAAGTACGCCACTGCGTGTAACGCGTCCTGTCACCTCGCCCAATCTCGTGCTGGGTTCTGTCCTCGGCCGGGCGGAGGTCGCAGAGACGCGTGAGCGGCAGTAGGTTTTAGTGCGGTTTGACTCCCATATGCCCCATATGCGGGGCGGTTGGAAATCCGGCGATTTCATCCTGTTCCAAAAAAACTAAAGTGGGGCAAATGAAATACAACTTAGAACTACTTTTTTTTTTTAATATTGTTTGGAAGCTATATGATATTGGCAGTAGCGTACAATCCAAGAAGCAAATAAACATTGCATAATCTATTTTTGAAAATTAATTATTATTAATTTAACAGTGTGAAAATTGAAAGTGATTTTTGCGTACTCTTACTTGTATCTGCATACAAAAACCAATTGCAAAATAAAAGTGGTTATAATTTGTATTTTGACAGGTCAATTATCCCACTTCAGCTGAGATAAAATTGCAGATCCTACATATACAAGCCTATAGGTAAAAACATACAAAAAATATTTCAACCTTCTCTCTTATAACTTCATTTCATATCATGTTCATGATGATGTATCCAGCTGTTTTAGTTCCATGTTTACTAAATGGACGACTATCTTTATTTTGATGACGCAATGTTGATGACAATTTACATGACATAAGTTCAAGGTATATTTGATGACATAATAATACCAACTTCCTCGACATTGTTGGTTTTATTCATCAGCTGGCTAATAATATTTGATTGTAAATTTACTTTAAACAAAACATAATTAAATACAAGCTTTTAAGATCGTGGATATCGTGTAGCAGCAAAGTGCTAGCTAAGACAAGAAAAACGAGCCTAAACACGACGGGTCTATCTTGTTTAGTACAGGAGTTCCTGTGACCACCTTCCGAATCCATAATCATTAGATCAGTTCCATATTATTGCATTGTCAAGATTTAGCTTTTTTTTTTTCAGTTGGAGGAAATCACCGTATCCGGGTATGTGGGAGTTGAACCGCACTAAAACCTCCAACCGCTCACATTCAGCGTCCGAACCCCGGCTGAGGCCAGAACCCAGCACGGGGTTTGGAGGGACGGCACGACGCATTACGCGCTCGGCACTTATTCCCGTCGCTCCGTCCCCGTCAAGTTTTAGCTTAATCGAAAAACGGAAAATGGTCAAATACAACTCGCAAAATTCCACCCAAACTTACATAGTTACATCCAGTGCAAATTAATACAAAACTCGTAAATAACATGCCCGCTGAGTTTCTTTTGCCAGTTCTTCTCAAGACTTTTTTTTTTGGAATGGTAGTAGTGATTTGTTTTGACTCTCAAAATTTATGTGTTTAGATTTCATCACGCACTGGCTAAGGAAAACATCGTGAGGAAACCTGCATATTGGAGAAGGTTCCTAATAATCCTTGAGTCTTAAATAGCAAATTTGGTGAGTCATTGCGTTCTGAAAACATGAGGAAGGAAGCTGTATCAATGATTAGATGATTCGGTGAAAAATCACTTCATATTGATCGTGTTTAAAAATAGATCGATTTGTAATCTTAAATAATTCAACTTCGTCTGCGTCATAAACGATTCAGACAGCATTTGCGATGTATGTGCAGAAAGACATGTATTTACAAGCTTTATATTAACTTGCACTGTATACAGGGTGATTTCTTAGTGAGGGTACATATTGAAGGTCATGGTAGCTGATGGTTATATACGACCAGTAAAAATATTATTACCAAAGAATATGGCTTAATGCCTTTGTAATCGCTACTTATTTATTATTCTTGCAAAATGATGGTTTTTCGACAGCTGATGGGTGTAGATCACTAGAGGTCGTTTGTCAACACTCTTTTAGCCGAAATTGTTTATGTTTGAGGTAGTTTTGTCGAATTTAGATTTTAAAAAAATGTTTTTGTAATTTTACCTATTTTTTGTAATATTCCGCTTTAGAACAGAGTACTCATCACCCTCCTGCAATATGTAGGTACCTTCTTTAAAATTCACCCTGTATAACTATGTAACCTCTGTAGCTATCTACCTACCTACGTAATTTTGGGTGGAATCTTGTGAGTTACATTTGACCAACTTCCCGGTTTCCGATCGAGCTATAACTTTGCATGCATATCTGATGATGTAGTCGGAAGGTAGACAAGGAATGCCTGGACTGAACAAGATAGAGCCGTCGTGTTTGGGATCGTTTTAATTGTTTTGTCTAACATTTTGTCGCTACACGATATCCAGGTTCTTAAAAGCTTGTATATAAAGTGTTTTCTTTAACGACAAAAACCTCTAAAATTAACAAAATCCCAGTGGCCGTTCAAACATTGCCTATAAATAGGTTTTAAGAGAGTTATTAAAGAACGGCTATGCAGTAAAGCATATTATAAACTTAATGATTATATAAATGACTGCACAAAATGGGAATGAGGTGCTCGTCCCAGGCCATTTCAATTGATACATTTGTTAAAAACAAAAATATTGTAAACAATATTAAAAAAAAAAAAAAAAAACATAATAAATTAAAAAAAGACATGCCCGCTGAGTTTCTTGCCCGGAAGAACCGGCGTTCTTTTCAGGACGGAGGCGTAATTTTAGCGAACTGGTTATTTCTGATATTCAAAATGTATGTGTGTCCACATCTAATTTGAAATAAATGATTTGACTTTGACTATATTATGCCTGTATTATAAATATAAACGTTCTTCTGGAATCACTCTATCTATTAAAAAAACCGCATCCGTAGTTTTAAAGATCTAAGCATACATAGAGACAGACAGCGTGAAGCGACTTTGTTTTATACTATGTAGTGATGATGACAGTAACACATGCATAAATCAATATTTTATGACTGTACGTGTTCAAGATCCATTTGATGATAAGTGATTACCATATATGAATCTTTGCAATGTTATGACATAACGGGTTCTATTCTATCTATGCAAACAAATAAAATTGAAGTGTATTTTTAAGAAATTAACGGTTATTTAACCTACTTCCTGTTAAAAACCGATTTTGATGATTTTTTATTGGAAAAATATTTGAAAGGTGGATCCATAATGGCAGATCAGACGAATCGCGAACTTTTTTACTTATTTTTAATAGATACTCACGAATTTTTCAATCATCGCTTTTACCCAATTGAGTTGTAATATAAAACCTTGATTAATTGATTTATTATTTTTAAAGGTGTATTGAAAACTGAATAATAATTGCCAGTAGGTAGGTAGTAATATGCATTTTTTTATATATTTATTTATTTTTAATTCAAGGAAAACCAACAGCTAATGATCTGGGTACATAACTTAGAATACGAAACTTAAAGCTAATTACAGGTTTTCACGGATAGCTCTAGCATAGACTAAACAATAACAAGTAAGTGAGCAAATTGTACAAAATACAAAAATTGTTTAAAGTGAACACGAATACGGATACAATTTAATGAATAAAGTAGATTAAATTCTACAAAAAAAGGAAAGTCAATTTAAAAACAAGAATAACAATAACATTTCAGTTATCATAAATCATTAAAGAAATGTGAGCTTTATTATTTTTGCATATAAAGATACAAAAATGTATTTTTATCAGTTTCTTGTAGCCTAAATCATCACACGATGATACTAATATATTACATAAATGACAAACGTCTCTCCTCTACGTAAATATTTCTAGATATTATCAACTAAAAATATTTGAATTTGACCTCAGGGTTATCACAACATCCACTCGCAATAAAAAAATGTAGAATAGAATAGAAACTCTTTATTAACACCACAAAAACATGCAAAGAAACACATCAAAAACAGTACAATTAAGAACTGTATTTGATGTATTAGCTGTTTAACGACAGACACGCTGAAAAGGGAAATAATTTCTAGAGGATTAGTGTATCTTCTTCTAAATCGCATATGACAGAATAAATGAAACTCACCAAAAACATTCTGTAAAATTATATTTTATTGAAATCTGGTCGGTCAAAAATTCAGATTTTTAATTACATATCCAAAAGTACTTGTTTGATCGAAAAATTAAATGAGACCCCATGACGACAATCACCTTTCATCTGACACTAGAATCATTCAAATCGGTCCACCCAAACTAAAGTTATAAAGGAACAAACATAAAAAATATACAGACGAATTGAGTACCCCTCTTTTTTGGTAGTCGGTCAAAACCTAGCCAAGTCTCGATGGAGCTACTTGTTTATCCCTAAAAAGTAATTAAATCTAGACAAAGTCGTGTCAAGTCTACGGTTTATAGTTATTATACAAGTAAATTTTGTTGTCAAGTAAAACATGATTCTGGAAAGGCAGATTCAATATTAAGTAGTTGAGAATAGATAGAATTTAATCCAAGAGTTATATTAAATATTTACAATATAAAAGGCAATTTACACGAAAAAATGGTTCAATGCTTATTAAATCGTGTTTTCCTTAAATACACTAAATAATCATCACCTCTCAACATGTAACAAATTTGTCAAAACATATTTTATCTAACATTATTGATCTTTAACACAAAGATAGCAACGTAAAAACCATAGTAAAATAAATTAAAACAAACTGGGCTCGGAATATGCTCCAATAAACAACGGAATTTCCAGCACTTTGTCCACAATCATATACAAGAATGGCCTGTTTACTATAAATTGATCTGGCAGCATTCTAGCTTCGAACATCACCTCACTCACACTGGAAGCCACGGTACCATCCTCAGTTACTTCTATATCAGCTTTCTGAATAAAATTGGACACGGAGAGAGGGTAGTCGGAAATGTCAGGGAAATTGGCTCGGTAACTATCGAACATGGTAATTAATCCCATATCTATTAACAGCTCTTTCAGATTACTAATATCTGAAGTTATTTTAAACCTCGGAATTTGCACATCGACGCTGTGTGCTCCGTACTTGTGAACATTGTCCATGATAGCTTTAAGACTGATAGATTTCAGGCTGTGGATTACTGTGGATACCCTGACATCTCTGTCTGGCCGGAAGATGAGCATCGAGAACCTTCCATCGTCGCCGTAAGGCAGTTCTAAAACAGTAGACTTGATCTTCTCGATGTGACTGGAGTTGAAGGACCCTGTGACAAACATGAGGTTCACGTCTCCTATTTGGTTTCCTTGATGGTTGTAGAATGCACTGGGCTCTGTATCCTGGTATGGGAACTGCGTTTTCCAAGTTCCTTTAAAATACAAAGCATCTATCATTACTAATACAACGTCTTGTAGGTCAGACGGGATGACTACTTCTTCAATGGCTGCGTGTGTCACATCACTAACGTATCGGTTGATGGCAGCAGCGGAGCTTGTAGCATCATCAAATGATAAGACCTTGACGCCACAAACACCAGTTTTCTGAACATCTTCCTGGAACTTATCTTGAACTATCATTTTCTCGTCAATAAACAGCGCAGAACTCTTCTCAAGAGTACCAACGGCACTTTCTTTTTGTTGCTTCAGTAAATGGAATATCTTATTGTTGAAACACTTATGAGGATGCAGTCTTGCTACTCGATAGATTTCCTGTTTGGTTTCATCAGTAGCGCCAAAGGAAAGTGAGGATAGAAGCGTCCAGGCCGAAAGACCGGACATGACAAAGTGTCCCTCAGTTTCATCGCTTATTCTGACAGCCAAATCGGTGGAAAATTCGTACAGGGATCTCTTCAAGAAGTTACCGGCCTTTTCGTAGTTGCACTGTCCGTAGATGCCAGTGATGAGGAGTAGATTAATGAGAATGATGAAACGAGTCATCGTGAGGACGAACAAGCGTGAACTGATATGGTCTTGTTAGGAGTCTGTGATACCCTTTTGAACCACTGATAAGGGAACGTGTTGGCACACTTTGGTTGGGATTTCAGGGCAATGAATGAGATGTTATCTCGTGTTATGTAAGTTTGCCTTGGAAACTCTGCTAATAATAAATTATTATTGCTGGAAAATACACTAAAATGTTGGAGCCACTTTTATCTTTTATATTTGTTCAAATTGGGAAAGGCCAAATCATGATGAAAAAAATGAAATTAACTCGTTTAGTCAAAACTGATACTTTTAGTTTGAAATTTATAATTACTTTGTAGGATTCATGATATCTACCATGAGATAATAAAGGTTCATGAGCTATAGTAACTAACTCCAATCAGGTGACTTCATGTTCGCTTTTTTCTCGTCTTTTTTGCCTCGTCCCATCCCGATTTGGAATGAAGCGTTATGAATTGTCTCTTTTGAAATATTTTTCTTCAGAAAAGAAAAACTTTATATGTTATAAGGTTAACCCTTAAATGGACGATTTTTGTTTCACGTTTTAAAAAATATATTTGTGTAATGGACATGTATTACTGTCTAGGAAAAATAAGTAAAAAAAACTAGACATGAATTTACTATTATTTTTTTTTAAGTACAAAATTCGTTCAGAAATAAGAACTAGCTGTCAAAATTAACAAAAAAATTGAAGCTTAATTTTGTCGGTGATGTTTTGTATGTTGTTTAAAAACAACATCGTCCATTTAAGGGTTAAAGAAACATTCTGTATATTAGGAGATGGGTAATGGCTCTCCTATATCAGAATACGACTAAAGATAAACGCAGTGGACCCAAGAAGAAGTGATAAACTCTACATCTACGACATAACAGGTAAAACTTAAGGCCTGATCTGGTGTGGTTACCGTCGCTCATGGACCTCTGCAATGTCAGGAGACTTTGACGGTACTCTTGAGGACTCTCTTCAAGCCTTTTTTGAAGAAGGACAAGTCATATAAGCAAACATGTGAGTGCATTCCAAAAGTTCATAGCAATTTCTTAGCTTTAAAAATAACTACAAGAAATTCACCACCTGTCTCATGACGCAAGTTTAGTTTAGTCTAGATATTGTC
Source organism: Trilocha varians (assembly GCA_030269945.2). Taxonomy (NCBI): domain Eukaryota; kingdom Metazoa; phylum Arthropoda; class Insecta; order Lepidoptera; family Bombycidae; genus Trilocha; species Trilocha varians. The sequence goes on from AP028277.1 coordinate 10,794,838, forward strand.
TTAAGTCTAGATTTTTCTTAGCACGTGAGGGATTAATTTCATAATGAATTGCTTGCAGAGCTTTGAACTGACGGATAAAGAGATGTATGAAACTAAATAATTATTTTATAGGATGATTTTGAAAAGCTCTGGAGTGGCGACCACGAACCGATAAGGGCAACGTAGGTAGACCTCCTGCTGCTGCCTAGCTGGTCGTTGAGGCGAAGGTTGGGGGAGGCCTATGTCCAGCAGTGGACGTCTATAGGCTGATGATGATGATGCAAATGGTGATTTCTTACCTGTACCTGTACCAACCCATTACTGTTCACTGTTGGGCTCAGGTCTCCTCAGAAGAGGGATTAGGCATAGTCCACCACGCTTGCCCAGTGCGGATTGGGGACTTCACATATCTTCAAAGGATTTTTAGAATCATTTTCCGACATGCAGGTTTCCTCACGATGTTTTCTTTCACCGTTTTTAGCCAGTGGTGTTGTGAAAAATTGCACATAAATCTTTTTTTCACATTTAGATATAGAGGTACAAGCCGGCCGGATTTGAACCCACGACCTCCCGTTCGGAAGGAAGCGCACCACGACTTTCTTATGATGGTACAAATTAAAGTTTATGATAGTTGATCATCATACACGACCGACAAAAATATAACCAGTTGTATAGCCTTTTAACTTTTAATAGCCTTCACCTTTAGTCAGAATTACCACATCCAAATATTCCCAATCCATGTTCCAAATAATTAAAAATGTTTCTATAAATATAAAAAAACGTAAGCAAGGAACCAATAATATTTACACGTGCATAAACACACTGAAATAAAACATGTGTAAATTTTACTAATTGTAAGTCTAAGAATTCAGAACGACCCGGATACAGTGAAGTATGACTTCCGTTGAAAACTTTCAAAGTAAAAGTGTTTTGACCGAATTCTTAAAAGGAGGAGGTACTCAATTGGTATTTTTACAAGGTTTATATTGACTTGGATGTAACTATGTAAGTTCGGGTGGAATCTTGCAAGCTTTTAACAAACCTCCCGGTTTCCGATTGAGCTGATATTTAGCACGCAGATGAATATCGTGTGACAATGCATTAATATGACAAAATGGCGTTGATCTGATGATGGATTCGGAAGGTGGTCATAGGAACTCCTGTACTAAATAAGATAGATCCGTCGTGTTTGGGCTCATTTTACTTGTCTTGGCTAGCACTCTATTGATACATGATATCTAAGATCTTCAAAGCTTGTATTAAAATTTTTCACGATGTTGATTTTAGATGTAATAATTCTATGATTTCCGCATAACTTAGCTGGACCGATTTGCATAATCCTTTTTTTTTAAAAGTATTTTCAAAGTTAAATAAATTTTCAAAGGTAAATTTTTAAAGTTACTGGAAGTTGTTGACATGTAAATCTTGTTGATGGACCTAATAATAAATAAATAAATAAATAAGAGGAAACCGGTATTTCTGCGAAATAAAATTTAGTTTTAGTATGTGAACTATGTTATGTTAACATTACATAAGTCAATGTATGCATGTTTGATGTATGTGGACATGTGCTAGATAAATATTAACATCACGAGTAAGAAGTAATATTTGTGTAATTTTGCACGAGTATTGTGATATTTTAGTTGAAGAAAATCGCAAAATTCTCATTGTATTCATTTGAAAGTGGATGGATGTAAGAGGAGAGGAAAGCCTTAGAAGAGATGGTTGGATTTTGTGACAGAGGACTTATGCCAGATTAGGGATGGCCCTGTACGGCGCGCCCGTTTGGGCCGGACCGGGAAACCGGACAGCAACCGTTGTCGATTTTTAACTCATGATTATAATTTAAGTACTTTGTTTGATTTGATGTCTACTCTGTTGGTGCAACTTTTTCTAAAAATAAAAATAAAAAATACAAATTATTCAACAGCTACAATGTTGCACGACATTTATTAAGGTGACCGATCAGATATTAAGACCGACGAACCCAAGCGTACCAGGCACGAGCAGGTACGGGCGATGCATATAAAAAGGCGACGCGCCAATGCACATTCACAATACTTCAACTGCATTCATGGAGTACTCATCTTACTTGTACGCTTATCATATTTGTACAAAGTTTGATATCCGTCTATATCTCTGTGCAAAAGATTTGTTATTCGACGATGGAACCAGCTCACCAGGAACCTCAAGTATTTACCTCAGACGACGAAGGAATTCCGTTGACTCAGATGGTGCAGTACGAAGACGAAGAGGAAGCAACTTGACAATCTCCACCGATAGACACGACGCCATCGAAGAATGAGACGCAACCAGAGGTGAGTACCCAAGCGCCAATGAAGAAGAAGCGGGAATTGGACACAACGAACACGACAACAATGGCGACGAACCAAACTACAACGACGAATCCATTGACAAAATTTTCTGCAGCCATTTTAAGAGACGAAAAGTTGGACGCCTCTACAATGACAGAACTCCTTGGAAAGTCATCAGTTACCATACTGGAACGAAATACAACCACTACCATCTCGTGTACCTTTCAACAAGCAAAAGCTGGGGGACCAATAGCAAGCTTGGCCAAGCTATTAAAACATCAAACCCTATGTGCCGGAAGATTACATGTCTTACTTATTATTATTGTCTACTTGAGTACTTGGTTCCCGGCCCTGATCGTAAAACACTACGAAACGTTATCACGGAACAAGACAAAAGATCTATTCAAAGTGCCTCTTGTCAATTGGGAATTGCGCTCGGGCAAGGGAGACGCACAAAAAATATGCCTAACAATGCCGAAGGGAGAATTGATTTGGTTCACGAACAAGGCACAGCAAAAGATGAAGTACTCAAGTAGATGAGTAAGACATGTAATCTTCCGGCACATAGGGTTTGATGTTTTAATAACTTGCCCAAGCTTGCTATTGGTCCCCCAGCTTTTGCTTGTTGAAAGGTACACAAGATGATAGTGGTTGTATTTCGTTCCAGTATGGTAACTGATGACTTTCCAAGGAGTTCTGTCGTTGTAGAGGCGTCCAACTTTTCGTCTTTTAAAATGGCTGCAGAAAATTTCGTCAATGGATTCGTCGTTGTAGTTTGGTTCGTCGCCATTGTTGTCGTGTTCGTTGTGTCCAATTCCCGCTTCTTCTTCATTGGCGCTTGGGTACTCACCTCTGGTTGCGTCTCATTCTTCGATGGCGTCGTGTCTATCGGTGGAGATTGTCGAGTTGCTTCCTCTTCGTCTTCGTACTGCACCATCTGAGTCAGCGAAGAAGAATTTCTTCGTCGTCTGAGGTGAATACTTGAGGTTCCTGGTGAGCTGGTTCCATCGTCGAATAACAAATCTTTTGCACAGAGATATTGACGGATATCAAACTTTGTACAAATGTGATAAGTGTACAAGTAAGATGAGTACTCCATGAAAGCAGTTGAAGTACTGTGAATGTGCATTGGCGCGTCGCCCTATTATATGCATCGCCCGTACATTTTTAAAAGCTCCTGTAAATGTATGCTCTCCTGGTACTATGCACCCCCAAAATCGTTGGTCCGTGAACACCACTTAATAAAGTCAACGACTTAATACGTAGTGTTCACATTAGTATAGCACACCTATCGTTTAAGTAAGAAGAAAGAAAGAAAGAAAATAACTTTATTCAGAACTACAACTAAACTACAACTACATCCTCTAGTTTAAGTCTATTTAGACTTTAACTAGAGGAGTGCTCCATAGTGGTTTGGCAAAAGCAATCTTGTGGATAAGCTTTATGGAAGGCCGCTAGGCCTGGGGCGCGCGGCCCGTCGCCTACCGGCTACTTACAAACAAACAATACAATCCAACCTAACCTAAGGCCTAGCCTAAAACCTAGGCCGACGCCTAGGCCTCGGGACGTGTCCCGAGATCTGGCCCCCTAAAAAGAGTACCGGGCCCACTAACATCGGACCCGAGGGGTGTTGCGCTAGAGCTCAGTGCGCACCCTCTGCAACAGTTCGGCAGGCTTGGCTGGCCCGCCTACCGAGGGAGCCGGTGGTCGCTTCGCCGACGACTGCCGGTTCGGCGTCAGGGGGTGCCGAGGCGATACGTGAGCGTCGATCGCGAACGCGTCCTGTCACCCCTACCAGCCTCGTGCCGGGTTCTGTTCCCGGCCGGGGATCGGACAACGAGCGTGAGCGGCGGGAGGTTTTGGTGCGGTTCAACTCTCACATACCCCACTCGCGGGGCGAGTGGAAATCCGGCGATTTCATCCCGCTACAAAAAAAAAATGCCAGATTAGAAATGAATGGAGATAGATAACATATAGCGCTGACCATATTTGAATGGGATAAGGTTAAGATAAAGAGGAAGAAGCTAAAGGTCTAAAGTTTGTAACACTTTTTGCGTTTGTAATAACTCTGACAGCGCCTTTCTCTCTAGGAAATTGACACTTCGCCAATGGTGTTTCGAACAACTGTAAATTCTCCTTTAGTCATTAAAATACCTAGTAAAATAACTAAAAATCTTAAAGGTTAAGTAATAAATCAAATTATGAAACAATATTTCGTAATACACGCCTATTAGTAACAGCATTGAATATTAATAAAACATCTTAAGTGAGGTTCAATAACATCGGTCTACAGATGTAATGGACCAAACACGGAGTTATTTTTGTCCAAACTTTAATAGGTTAGTTGAAGGGCAGCATCGAGGGTTTATTGATCTCTAAAATAATTTATATAGCAGCATGGCATTATAGCAGTAGAGTGCTAGTTAATACAAGTAAAACGAGCCTAAATACGACGGAGCTATCTTGTTTAACACAAGGGTTCCTGTGACCTTTCGAATCCATCATGAGATCAGCGATCAACTTTTCGGCCCTATCGGCCATTCGTTCTTCGCACAATGTGTCTTGCCCATTGTCACTTCAAAGACGAAATTCCCTGGTCTTTTGATTGACAATCACATTTCTTCTTCTGTAAAATCATGAAATGATGTCTAGTCTTTTACCCTTTTTTTTCAGTTGGAGGAAATCACCGAATCCCCGCCCGCGTGGTATGTGGGAGTTGAACCGCACTAAAACCTCCAACCACTCACACTCAGCGTCCGAACCCCGACTGAGGCCAGAACCCAGCACGGGGTTTTGAGGGACGGCGCGACGTGTTACGCGCTCGGCACTCTTTCCCGTCGCGCCGTCCCAGTCTTTTACACTTGCAAACGATGACATGAAGAGCTCGATCCTTGTTAACATATTAGCTGCTAAATGAGGCCTTAATGATCTCTCTTGCAACTTCACTGCGGTGAGATGAGCACAAGTTTGTTAAAGGAATTGGGGTCTAACAGACCGCGTGTCGCCCCAACTTCTGGTCACGGTTCGGGCCGATTTAACCTCTTGTCGCAGCGAACGGCAAATATGCAAAAAATGGCTCGCGGACCCTTTTTAAGAAGGTGACCCAACTAAAGAAAATGTAGGTATTGTAGAGACTTTTTATTTATTTATTTATTAGAAAATATCACCAACAGTATCAGTTACAACAATGACATTAAAAAAATAATATATTAATAATACAATCACATAGAAATGAAGAATTGCTGTGTAACGATATTAACAATAGGTAAGCATAGCGTTTATACAATTTTAAGGGGACAGACGCAAAAACAGACACACTTATAAAAAAAAAATCTCTTCAACTCTACCTGTACCTGTACCAACCCATTACTGCCCACTGTTGGGCTCAGGTCTCCTCAGAAGAGGGATATTAAAAAAATATTTAATAATACAATTCTTGAACGAAATGAATGGCATGGAAAATATATCGATCTCGTCATTTAGCTCTGAGACATAATGGTCATTATGAGCTATAATGGTACGCCACAATTTTTTAAATAAAACGGGAAATCCACCCACTTACAAACCTACGATAGTTTTATTTTATACCGTATAAATGTGGTCTGCTATTATTTATTTACGATATCTAATGTAAACATCCTATTTTAAGCCGGAACTTATGATTTTCATTCCGTTTCTCGCAAATCCATGATTCACATCCATCAGTGTTTCCGGATAACTATTCTTAAGATTTTGATTAACTACTAAATGAAGATTGAGAAGAATTATGGGCAACTCCTGCAACTAGCGCAAATCTACCGCAAATAGTCGTGGTGGCCGAGTGGTTGAAGCGCTTGCCTTCCGTACGGAAGGTCGCGGGTTCAAAACCGGCCGGCTTGTACCTCTAAATCTTAATATGAAAAAGATTTATGTGCAATTTTTCACAACACCACTCGCTAAAAACGGTGAAGGAAAACATCGCGAGGAAACCTGCATATCGGGAAAGGGTTCTAAAAATCCTTTGAAGGTATGTGAAGTCCCCAATCCGCATTACGAAGTGTGGTGGACTATGCCTAAACCCTCTTCGGAGGAGACATTGAGCTCAGCAGTGGGCAGTAATGGGTTAATACAGTACAGTACAGTACTGCAACTAGCTACTTAACGTAACCTAACGTAAGCGCAGAAAAAGTGCTTATTTACAACATCACATCAAAAACCTCTTTTAATTATATAATCAGTTTCTCTACTAAATAGGTAGTATTCATGCATGCATGTTTTATACACATCAACCTTTCTCTTGAATCACTATCTATTAAAAAAGCTGCAACAAAATCTATTGCGTAGTTTTAAAGACTTATGCATACATAGGGACAGAAAGACAACGGAAGCTACTTTGTCTTATAGTACATATGTACTTACCTAGTGATAGAATGAGTTTCTTCGTTTTTTCAAAGGGTTTTTAAATCGTCTCCGTTATAATACTACAGTTATGAAATCTGAACGATGAAGTAATGTTTTACTGGCACATTTTTAACACATTAAACCAGTTAATCTAGTTATAATTAGATGTACGGCCATTGACTCATGATGTATGCTTCAAAAACATGATATACAACACATGCCCACTCATAACTATATAACAGCACTATAGACACAGTCCTCTGCAGCTCTGTACTGATCCCGAGCTCTTCTCATACAGTCACAGACACAGATCCAACCTACATCTAGCCGAGAGTCCTATACTACACTACTATAGATACAGTCCTCTGCAGCTCTGTACTGATCCCGAGCTCTTCTCATACAGTCACAGACACAGATCCGACCTACATCTAAACTCTATGTACCGATCTTCAAAGTGTAATTAGTTGGTTAAAGTATTTTCCTTCAGTTAGTTTTATCGATTTTCTATTGAAACAACTTTGAACTCGTACGTTTGATGTTCCCAGATGTTTATCATCTGGCCGACCTTGTTTGGTATAAAACATGGAACTAAAACGTATTAAAACAACATCTTAAATAGAGTGAAGTTTCAAACATTAAAATTAAATGTAAAATGAAATAATGTTTGTGTGCTAAACGAAGTAAGAGTTATAGGCAATCTCTAATATGAGTATGTTGTAGTTAGAGTAGAGATGTAAGGAATATTTTTAATCGCAAAAAAGCAAATCTTACGCAAATGTTTTGATAAAAGTTGTGTGAATTTAGAGAGCCTTATCCTTAATGGAGCCAAAGTAAAGGCCTATATTTGCCCTCTCGATGAGTTTGTGACCTCAAGATAGTTTGCGAGGAATGTCAATTAATAAATGGAGGGAAGTAGGTATTCCCTCTTTTCCTAGTAGATCTAGTATAGGTAGCTTTCAAGTACTTATGCGGCTGACTTTTTAGTAAAGAACTTTGACTTTTTTTTTTTAAACAGTCAACATTACTTTCGATATTCACATTTGCAACCTCCGGCATACTTTAAATTGGCTTCACTTTATTATTGATGATGTTGTTTCCATAAATTTTAGTTCCATGGTGTTCGACAAATTTATTCTCAAACTAGCTAGTCCGCGTAGCGTCATCTGCATCACATAAGAATATAAATGAGATTTATTTTAAATCCAAATTAACTTTATTGTTCTAAAGATCTTTGTTAATTATAACTGGTTTTAAGTAATGATTAAAATTTTAATTTTATGATTTATCTTTATATTCTTTTAATTTAATATTTCACGTTTCTTAGACAGGTTTGATCTATATAAGTCACTCTATCGGTTGTTACAATAAAACTGATACAGTGTGTGATTTTTAATGTTTTTTTTTTTTTTTTTTATTTATTTACTCAAGGAAAACTTACAGCCTAAGTACACATAGACATAGCAAATCGTAGAAATTACATGGCCAAGAACAAGTTTTCGCCAATATTGATAATTGATAATATAAAATATTATGCGCTAAAGTCGCATTACTGTTTTGAATACAAGAATAATGAATATAATAACAAGAATAAAAATACATTTAAAAAGATGCTCATATTATTACAAAAAAGACATGCCCGCTGAGTTTCATATCATCAATGTTGAAAATAAAGTATTTATTTCATTTAAAGTATTTCATTTCATTTAAAACTATGATTGGGGCTGGTGTTTGAGTATCTTTGTAAAGAAATATTAAAATGAAAATTAACGGAAAAAAATTCCATTAAATTTGAATTCGATTTTTAATTAAAATTTAATTTTTAATTAATTTTTGTAAATCATTTTTATGAAACTACGCTGTAATATATTTTGAGCCAAAATATATTAATTCCGTAAACTAGGAGACGATTAAAAAATGTAAACAAACCAATTTTGCTGCCGATCCCAGTTGAGTGGATAATATATTTTATTTGTACACATAGTAGAGAAGATAATATACTATATAAGTATAAGATTTATTATCAGATAGTACAACTATAAAACTGAAGGACGCGATAGTCTACTATATTATAATTATAAAGATTGCTTTGTTCGTTACAAAATAATTTAATTAAAATGGATATAAACCCAGTGATCTTTAATTATGTTTTACCTGTTTATGAGATAATTTAAATATTTTATCTATTAAAAGCTATTTATGGGTCGTTATTTGATCGTAAATTATGTTTCTTAAGATATTAGCTAATTTTATTGTATGTACTTATGTAGTAACTAGTTGATCCCTGCAACTTCGTCTGCGCCACAGAGGGATACAACATAGCCTATAAGAATTCGTCGATAAATGGAATATCCAACAGTGAAAGAATTTTTCAATTCGAATCGGATAAGAACAAAAAATTTCATCAAAATCGGTCAAGCCGTTTCGGAGGAGTATGGAAACGAAAACTGTGACACGAGAATTTTATATATTAGACTAGCTGGCCCACACAACTTCGTCTGCATCACATACGGAAATTTTCTCACCGTTTAAACCTTGCCTGGACTTCTACGAATATTTCAAGATTAAAATAAGCCAAATCGGTTCAGTCGTTCTCGAGTTTTAGCTAGACTAACGAACAGCAATTCATTTTTATATACAAGGTGTCTCAAAAGAAATTTTATATTTGTTTAGCTTACTGCGTGAACGCTGCGTACTTGAGGGGTGCGGGGGTTATGTCAATTGGTAGCTTGGCTCTTGGGAATTCAGTCGCTATGGAGCGTTTCTCGGGAGCAGACCGCGCGTTGTGCGTACGAGAGTTTTACAAGAACGGTGATTATGATAATGAAGAAGTATTCGAGGTTTTCGCCACTTAAATGATGCGACAAGCCTTCCTCTCATTCGACATTGGGTTAAAAAGTTTAAAGAGACTGGATCAACGCTGAATAAATCAAAATCCGGGCGACCTAGGTCATCAAGAACGGTAGGAAACGTGGAGAGTGTTAATCAATCTGTACGTGACGACCCGTGCTTTAAATGTGCATAGATCATCATTACATCGCATTATGCACAAAGATCTAAAGCTGCACCCCTACAAAATTCAATTGGTGCAAGAATTAAAGCCCCAAGATGCCGGTCAGAGGCTTAATTTCATAAATTCTATGATTAATTTGTATTTTCTGTTATTTGTACGATGCACGAAATAAATGATTTTTGATTTGATTTGATTTGATTGAGCGATTTTCAACGTTTACCAACATTTTGTTTTCAGGTGAAGCTCATTTTCATCTTAATGGCCACGCAAATAAGCAAAACTGCCGCTACTGGAGTTCAGCCAATCCGAAACGCAAACATCAGAAACCCACACTCGCCTAAAGTGACCGTATGGGCTGCCATGTCGGCGCGAGGAATTATCGGCCTTTACTTTTTTGAAGACGAAATGGGGCGTACAGTTACAGTGAATTCAGAGAGTTATGTGGAGATGTTAGAGAACTTCTTGGTACCTGAACTGCAAAACTTTCCTGGCTATAACCAAAGAACATGGTTTCAACAGGACGGAACAACTTCACACACGTCCAATATATCTCTGCCACGTGTTCGTGAAATTTTCTCAGGAAAATTGATCTCTCGGAGAGGTGACATAAATTGGCCTCCACGTAGCCCAGATTTAACCCCTATGGACTTTTTCCTATGGGGTTATCTTAAATCTAAAGTTTACGCCAATAAACCAACTTCACTGGCGCATTTGAAAGAAAATATCCGTCAAGAAATGGCAGCCATCCCTCACTCCACCTGTCGAGCAGTCATAAGTAATTTTACTGTTCGATTAAATGAGTGCCAACAACGTGAGGGTTTACATTTAGACGATATTATTTTTAAGAAATGAATTCCCAAAAAGTGTATTTTTTCTATATACCGCTTCATTTTTTAAAATCAATCCACTAAATATGAAATTTCTTTTGAGACACCTTGTATAAGAACATATAAGTATAAGTATAGATTAGTTTTAGGAAGGAATTTGTGCGTTGAGCCGCGCTACTTAGCAGTCAGGTCTGCAGTTCCGAGTTGTTGTATTTCAGGAGAACTATAGACCAAGTTTTCAGCTTGCCTCAAATAGTCGTTGGCATGATGTCGTGACCAAGGGACACAGGAATTCAATTTTTATGTAGAGTTTTAGTATTTTAAATGAGTGTTGACAGTAAAAAATGTCAAATAGCTCGTAAACTTCCATATTGTAGTCATTACCATCTTAAAACAGAAGTCGTGACCAGAATGTCCTTAAAAATGGCGGCTAAGTTAGAAATATATTTTAACAATACTATTCGTTTTCTAAATAAGTAACATAGAAAAATCATGCATTTAATGTAGGTTTGATTTGACGTTTACAATTTATTTATTTATTTCAATTGAAGGGAAACCAAACTTTTTTTTTGGAGTTTGAGTAAATCACCGGATATGTGGGAGTTGAACCCCACTAAAACCTCCAACCGCTCACACTCAGCGTCCGAAACCCGGCTGAAGCCAGAACCCAACACGGGGTTATGTGGGACGGCGCGATGCGTTACGCTCTCGGCACTATTTCCCGTCGCGTTGCCCTGTCGCGCATGGACCGCTGCATTGCCAGAAGACACTGCGGGGCTGCTACATACGGCCCTACCCTTAAGGACTTTTTTCAAGCCTCGGTTGACGAAGATAACAGAATATTTCAAAAAATATCCGCGACCGAGTGTTGAATAAAAATTATTGTTACAAGAATGTCCTTATACTCATACTTTTCTGCGTTTCGAAGACGAAGTTCGGATCCGTTGTGTTGCGGCTCAGTATAATGTGCGCTCAATTAAATGAGTACATTTTTTAATTATGATTATTGTTTTAAGTGTTCTTTGTCTGTTTGTTAAGACTTCATTGTACTTTATTTAGAAACAATTATTGTTATAACCATGGAAGATTTTACATTTATGGTCTTAACATAGTTTACTTTTTAGGTATGGCTTTGTAGACCGATTATCCAAAAAGAGAAGAAAGAAAGAACAATAGGAAAGAGAGAGAGAAAAGTTTTGAAATTACTCCTCTAAAGTGCAATGGATTCTCTGTCACTTAAGATTGTTTTAAACTGAAGACACTTTATAATCTACTAGCTTTTGCCCACGACTTCGTTCGCGTGGACGAACCTGAGTTCGTCCCGTATTATCAAAAATTGTAGCCTGTGTTATTCTGATGTATAAGCTATATTGTGGTAAAGTTTCATTCAAATCCATTCAGTAGTTTTTACGTGAAAGAGTAACAAACATCCATACATCCATACTTATACAAACTTTCGCCTTTATAATATATATTAGATAATCTATAATATAAAAATGAATCGCAAAATGTGTTGGTAAGCGCATAACTCAACAACGCCTGGACCAATTTGGCCAAATCGTTTTTTAAAATGTTCGTTGAAGTTCAAGGATGGTTTTTACGGCGAGAAAAAATCGAATAGTTGCCGGGAAAAATGAAAAAAAAACGGGTCATAGGGTTCACGCAGACGACGTCGCGGGCAGCAGCTAGTAATTAAATAAAATTTATTATAGACGTGAATCAGCTTGTCGATCGATAAATTTATGGATTTTCGTGACAAATATCCAATAATATAGCGTCAATGAAACGATAAGATCGTGTGTAATTGCAATTACATCTGTAATTAGATTTTTTTTTTCATGTTTTTTGCTTAAATTTATTTTCAAAATTAATATAAAAATCCAACGTACCAATCTAGGTTAGGCTTACAAAACACTTAATCAATTGATATGAGCATAACATAAGTTATTCACTGTGAGTCCTTGTATACGTGACTTTGATCACACTTTTTTTGTTTTCATGATGGTACACAAATAATATTTACCCGACGCTATCATTGTTTATTACGGCTCGTGAATTTAATGGAAACCCCACTAATAAGTAAGTATCAGTTTTTACGGTTATTCCATTTTACTAATAAGCAATATTCGAAAAACAACTGAAATAATCTAAACAATCCATATGTGATATTATAAAGCTGAAGAGTTTGTTTGTTTGAACGCGCTAATCTCAGGATCTACTGGTCCGATTTCAAAAATTCTTTCACTGTTGGAAAGTCCATTTACCGAGGAAAGCTATGTTGTATCCCTCTGTGACGCAGACGAAGTTATTGTATAAAAGTCATCATTATCATTACCGAATACATTCGCATTCGTTACATCTTTACTAGTTTAAAATTCTATGCATGCGTTTCTGAGACAGCCTTCAAATGTCATTATATCATGATAAATAATGAGATATTCGCGATAATTACACATTGCAAATCTTAATTAGTTAAGATAAATGTTGTGCATTTAAAATAATATTTTTATTACAAAAGTGAAAATGACCGACCTCCATTTCTCAAGCATAGCACAAAAACTATCAGTCAGATCTTTATCAAATTTATTTGAGATAATGCTTAAAATATATGCTTCTTAAAAAAAAGAATCTTATTCAGACACTCGCGGTTTTCTATAATACTTTCATGCATTTTCAACGGGTCCTTACCACGATATGTAATTAATTGAGTTGTCTCGATAAAAAAATGGTACCCCATCACCTGACACCAGAACCATTCAAATCGGTCCACCCAAACTAAAGTTATCGAGGAATAAGCATAAACAAAAGAACAGACGAATTGAGTACCTCCTCCTTTTTGGAAGTCGGTCAAAAACAAGGAAACTATATTAAAGAAAGAAAAAGCATTTTTATTGAACACGCACATAGAGGACATTCATATTATTATAACATTTAAACAGTATAATACCTATTTAAACAAGGTACAAAAAAGTTAAAAAAATGAAATAAACCCGAACAAGATAGAGGCTTGTCCTTAGTGGCGTGCGAATAGGTTTCAGTTCAGCAAAAGCTTATGGTCTCAAAGAAGATCAAAAGCACTGATTTTCAGCTGAAACCTAAAAAAAATCCTAAAAATATTAGATACACATAAATTTATCTCTCTCTTACTATCCTGGTTTGAAATGAACTCCCATCCTCGGTATTCTTAGAGCGCTATGACATGTCCCTCTTTAAACGAGGTTTAAGAAAAGTTATATGTCCATAGCTGTTTTAGGTTCTGCGAATGGACATTTAATTAGTTAGTCTTCTAATAAATTACACGCTTTATATTAATTTGCACTGGATGTAACTCTATAAGTCCGGGTGGAATCTTGCTAGCTAAATTTGAGAAAATTCCCGGTTTCCGATGACATTTTGCGCACAGATGTATATCGCGTGACAATAATATGACAAAATGGCGTTGATCTTATGATGGATTCGGAAGGCTGTCATAGGAACTCTTGTGCTAATCAAGATAGACCGGTCGTGCTGCATGATATCTAGGAACTATTCCTTTTGACATCAACAAGCATGATAATTTTCATCTTTCTTCTTCTTATATATAAAAATGAATTGCTGTTCGTTAGTCTCGCTAAAACTCGAGAACGACTGAACCGATTTGGCTTATTTTAATCTTGAAATATTCGTAGAAGTTCAGGGAAGGTTTAAACGGTGAGAAAATTTCCTTATGTGACGCAGACGAAGTTGTGTGGGCTAGCTAGTTGTAAATAAATAATTTCATTTTATTTTATCGATTTTCTTACATAACCTTTTAAAGTTACGACGAAAATACATAAATTTGTTAGAAAAACTTATATAATTAATGAAGTACTTATACTTCTAAATAATATAACTATTTTGAAGTTAGATAACCTTACAACCTGTTTAGAACTAGGCAACAATACAACTACTTTGCTGATACGATGTATTTAATTGAATATTACATAATTTAAATAACAATTTCCTCTATTCATTAATTAATTAATTTTGAAGCCAGCATAATACTTCTCTTTGTATTTTGGACCGACTTTTTAAAAAGAGGTTACCAAGTTGACTGTGTATTTTTTATTTTTGTCCTGCGTAACTAGGTATAGTTGGAGTGGACCGATTTGGATAATTTTTTTTTACATTGAGGTTGAAGGGGATTTTTTTCGGTTTCGGGTATGCAAATTGTTTAGACGTTTTGATCAAGATCTGGAAATATTATTAGTTTTAGGAAAATATTAAAATTGTATCTAAAAGTTGAAATATAAAAAATCAGTTAAGTTAACTCCAAGAAAAAAGAAAATCACATAATAATACTTTAAGAAGAAAGAAAAAAAAACAATGTCAAAATAAGTTTTGTTTCAAGAAATTACGGAACTCTTATAAAACAATTTGAATACAACAACCTCTAATCTAGTACTACAGAACATAAACATTTGTCTCAACTGAGCCAACACAATAATTACAAATAATTTCAACAAAACAATAATCACGAGATCTTTTACCGATAATTTCACTGCAAAAAACCAAGTTCAATGGCTTCCTAAAAAAGCGCTCAATAATGACTAGACATGAAAAAACCCCCCAAAGAACGGTCCAGTTGAAAATAACACAGCACGAATGATCATGGGTTCGGCCGTCATACCGACAGTGAGTGTATCCGAGAGCGCACGGTTCGTACGCGCTCCAAAATGGCGCTAAAATTCCTCATAACACTCGTGTTGTGCCAAGCTATATTCGCGTATAGATCACCGTGTTCACGACAAAACACCACCGCCGTATTAAAACGACCCTCCTATGAGTTCTCTATTCATATTCTGCAAAGGGTTGCTGAAGAAAGTGGGGAAAATTTCGTGTTTTCGCCGCTGTCGACTTGGCTGCAGCTAATAGCCCTAACTGAAGGCGCGAAGGGCCAGACTAGAATCGAACTATGGCGGGTAACTCACTCCCATATCCGAACCTGTGTGAAACGAGAATTGGGGAACATTATGCGGGACATCGAAAGAGATTTAAAATACGAAACGAAAGAAACTAATTTAATCGTGATAGACAAACTTATGAACGTAAAGCCAAAGTTTTTGCGAAACGTGAAGTGGTTGTACGGTATCAAAACAGCTTTATTGGACTTCAATAGGCCTACGAAATCAGCTGCCAAGGCCAACAGAATCATTGAGCAGTCTACCAACGGAAAAATCACTGAAGCGTTTTACGAAGACGACTTTTTACACACAGTGCTTTTAATGAGTGATGTGAAGTACTTTGAATCTTATTGGAAGGTTCCTTTCGACCCTGGATTCACGAGGATGGAGCCGTTTTACTCAGGCGGCGGCGTCAAGATCGGGGAAGCCCCAATGATGAATCAAGTGGGGTATTACAACCTTACCTATTTCCCTCTCATCAAGGCGAATGTTCTGGAACTTCCACTAGCTACAGGTCGGTATTCCATGCTGGTTTTCATAAGCGAAGAAGAGAGGTGGATCAAAGAGATCTTCTACTCATTAGAAGCCACAAGACTGACCTCTATATTCAACATTTTTAAACACGAAGGTCCGAAATTCGTGAACGTAAAATTACCGAAATTTAAAATTAACACGGAAATCGAGAATCTTCCAGAACTTTTAGCTGATATGGGGATATCTAGGATATTTAGTCCTGATTCCGCTGAACTAGGAGGTATTAGTCAGTATAAGTTATACGCGTCCTTGATGACACAAGTAGCTGAGATTAATGTGGATGAAAAAGGGATAAGGGCTCATAGTACACCAGAGTCTATCGTCAAAAATGATACAGCATTTAAGTTTATCGCAAATCGACCCTTTGCCTACATGATTGTCGAACGAACAACAGAATTCATACTATTTGCCGGTACGTACGCTGTACCGTATTAATAAATAGTTCCTAACTGTATAAATAGTTATTTAAAATTGTTACGATTGTTACTTCATTTTGTTTATAAGCAACGAATGTAAACAAATTCGAATAATTTGTTTGAAGGATGTTTTGTAAGTAAAATTTACGTTTTACGCTAAATTTTTAAATAAGATAATAATTTTATGAATATTCATATATTAGGAAACTCTATTTTAATCACTCCTTAAACTTTTGAGTAGACTTTAAATATCAGAATAATAGTATGAGAGTTGGCGCCAATTTTTGTGTAGGAATTTGAAGCAAGCTGAAAACGTGGTACATAGTTCTCCTGAAATACCCCAAAATTTTTGTATTTCTTTATTTATTTAGCAAAAACGCTTATACTAATACAAATATAAAAAAAAATGTATTAGGCTAAGTGTTTATAAAAACAGTGAATTTAAAATGTTTTTTTAAAATTATTAATGCCATTAATGTAGGTTGGCAAGCATTTTGAAATTATTCGATATTTTGTTTATTAAACTTATACAGGGTGTTAAAATCCGATGAAACAATACTTTCACAGCAAATAGTATACTTGATGTAGAAGCCATCCACCAAGTCTGGGTTTTCTAGGCATACTATATCATAAGTTATAACTAATCAAAACTACGTGTTAATTTTCTATTAGTAGGAGTTTATTATAGTACGGAACTCTAAAATTGCGATCGGATGCGCCTGTGTGCGTTAAAATAGCATATAGATATAGCACGCTACATGTAGGTCAGGGTAGGGTTGTCAAAAGTAATACAAAATAATAATTTGTCAACTTTGTATGGGAAAATAAAGTCATTATTTCCGTTTCAAAAGTATGTGTATATGATTTGAAATGTGATATAGATTAAGCCCTTAAAGTATTGTTTCACCGGGCAATAACACCCTGTATATATTTTTTTTATATAGATATGATTAACTTCTGTTATTAGACTTTCTATGCTCACAGCCTGTTTCTGACTTAAATATTTGTCATTGGTTGTCTATCAAAACGAGATCAAAATCTAGGAAGAAAAAACTAGATCATAGAACAAGCTAAACCACTTCAAATATTTATTAATGAATAATTTAAGTATTCGAGTGTATTAAATAACTCAATTCAAGGTCAAAAAAAACCTTATATTTAAATCTATTTTAAGTCACTTATTCATTTAACTTCACGATGTATTATACCATTTTCACATTCCAATAATCACAATACCAAAAAATATATAAAAAATACAAATAAATATTGTATCAATCATTTATTAACAATCTATTAAAAATAACATCTCATTTTATGACTAGGAAGACGATAACAGCCTTTATACTCCTTACAAGTACTTATAATAATACAAAATTTGTATTTTTTTGATTGTCTTTTGCATTTATACATTTTTATATAAACTTTTAAAAAATGTATTTTAATTTTTTTTGTTAACACGTAACTAAGGTGTGTTAAAATTTATGTACTATCAGCCTCAATAATGTATGCTTATTTTCAAAACCGTATCACATGAGCGTAAGTTGCACTTATTACATTCAATAACAAACATTCATAAATCTAAAGCCGCTGCATTGTTATGTGAATGTAGCTGATGATAAATTATTACTATATATCTAGACTCAACATCATGAAAAATAGAATGAAGCCAATTTAAAGTACACCGATCGTGCGTAACAAGACATTCTGAATCAATATCATGAACAACAAAGTGAAGTTGCAAAGAACTTATGTATGTAATATTTTATTAGCGTGCTAAACGAATTGAGTGTCATCGGCACCCTCTAACGTCAGATAGTCCAGATTGGCTTCATTCTCTTGTTCATGATGTAATAATTCTGTGGATTGATATGCACTAATGAGGCTGATTGTATTTATAATTTATTTTTGAGGGTTTACGCAAATTTAGATGGGCTGGGCAGCATCACAAAATATTTTGCATAGGAATGCGTTGTCTAAATGTCAAGTTCACACTAAATGTACTAGAGACGGTTTACAATAATGCGTTGCTATGCGTCCCGTGAAAATTACGTGAATTCTTAATTTAACTATTTATGTGGTATTTTAATTAATTACAATACTTTTAGTTTTATATAAAACATCCAATATTTATTGTTTAAATAGATTTCTAGCAGGTTTATTCTTATAGCCATAAATGATACATTTACCTTTTACAAGGTTATAGAGTTAAAATTACTGGTTTTATAGCTATCAATGGGGTTTCCAAATCTAAAAATAAGCACATTTTATATGTTAATTAACATTTCTTAGTAATTAATTGTATAATGTCTTTGATCAAATATATGTAGATAAGTTATTGGAGGTAAAAATGGTTCCAATTCAATTTTACCAAAATCAATAAATTCCCTTTTTTTCAGTCGCTAAGCTATCAAATATGTTATACTTGTATTATTTTACACTTATTTATTATTTTATTTTTTGTACTTGTATTGTATTATTTTATGCATTTATTATTTCATTCTTAGATGAACTATTTTCTAACGTTTTTGAACTATTTATCTTCATATTTTTGATTGAAGTATGACACATTTTTCATTGTTTCCTTATAGATAACTAAATATACCGAGATAAATAGTTACATAATGGTTTTTGAGTTAATCTTTTGCTAAAAAAGATAAAAGATAATATAAGATTGAATTGTGAATTATCAATATTGTTAATTGATTGATTTTTTTATTATCATTTCAAATGACGTGTTAAGTTTAAGGCTATTCACAGACATGGAATATAATTTATCAATAATTTTGAGTTCCAACTGTTGGGAGAATATTATTATATTCAACTATCTATAATTATATTTTAAAACTAGACAGTGAATATGCCAACACATGTCGGAATAAAAGCCTATTACAGTATCGCAATTTTAAAATATTGTCAAATATCTGATGTTTTTGACGTTGACGGCCTTAGCGTGTCCGCAATACGTAGATCTAAACTCACTTGACCTCAGTATCAGTAGATATATACAAAAAATACAATTCCAATGACTAAAAGTTTTTTTAGTACATGCTACTCAAACGCTATTATTGCTATTTTTTTCTAATTAAATTGTTATGACTTTTAAATCCGAACTCTGCTTCTGTCACAAGTCTTGACAATACTATTGTAGGTGTGTGCGGGCACGCTTACACATTTGAAGTATTGATAAAAACATAATAGTGCGTTTCCACATTAGCTCGCCAACTTCCAACTTTCATATTAGTTAGGGTCACCGTCACTTGTTTTTTCGTGTGTTAGACGTTGGCAAACCAATGTGGAAATGCGACATCGTGTGTACAACAACCTTAGTATTTTAGACATTGAAAGTAATTTAAATGTAATAAAAATTATTGGGTGGATTTTCATAACGATTAGAAATTACAATATTATTACATCATTAATTCATTAATAAATTATACTTTGAATAATAATAATGTACACAAAGTATAAATAAATCGTTATAAAAATCCATCGAATACAAATTTTGTAAATTTAGTTTTTTTAATTTATTTATACAAAACATTCTATGTCACTAGTGTTATTTAATTATAACTTGTATAAACTAACAAAACTAGCTAAATGAGGCTTAAATTAACATCATTAACGTCATTATTTCTAAATATCACAATATAAATTCAAAAATTATGAAATAAATTTTTATACAAAGTTTATTTTGTTTTATTCCAAAAATACATGAATCTTGTATTTATATAAATACAAAATTACCTTATATTATATTACCACCGTTTTGAGACCGTGTTTTTAGACTTGAGGTTATTAATATATATATTTTAAGTTTAAGAAAACCTGACAATGCAGAGGTTAATGAGCGATAGTAACCACTTACCATCAGATAAGCTCTTTTATCTGTCATGCAAAAAAAAATGAATCTCTTTAAGTTTATATTAAAAAATCTTACTTCTTTTTAACTTATATGTCAATTTAATAATATTAATTCGACCTTCACTACGATTTGTAATATGTATGTTAAATATAAAGTCAATATGAAAAAGGAAGTAAATTTAAATGAATTTAACAAAAGACATAATATAATTGTAATAACAATACTAATTAACATGTTGTTTTTTGAATTATGTGTAAAATTGTTTTGTTGCTTTACATAATAAATTCGAATAAAAACTTTTAAGAGCAGACTTTTACTAAATACATGTGATGTAGTGAAAATTCACATATACAGGGTGTATGAAAACCACTCACGAAAACGAAGGCTGGTGTTAGTACTAGTGATGGGATGTTAAAAAAAGTCTGAATTGCAGAGGTCCATGAGCGACGGTAACCGCTTACCATCAGGTGGACAGTATACTCATTTATCTTGTTATAATATTGGCATGTTTTTTATTATCCGAATATGAATTGTTTTTTTTTATATGAACCGATTTCGAAAATTATTTTTTTGTTTTGTTAAACATTATTACTTTGGAAATTATCTCATTAAACCACTCAACTGGGAACGTCACTATTCGCTAGATGGCGAAACTGGGGACTTCGTTCGGAATCAATACCGTGTTTGAGCCCCTTTTTAAAAACATTTTTTTCCAATAATTTTTAATTAAACCTTATATTTTTGTAAATCTTTATTACTAAACGACGCTGTCTTGCATTTTCAGCGAAAATATATCATATCCGTAATATATGAGACGATTAAAAAGTGTAAACAAAACAAGTTTTAGAACTGTGCTCAATTTTGGCTCCTGCCACAGACTTGTCAAACGTAAACAAACCAATTTGGTTGCCGAACCCAGTTGAGTGGTTAATATATTACAATGATGATAAAGATAGGTAGTTTTTGTGCTGAAAGTCGATCGTTTTTCATTTTTGTAATAACAAATAATATTACATACGAACGCCATTTTTTATTAGTATAGATACGATAGCCCAAACTCGTTTACTTTTAAAGTAATATTTTCCATAAAACTGAAGGTTACACATATTATAGCCCTTATGTAAGTGATGACGTCATAAGTCAACCACCTTGAGATTCTTACTAGTAAGAATATAATATTAGAATTCATTTAAGGTTTTAATAGCCGTTTAAAATTTAGTAAAATATATACTTCATTTTGAGGGGGGGAGGCTGTTGATGATGAATATCTACTCCAATGTGGGTACAGTGGACTTAAGGCAAAAAAAATCAAAACCGGGACTTCCTACACGATTCAATGTGTGCTTGAATCGGGAGACACATCGGAAGATTCGACCTCCGGTCTCCGAAGGGGAGTGTGTGGCGTCCAATAATAGCGCGCGAGATCCTGAATCGCGGTGACGATATTTGCAGAAATCTTCGCATATATACGATATCTGAAATCTACTACAATGGGCTTCGGCCTGACCGGGCATACACTACCTCGCCCGGTCGGAGATCTCCCTTTGGCCATAAGTCCACTGTAGGTACCCACGTCCAATAATAATCGAATCAAAATTGGTTTGGTTATTTATGCCAAATTTGATCACGTTACGTTAGTAAACTATTAGTACTAAAAGTACTAAAAGTTGATTTGTTTACATTTTATTATAGTCTCATTTGGGCTTATATAATTCACCGAACGTAAATTCTTTACGTTACTTAGTGTATTTAATTAATTATCATTCAAAAGGACAACTCATGAAGATTCAGTAGCTAAAAAAATCCTTTTTCGGACGAAAATTTAAAACATTTCATTAAATTGTTCATAGGTAACTCGAAAATTTGCATAGTTACATCCAGTGCTAAAAAATATTTCTGTGCATCACAACACAACTGGCTAAAAACGGTGAAGGTAAATATATGACGAAACCTGCGTATTATAGAACTTCAAATCATTCTTCTAATATTATTGTCTCCCTTTTTTTTCGTTGCACAATGGGTAAACGAGCTTACGGCCCACCTGATGGTAAGCGGTCACCGTCGCTCATTAACCTCTGCATTGGAAATTGTGGTCGCGTGATGGCCTATACCTGATCCCTCTACTGAGGCGACCTGAGCCCATCATAAGTCATGTGTGAACATGTTTTTAAATTTAGGTAACATCAACATACAAACATTACCTCATAGCATCATAAATCTAGTACACGGTCATAGATTATTATTATGTTAGGATAGAAGGGTCAAATTGAATACTTTGAAGAAAACTTTTTAAATACAAGCTTTTAAGATCATGTGTTCGGGCAATATTTAATTTCGATAAATGAGGTTTAATTTCAAAGACCTAGCACTGACAGATGTCACATCTTTACTATTGTCTTTTGGCTTCCGACGCGACGCGTATTTATTGTCGGCGGAAAAATTATAAACTCTAAATTAATACACAACTAATAATCGAAGTATTTTATTACATCGGATTCATTCATTGCATTCTGTGTGGTCACGGTTGGCATCGGACTTTCTTCGGACTAAAATTGTGAATAACGGCGGCCGCCTAGAAGATTTGAAACCAACGGAATCTCATCCATCGAACATCGGGTCTGCTAGCAGAGGTAAGTCGGATTACATTATTATTGATGTGTATCGGTCGGTGTACATGGTTTTGAAATTAACTAGGTCGAAATTGAGAAGCCCGGATCAACGCCTACAAACGTACAGTCCACTTAAAAAAGGGTAATCTTGTCTGCCTACACAGGCAGGATCGCCACATCATCATGTATGTCAAATAACAGTAGAGTGCTAGCTAATACAAGTAAAACGAGCCCAACGAAGGTCCACCTTCTGAATCCATCATCAGATCAGCGCCATTTTGTCATATTATTACATTGTCATGCGATATATACATCTGTGTTCAAAATGCTATCCAGCTCAATCGGATACCGAGAAGTTTGTTAAATTTTATTTGTAAGATTAAGCATGTTATTATTTAAGATTTTTGCTGAATAAAAGTCAGTTAGATTCAAGCGTTTAATTTATGATACCTTTTTTAAACGGTTTTATTTTTATCTTTTCAGATGACACGTCTGTTAATTCGTATATTCTATGACAGTACAGTAATGAGTAGTAATTGCTAGAACTTTCCATTTAGGAACGCGGCTCGAATCGGGTTTCTATGAATCGAATACTTTACAAGTACTCATGACTTTCCGAAAACTATACGAAGAATTCTAGAGAGAACGGTGTCATAGTTGACCATAGAATTATTTGTATGTAGATGAGACAAGTATTTTGACTGACTCCAAATAGTTGGTTATCAATCTGTGTTTTTTAGTATGTTATTATAATTTTAGTTTGTGTGAACCGATTTGGATGATTCTTTTCGGTCGGTAGGTCGATATTTAGTCGAACAAATAAACCTACAATTACTTTGGAATTTATAAAAATGGACAAAATTTCACGGTTTATTATTCGTGTTTGCATAAATATGGGGGCGGCGCGACGGGAAAGAGTGCCGTGGGCGTAACGCGTCGCGCCGTCTCTCATAACCCCGTGCTGGGTTCTGGCCTCAGCCGGGGTTCGGACGCTGAGTGTGAGCGGTTGGAGATTTTAGTGCGGTTCAACTCCCACATACCGGGACCCGTTGATTTCCTCCAACTAAAAAAAAAATAGCATATATATAATTTCTGGCCGAACCGATTACATTGATTCTTTTTGGCTTTGAAAGGTACTTCTCGAACTAATTTGATAAATATTTAACTAGTAATTTTAGTGCTACTCTTGAGAAATAGAAGTCGATTGTTTTCGTTCAAAATAATTTGATCTATATCCAAAAACATTTTGTATTTACCAGGCGTTTGTCTGCACAATGTTAAACAAAAGAAAAAAATGTATTGTTTTAACATCAGTATGCATTATCATAATATTAATATGCATTTTGTAAACCAGTTACTTTGACATTCAAATCACATATTATATTACATACGTAACAAAAATATTTAAATATAGATTTTATGACCTACACTAATAAAATATTTATTAAAATCAATAATATTTTATTACAAAATTAAAACTACCGATTCATTGCAATCTTGTCCGTAAAAAACTCACATTTTTAAACACAGATCCAAATGTACTTATTCGATATAAAATGGGACTCCATGACGACCGTGATGGTCGCAATAATCTGACAATCATTGAAATCGGTTCACCTAAATTAAGGTTATGAAGAAACAAACATAAAAAAACCCCACGAATTGATTACCTTTTTGGAAGTCGGTCATAAAGTCAATAATTCATTTAAAAGAAAACTTTAAATACAAGGTTTTAAGGTCCTGAATATCATGTATCAGTAGAGTGCTAGCCAATACAAGTAAAATGAGCCCAAACATGACAGGTCTATCTTTTAGTACAAGAGTTCCTATGACTACCTTTCGAATCCATCATCAGCTCTATTTTGTCATATTATTGCATTGTCACGCGATATACATCTTCGTGCAAAATGTCAGTTCAATAGACAACCGGGAAGTTTGTCAAATTTAGCTTGCGAGATTTCATCCGAACTTACATCTAGGTACATCCAGAGCAAGTTAATATAAAGCTTGTAAAATCAAGGCAATGTCGATTTAATGCATTTTAGTTACAGTGTATCCACTTAAGATACCTAAATTAAGTCACCATGAGTACAATATGTGACGCAGACGATATTCAATCTAGCTTTGAATATAAAAACCGGGTGTGTTGTTCTGTCAACCGTGAATTGAGACAATGAAATCAATCCAAGGATCGGAGCGGTCATCTAAGACGTTCCCACGAATAATCAGTCGACCGGTAAATTACTTAGATCTCAATAACTTAAATATAATAGTCTTCTGTAGTAAATAACCTTTTTAAAAAACAAGCTTTCAAATCTTAGTATAGCTGTAGTTCTAGCCAAGACAAGTAAGATGAATATAAACGATAGATCAGGGAAGTTTGTCAAATTTAACTTGCACGATTTAACCCAAACTTATATAGATACATACATAGTTACATCCATAGTTCCTATGACGTAGTAATAAAGATTTAAGAATAAGAACTGATTTCATTTGATTATTTTTTTATTAGTCAGAAACTTTGGACGTAAGCCGTAATATAAATTTTAATTCAGGGTCATTTAATTTTTGTTAAAATTATAATTAGAAAGAAAGAAAGAAAATACGTTTATTCAGACACGCAACTTACACATAACAGGAATAATATATTACTAAACAATAAAAAAAATATTAAAACAAAAATTAAACAGTAATATACTGACCCTTGCAACTTTGATTTCGCCACAAAGGGAGAATTGTTTTATCAGTTCTTTGTTATATCCTATAATACACGCAAATAAAGCAGCTTTCTGTTAGTAAAATAATCTTCAAAATCGGTTCAATAGATCTAAATATTACCATGGTCATAAAATTCAATATAACATTACTTCTTTAGAATATGAGCACTCTTTAACGCCAGATAGTCGAGTTGTTACGCGCTACGAACTTTCAATTGGCTTCATTCTGTTGTTCATGATATTGATTCCAGATGTAATAATTCAATGAAAATGAGTAATTTAGTATGTATTGGTAACGTGCATATATCAACACAGTCTCGTGATTCTCAGTACATTGACATTGTGGAACAGACCATCATTGTGCATATGTGCTGATAAATCGATCTCTATGTCCGGTCTCGCACAATGTTATTATACAATACTTCATTCATGTGAATTTCGTATTTACGAGTTAGGTTGGGTTTTCTCACAAAATATACGATATATTGACATTAACATTGCACTGGATGTAACTATATAAGTTCGTGTGTAATCTTGTACACAACTCGAAACTTGAAACACAACTCGATAGAGTGGCTTATAAGGATTAAATCTCTCTAAGACAGATGATTAGAAAAATTACGAAATTCATTTTTTTAAATCTGTGTATAAAAATGTGACAAGCTTTCAATGGAAGTCGGTCGTTTTCGTTTTTGTAATAAAAATATTAATAGATGTATGCACGTGTTCGCTAAATCAGTATTTTTGCTACAAACTTCGACATATTATACACTGTGTCAATGTAAATTTGGATTCGATCCAACTCAAAGATTTTCATATTAAAATACCGCTAAGTCTTTGACCGGTGTATTTTGCCAATGACTTTTAGTAAAGATATATCGACTCCAAATTCTGGTCACAAATTGGCGATTTATACTTGATACCTTTTGATATGTTCTTAGATGTGAACCAATTTCAATAATTATTTTTATTACAACTTTAAAAAAAAATGCACTCCAAATTTTCATCGTCAAAAATGGGCGATTTACTTGATATGTACCTTTTTATATGTGAACCAATTTCCATGATTTTTTTTTCCTGTTTTTTTTTTAAATTTACTTGAAACTGATAATCGAACTAATAGTTTCTGTATACTTAAAATATGGTAGTCATTTTAATTTCGTTAAAAAATTTCCTCTGTAAAAAATTTATATGACAAGTCAAACATTATGGTCATAAGTAGGTCATAGAATTATGATTGTACAACAAAAAAGGGCTTTTACGACATAATAATTAGTGATACAACTACTTTATGTGTTTTTTGATAACGTTACAGCAAAATATAAAACAGAAGTTAATTTACAAGCAAATCTTAACGAGGTTTTAGAAAAGTCCTGTATAGTAGACTAGCTGACCTGCGCAACTTCGTCTGCGTCACAAAGGGAAACAATATATCCTATAGCCTCGATAAATGAACTTTCCAAAACTGAAAGAATTTTTGAAATTGGACCAGTAGTTTTGGAGCCTATTCATGACAAACAAACAATCAAATCTTTCCTCTTTATAATTAGTAGATGACGGAAAATGGCATTAACCTCTGCATGGTATCCACTTACCATCAGGTGAGCTGTAAACTCATTTATAATGCAATAAAAAAACAATCGATGAACGTATATTACATATTGGCTCGCCAACGTCCAACACACGTTAAAACAAATGACAATAACGCTCGACCAACATCTAAACGGGGGTTTTGTATGCATTGGCCGACATTGGAACTATGTGACCGTTTGACAGTTGGTCTACCAGTTGTCATTTGCATTGGAAGTTGGTGATCCAATATTTAAACGTATAATAGTCGAATAGAAAATATCAATTCTTGAACATTTCAAAACACTGCTAGACTAAGATTTATTACGAACAGTGCTAAATATATACCAATGTAAGAACTAAAACTAAGCCATAGAATAATTATACAACAAGAAGTAATATTATTGAATATCTTTCGTATGTTTGTGACGAATATTCGCATTTCTCAGGAGGGATAAGGTATAGTCGACCACGCTTGCCCAATGCGGATTGGGGACTTTAGATACCTACCTATCTTCAAAGGATTTTTAGTTGAGTTTCTTCCCAGTTCTTCTCTGGACGGTAGCTAAAAAGGTTTTCGATCTAGTAGTAGCTTTCAACGTCAACAAGAATGATCAATGAAATGAAATGAAATTATTTATTCTCAACGTTAATGAAATTCTCATGCTTGTTGATGTCAAAAGGCTACCACCAGTTCGGAAAAAGAAATAGCCACTGTCCTGAGAAGAACTGGCAAGAAACTCAGCGGGCATGTCTTTTTTTGTATTATTTTTTTTCATTTTCAGCTAGTGGTGTTTTTGTTTGGCGAGTGTCCAAAAACCGACATCCACAACATTCAATGGTGTCCGCGGTATTCTATGAATTTTACTTCTGCTAAACCATTATTCTATAGTAACACTATGTTTGTTTCTTGAATAATACTGCCCTACAATGTGTGCAGACTATTTTAGCACTTACGCAATATTAGGTCATCTTAACACCTTGGATGCGGTACTAATTTTAGTTACTCTTTCAATTTCTTTACGGGTCTTTTATGATCTTGTTAAAAACTATCATTATTACGATTATGGGTTATATTAACACTGTTTTACTATTGTTTTATGAGACACGTATATATTTTAGATTTTATTAATAAGAGCGTAAAGTTGAAAATGGTTCAGCGTTCTATGTCCAATATTTTTTTTGGGGTTGTTCAAACAAACAAACTCTTCAGCTTTATATTCGAATATATTATATTATTTATTTCACAAAGTGGGAATAAGTATTAAGTTGCTCGCCCAGCCAGGTCATTTAAGTATCATAATCGATTTTTTGTATGTTTTCTTAGTACCTTTTGTAAAAAATAAATAAAAAACAAACTGAAACTGCGCGTAAACTGTAAAAGTATAAAAAAACTTGAGAGGTGTCAAGGGACACCCGGATGGACGGAAGTTCCTTTCGATTAATTAGTGAGGGAATTGTAATAAAATTTCTCTTTCTAACGGTCTCTTTCTAAGAGAGAGACAGTCGTTTTAAACTAACTAATTATTATAACTTAAAAAAATCTAGAAAGAGAGAGAAAGACAATAGAATATTTTGATCACAGCGCCATCTAGCATTAATCATATAAAACAAAATAAGGAATTGTTTTAAAAGATTTTAATCACAGTGCCATCTAGCGATAATCATCTAAAACAAAAAAAGTGTCGTGACAACTTTTTCATAAGAATTTCCGTCTAGCCCCCTTTCGATAACGCGCGATAAGGAACTACGTTCCAAAAATGGCGCATAGAAATATTAGACACGCATCAACACGGTTAAATCTTAAAAATCTATTCAAAGAAATGAACAAGTCCCACCTTAAAAAACAATGAAGAAACATTCCACATGTTTTGGAATATATTTAAAAGGCAACACGTATTTTTGTAAACACATTTAAAGGGTATTCTCTCCACATATCTCATGACTAAGAAAACAGACGGCCCTCCTTTAGTTACGCGTTCGATGTATTCATTATATGTGGAGATAAAACTTTGGTCTTATCGTAGCGGGAATCGACATTCTGAAATAAAAATATACACAAACACGGACAGTGTTGACAGTTGATCAGGACATAGTGAAATCTTATTTACAAAACAACTACATGGGACCTCACGAAGAACATTACAAATTGAATGAAGTCAACGTCTCAGTCCAGCCAAACTTACTTTTTGCGAGAAAAAGAAATAAAATTGTCAATATTATAACCTCCTCTTTCCTTTTGGAAGTCGGTTTTCTTTTGTTATTCTACATGTATAAATAATCGAATATAATAACCAACTTTTTTGATTTCTCCATCGCTTTTTCTTTGCTATGAAACCGCATCCCAAACGTTCTGTATTCAATGTTAAGCAAATTGATCACGGTCATAGCATATCGATGACTTTAAATCGTCATTCCATGCATTCCATTACCGTTTATTTACTTCATTTAATGTATTACAATCACTAATAGATGATGCATCTTTACTTTGTATTACCGACCTACATCTAGCCGTGAGTCCTATACTACACTACTATAGACACAGTCCTCTGCAGCTCTGTACTGATCCCGAGCTCTTCTCATACAGTCACAGACACAGATCCGACCTACATCTAGCCGAGAGTCCTATACTACACTACTATAGACACAGTCCTCTGGAGCTCTGTACTGATCCCGAGCTCTTCTCATACAGTCACAGACACAGATCCGACCTACATCTAGTCGAGAGTCCTATACTACACTACTATAGACACAGTCCTCTGCAGCTCTGTACTGATCCCGAGCTCTTCTCATACAGTCACAGACACAGATCCGACCTACATCTAGCAGAGGGTCCTATACTACACTACCTCTGCAGCTCTGTACTGATCCCGAGCTCTTCTCATACAGTCACAGACATAGATCCGACCTACATCTAGCCGAGAGTCCTATACTACACTACTATAGACACAGTCCTCTGCAGCTCTGTACTGATCCCGAGCTCTTCTCATACAGTCACAGACACAGATCCGACCTACATCTAGCCGAGAGTCCTATACTACACTACTATAGACACAGTCCTCTGCAGCTCTGTACTGATCCCGAGCTCTTCTCATACAGTCACAGACACAGATCCGACCTACATCTAGCCGAGAGTCCTATACTACACTACTATAGACACAGTCCTCTGCAGCTCTGTACTGATCCCGAGCTCTTCTCATACAGTCACAGACACAGATCCGACCTACATCTAGCAGAGGGTCCTATACTACACTACCTCTGCAGCTCTGTACTGATCCCGAGCTCTTCTCATACAGTCACAGACATAGATCCGACCTACATCTAGCCGAGAGTCCTATACTACACTACTATAGACACAGTCCTCTGCAGCTCTGTACTGATCCCGAGCTCTTCTCATACAGTCACAGACACAGATCCGACCTACATCTAGCCGAGAGTCCTATACTACACTACTATAGACACAGTCCTCTGCAGCTCTGTACTGATCCCGAGCTCTTCTCATACAGTCACAGACACAGATCCGACCTACATCTAGCCGAGAGTCCTATACTACACTACTATAGACACAGTCCTCTGCAGCTCTGTACTGATCCCGAGCTCTTCTCATACAGTCACAGACACAGATCCGACCTACATCTAGCCGAGAGTCCTATACTACACTACTATAGACACAGTCCTCTGCAGCTCTGTACTGATCCCGAGCTCTTCTCATACAGTCACAGACACAGATCCGACCTACATCTAGCCGAGAGTCCTATACTACACTACTATAGACACAGTCCTCTGCAGCTCTGTACTGATCCCGAGCTCTTCTCATACAGTCACAGACACAGATCCGACCTACATCTAGCAGAGGGTCCTATACTACACTACCTCTGCAGCTCTGTACTGATCCCGAGCTCTTCTCATACAGTCACAGACATAGATCCGACCTACATCTAGCCGAGAGTCCTATACTACACTACTATAGACACAGTCCTCTGCAGCTTTGTACTGATCCCGAGCTCTTCTCATACAGTCACAGACACAGATCCGACCTACATCTAGCCGAGAGTCCTATACTACACTACTATAGACACAGTCCTCTGCAGCTCTGTACTGATCCCGAGCTCTTCTCATACAGTCACAGACACAGATCCGACCTACATCTAGCCGAGAGTCCTATACTACACTACTATAGACACAGTCCTCTGCAGCTCTGTACTGATCCCGAGCTCTTCTCATACAGTCACAGACACAGATCCGACCTACATCTAGCAGAGGGTCCTATACTACACTACCTCTGCAGCTCTGTACTGATCCCGAGCTCTTCTCATACAGTCACAGACATAGATCCGACCTACATCTAGCCGAGAGTCCTATACTACACTACTATAGACACAGTCCTCTGCAGCTCTGTACTGATCCCGAGCTCTTCTCATACAGTCACAGACACAGATCCGACCTACATCTAGCCGAGAGTCCTATACTACACTACTATAGACACAGTCCTCTGCAGCTCTGTACTGATCCCGAGCTCTTCTCATACAGTCACAGACACAGATCCGACCTACATCTAGCCGAGAGTCCTATACTACACTACTATAGACACAGTCCTCTGCAGCTCTGTACTGATCCCGAGCTCTTCTCATACAGTCACAGACACAGATCCGACCTACATCTAGCCGAGAGTCCTATACTACACTACTATAGACACAGTCCTCTGCAGCTCTGTACTGATCCCGAGCTCTTCTCATACAGTCACAGACACAGATCCGACCTACATCTAGCCGAGAGTCCTATACTACACTACTATAGACACAGTCCTCTGCAGCTCTGTACTGATCCCGAGCTCTTCTCATACAGTCACAGACACAGATCCGACCTACATCTAGCCGAGAGTCCTATACTACACTACTATAGACACAGTCCTCTGCAGCTCTGTACTGATCCCGAGCTCTTCTCATACAGTCACAGACACAGATCCGACCTACATCTAGCCGAGAGTCCTATACTACACTACTATAGACACAGTCCTCTGCAGCTCTGTACTGATCCCGAGCTCTTCTCATACAGTCACAGACACAGATCCGACCTACATCTAGCCGAGAGTCCTATACTACACTACTATAGACACAGTCCTCTGCAGCTCTGTACTGATCCCGAGCTCTTCTCATACAGTCACAGACACAGATCCGACCTACATCTAGCCGAGAGTCCTATACTACACTACTATAGAATATTCCAAGAAAATCACATGTCTGAAATTAAATCAGTCTGTAATTTGTTCTGAGTAGTCCGTTAACTGTGCTCAATGACTTGATGCCAATTAATTAGTATCTCTTCGTTTTGATTAAATAACCTTGAATATTTCTGTTGTTAGTGAGACTGTAAATTTATGAGCACGTGCAAATTGTGATATTTTGAAGACATGTTTTAGGAAAAAAACTCACTTTAATTAGGAACATAAGCTACTGGTTCGATCTTGATAAAGTTTTATGAGTCTTGTTTTACTTGGAATCTTGTGCTGTCTTAAAATGGTATCATAATATCTTTGTTATTTTTGGGTTTTAATTTCATAAATGTAAATAATGAAGTATTACCCGTTTTTGTTACGTTTTAAAGATATTCTGGAGTTGAGGGATTCTGAAATCAAGAAGTTCAACCAAAAACAGATTTTACCCAATAGAATTGAAAAAGTTAAGGAAGAGGCCATGCTCATTTTGGAATCTCATTTAAATTCTATCAAGATCTGACAGTTAAGAAGCTTTTTTAAAAGTTTTAGCTTTCTGAATCAAAAGATTTCAACACTTGTTTTTGTTTCTAAGGTACGTGTATAATGTTTTTTTTTATTTCGATAATAATAATATGAGAAATGTAAGTCTGATTGACTTTAGCATCATATTCTGGAAAATCATAGCCAGTTTCAGTTTAAAGTATTACTTGCAGTCAAAATATTTATTGAGTTCTACCAATAAAAGTGTACCCATAAATACTTCATATTTTTAGGCACACTTTAATGCTTGTACTATGGGCACATTTTTATTACAAACAGACGACCTTGTCCTTGCGAAATTCCCGCGTGTTTATAGCTAATGTGTGCGAAAAATAGCTACTAAATAAAAATAGTTGTAAAGCTTTCAGAAAATGTCGTTTTTCTTGTTAGACTTGTTTTTGGATGATATAAATTGATTTACATAGAGTTCTCGATTTTATCTATGAACTGATATGCCAAACCTATACTCACATACCTACATATAAAGCTGAAGAGTTTGTTTGTTTGATCGTGCTGGATAAATTTGAAAAAATCTTCTGTGTATGATATACTAGGTGACCCGCGCAACTTCGTCTGCGTTACAAAGGGGTTCAAAAATTGTAGCCTATGTGTTATTCTGATGTATAAGCTATATTGCGGTAAAGTTTCATTCAAATCCATTCAGTAGTTTTTACGTGAAAGAGTAACAAACATACATCCATACATCCATCCATACATCCATCCATACATCCATACATACAAACTTTCGCCTTTATAATATATATTAGATGATATTCCTTTGTGACGCAGACGATCCGGATAAACGAGTCAACAGGTCACCCAATCATAAGTGGTTACCGTTGAGGTCCATGACCTCCTATCACCTTATACACGACTTTTCTTAAACCTCGTTTAAAGTACAAATCGTAACAAAAACACCATAATGAATAAACTAATTGCTATGTAATATTTTTGTTTGTCCTGGATGAGTTCATTTTCATGTATTCAATTTAGGGCTATTTCTTTAAATAGAACAGAGATGATCCTATCCTATTAAGAGAGGTCGTGAACCGGTTTTATTGATTAAGTAAACTAACTAAAAAATTTGGCCTTGAGAATTAATTTTGGGACGAGAAGAATTTTAGGGCCTTCCTTAAAACAATTTAGCACTAAAAATAGTCACAGATGATTCAAATTATAGTTATTTAAAGCTAATAAAAAAAAGAAAAAGGTAAAGCATTTTTTATCGTTTTTTTCGACGAGCTAACGGGCCTCCTGATCGTAAGCGGTTACCGTCGCTCATTGACCTCTGCATTGCCAGGCACTATTGCATTCTCAATAGTTTTGATTATTAAATAAAGTGAAATAATATTATTTTTGAGAATTTTACGTTTGAAAATAATTGTTATAACTTCTGGCTCAATTTCTGGTGGTAATAAATAAAATACAGGGTGGATTTGTAACTTTGGAAAATCTGACTTGGGTTGAATGAAAACGTACAACTATCGTTGCGGTCTTCCATACTATGATGAAATTTTTTTTTTATCCAATTCCTAAAATAAAAGTGGTTCTAAGTTGTATTTCAACAGGTCATTCACCCCACGTCAGATTGTCCAAAGTTACAGATCCACCCTGTATATAAAAAAATATGATAAATTCTTAAACACTAAACTTACTTTAATATGGCAGTTCATATAAATTTAATATTCTTTTACATATAAAATCACAACCTTATAAATCAAATATATTTTTATAAATTAACTTTGCTAACATCATTTAAACTTCAGCTGGACATACATATTACCCACTCGACTGGGAACTTCACTATTCGCTAGATGGCGAGACTGGGGACTTCGTTCGGAATCAATACCGCGTTTGAGCGTCTTTTTAAAATCATTTTATTTCAATAAACTTTAATTTAGATTTTTAATGAAACTTAATATTTTTGTAAATTCTTATTATTAAACTATGCTGTAATGCATTTTCAGCGAAAATACATTATATGCGTAAAAGAAGAGACGATTAAAAAAATTTATTTAATTTGAACTGTGCACAATTTTGGCTCCTGCCACAGACTTGGTAAAAGTAAACAAACCAATTTGGTTGCCGATCCCAGTGGAGTGGTTGTATATTGAATTTTCTTTTTAACTGACATTTGACGTTTCAAAATCTTTGACACTCATTTGACAACAGGTCAGTAAGAGTTCATAGCTTCTTTACCATTGTATGGTCAAAGACCTACCTTTTTCCATTAAAATTCATGTACTTTCATTGAAATGCGAATATCATGATGAGTAGTGGCACAGCAATCACGCAGACCAAGTATACTGAGGTCCTGGGTTCACATTCCGAAATTATCACGAACTGTTCGTTCCATAGAGAATCGTTGTTACGGAGAGGTACTTCTAAGACTACCTGTGAAGGAAATACAAGTAAAATAAAATAAAAAAATATTTAAAAAAACTTATTAAATACAAGCTTTTAAGATCCTGGATATCATGTAGCAGTAAAGTGCTAGCTAATACAAGTAAAACGAGACCAAACACGACGGGTCTATCTTGTTTAGTACAAGAGTTCCTATGACCACGGAAAGTTTGTCAAATTTAGCTTGCAAGATTCTACGCGAATACATAGTTACATCCAGTGCAAGTTAATATAAAGCTTGTAAATATTTACAAAATTAAACCCTCTTATTTTAGGGTACCCCTAAGAGTTTCGGGCACCCGCGGCTGCCCTGTGAGAGCCCAAGTGGGCCCAAGAAGGTGTCATGTCTCGGTCAACATGCACCTTGGGTCAGAGCAACCAGGGGATCGTAGGCCGCGCTTCTCGAACCTCGCTGGTTCTGATCCAGCGGGGTATTCCGTGGGAGGGTGCCGTTTGTTATAAAGTTGTGTTGTGGTAGGTTATGGCACAGCGTGGGTAGACCTCTCACATGGTGGACTGATGACCTAGTCAAGGTTGCGAGAAGTTACTGTATGCAGACAGCGCAGGGTGGGACGTTATGGCGAGGTTTGGGAGAGGCCTGTCTCCAGCAGTGGACGTATAGACGTCTGATTATAGTTGTTACAAGTTTTGTTTATTTCAAATATTGTAGGTATTACAATGACTGTAATTTAAAGAGTATACACAGATTAAGCTTTGTAGTCTTACCGAAAGTGAAAGTTCAATACGAGAGCTTTACTGATATCTAAAGTGGTGAAAGTGGTATTTATGGGTCAGTTCTATAATGGTATCTAATGATACTGATTGTTGTAATCATAATGGTATTCAGGTTGCTTGAAGTCGAAAAATTTTTATTTCCAGATTTGCGAGCCTACAGCCAGATGGTAAGTGGGTTTTAGGGGGCTGTTAGTCACCACCAATACTTAACAGAATGAATGAGTAAAAAAACATTTCGCGTGTCAGACGGGCGACGGCTTATGTCTCTTAACTTTAATTTTTAAAAAGATTTATTTGCAATTACCACACCACTGACTGAGGAGACTTGAGCACATCAGTTGGTTATTATGGGTTGTTACAGTACAGTAAATCAAATACACATTTAATATATACGATTAGGAATGGACTCCCGTCCGCGGTGTTCCGGAGCGCTATGACAGAAAAGTCCTGTATAAGTAGGTGATAGATAACGGCCCCTCATTGCCCTGGTATTGGAGAGATTCATGAGCGACGCTTTCCGCTTAAAATCGGGTGTATCGTAAGCTTATCTGTCTAGCAATAAAAAAAAAACTAACCTTTTGGCTAGAAAATATGTCCAAAGTCAAGTCACATCTCGCGGTGCTGTTCATGCATTCTCTCACTTTAGTCCTGGCTACTTCATACTTAGTCTTCTGGAGGTCGAAGCGAGCCCTGATATAGTTCCTTTGGACTTCGTTCTCGGAGTTAAACACGAAGAAATAGTAGCCGTTTGCTGGTACTCTGGGAAAACGACATTTCTGTATTAAATATATCTCATCAATTAAATATTTAATAGATAGGAAATAAGACTATTACTAGGCACTAACTATACACCACCAACACCAAAACTATACCACAGGGCATTGTGCATTGTATTTTACCAACATTCTCAGTCACAAGACGTCCACGGCTGGACGTAGGCGGCCCCCAAAAATTACCAATGCGACCGGTTGCTAACAGTCACAAGTTGGTCACCTAGCCACCTTGTAGCTGATCGTTCTGCACTCCAGAACCTTCAGGCTCCAATGGCCAACGCTTACTACACTTACCAAACATGCTAATTCTTTAAACTATTGAGTGTCTTCTAAGTTCTACTCTATAAGTCAAAGCATAAGCCCTCGGAGCAGCAAAAATCTCTTTATTCGACGAACCTTTCTTGCAAGAGCTGTGTGGAGCCAGCAAGTTAAGGTAGGCTCCAGTGTACTCCAAGTTTCAAGACTATACTACCCTACTAACCTGTAAGTTAAAGCATTAGACCTCGAAGCAGCAAAAGTCTCATCATCCGACGCCCCCTTCTTGCAAGAGCTATGAGGAGTGAGTGGCAGATTCAGTATAAGTCCAGCGCATTCCAGCAAAGCCTCCTCGCTGCTGGAGAATGATGACCAGAACTCGGAGTTGCTCATGTCGAAGGGAGTTGTCTCGTTCAGTTGCACGTGGTGGTCTGCGTAGCCATCTGGTTCTAGGCCCTGTATTTTTTTTTTTATTTGGTTCAATTAGTATGGTGTACATAATATTTATTATTACAAGCTTTATATTAACTTGCACCGGATGTAACTATGTAGTAAGTATGTACTAATATACTATGTAAGTTCGGGTGGAATCTTGATCACATAAGTTTAGGTATATCAATTTAGAATGTTTCTTATTCTTAGCTCATCATAAAGTTCTGACAAGTAGTTTCAGAATAGTAGAAAAACTAATAAATAAATAAAATAATATAAAGTATAATTACTTCTTCTGCAGCAAAGTCTCTGGCTTCATCATTTTCATTAAGTTGTTTCTTGAGCTCTATTTGCCCGAGCATAAGGTCTCTTTTGGCTCTTGCATCTTCTCTTGCGTTGCGTCGCTTTTCTGAAATTCATAATACATCATTTTGTAGGTATCCAGGTTTCGTTTCCAGGATTTTAATCAGAATATTTGACTTTAAAATTACATTTCTATCTAATTTATCTACGTTTTGTCGTAACGTAACTCCATCAACTTTTTAGATAGGAGAAAATCCGTATATCCACCTCCAGATAGGGTGTGTGGGATTCGAACCGCACAAAAACTACCGCTTATATTCAGCGTCTGAACCCCGATGAAGACAGAACCCAGCACGACATTAACGCGACGCGTTGGACGCTAAAAGTTACGCACTATCGTATCGTCATTTTCGAACCTAATGACTCTCTTATTACCACGCAGGTAGGCAAGAAATGCTCATCTAATGGTAAATGGTTACTGTCGTTTATTTTAAATGTTAGACTATATAATTTATTACGCTTTTACATTTTCCTTGAACATAATACTAGCAACGCAACGTCAACATCGTTGACATTAGTAACTACTAGATGACTCCCGCAACTTCGTCTGCGTCACAAAGGGGTTCAAACAGTACTCGCAATGTTGTTATTTGCGCGGATCGCGTTGGGTATATTTTTTTGCGTTTTAGTCCGTCATAACTTCTCAACAAAAAGTCCGATTGGAATAAAACAAAAAGTAATTTACTTCTACATTAATAATCTTGATAACATAATACTTAATTTGGATAAGGATTAATATAACGATACTACTTTAACGATTTTTATCTTCGGACGATTATTATTTTTTCGAGAACCGCTTTTATAGCGGTTATTGTGACTAAACTATGATAGTTAGATATATGTTCTCGCGGACTTTTTTTTAGATCTTTTTATGACCTAAAAACCCGTAGTACATCATATTTTTCTATTCTCAATAGTTTTTGCAGCGTACGCATAAATAGGTTTTCTATTATATACCTTGTGTTACAAATTCGATATTTTCATACGGATCCCTAATTTTTTTCAAAATAAAATATAGCCTATAACCTTCCTCGATAAATGGACTTTCCAACAGTGAAAGAATTTTTGAAATCGGTTCAGTAGTTCCTGAGATTAGCGCGTTTGTTTTCCCGACGTTGCTAGCTCTCGTACTAATAAAAAAATGCTTCCACATGTAATTTGACTTGAATGCCGATAGATGTCGTTGCTCTAAAAATGTTTAATGAAATTTATTATTTTTATATCCCCTTCCTCGGACATGATAGCACTATAATATATAGCCTATGTGTTGACCCGACTTCTAAGCAATATTCTTGCCAAATTTCAAGTACATCGGTGCAGCAGTTTTCGAGTTTATCGCGCACAAAGCTGACTGACTAAATGTATGGATTCTAAATCGCGCCATCAATATGTTCAACGGTTGTTAGACTTGGGAGAGTGTATTTTGTAATGTTGACTTTTCTACGATTTTATTATATGTATAGAATAGATAGTAACTACTACAAGTTCGTTCCTACAATCAGAGGTGTCGCCTCTCAAAACTTTGCACTTAGCAACACTAAACAATGACCACTCTATGCTAGGACGTTGTAAAGGTCCATGAGCTCCGTCTCACAACATAAATATAAACAGAACTCACGTTGTCTCTCAGTTTTAGTTTTCTCTTCATCAATAGCTTCAACTAGAACTTGTCGAAGTCTATCTAGTTCCTCTTCGCTACCGGTCACAGTATCCATGATGTTTGATTCCTGGACAAAAAAACATAAAA
This sequence comes from Trilocha varians, assembly GCA_030269945.2. Classification (NCBI taxonomy): domain Eukaryota; kingdom Metazoa; phylum Arthropoda; class Insecta; order Lepidoptera; family Bombycidae; genus Trilocha; species Trilocha varians. The sequence continues at coordinate 10,834,441 of AP028277.1, forward strand.
TTAAATTACCTATTTATTTTATTTTATTGCCATGTAGGCAGACGAGCTAACGGCCCACCTGATGGTAAGTGGTATTTGTAAATTCATCATCATCATCATCAGCCCACATTCGTCCACTGCTGGACATAGGCCTCTCCCAAAATACGCCACTGAGCTCGATCTTCTGCTCGTCCAATCTAGTTGTTACCGGCCACCTTTCTTAGGTCATCGTTCCATCTAGCAGGGGGGCGCCCAACACTACGTTTACCACATCGCGGTCTCCACTCCAGAACTCGTCTACTCCCTCGGGCATCAGTTCTTCGACATTTGTAAATTCATCACTAGCTAACTTGTAGTTTTTAGGTTATTTTATAATACCTAAGGGTACATAATGGGTTTTTTCAACATCACTTACACAATTACTGGACGGGTTTTTACCACAATTGTTATTAAATGAGTTGCGCCATGATCACGGGAAGACAAGACTTTAGTAATTGTGTGAGAGATGTAGATAATCACGAGTGTTTATTAAATGGTTTATGAGATTAAACATATAAAAAAAAACTTGGTGTCATGGGACATCCGAATAGAACGAAGTTCCTTTCGATTAAAAGATATCTTATAATTTAATTTACGTGTTTTAAAAGATTTTGATCACAGCGCCATCTAGCGATAATCATCTAAAACAAAAAAAGTGTCGTGACAACTTTTTCATAAGAATTTCCATCTAGCCCCCTTTCGATAACGCGCGATAAGGAACTTCGTTCCAATTACCGACAATCTTTGCAATCTTTAGATATGATAGTACTAACCTTGTCCTTATACTCCACCCCCATTGTCGCATGTAATTTCTGAAGAACTCTCTTCCCTCTGTTTCCTAGAGCTTGAAGTCTTTTCAGTACATCTTCGAAAACTTCTTTTGAGTTCGTTTCTTCTGTTTGCTCCTGAAAAAATACAGTTAAGTTGTTAATAGTTAGTAGAAGGTAATTCAAAAGGTCTTTTTTGTCCCATACAATTTCGAATTGGATTGGACTTGGTATTCTCAGAGCGCTGTAACATGTCCCTTTTAAAATTTGTTGTATGAAAAGTCCTGTATGTGATGGATAACAGCTCTTCAATGTCCTGACACTGAAGAGGTTCATGCAACGGTTATCATTTACCATTAGGTGGATCGTAGGTTCGTTTATCTGTGTTTATAAGTACAATCCGATCGTTTTGAAACCGCCACTTCACTTCACCAATACTTATAAACGTAGGTCTTTAAAGCAAAATTCCTTTACCTGATTCATATATTTGGTTGTTGTAATTTCAATTTCTTTTACTCCATGGCTGTCTTCATCTTTCTTGGTTGTATCATCGTTTCTAAGAACCTTATTCTTCCTTTGATCTTTGGATGCATGTTTCAGTTTATTTAATCTTCTTTGTGTTTTTGAATGTTTAACTTCTGTATCTCTTACTTCATCAGTGGTAGTCTTATTTAAATTGTCTTCAGATCCTTTGGTTTCTGTTATTTTACTTTGATTATTTAATTTTATTTCTTTGGTACTAATATTTGTTTTTAGTTCTTCATTTGTTTTAGTTTCTTTAATGTCTGTAAAGTTTGATTTAGAATCTTGTGCAGTTGTGTTAAAGTTCATTTCTTTGGTATCTGTTGTATGAGTTACATTATTTTTGATATCTAGTTTTTGATTGGTTGTCGTTTTATTCGCTGTGGTGTTAGTGTTCTCATTATTTGTACCATCAAGTTCTGGAAAAGTTTTAATATTAATATTCTATACTTTCTATAGTTTTGACTACAACAAAAATTTTTGTAATGATCAATAATTGAGTTATATTCACATAGAGAACTAAAAAATAGGTGAAAAAACAGAAAACTAAGTAACGATAAATATTATTCTTTTAATTTACAGAGTCTGGTATTTAATTCTACTCTATATAAAATTACGAACCTTGAAAAGCCAGCCACTGACGTTCATCTCTATCAACATTAGCGTCTCTATGCCGATGTAGAGCCGGCAGAGACATGAGATGTGAAGGTATATGGTAGTACTTGAGTTGCTCATCTTTCACAGACTGACGGAGGGCGTGGAGTCTTTCTAGAATCTCACGAAGTTCCTGGAAACAAAAAAAAAAAATGTAAGTCAATGAGGAAAGTAGAAAGATTTTAAGATTATGTGGCGAGTAGCAGTAGAGTGCTAGCTAAGTAAAACAAGCCCAAACACGACGGGCCTATCTTCTTTAGCACATGAGTTCCTTTTGACGTCATTTGATCTTTTCCATTGTATCATCTAATTGCATCTAAGATTAAAATGTCAGATCAGTTGGAAACCGAGATTTTTTTCAAAATTAGCTTTCAAGATTCCACCCAAACTTACATAGCTACATCCAGTGCAAGTTAATATAAAGCTTGTAACAAAAACGGTGAATTCAAACATCGTGAGGAAATTGGTGGATTTCAAACTCATCTAACATGTCCTCTGTACTAGTATCACGTGGACCCAGCAGTGGGCAGTAATGTAACAGTACTCACTTTAGGATCATGATCAGTAATATCAGCATTATGTACATTGTCTGAGAGCAATGATACGTTGGAAGCTTTGGCTGCATCATAGAAGCTGACTCCTGCTTTGTGACGACGCATTGTATCTGAAACATGGTTATTATGAGGTGTTAATTTTTTTTTGTATGCTGTAATTGCCATCAGTCGGACACGACTTTAATCAAATATGCTGAATTAATGTGAAGCATTTGGGTCTTGGAGACCAGCGTCTCAGAACCGACCCCTATGTATGTGTCTTATAGGACATGTTTTCGTTTGAGACGTGTAGGAACTTTCGAGTTGTCTAGAAGTTTGACAGCCAGTGGGTTAGGATGGGCAGCCAGGCGCTCAGCGTAGCGTAGTGTAATATGATTTAGAATTTCCTCTCTGACCGTAGGGATACCGAGGTAATTATGTATTTCTTCGCTACGGGCGAACCAGGGCGGATTGGCTATCGCGCGTAAGATAGCATTCTGCGCTCTCTGCGCTGCGAGGTGTTAATAGCTTTAATATTAAAGGTAAGCTTCTTCAAACGAGGCTTCGGAAAGATCTTTAAAGATAGATTGCAGGCGACCCTTCAGTGTCGCCTGACATTGCAGAGGTCTATGAGCGACGGTAATCACACACGATTTGGTGGCCTTTTGGCTCGTCTGCCTACATGGTAAAAAAAACCATTATAATAATTACTCTTAATGTCTTAAATTTCTCCAATGCCAAGCCGTAAGCTACCTTATATAGGAATTCATATTGACATACATTTTGAAATTATATGAGAATGTTTTAAAAATATGAAACCCCTTAAAATAAAACTAACACTCAAATTGACAGTAATACTTTACCTGGATCATTCGCTTTCCCATCCATCTTCTTCAGCTCCTGAATCTTCTCCAACAACGTGGAGTTACTCATCTTCCCCATGTTATATGCTTCAATCAGTTCATCTAACTCCTCAGAAGAATCGTCTCCGATGTACGCGCATTCCTGGAGGTGCTTGTAGCCTTTTATCATGATGAGGGAGGCTCCGGGCCATCTGAGGATCAGGTCAGGTGTGTATTATTAACAAATTAAGATTATAGAATACTGGTGAGCCCGCGCAACTTCGTCTGCGTCACTTTCAAATTAAATCTAACCTATGTTCTTTCTCAAAAGATTGTCTAAAGTTTATCTAAACATTATATTATATTGTCTAAAGTTTCTCTGAAGTTACTAAAGATAGTCTGTGATAAATTTCATCAAAATCGGTTGAGAGGTTTAAGCGGACAGTTTTAACAGACAGACAGACTGAGTTACTTTCGCATTTATTATATTAGTTATTAGCTTTGCATATTTCATTCTTTAAAGTAGGTTGTTTCTTTAAAGATAGACCCCGTACTGTCCCTTGACATTGTATAGGTATTTAAACAACGATAACCACTTACAATCTGGTGGCCTATGATCTAGTCTGCCTACAAAAAACTGGACCGCACGCTAACCATATTTTTTTTTTGGACGGCACGACGCGTTACGTACTACGGCACTCTTTTCCGTCGCTAACCAGCAACATAGGTCGTAAATTTATTTTCCTATCAACCTTACCTCACACAAGCAGAAACTGTGACACTAGATCCCTTCAGCAGATAGAAACCCCAATACTCCTTCATATCATCTTCAAGTTCCAGTTCCCTGGTCATGGAGACAGGAACCAGGTCTTCAGCAAATTCAGGAGGACCTGGTACCACGAACGCGTTGAATGTGGCATTCGATTTTACTACTTGTCTCTGAAAACATAGGATGATTGACTTCACAATTGATTATCGAGTTTTGTGTTTGAACTCCAATAACTTTAGTTTGGGTAGACCGATTTAGTTGATTCATTTTTTGTATGAAATGTGATAGTTGTCGTCAGGTCCCACAAATTTTTTATTGAAATCGAACTAGTGTTTTTGGAGCTATGTTTAAAAATGTATCTTTTAACGAACAAAGTTTTACGATTTGCTTTACGTGTTTACGTACATTTATTTTCTGCATGAACCGATTTTGTTGATTCATTTTTTAGGAAGCAGATATAGACAGTATCTCATATAAATTTGATAAAGATTAAACTTTTAGTTTTTGTGGTATTTAAGACAAATGAGAGCCAGTGATTTTTATCATCAAGCTGAAATTAGAGACTTGCATATCGTTTAAAAAGTTCAAAGTATACAAAATTGATTTGTACTTCTGTAGAAGTTTTATTTTGTAGATGTAATATCAATGGTATAATACACCTAATTAGTAATTCTAAAAAGATATTAACATAATTTTATTAGTATGAGATAATCTCAAAACATTAAAGTACAATAATTCTAATAAAAACACATGAATGAGCATTATCTAACTTTATGACCTACAGAGTACATTGAATTTTCAGCCTTCACCTACAGTATATAAGAGATAAAATTCTTTGAATATCATTACTCAATTTGCCACGGAATATTAAGCTTTATACCTTAAGAAATAAGGATTACAATTTTGAAGAATTTGTAACTGATAAGGGTTATCAGTCGAAGTTATCGGGCAGACTTGGGGCAATATAATTAAGCCTATTTTGATAAATAAGTAGAAAATGACCATTTCGTATTGCTTTGTTTATAGTATATAGATATTACTTGTTGTTAGTAAAACTTCGTCTGTATCACACAACTTAAGAGGGACCTATTTAGAGGAACAATCAAGTTTAAGAAATAAACTCTCTAAGATGCTGGGAGTCATCAACCGAGCGAAGCGGTACTTCACGCCGAGGCAAAGATTTGTGCTTTATAAAGTCAAAGTCAAATCATTTATGTACATATTTCAAAGTAGATGTGGACACATACATTTTGAATGTCAAAAATAAAATCAAAAGTTCTGCCACCAGTTCGCTAAAATTACGCCTCCGTCTTGAGAAGAACCGGCGCAAGAAACTCAGCGGGCATGTCTCTTTTTTAATTTAATATATTGTTTTTTTTAATAAGTTAGGTAGTACGGCCACGGAGTACTGCTCTCATCTCTGGGCTGGTGCTCCCAAATACCAGATAAAAAAATCGATTTTAATATTTTAAGAAATACTTGTCGAGTTGTAATTTGGTAGTAAATATCTACTTGAAATCTGTATATGTATACTCAACATCAAATCACGAAATCCTGTTCAAAAACATTTTTAATCATTGCTCTGGAAGTATTAGTTCAATCTTGAAAATATTAAATGGGATCACCAGAATCATTCAAATCAGACAACAAAAAAACATACAGACGAAATGAGTACCTCCTTCTTTTTGGAAGTCAGTCAAATGAATGAAATGAATGAATGAACTTATTTGTATATTTTAAATTGTAAGCTAAAAACGTATTGTATTAATTTAGGTAGTTTTATATTATTTTTTTTTAATTCTTTACGTCCACTTTCTCTTTTCTGTCTTGTTTAGAGGTGGAAACTTATTTGGTGTAAGTTTATTTTTTTGTGTCCCTGTTTTGATGTAATAACTTGTACTGTTGTTTCCCAAATAAATAAAAATAAAAAATAACGAAGCATCGGAGTTCATGGGCTCTTGGTCTAACTAAAATTATTTTTCAAATAGTATTTAGCCGGAACTCGCGAAAAAAAACATGATGGTATGCAAATTATTTGGCACTTAACACTACATAATATAATAATATATAAACACCAATAAACAGTCATAATATTGTTATCACGACTCGTGTCCAAAATTGATAAGAAGTTATCTAAAGTTAGTCGGATAAATTAACAAAGGAGATCATTTTTCTGTTAAATTGAGTCATAATATTATAAAGAAAACATTTTAAATATAAGTTTTTAAGATCCTGAATATCATGTAGCAGTAGAGTGCTAGCTAATACAAGTAAAACGAGCCCAAACACGACGGATCTATCTTGTTTAGCACAAGAGTTCTTATGACCTTCCGAATCAATCATCAGATATATGCAAAATATTGTCTCAATCTAAAACCGGGTCATATTCAAATAGCAAGATTCCACCGCGAACTTACATAGTTACATCCAGTGCAAATTAATATAGAGCTTGTAATAATGTGTAGCTTGACATTTTTCATGATTCACCTAACGAATTTAGACAAAATCTGATAAAATTGCTGAAATAAGCTATTTTTTATTTTTACTTTTTCTTGTTTTGTGATTTAACTTTTAGAATTTTTTTGTTACTTTGATTTAATACTAGTTTTGTGAAAGCTGTATGCACCTCTATTTTACATTCCTTTTGGGCCAAGAGTTAACTATGTATTTTTAGTATAAGTAGAGTTAAGTGTGAATGTAGTTGGTGCTTCGGTTATAAAATAAATAAATAAAAGCGCAAATGTCATTGTTTCGATTGAAGCTATGTACCGACAAAAAAAATAAGAAAATTATCGCTGCAGTCAGTTTTAAATACAAAGTTTATTGGCACACATTGATGACACAGCATAAAACAGAAGGTAATCTAAAAACAAATCGTGCTTGACGAACGCATACAGAAACTGCTTTCACAGATACTAAATTTGAAGACTTCAAAACACTGCGAAAGCAAATATCAATACCGACATTGCTAGTGTGTTAGTTTAGTTAAAATTAACAACTTCATGTCACCTGGCGATCAATAGCACGCGAGATCCTGAATCGCGGTATTGACATTTGCAACGTTCGGCGCATATATACAACATCTCAAATCTATTAGTGGGTTTCGGCCTGACCGGGCATACACAATCTCGCCCGGCCGGAGATCTCCCTTTGGCCACCACTGAAAGCCCACACTGTCATCTGCATACGATACTTTTACAGGAATATAAGAAGGAGAATTTCATTGCATTAACTACATGAACAATAATCTATCTTTCTCACCTAATTTCATAAAATAATTACAAAAATCTGACAGGTAAGTGTTGTGCTATTCTTAAGAAAATTAAGTCTATCATTGTCATTTTTGCAAAAAAAAACTTGAGAGGTGTCAAGGGAAACCCGGATGGAACGAAGTTCCTTTCGATTAATTAGTGAGGGAATTATAATAAAATTTTATTTTTTTAAGTTATAATAATTAGTTACTTTAAAACGTATGTCTCTCTCTCTCTTATGAGAGACTAAATAAAATATTTTGATCACAGCGCCATCTAGCATTAATCATATAAAACAAAATAAGGAATTGTTTTATAAAATATTTTGATCACAGCGCCATCTGGCAATCATATAAATCAAAATAAGGAATTGTTTTATAAAATACTAGCTGACTCGCGCAACTTCGTCTGCGCCGAAAAAAAAAATTAGGGGTGGACTACCCCTAACATTTAGGGGATGAAAAATAGATGTTGGCCGATTCTCATAGGTACCGGATAAGCACAAAAAATTTCATCAAAATCGGTCGAGCCGTTTCGGAGGAGTTCAAGTTCGAACACCGTGACACGACAATTTTATATATTAGATTTTAATCACATCCAGCGATAATCATCTAAAACAAAAAAGTGTCGTGATAACTTTTTCATAAGAATTTCCGTCTAGCCCCCTTTCGATAACGCGCGGTAAGGAACTTCGTTCCAATATTAAGTACTTGTTACTATGTTGTAAAATCTTGACTTCTGCTTATTATTCTGTGTGGGAAGCCATTGTTCCGAAATTAACACATATTTATAGAAACCATTACGATCGTAGCATGTGTTACTAACACGCCGTGTGTACGAGGAAAATGTGCAAAAATATAACGTTAACTAAGTGTTCAGTGCGGTTTCTTTCACGATTTCGGCAATTTTTTTCCGACTTTCAAAAGAGGAAGGAGATTTGAAAGTCTTTTTTAATCGGCCATTTAAAAACAAAAACATACTTTGGGTGTATCAAAAACTGCTGCAAAACTTTTAAATTAACTTGGCAACAATTTCGAAAATGCGGCACTATAAAATACAGATAATTAGATTTATATTTCCTTAAAATCTAATATTGAAAAGTACAGTAATCTACCTAGACAGAAGGTTTTAAGACATGAAGGTTTTCTTACGATCATTTCTTTCATCTATTTTAAATGAGGTAATAATAAAAAACAGTAAGAACTGTCATCATCCTCAACAACCCGTAGACGTCCACTGCTGAACATAGAGCTATCTGCATCCAGTGACTTCCCTTGACCAGGTCATTGGTCCGTCTTGTTTGAGGTCTGTCCACGCTATACCTACCGGTTCAGAACTTTTTAGCCCCTATAGTTCCTTTGGTATCTGTGGTATTAGGCCAAAGGGAGATCTCCAACTGGGTGAGGTAGTGTATGCCCGGTCAGGCCAAAGCCCACTGTCCTAGATTTTAGATGTTGTATTCATGTTGCCAAACGTTGCAAACATCGATAGCGCGATTTAGGATCTGGCACGCTACAGTTTCTATGTAGAAAATAATAGAAAAAAAGCTTATTTCTCACCTGACACCAAGTCGGAGATATCTTGTTGTCTATCAGTCTCATATCGGTCATACTCATAGGGTATATTTGTCCAGAATACACACGATATCTGGAAATAATTAAAATAATATCATGTATCATTGAAGTCTAAACACGATTGATCTCTTTTTAGCACAAACGGTCCTATGACCACCTTCCGGCTAAATGTGTGTGTCCAGATCCATGGTATCATATTATTGCATTGTCATTCAGCTCATTTGGAAACCAGTGGGGCTATTACAGCTTTGTATCGTTATCGTAAATGAACTAAATTTTTTTGACATTTTGTTTACGATTACGAATTTCCTTAGAAAGAAACGTGGTTGTGCGCATGACCACTAATTGTCATAATTTTGAATAGTTTGTGTAAGGCTAAGTACACAATGGAGATTTTTTTTATAAATGCAGAAAAAATATGAAAACATCAAGATAATTTTCTTTCAATCTGTGGATTCTAATAACAATACGTTCGTCACTAATTTGAAAATAAGTTGGAGACAATTTGGAAGAGTTCTGGATTTTTTTGCATGAAGACCACTTTTTTTTTTTTTCTTTTTTTTTTTTTCAGTTGGAGGCGGCGGGCGGGGTATGTGGGAGTTGAACCGCACTAAAACCTCCAACCGCTCGCTTTCAGCGTCCGAACCCCGGCTGAGGCCAGAACCCAGCACGGGGTTTGGAGGGACGGTGCGACGCGTTACGCGCTTGGCATTCTTTCCCGTCGCTCCGTCCCCGGACGCCGAACCGGTGGCCGCCGGCGAATACGGCCACCGGCTCTCTCGGTCGGCGGGCTTTCCGAAGCCCGCCAAGATGGGACCGCGTGTCACCCTCCCGCGGAATACCCCGCTGGGTCAGAACCAGCGTGGGTCGGGGAGCGCGGTCTACCATCCCCCGGTAGCTCTTACGCTAAGGGCGTGCTGAGCGAGACACGACACCTTCTTGGGCCCCCGCTCGCACTCACATGCGTTGGGGGCCCGAAACACTTAGGGGGCCAGATTCCGGGCGAGATCCCGGTTCCGGCCCCCTGCTCGACGGCGGCGGGTTGGTAAGTTTAGAGTGGCATATCGCCTCTCCCTCTCGACCCCCGCCGCCTGCTTCTGCGAGATGGTGGCCTCGCAGAAGTCGAGCATCGCCTTCCAGGACTCGTCGCTCTCGAGCATCGACGCCGCGACGCTCGGGAGCGACAAGTCCGGACCTATTTGTTGGACCAGGACACAGCGCTGCCTCTCCCATGCGGGGCAGCCGCCCACAAAAGCGGTGACAATAAAGCCATAAAAAAAAAAAAAAAAAAAAAAAAAAATTCGTCACTTGTTTATCCGAGTTTATCGTTTATAAACGTCAAATGAAAAAGGTACCTTTCGGAGTATCTTAAATTATTTTTAAGTTTACAAAGTTGAAATAAAGAATGGGTATCGTGCTTGAATATCTAATATTATGAAAACTATGTAAACACAAATTCACTATTGTAGTTAGAAAGTCAAAATTGTTACGATTTGGTACTATCTTACATATTTATCTCTTTGAAAATGTAATACAAACAAAATAAGAGTTCATTTCATTAGGTATTGGATAGTTAGGTATTATAATAAGTAAAATAAAGAAAAATAACTACAATTTCGAAAAATATCATGTTAATATTGCACTTGGTGGCTAGTGGCTACCTTTAGCATCCATATACCTCGCATGCTAAGATAATTCCTTCTTCAAAGAAAGCTTAAGCTCTTTTATGGTAGGCATCAGGCTGTTGGTGGCAGCAAGTCTCGCAAGTCACAGTAGCTGGTAGGACTGGTAGAAGTGTAGGAGACTATCGAACTCAAAAAACGTTGTACATGGATGTTATATAAAAATGATTACCTAAACTTTGTTATTTCATAAATTAAAACAAATAAGTCATTTCATAAATTAAAATAAAAAGTCATAAATTTTTTAATTACATTTATAACGTAAAGTAACATACATCGTTTTTCATCTTTACACTTAAGACGTTCAATTTGTAGTAAATACTATTATTATACGTTTTACTAGTATTCAGAGACTTCAAATTCGTTCCAACACTCACAGCATCTTGCTTTTAAAAGCTGCTAATTTTAATTTACAAACTACAAAGACCGCTAGGTACTCCAATTTTATTTCATCAAATTTATATATTAGCTCCATGTAAATTGAATAAACTTTGATTGACAATACGTCAAATGAGCTAGAAAAACAGTCAAGTTAGTCAGCACATGAGTAATAAGGGTTCCGTAACCCATCCCAAAACATCAAGCAATCAACAAATAATACTTTAATTTGTCCGACAGACCTTTTTTAAAAAGACCCATCTAGTGATATTCCGTAAGTTCGATTGAAAAATCAATCGATAAATGCCAACACTGTTACAGAGACTGTAAGGTTTATTATTTTAAATATTTTAACTCTAAAAAATTGTTTTTATGCTTTGTTTTTTCTTGGGATTCACTCGTGGTAATTTTATCATTTGGTTTTATTTGAAACACAATTTTGTGAAAGCAATCAATTTAATTTTTTCTTCATACCTAGTATGTACTTTTAAGACTTTATAGTAAATTGGCAAAATGATTCTATTGTTTATTTTTCTTTACATTTTACTGAGTTTGGAATATTTTGTGATGTGCAGTAGGCAGTCCAATGTTATTCTCAAATATTACTAAGTGCGATTTAATCCTAAGATCTTAAAACAATACATTTATAGACATTATTATTTTGAAATACAAACAAACACTTTGATTTTGTTTAGGATATATATTGTGTTTTGTGACAAACGTCAATAAATGACATCGTGAAATAGAGATGCGACGAATAGTTGTTTGACCGAAAACCAAAAATTCTGTGTTCCGAATTCCGAAACAGTGGCGTGCAATTCATAGAAGCAAACATGGTTAGCATAGCTTACCCTATTATTATATTCATAATTGATAGAAAGCGCGTATTCATTGTTATTTATTTTTGGTATCTTTCCAACTACATAAATTAAGGTAAAGCTTCTGCAGAATTCTCAGATCATTTAGATGGGTCTGCAGAAGAATTGAAGTTATTTCTGTATGTTTTATAGTCTTTTGCGTGAGGGGGGCTCGGAAGATTTTTTTTAGATGATCCCGTTATCTTCCTCCTATGACTAGCTTCCTGCTAGCACTACACGAGGTAAAATTCGTCGTTTGAATCTCACTGAATCTTAAGTTTCATAAAAACTTTGTTAACAAACGCTATGCCGCCTTTAAATAGGCTTCCATGGCCCTACTTCATCGTTCCTTGAGCAATATATCTTGTCCATCAACAAGGTTCTAAAGTGTGCTAAAATTGGGCGACAACTTCACAGCGTCTCTTGAATTTAAAGTGTCCATGAGTGTCACTAGTAGGTGGCCACTTACCAACAAGTGGGTCTACTGCATGATATTCGGCCGTAACGCAGAAAATTTACCGGAAACTTGGAACATCTCTATTTTGTTTACGATACGGTGTTTTTGTGATGCATAATACCAAGTTTTAAACAAAATTGTTACGAAATGTCATCTATGTGACATGTTTCCAAAAAAATAAGTATAGTTAATAAAATATGAGGGTCTGTTTGTAAACTTCAAAAGTTTTTATCCTAAATTTATTTCCATCCATTTGAAAACTACTTTCGTTTCTCTGTTTCCTACATCTCATTAACTTCATGCTGAAAAATTATTTTCCACTTAGAAAAAATAAGAGTTACCAAGTAATATTTTTCATAAATAAAATTTGGCAAAATATAATTTAGAACTGTGGAAGATTGATGAATAAGATCATTTTAGATCAAATAACAAAAGCGAGCGGTCAAAACTTTTTCTAACTTTTTGAACAAGCAAATCCGTATACTGCAACTTGTTTATCTTTACGTTTGAAGTTGTCAATTAGAAATTTACTAAAGCTGATGATACACTAGCGTACAAAAATAGATTTTTAACTAAAACAGACGGACGAGCTGACCGCCCACATGATGGTAAGTGGTCACTGTCGCTCATGAAACTCTACCCAATTAGGAATTAGGAACATAACAAGACACCATCAAATGTTGCCTCCAATGGATTATTCGATTATATTACAGATAATAGTATATCGGCTTTTTTTTATTCTTTAATGAAAGTTATCAAAATAAGTGTGATACTCTGGATAAATTTTGTGAAACTTATTATTAACTGCTAATAATAATAATAAACAGAATCTTCTTGAACCCGCGTTAATATCCGTTACATTTTAAATATTTGTACAAATACAGAGATAGGCAGCGAGAAGCGACTTTACTTTGTAGTATGTAGTGATAATGATGAGTTGGCTCGCATAACATCGTTTGCATGGGGAGGAAAGTATATATCACATAAAAAATAGCATACTTGACCATTGTTCAATAGCCATTGAAAGCTCCGGGATAATCTTTTCACCGAATACTCATAGCTAACCGTCATAGAACTGACAAGAATGTTGTCAATAGATAGATGCTACATGTACATGCTCTTACGCTACATGTCATTTTTGACTCTCACCAATGGTGATACATGTTTGTATGATGTGACTGAGCCGCAATTGTCATTAATCCAAATACATAATTATTAAAAATCATTATGTGTCATAAAATATGTGTATGGTTCATGCATTATCAGGAACATTTTTTCATCTAATGTGTACTTCGTTTTACAATAAATGGTAAAATTATTAAAGTTTTCCCGTAATACCAATTTTATGAAAAATGACGTCATTTGATGTGAAAATAGACGATTACGATAAACGACGCGTCCTGTAATAGCCCCACAGGAAGTTGGTCAAAATTAACTTGCAAGATTCCGCTTGATCTTACATAGTACAAGTTAAGTAAAAGCTTCAAAAATACTAGCTTTTAAGATTCAGGGATATATCCCTACATGATAATGTAGTAGTAGAGTATTAGCCAATACAAGTAAAACGAGCCCAAACACGATGAGTGTGTCTGACGTACCTCCATATTATTGCATTGTCACGCAATATACATCTGCGTGCAATTTCGGCTCATGAAAAGGAGTAACGATCTGAGATAGCCGACTCCACTTCAAAAAAATATGACTTCAAAAATATAAAACTTGAGAGGTGTCAGGAGGACACCCGAATATAACGAAGTTCCTTTCGATTAAAAGATATCTTATAATTTTTTTTCCTAACGTAACGCGCGATAAGCAACTTGTTTTAAAAGATTTGGATCACAGCGCCATCTAGCGATAATCATCTAAAACAAAAAAGTGTCGTGACAACTTTTCGTAAGAATTTTTCCACCTTTCACAACGCGCGATAAGGAACTTCGTTCCTATATCTACAGACCCTTTATTTGAGTAGACATTGTAAAAATTATTACATTAAGCCTTCTATAATACAATTAACATTGTTTTAATACCGAGACTTTCTTAAGAGTTTATATAAGAGTTTAAAGTATTTAATAGAGGTGAATAACCTGAGATAGTCTATTACTAGTGGACATTTTGAAAAGAAAATAGGTTTACTTCAAATACAATTAGTTTGTTTTAGTTACATTGTATATTATCAAGCTGTCCTAATTAGATTAACTCGTGTAAAGGATAATGACCAGCACTTCAACTGAAGTACCAGATAATTTACATTTAACAAACATTACAGCGGAAAGGTTTTGTTGTTTTACCAGATAGCGAAGATAGGTCAATTATTCCATTGAAGTTGTGTCTAGTAAGAGAAATTCGTGAATATTCTGAAATACGACTAGTGAATAGTATACTTGATGTAGAAGCCATCCACCAAGTCTGAGTTTTCTAGGCATAATATATCATAAGTTATAACTAATCAAAACTACGTGTTAATTAGTGCGTGATCAACCCTACCGTACTGACCTACACCAACAGCTAAAGACTTAAGCGGGCTAGTCACCTCCTGTATCATAGAACATTGTAATAATACACGGGACAAAAATCACATTCTACACAGGATACATGCGCCTGTATTCGTGAAAATACATATAGCACGCTGAATGTAGGTCAGGATAGGGTTGTCAAAAATAATACAAAATAATAATTTTTCAACTTTGTATGGGAAAATAAAGTGATCATCTCCGTTTTAAAAGTATGTGTATATGATTTGATATGTGATATAGATTAAGCCATCAAAGTATTGTTTCACCGGGCACCAACACCCTGTATAAGTTCGGGTGGAATCTTGCGAGTTAAATTTGACAAACTTCCTAGTATTGTGAGTCGTAGGTACCAGCGCTATGACTTGTCCTTCTTCAAATGAGACAGAAAAAAGTCCTTATAGGTAAGTCGTAGATAGCGATCATTCCTGATATTACAGAGGTCTATGAGCGACGGTAACTACTTAAGTATGTTTAAAAAGTTTATTACCTTAACTTATTTTCGATTTCTAAAAATGAGTTTTCAAATTGACTATTGTTAATTATTAATCCAATTTGAAAGGATACATGAATGTATATTTTCAATATGGATATAAGAAGGTATGCAATGCGTATTCGCTTGTATTTGTATACCACTGAGCAACGTAACCCCTTACAATCAGATAGCCCATTAGTCTGTCTACAAGACAAAAAAAAACAACTCACCTTAAATACAAGGGTATCATTATGAACATACTGGGCAGCATGATCAGGAGTGTCAGTAGTCTGCAGATCCTGAGAGGAACTCGGAAGCAGGAGCGATGACCAAGCGTGCAGCGACGTGATGATGGACGGTGTTTTGGAAGACCAGCTGTTAAAATAAAAAACAGTATAACTTTGTTTTTGGGTACAAGTCGTGGTGGGGTAGTGTTTGAAGCGTTTG
This sequence comes from Trilocha varians, assembly GCA_030269945.2. Lineage (NCBI taxonomy): Eukaryota > Metazoa > Arthropoda > Insecta > Lepidoptera > Bombycidae > Trilocha > Trilocha varians. The sequence goes on from AP028277.1 coordinate 10,850,177, forward strand.
CCTTCAGTACGAGAGGTCGCGGGTTCAAAACCGACTTGTACATCTAAAATTTTAATGTTATCAAGATTTACGCGCAATTTTTCACAACACCACTGGCTAAGACAGTGAAGGAAAACATCGTGAGGAAACCTGTATATTGGAAAAGGATTCTAAAAATTCTTCGAAGATATGTGAAGTTCCTAACTGTGGTCGTGTGGTGGACTATGCCTGATCCCTCTACTGAGGAGACCTGAGCCCAGCAGTGGGCAGTAATGGGTTGTTACAGTACAGTTAATTGAAGACTCGTGTAAGGCTCACAACTTAGGCTGAAAATCTATCGCTATTAACTAAATAGAAAATAAACTATTTTCGTTAGTATACTAACCTTCTAAAGGTACTAATTCCTGAGGATCCATGATTAAAGGCAGTTTACATCACAACTTCACTGAAAATCTTTTGCGCTCTTCAACAACGTTGTATGTGGCAACTGCGAAAAACGAAAATAAAAATAAAGTTTTTTTAATGTTAGTTCTAATTACAGTTTGTTGTTCTGAAGATTAAAATAATTTGTTTTCTAGACATAAGCTACAGAGCGATATGAATGCTGACTTAAAAATGAACGTAAAATAAAAATTGCTGGCCAAAGTACATTACATTTTTATGGACCAAATTAAGTCATATTAATCCGTTCATAAGCGTCAGCATAAACATACACACTTTAAAAACAATTATTTTTATTGGTAACCTTTTCCTGAAGGTAAGAAATGATATTAAAACCGAAACGCACTGTCGGAAGTTTCAATAAAATCGACACCACATCAAAACTATCAACCGGATTTACTTCGGAGTCCTCAAAGTGCGAAGTGGCACGATTTTATCTACAATTCGTATTATAAGTACCCCCCTAATCAAAGTCGTCTATCAATCACTTGGAAACTATGCGAAGTAATAAAAAGATTACATTTCGACCCGTGCTGATTTATCTTATCTTAAATCCTGCAATAAAATCTTGTATGACGCAAATATCTAGGATAATATTATGTAGTTCATTATATTGTAGTCATAAAATACAGGAAAATGTGGGGAAAGTGATTATGAAGCAAAGTTATTGTTGTTGCAAAGTAATCTCACTCGTAGTACATTTTCATAACGTTATGTTAAAGATAACCTCCTGATAAGAGTTCTGGAATAGCGGCCACGAACCAGTAGATGGAGTGTGTGTGGATAAGATGGACAAACAACCTGGTCAGGATAGCAAGAAATTACTGCAGCGCGAGACACTTACATAACATGTCCGTCAGTGAACGTCTACGGACTGAATACCCTATTATAAAGGGGTTAAAAAGAGCACTCCCGAAAACGAAGACCAGTGGGAGACGAGAAACCGGTTTATTTACATATTATTTTTATACACAAAAACCCTTTTTGTATTTTTTCTTTTTTCAACTTCTTTTTTTTTTCATTTTTTTTTTATTGCATGATAGATAAACGAGCCTACGGCCCACCTGATTAATAACTTACAACAAAGCTCCAGTAGTTTTCGAAAAATTACTTTTAAAAAATTAATTGCTTAATTTTATATGATGATTCTACATCAATACCAGACGTATTAGGAATTATCTCGAAAAACACACACATACACACACAGACAAAAATGAGGTGTACTAAAGCGCTTTGAATAGACGGAAAATTTATCGCACTATATCTATAATTACAATACGAATATGATTAAATAATTAATTATGATAAATGCACTTCTGTTTATATTCGACATTATTATCAAGTATTTATTTAAGGACGTATTTGTTTATTCAAGCATCACTTTATTGTCGTGTCTATGTTTGTTTAGTCTATATTTATTTTATTATACACAGGGTTGAATTTTGAAATGTCTATGATTATAAGTTCCGAAAGAAATCGTTTCTTTTTTGTTAAAGCAACAAGTCAGCAAATTACGTTTCAAGATTATAAAATATTTATTGTGAATGTAGTTGTATTTATTTCCTAAATTAAAAAAAGGTTCCTTTTAGCAAAGTTTGTTATAATCACAATTTTAATATTCCACCCTGTATACATATTACATTTTATACTACTAACACTCGTTAATTATCCACTGCTGAGCAAATCTTTGAAAGACCTTTTCAATCAATTTTACATAGGCACCGCTAGATGGCGCTATAACTAAATTATTTTGCTACATACCATAATCTCGTCTTGCTCTATCGCTGTTCAAAGTATTAAATGTAGTTTTACGACATGTGTTTATGTTAATTTTATTGTTATTATGTATATTATCGATAAACAGGGATTATAATCTCAAAAAGAGATTAATTACTTGTATTAACAAGATATATTTAAGTAGATACTGTGGGTAATAATAATATATAGGAAATAAAACACATGGTACAAGAATTTTCATGATCAGATCAGCGCCATTTTGTCATATTATTACATTGTCACGCGATATGCATGCAAAGTTTTACCTCAATCCTCCCGAACTTACATAGTTACATCTAGTGGGAGCTAATATAAAAATTTTAAACCTAATTTATTTTAAAGAAAGCTTTAAAACTAGTTCTTAAGATCTCCTGGTTGTCACAAAGCATTTAAATGCTAACTAAGACAAATAAAACGAGCCCAAACACGACGGGTCTATCTTGTTTAGCACAAGAGTTCCTATGACCACCGTCTTTATCATCAGATCAGCGCCATTTTGTCATATTATTGCATTGTCACGCGATATACATCTGCGTGCAAAATGTCAGCTCAATCGGAAACCGCAAGTTTGTCAAATTCAACTCGCAAGATCCCACCCGAACTTACATAGTTACATCCAGTGCAAGTTAATATAAAGCTAAAAACACTACTTACTAAAGATATCACTTCATATGACCTATTGTTACCTCAATGAAGAAATTCTCATATCTAACACGCTGTCTGAAGATGTGTATCGCAGTCAATAGAATTTGAATAAATAATGATAAAACGATAAGTCTGATAACAATTCATAAAGGGAATGAAATGTCGAGGAAATTTCCATAATAATGAAAAGATCGGTTCTTATCTGATATCGAATTATCCTTGTTGTTATGCGGAAATGGGAAGAAAAAGATTTTACAAGCTTCATACCAACTTGCACTGCATGTAACTATGTAAGTTCGGGTGGAATCTTAAGAGCTGAATTTGACAAACTTCCCGGTTTCCGATTGAACTGACATTTTGCACGTGGATGTATATCGCGTGACAATTCAAATATAGTAACATGGAGCTGATCTGAATATACAGTGGGAAGGTCCACTGCTGGGCTCAGGTCTGCTCAGAAAAGGGCATAGTCTACTACGCTTGCCCAATGCGGATTGGGGACTTCACATGTCTTCAATGGATTTTTAGAATCATTTTCTAAAGCAGGTTTCCTCATGATGTTTTCCTTCGCCATTTTTAGTCTAGTGTTATGAAAAATTGCACATGAATCTTTTTCACATTAAGATTTATAGGTACAAGCCGGTGTGGACGGAAGGCAAGTGCTTCAACCACTACACCACCACGACTTGTGTCTAATGTAGGTATAGTTGGGGGCTAGAATAAATGCACATAGACTTTTAGGAAATTATGTAAAAATATTTAGATTTTTTACAACTCTATATTGTATTCTCAAGAGTGTCCAGCGAAAAGATTCAGTAACCCGGAGCCGACCCATATATTGTCTATGGAAGTGATAGACTGTGCAGCTTATCTATGGGTTCTGGGTTTGGCGCCAATTTTAGAAGGTCGTGAAAGAAAAGGATACGTTGGACTTGTTTTGGATTCAGATGCGTATTATTTTTATTATTCCATTATTAAGTAAAGTTCCTTGCATACCATTAATGAATGCTTTTTAAAAAGTAAAACAACTTCTGGTTCATAAAAGTATTATATGTTCAATTGAATTAGAACAACAACTGATAATGAATGCCACAAAGCTGTGTGCGACAGAGAAAGCACTCTATAAATCCGAAGCTATTAACCGCTCTCTTTTTAATAGTGGAAGTGCATTTATTGTTGCCCCCAACTATACTTATACCTATTATTTGATCGAAAATACTATGTAGTGATATGTGATAAATAATGACATAACATCAAATATCAGTAAAAGAGAGATCGTTCATCGCCCCACATCGGATTACGAAATCGATTACCTTTAGTATCGATCATTGACTTATCGAATAATATCGATAACTAATGTTACCGTCTCGTGATATATTTAATTTTAAACTTATTCAGACACTCGCGGTTTTCTATAATACTTTCATGCATTTTCAACGGGTTCTTACTCTTGTTGTGAGTTCGAGTTCCAGTGGTACTACCCAAAAGCGAACGAGAAAGAGGGTAGACAGATTTGTTTGCTCTTAAATCGACCCGCAGTATTCAGTCTTCTCGTGATCATGATTGAAATATCGAGACAACTCAATTAATCGTTGTGGCGAGGTTTAGGGAGGCCTATGTCCAGCAGTAGACGTCTATAGACTGATGATGATGAGACAACGGGAAGTTTATCATATTTAACTCGCAAGATTCCACCCGAACGTACATATGTAGTTACATAGATAAATAGTTACATCTAGTGCAAGTTAATATGAAGTTTTTAAAAATTGTTGTTATACGCTGTCAGCCCTTATGTATAGGTACTTAAATCTTAAAAACTACTTCATGGGTTTTGATGCAGTTTTCTTAATATATAGAGTTATTCAAGAGGAAGGTTTATGTGTATAATACATGAATGATATAGTAGAGAAACACTCATAATTTTAGAGGTTTTTGATGCAATTTCGTAAATAAGCACATTTTGGAACGAAGTTCCTTATCGCGCGTTGTGAAAGGGGGCTAGACGGAAAAAATTCTTACGAAAAGTTGTCACGACACTTTTTTGTTTTAGATGATTATCGCTAGATGGCGCTGTGATCAAAATCTTTTAGAACACGTTCCTTATCGCGCGTTACGAAAGGAAATATTTTTTGTAAGATATCTTTTAATCGAAAGGAACTTCGTTCTATTCGGGTGTCCCATGACACCTCTCAAGTTTTTTTTTTGTGTTTACATTACAAATGGTTGAACCTTTTGTGACGCAGAAGTGGCTCGTGTGCTACCTCATACGTGTTAAATTTAATTAGTAAATACCTAAGCACTTTAAAACCCATTAGTCTTTTGGACACATTAAGGTTCATTAAGAACTAATCAATGTTTAACAATTTAATGAATAGTAAAAACAAAAACATTTTTTTATCATTTTATTTACCTTTATCGTAGAGTCATTAATCTTTGTAAAGTTAATGACATTAAAAAAATAATTACTATAGCTTCTTCTTCTTCATGTGCCATCTTCTATCGAAGGTCGGCGATCATTAAGGCTGTACTTTTGACACAGCAGCGCGAAACAAAGCACGAGTGCTTTTGTTGAACCACTGGCGCAAGTTCTTCAGCCAAGATGTTCTCCTTCTACCTACAGCTCTCTTCCTCTTGCCCTGTACGATCAAGTGCAGCAAATCGTACTTCTGGCTTCTCATGATATGCCCCAGATACTCCAATTTCCTTCTTTTGATGGTTTTCAGCAGTTGTTTTTCTGTGTTGGCACGTCGCAAGACTTCTATATTTGTGACTTTGTCTTTCCACGATATTCTCAGCATCCTCCTGTAGACCCACATTTCAAAAGCTTCCACTTTCCAATTACTATAGCAAGAGAATCATAACATATAACACGCAACGGATTCTTTTGCGATTTTTTATAAATAGATAAAGCGGTTCAAGAGAAAGGTAAATAATACATGCATAATATAGTAGAGAAAACACTGATAATTTTAGAAAGAAAAAACACAATTCTCAGCTTTTATAAAAAAGCTAGGTTTCTTTTGTGACGCCGACGAAGTTGCGTGTGTCAATTAGTTATACATAATAATATCAAACATCTTTCTTGTCTTGCTTTTTTTTGAGTTGGAGGAAATCACCGGATTTTCTATGATATGTGGGTGTTGAACCGCACTAAAACCTCCAACCGCTCACACTCAGTCCGAACCCCGGCTGAGGCCAGAACCCAGCACGGGGTTATGAGGGTCGGCACGACGCGTTACGCCCTCGGCACTCTTTCCCGTCGCGCCGCCCTTTATTGTCTTGCTTAAACCTTATTCTGGAAATCGATCAAATTTCACGATATTCTCGTCACATAAGACAATAAAATTAAATGATTCTTTATTTAGCACGTATATCAGAGATTATGTTAATATATACCGAATTAAAACTAGTAATAATAAAACCTCACCTCATACAAATCAAACAACACACTGTTCAAACAGCGAAATATTAAACAATTCGATTAAAACAATTCTTTCACTCTTAACACTTCCGCGAAATTCAAACAAAGAAATTCTTAATGCAAAATGTTTAATGCATTTGTTTTAACAGTCAATTGTTTTAATGTATTTGTTTTAAGGCACTGTTTACACTGTATTTAATGTTTTTCACACGTCCGTTCCGTTTGGCGGCTCCGGTATTACTGAGTGTGTATCACGTTATCAACAAGAAGCTAACATTTTAGTATAAATAGTGACAATTGAATATTGAGTTTATAGATAGCTGCGTATAGATGTACTACCTAATATGAGATTTTAATCTTAACGTGAAGTTTGGCTTGTTGTTTCAGTTGTAGAATGTATGAAAATAAATGATTGTTTTATTCCGAAATAAGCATCGAGAATACTCGAAAATCTTTATGCAATTTAAAATTTTCCGCTTTTCTTAAGTTGTGCAGTATTAGTATTCTTTTTGGAACGAAGTTCCTTATCGCGCGTTATCGAAAGGGGGCTAGACGGAAATTCTTATGAAAAAGTTGTCACGACACTTTTTTTGTTCTAGATGATTATCGCTAGATGGCGCTGTGATTAAAATCTTTTAAAACAATTCCTTATTTTGTTTTATATGATTAATGCTAGATGGCGCTGTGATCAAAATCAATTAAAACACGTTCCTTATCGCAAAAAAAAAATATAAGACATCTTTTAATCGAAAGGAACTTCGTTCTATTCGGGTGTCCCATGTCACCTCTCAAGTTTTTTTTATAAAACGTTTTCCATTGTAATTTTGATGTGATAATATTTTTAGTTTAGACCTATGTATTTAAATTTAACCTTCAAGAAAATATTTTGAGTTAAAAATTACTTGATTTACCTATTACTTTGGAGTTAAGAATTACATTAAATACATTTATGATTTTATACACAAAATCTATCTATTTATCTATTCAAACATATTACTATCAACATTTATCATTCGATATATTTTTTATCTTCAGTATTCGAACCCGTATCATACAGTTGCTATGCATCTAAAATAGAATCTACCACTATCAACAGACACACAAGTAGTTCAGTAAATTGATAAAATTATCGAAATAATACTTCTGTAGTATTCGTGGACTGTGTCAAAGGTTAATGAACTGTAAAATTTATGAAAAGACTAGTGGGCCCACGCAACTTCGTCTGCGTCACTTTCGATATAAAAGTACCTAACCTATGTTCTTTCTCAGAGTCTAAAGATTGTCTGTGCCAAATTTCATCAAAATCGGTTGAGAGGTTTAAGCAGGAAAGCGTAACAGACCGACAGAGTTACTTTCGCATTTATAATATTAGTAGGGGTATCATAAAATAGGTAAAAATTTGAGGCTAAAAACAGGGAGATATCAAGTTAAAATCATCATGGGGTAGTTAAAGCGCTTGCCTTCCGTACGGGAGGTAGCGGGTTCACACTGGCTTGTACCTCTAAATCTTAATGTGAAAAAAGATTTATGTGCAATTTTTACAACAGCACTGAGTAAAAATGGCCAAGGAAAACATCGTGAGGAAACCTGCATATCGGAAAAGGATTCTAAAAATCCTTCGAAGATATGTGAAGTCCCCAATTCGCATTGGGCAAGCGTGGGTATACCTGATCTTTCTACTGAGATCTGAGTCCAGCAGTGGGCAGTAATGGGTTGTTGCAGTACAATGCTATCATTAGACATACAAGTAGTTAAGTAAATTGATAAAATTATCTAAATAACTTCTGTAGAATTCGTGGACTGTGTCAAAGGTTAACGAACTATGAAATTTATGAAAAAAAAACACGTTTTTCGGTTTTTCCGGATAATTATGTATCAAAAACGAAAATTAAATACCATTTTCGACCGTCCAAAAAGGAGGACGTACTGAATGCATCTCTATGTTTTTTTTGTTTGTTCCTACATAACTTTAGTTTGCATGAACCGATTTGAATGATTCTGGCGTCAGATCGTCATGGGGATCCAATTCTTTTAGGTTCGAACAACTTTTGATCTGTGTTTTAAAATGTTATTTTTAACGGACAAAAAGCAACAGTTCGTTCATTTTGCGTATATTTCTCTTCTATATGAACCGATTTCGATAATTCTTTCTTATAATAACTCATTTCTTCTCTAACCACTCAACTGGGAACGTCACTATTCGCTAGATGGCGAAACTGGGGACTTCGTTCGGAATCACTACCGTGTTTGAGCCCCTTTTTAAAAACAATTTTGCCAATATATTTTAATTTCGATTTTTAATTAAACTTTACCTATATTTCAGTAAATCTTTATTATTAAACGACGCTGTATTGCATTTGCAGCGAAAATATAGTTTCTCCGTAAAATATGAGACGATTAAAAAATGTAAACAAAACAAGTTTTAGAACTGTGCTCAATTTTGGCCCCTGCCACAGACTTGGCAAAAGTAAACAAACCAATTTGGTCGCCGATCCCAGTTGAGTGGCTATCCTCTTTTTCTTTGTTAGTAAGCTGACAGTTTGGACATTATCTCGTATAAATTCGATAAAGATCTGACTAGTAGTTTTTATGTTATTCTTGAAAAATTGCAAATCGTTTTCATTTTTGTAATGTTGTTTTTATTGCATGTAGGCAAACAAGCTGTTGAGCCACCTGATCGTAAGTGGACACTGCGGTTTTCTACCTAAGATCTACCTTCAAACTTAACATTACAAAATCACTATAATTGTATTTCTATGTGGTGTTACAATAAATAATTTTCTATCTATCTATCTATCTACAACAAAATACTTTGAAACTTCACTCTGTTGTTCATGATGTTGTCTCCAGATGTATAAGTTCCATACAACCCTTACAAGTCCACGGAAATCGATGTATCACCCCTATGGGAGGTCTCACCTCTCATTGGCTAACACAATAATAGTCCAGACCAATCACGACACATCACCACCCAGATTCGAAATTTGAATTTCATTACGAATTTTTCTCAGTCGCGATCTAACCCTTGTCGAGTAAACATCGAGATTTTTTTTTGTTTTTGTGTGTGATTTGTTGTGTGTTTATATGCCAACTGTAACGGATATATCAAAGAAAAACGGTAAGCAGTTTTTTTTAAACTTTTTTTTAGTTTTAAAGGAGGAGGAGGAAATCATTAATCAGTTACGAGGTAATTTCATAAAAATTAAATAACTATTTCAAAATTGAATCATCGAAATTATGATTCAGAGTAAATACTATGATATGAAAGGGATTTTCAGTATTTCTTTTATCTTCATCAATTCAACAAAGGTGTTTAGAAGTTCTACCTAGCTTTCCAAAAACGTAAGAAATAACGTCGCTATAATCACCCTGTACAGGGTGATTTTTTAAAGAAGGTACATATTGCAGGAGGGTGATGAGTACTCTGTTCTAATAAATAATATTACAAAAAATAGGTACAATTACAAAAAAAAAAAAAATTAAATCTAAATTCGACAAAACTACCTCAAACATAAACAATTTCGGCTTAAAGAGTGTTGACTAAAGACCTCTAGTGATCTCGCGCACCCCACACCTCCGCCACATCATCATTTTGCAATAATTCTGGATATTTTTAAGTTGCGATTACTAAGGCATTAAGCCATATTCTTTGGTAATAATATTTTTACTGGTCGTATATAACCATCAGCTACCATGACCTTCAATATGTACCCTCACTAAGAAATCACTCTGTACAAACCGCAGTAGATTTTATTTTTTTGGAATTAATCTATTATCTGTATAAAATAAGAAAAAATAATAAAATTAAATCAAAACAACTTTTCGTAGGTACCTACTAACGTCAATTTTTGGTATAAACAAACAAACAAATTTTCGTTAGCAACTCTCTTAATAGCCCGAGAGATAATGCCAAATTTTAAAGTATGTTTTTGATGCAAGCTGAAACCTTAGTACATATTTCTCCTGATATACACCTAGTCGGAACTGTAGACCTGCCTGCTGAGTAGCGGGGCGAAATGGATCTCTACATTACTAAAATATTTGTAAATTTATTTTATTCAAAAAATGAGTTTGAGGCAACTTTAAATGTTATAGGACATTATCTACGACAAAAAATAGTTTTCCCAAAAAGACAGGTAATTTTGTTTTTATCATTATTTTGTTTTTGATGAAGGGGTCTGTTCAGCTCCGCTACTCAGCAGTCAGGTCTGCACTTCCGAGTTGTTATTTTTTTTTATTGCGTGATAGATAAACGAGCCTACGGCCCACCTGATGGTAAGCGGTCACCGTCGTTCATGAACCTCTGCAATGCCAGGGCAATGAAGGGCTGTTGCAATCTGTGCTGCAATCTATCGCCTACCGATACAGGACTTTTCTTAAACCTCGTTTAAAGAGGGACATGTCACAGCGCTCCGGGAACACCGCGGACGGGAGTCCATTACAAATCGGAATGGTACGGGGCAAAAATGATCTTCTGAAGCGAACCGTGGAAGATCGTAGCGGTTCCAAGTTGGGGTATATCAGGAGAACTATGGACGAAGGTCTCAGCTTGCCTCAAATAACTAAACAAAAATTGGCACTACCTCTCGGACTATAAGTGCTTAAGGAAATTTCCAACACATTTAAGTTATTTGTCCTCTCCCGAATACAATACATAATATTGTGGGTGTATAAACAAAGAAACTAAATAAAGCATCATTATTATTGGATATCAGAGGAAGTCGTTATCGCAGGAAACGATGTAATTAATACACGGGAATTATTATATTTTAATAATAAAAGCTTTACTTGTACAAGTCTAATTGAAAATCGGAGCGTAATTTAGGCAATGTTCTAAATTAAAGATAGGCCATTTTTTACCGACTCAAAAAAGAAGGTACTCAATCTATTTTTAATTTGTTTTACTTTGGGTTAGCTGGATTTTGATGATTTTTGTAATAAAACGTGATGGTCTTCGTGAAATTTTTAAAGTAGGTATGTACTTTTGGATCTGTGTTTAAAAATGTCAATTTTCAATCGCCAAGATTTCATGGTTTGCTGTGCATATTTGAGCGTATTGATTTCATAGACCCGAAAGTACTTGTACGATCTGAAAAATTAATAAATAGGACCCCACGATGACCATCATCTTTCATCTGACACAATAATCTAAATCGGTTTAGCCAAATTAATGTTGAGCGGGAACAAACATGAAAGAAAAACAGATGAATTGAGTGCCTCCTGTTTTCTGGAAGTCGCTTACAAATAGGTAAAAAAAACCCTGATTTTAAAACATTGTTAAATTTATAAATCAGAGTCAGCGATGGCGTCTGACCAGGAGTCTTGTTCTGATGAGGAGCCTGACAGTGAGATGCTGAGCGATGATCTGTGTCTACCTGACAGTGATGATGATAGCAGACAACCCAGGACAGTGCAGGTGAACTTACTTGTTTTATTTATTTTTTATATTCCACACAATTAATTAGTACATAATTAATTAAATCGTGGTGGGGTAGTGGTTGATGCGCTTGCCTTCCGTACGGGAGGTCGCGGGTTCAAAACCGGCTTGTACCTCTAAATATTAATGTGAAAAAGTATGCAATTTTTCACAACACCACTGACAAAAAACGGTGAAGGAAAACATCGTGAGGAAATCTGCAAATCAGAAAAGGATTCAAAAAATCCTTCGAAGATATGTGAAGTCCCCAATCTGCACTGGGCAAGCGTGGTGGACTATGCTTAACCCATTTACTGAACAGACCAACACCGTACCCTATCGTGGCCGTACTGGATATCATGTGGTAGTAAAGTGTTTAAAAGACGAGTATCATCGCCCTTGTGTTTTTATGTGGTGGACAGTACTGCCACTGTTGGTCTCTTCAGTAAAGGGATGAGATCATAGTCCTTTATCGCTTGCCCAATGCGGATTGGAGACTTGACATAATTATTTTCGCAGAATTTCTGAATCCTTCTCCGATATCCAGCGTTAAATCTATATTTACAAAAATCTATCCCTCTTTTCGTTGTAATGTTATAACTCAACCACACCTTTACCGATTTGGCTAATTTTGGTCTTAAATTGTTCGTGGAAATCCAGGGAAGGTTTTAACGTAGAGCAAAATTCGAGTAATTGCCAGAAAAAAAACAACAAACGACGTCGCGGGCTTCAGCTAGTAACATGAAAATATTTTTCAAATCGATATTTCGAAGTAAAATCCTGTTCAATCCCGCGACCTCTGAAAGACTTTTTAGACAGCACGATGACCATAAAATTCTTACACAGAGCCTCTCCGAAGACCTATCAAGTCTGAACCCCTGCCTACTTCGACCACCAAGGAAGCTCTTCACCAACTGCCGGGAGCGATGGAGACAACAGAACGTAAGTGGGGCGTTTGCAGAGCTCAGAAGGTTGGTGCCAACACATCCACCAGACAAGAAACTTTCGAAGAATGAGATCTTACGAATGGCTATAAGGTGAGTGAAGATTTCAGTATATAGGGGGGAAGAAGAAAGAAAGAAAATGAATTTGTGGCGGACCAATAGCGTGCCAGATCCTGAATCGCGCTATTAATAGATACCGTTATTTTTTTGAATACCCATCAATTGGTGATTGAACGCACAATAGAAATGCAGTTTACAAATACTCTTACCACACCTTCGGGATGTCGACTGGTCTTTCTTTTGTTTAACGCGCGCTATAACTTTTCTTTCTTCAAATAAAAATTAACAGTAATGGTAGGTAACGGTTCCTTTTGCCCAGCAATGGCGAAGATTTATTAGTTATTTCTACCTAATTTCATCAGGTTGTTTCCTCGTTTAAAAATTGAAAGTGTTTAGATTCAAAGTGTATATTTTGTACACTTTATCCAATTCCGTAAGACCCGAAAACCTCCTCAAAAACACTAAATAATCTTCAAACCATCTCATCCAGGTACATAGGCCTCCTCTGCGAAGTCCTGGAATGGCAGAAGAACCACATAACCAACAAAGAAAATTCAAATCTGGCCATTAAATGCGAGTCCCCTCCAAGCCCGCAATCCAGGAGACTTCGCCTCAAACGGCCCTACTTCGATGAAGACTGCCCCCGAACCAAGATCTTCTACGACCAAGACTACATCAGGTACGGGAATGAGGAGAACCAGGATCTATTAAAGAGGAAACCCAGACCAGACATATATTTCGGTAAAGAACACCTAAGAGTGCTGAGGAACCAATGCTACTTTTCTCCAAGATGGCGTCAAAGTTACCCTTTCAGGAACCTGGTTGAGCGTAATGGGAATAATTTGCTGATGATAGCTCCAGCGCAGAATGGAGAGAAAGAGGAGAAGAATAGTAAAGATGATGAAGAAAAATAGAGGTTTCTTTTGGAGGAATGGGATTGATGATGAAGGATTCTAGTTCCGTGAAGAGTGTATCGTGGCACATTGGTGTATCATAGTTATCAAGTGGTGTTCTAGACAAGCTAAAAATTAATTCAAAAATAGTGAAATTAACGACATCCGTTTTGAATTTTGGAAATCAGTCAATTTAGTTTACTGAATAATTTCAAATGATACCTGTATGGGTATGTGATAGATAATGGCCCCTCATTACGGGATCTCTTACCATCAGGTGGGCCGTAAGCCTGTTTATATATCATGCAATTAAATATACAAAAAATTTATGAAAATTGATTTAGTCCGAAGCACTCTGATATAAGGTGGGCCAATCTAACGTTTGCATTTTGATTTACTGTTTATTTAGAGAATGACAGCTCAAATGTCATTCAATTTATGTTCATAATTTAGTTAAAGGTTTGATATTTACGAAATGGGACGTTTTTTGTTCGCCCAACGGGCAGAAAATCGTTTGGCCTAAGATGAGCATTTTACCGAAAAATCGTCTTTTCAGATGAAGCCCATTTTCACCTCGGAGGCTATGTCAATAAGCAAAACTGTCGCATCTGGGGGTCGGAAAATCCACACGTCACCATTGAGAAGCCACCCACAAAGAGTTACCGTTTGGTGTGGGTTTTGGTCCGGCGGCATCTTTCGAAAATGAGCAAGGAGCCGCCGTTACGGTCAATGGCGAGCGTTACCGTGCCATGCTCAACGAATTTTTGTTTCCAAAAGTTGAAGAGTATGACATGGACGACATTTGGTTTCAACAGGATGACGCAACATGCCACACAGCCAACATGACAGTCGAACTTGTGGAAAATGCAAACTTTTTATGGCCCACCCCTTATTTGAAAAAATAAAAGTTTTATTTCTTTCGATAGTCAATGACGAAGTTTTTCAATAACAAAAATATTTCTATTCAAAAGTTTATGATCTCATAGTATTTAAAAAAATGAACCAAAGAATGTAAAATACTCAATAAAAATTACATACAAAACTGCGTTTCAATCATCCATCCCTTTCTAACATATATGTTTTAGTATAATATCTGTCTCGTTTATCGATTTAGGGGTAGTTTTCTGTAAGCCACGCCTACTTCTATAATCAAGATGGCTCAGATTCACAAAAGGTATTGTGTATGAAATTGAAATTACTTTGGAGTATTTATACTAAAACTAGCTGGCCGGAGCAACTACGTCTGCGTCACATAAGTAAATGTTTCTCACCGTTTAAAAGTCGGACTTTCATGAATCTATCGAGACTAAAATTAGCCAGATTGGTTCAGTCGTTCTCGAGTTTTAGCGAGACTAAGAAACAGCAATTCATTTTTATTTAACAGATGTTTTTAAGTTAAAGTATTTTGTACAAATTATCAGTATTTTTTTGGTAACAAGTAGATAATATTTTACTAAAAGCAACCGACTTTCTCTTTACCTCAACAAAAACACCCAAAAATTTGATCTGTCATGTTCAGTCTTTTAAAAAAATTACTCGTTTTTCTCAACGTCATAAAATTTAAAACAAAATATTTTTTAGCTCATCGAAAAACTCCCTATTCCCACCCCCAAGTATAATCCTGACCATTAATGCTCCACTTAGTTCACGGCACGCGCCTGACGGGTTGCCGATAAGAAACATATTAATTGTATTAACTTAACCCCTCGGGCGCGTGACTTGTTGACTTACCAACTTGATATGAGGGGGGTTTATGACCAGTATAAATATTAATAAGAAACTGTGGGTTTTTGAGTCGCTTCCCATGAGATGGATCACGATTTTATGATAGTGAGCGATGTTAATAAATAAATAATTGCAGTATAAAATGGCACACTAGCAAAATAAAAAAATGGTAGTCTACATGGAAGACTTTGTGACCATCATGTGGGAGTAAATTGCAGAAATACCAATGGAAATAAATAATATGTGACTTTTTGGTTTTACAATAATTATTTTATTAATTTTACCTTTGGCGCTTAAAATAATTCTGACAGATAACACTATCTTTTTTAATTTTCAAATTTCGAACACCATGGAGGTTTTATTCTCGAACATACCCCCGGGCGTTGAAGACTTTGTCTTCAACCAAACTGTTATCCGAAGGAACGGGCAATGGGCAAATTCAATTAAAAGTCCTTCTAATGACACCATTCATGCGAAGATCTGCAACCCAAACGATCCTGGGTGAATTTCTATAATTCTTTCGAGTCTTCACTTTAGCCGTTGACAAATAATCCTCCGTAACCACAATCAGCTTACTCAATTTTAATTATCCTCACAAGATCGCCATGTCGTTCCGTGTAAAAATTTTAGAAATAAGACAAATGAAATGACACCATTTATTGTCAAAGTCAATGAAAAATTATCATGCTTGTTGATAATTTTGGACTACCACTAGTTCGGGAAAAAAAATATAGCCAGTGCCCTGAGAAGAACTGACAAGAAACTCAGCGGGCCGGGCATGTGTTTTTTTTGTCAGAAAAATCTAAAGTGTACAACATGGGTCTTCTAAAGAGGCTTGAAGAAAGTCCTAAAGGTAGCAGTGTCCCCTGGCATTGCAGAGGTCCATGAGCGACGGTGACCACTTACTATCAGATCGTGTCAGTGGACTGTAAGCTCGTTTATCCGACATATAATAAAAAATCGCTTAATTTTTTACTATTCTACTCTCTAGTATTTCACGAGTGCTCTGACTTGTCCTTCTTCAAACGAGGCTTAAGGAAGGTCTTTAACACGTCCGCTGTTAAACGAGGCCTAAATGATCGTTGCTGCCACTTTCCTGCGGTGCGAGCATAACTTTGTTAAAGGAATTGGGGCCTAATGGACCGCGTGTTGCCCCAACGTCTGGTCTTGGTCCGAGCCGATTCCACCTCTTGTCGCAGCGAACGGTTAATTATGTAAAAATTAGCCTCGCAGTGAACGTGTTAAGGTAGGTCGTAGATAACGGCCTTTCAGTCTCCTGACATTGGAGAGGTAACGACGATTACCACGCCCGAACAAGTAGCCCATTAGCTCGTCTGCCTACAAGACAATAAAGAAACACACCATAACAAAAAAACCCTTTTATTATCAAAACTACAACTCAGTCTTCGCGCTCTTGAGTTTCCTGAACTCCCCAATGGCCTTCACCACGTCATTGGCGAAGATCTCTGGTAGCTCGAAGGCCACGAAATGGCCGCCATCGTCTATGACGCTGGCGTTGACCAGGTTAGGGTACTTCAGCTTGAGGATGCAAGGTGGTTGGTAAGCCAACTCGTATTTGGCTTGGAGGACCCAGGTTGGTACTTGAACTGGAATTCTGTGAAGGAGAATATTACAATCTTTATATTAACTTGCACTGGATGTAAGTATGTAAGTTCGGGTAGAATCTTGCGAGTTGAATTTGATCTCCCGGTTTCCGATTGAGATAAAACTTTGCATAATGTACCTATATCGCGTGATATAGCAATAATAAGGTACTATAGAGCTAATCGCACCACACGCCGCAGGGGCAAGGTTCACCGCCGTTACTTGGAACCGCTGCGCTCTTCCACGGTTCGCTTCAAAAGATCATTTTTGCCCAGTACCATTCCGATTTGGAATGGACTCCCGTCCGCGGTGTTCCCGGAGCGCTATGACATGTCCCTCTTTAAACGAGGTTTAAGAAAAGTCCTGTATCGGTAGGCGATAGATAACAGCCCCTCATTGCCCTGGCATTGCAGAGGTTCATGAGCGACGGTGACGGCTTACCATCGGGTGGGCCGTAAGCTCGTTTATCTATCACGCAATAAAAAAAAGAAAAAAAAATCGGGTGATGGATTCGAAAGGTGGTCTTAGGAACTCTTGTGCTAAACAAGATAGACCCTTCGTATTTGGGCTCCATAACATTTTAGAGTTTTAAATGTGATAGTAATTTAAGGTCCACAGAGTCGATGAGACGATAGAAACCCAATTAAAAGAAGATAAGGTCTAAACTCACTCATCAAGCTTCAAGTTAAAATGTCTAGAGCTGAACGACTCAGCATACAGCCTCATGGAAGAAGCTATACTCTTCGTGCTCCAGTACATCATGAGGTTATCAATTAGCTGGTCCTTGGTCCACCTGTAGGAAAGACCACCGTCTTCTTTAGTGCGGAAGTCAGGGTTGGTCCAGGATGAGAATTTCTCAAGGATGTAGGCCAGAAGACCGGCTGGAGAGTCTGTTAGACCGATTCCTGTGGAGATAGGGAAAAGGTAAGCAAAGTAATCTAAACAGGTTTTTTTTGTGCTTATAACATGCATGGATTGACTCCTCTTTCAAACTTGTAAGCTATTATACAAAGTTAGAGAGAGTTAGAGTTCATTCATTTTACTTAAAACCGCTGCGTTTATCCATAGTCCGCTTCTAAAGGTCTTTTTAGTCGCACAATGCCGCTTTGGAACTCAGTTGTGGACGGTATGATATGTCCCTCTTTAAACGAAATTTAAAATAGTCCTATAACTGTCCTCATTGTCCATCGCAGACGCTCATGAGGAACAGTCACCAACTGCCATCAGATCTTCGTTTGTGCCATACTTACCAACAGTATCAGGTTTTGTAGCCTGGATATGCATGTAGCCCATCTCCTCAATAAGAGTAGCGTATTTCTCCGATAAGGGGTATAGCCTGGAAGCCAACTCTGGTTCCACTATCAGCGACGGGAACACAGCTCCGACGAACTCTAAGAATGTTGCAGCTGGACTTAGTGCGACTGCCATATTGCTGTGGTAGCCGATTACTTCCTGAAATGATGATTTTAATGAAATTTTTAAGTTGGTTTGTTGGTTGGTTGGTAGCAATGGTAGGTGCTTCTAGAACCTTCATACACCAATCTGCTATTGCTATATCGGTCGATACGTGAGTCTTAATGTGTCAACTCACATGACCACGTGCTGGGTTAAGGCTACAGCAAGGATTCACACGTTAAGTCTAAGAAGGGTTTAAGGTAATTCAAATTCCACAAACGATGGAAATCCTACTACAAAAAAAATGTATGATGATTACAATAGACCAACATCCCGTAGCATGATTGTTCTGATTGTTCTTACCTGAGGGAAGAAAGTAGCCAAAGCGCTTCCGATAAGCGCTCCCCAATCTCCACCTTGCACGTAGTACTTCTTGTAGCCGAGTCTCTGCATCAAGTTCCTGAAGATAACAGCTGCTTCTGCTGCCGCAAGACCAGGTCGCACTGCTGTCTGTTGAGATATTATACACATTGTAAAGAACCACTATACTTTAGAACCTATTGCTGGTCTCCTTAGTAGAGAGATCAGGCATAGTCCACCATGCTTGCTCAATACAGATTGGGGACTTCACGTATCTTCTCAGGATTTAGGAATCCATTTCCAATAGGTTTCCTCACGATGTAAATACCGGTGACACTACTGGTGTCGGATGTCTTCACTTTGCGTTGTAGACTTCATGTTTTAAGTTGGATTCATTGTGATCATTCAGAGTTAATTACAAATCATTTCTGCAAACAGCATTCTACTTTGAAAATATGCGCAATTAATTCTTCTACTTACATCAGAAAATCCATATCCTGGTAGACTGGGAGCGATGACTTCGATAGCAAAGTTCCTGTCCTTGCTCACGGCTGTCAGACGAGGAATAGCTTCGTAGAACTCTCTGATGGAACCAGGCCAGCCGTGGAGCAGGAGCAGTGGAACCACTTCTACACCTTTAGGGACCTGGGGAAGAGAATCTTGGGTTGAAAACTGCTTTGAAATATTCCCCGCGTCGGTTTAAAGTTTTCTAAACATATTTTGCACATTCGACTACTGGAGTCGAATCGAATCGAAATCAAGTTGAGGTATATCAGGAGAACTGTGAACCAAGTTTAGAGCTTGCCTCAAATACATACACAAAAATTGGCTACTAGCTCTTGGGCTATATTGGCGTGGAAAAAAACAATCGAAACAATACAACAAACGAAATGAGTAGAAAATGCGCTTACATTAGTTATCATTATGCTATGTCATTTACAACAGGTGATCTTGATTGATTACATCAGTGATCGTTCGACCTCCTTTGCGAACGCTTGTCACTGAGACTTACGCGAAAAAGTGCATGCGCATCATTATATCGCATTGCACAAGTTGTGTAGTGCTATACATTAAGTTTAATGAACTATAATGTGGCGACCTAGATAATGACGTTCCGAACGTGACTAACATTGTTAAGGCGAATACACACGTATAGCTCTAATAATGGCGTCAGGCTCACCCGGGAAGGATCAGCAGATCAAGTTAAAAACCGATCTCGAGCACGAACTATACAGCTACTACAGAGCTGAAAGAGAAGAGAGAAAAAAACTAGAAACTCTAGTAGGCGATTTAAAATGCCAAATAGAGATTCTGCAAGAACAGTTGCAATGCTTGGCAAAGAGCCAACCTGCACCAACTGCTACAGAATCAAATTCAATGGATTACCACACTGACGAGGAAGAACTCGCAAAAGAAACAGAGTGGATCCGGACGAAGTCTCGGAAGAAAAGAAAACTGAACACTTCACCCTCCCAAGATGTAAAATCAGAGCGACATACTGAGCACTCTACTCAAGAAAAAAAGAAGGAAAAAATAAAAAAATCTCCATTACCACCACCAATAATAGTGGACGAAGTAATGGAATATCAAAAATTATACGACCTGTTAACAGCTACCCAGTCGGCTGATACATTTACAACCAAAATGCTCAGCGGTAACTCTTTGAAGATAAATACAAGCACTGAGGACTCGTATAGATCAATAACGGAGTTATTGAATAATAAGCAGTGTTCCTGGCACTCATATGAAAACAAACAGCACAGACCCATTAGAGTCATGGCAAAAAAACTACACTTTTCGTGTAAACCAGAAAGAATTGTTGAAGATCTACAAAATAAAGGGCTAAAAATAACTGAAGCAATCAATAAGCTAAGCTGGAGAAGAAAAGAACCTTTAAATATGTTTATGCTCACATTTTCTAATGATGAAGATGTAAATAAAATTTACAAAATAAATACAATTTTGGGCTGTAAAGTTGAAATACAGGCAATTAAAACTAATAGGTTAGTTGCCCAGTGCAAGAGATGTCAAGCATATGGACATACACAAAAGTTCTGTTCCAAAGAACCTAGGTGTGTAAAATGCACTGGGAAACACCTAACGAGTGATTGCAAAAAATCTAAAGAAGAAAAACCTAAATGTGTCCACTGTGGCGATAACCACCCTGCAAACTATCGAGGGTGTCTCGTTGCCAAAGAAATACAAATGCTACGCAACAAAAGTAGAACAAGAAGTGCTAAGCCAGGAGAACCAGCGAGATCGACGAATCAAGAATCAGAAACTCATAATAAAAAAAGTGCAATTAAATCTAGTTCAAATAAAGCTAGTTACACCAAAACCACAAAAAATACATTATCTTATGCCCAGGTAACGAGCAGAAATATATTATCAAAAATGTCGATAGTACTGATAAGAAGTTAAACGATATCTTAAAACTTATGCTATCGTTTGACGAACGTCTCCAAAAAATCGAAAGTAGCACCAAAATGTCTACTATTGCCAAGCCACAAAAATGAATAACATAATTAAAATAATGGTATGGAATTCAAATGGATTACTAAAGCATAAAAATGAACTGCAAGTTATCCTAGACATGGAAAAAGTGGATGTGTGTCTTATATCTGAACACATTTTACTAAACAATGTCACATTAAATTTAAGGGCTACAAAATTTATCACGCACTACATCCGGATAATACATCAAGAGGAGGAAGTGCTGTCATCATCAAGGAACAAATAGATCACCATGAGTACTATACTTACGAAGAAAAAGAGATACAAGTTGTGGCGATCAGTCTGAGAACAAAAAGACAAGTGGTGGTGGTTTCGTCTATTTACAGTCCACCCAGATATAACATAAAAAAAGATCAGTATATGAATTTCTTACGATGCCTTGGTAATCGATTTATACTTGGAGGGGACTTCAACGCCAAGCACACATATTGGGGCTCAAGGCTATCAACAACTAAGGGCAAAGAACTTATGAGTGCTATTAAAGAAATGAAATGTGATACTACATCAACGGGAACTCCAACATATTGGCCAACCGATCCAAATAAAATACCTGACCTTATAGATTTTTTTATTGTCAAGAATATATCTACAAATTATCTAAAAACGTACCAGAGTTATGATATGAACTCTGACCACTCTGCAATATTTTTAGAAGTTAATGACAAAATTATACTAAAAGAAAAACCTCCTGCTTTGGTTAACAAGCAAACTGATTGGGAAGGCTTTAGAACAGACTTAGACTGCAATATAAACTTGAGAACTCCACTCAAGACAACTGAGCAATTAAATAGCAAATTGGAAAATTTTATAAAACTTATACAACAATCACTCTGGAAACACACACCTGTAGCCAATAAAGGAACTAGAGGAAATGTCTATCCTAGAGAAATCAAGATATTAATTGAGCAAAAAAGGAAACAACGCAAAGTGTGGCATTATACTAGATGTCCAGAAGATAAAAGAATTCTCAACAATTTGGCAAAAAAAATTAACAGAAAAATACAACACTATAACGACGAACTCACTGAAAATTATCTTGAAAAATTAACAGGTAACCGTTGTACAGACTACGCTTTATGGAAAGCTACAAAAAGTATAAATAAAAACAACTTTACAATTCCTCCGATCAGAGAAAGCAGCAATAATAAATGGGCAATTAATAATGAACAAAAAGCGAAGCGGTTTGCAGAATACCTTGAATCTATTTTCCAACCTGATGAAAATGGAACAGGTGAACGGACTCTCCCTCAAACGAATTCTCACCATTTATGTGACGATATCATGCTTGTTACACCTAAAGAGGTTGAAAAGGAAATAAAAATCAGTATACGCCCGAAAAAAGCACCGGGTTATGATCTGATAACAGGTGAAATTCTACACAAATTTCCTAGAAAAGGTATTGTGAAATTGACAACATTAATCAATGCAGCGTTTCGATTACATTGCGTACCAGACCTATGGAAAGTTGCAGAGGTAATCATGATTGCTAAGCCGGGAAAACCGCCTCATGAAGCATCATCATATAGACCTATCTCTCTCTTGCCCGTTATGTCCAAACTTTTCGAGAAACTACTACTAAAAAGGTTAAAACCTATCATAGAGAGGGCTGAATTAGTACCTAATCATCAGTTTGGTTTCCGAGAAAAACACTCAACGATAGATCAAATACATCGCATTACAAGCATCATCGAGAATACCCTAGAAGAAAAAAAAGTATGTTCTACTATTTTTCTTGATGTGGCGCAAGCATTTGACAAAGTATGGCATGCAGGCCTCGTGTTCAAACTCAGAAAAACATTACCAAAAAGGTATGCAGACATACTTCAATCATACATCTCAAACAGAATGTTTAGAATAAGGCAGGAAGATGCATACTCAGAATTAAAAGTAATAAAAGCTGGAGTGTATTAGGTCCGGTCCTGTACCTCATATACACTGCTGATATTCCAAATCTAAAAAACTGTACTATTGCTACATTTGCTGACGATACAGCAATAATGGCAGTAGATAATACGCACACGCAGGCTATTACAAAATTGCAAAGTGCAGTTGATCAAATATACAACTGGACAAAAAAATGGAACATCAAATTAAATGAATCCAAATCGATTCATATAAATTTTACTAATAAACAGCACGAACAGCATGACGTATTCCTTAATGGTAAAATTATACCATATGCGAATACGGCGAAATATCTTGGCATGACGCTGGACACGAAATTGCGCTGGAAAGCCCATGTTAAGAAAAAAAGAGAGGAACTAGAACTCCGATACCAAAAACTGCGTTGGCTACTCGGAAGACAATCTAAACTGTCAATTCACAACAAAATACTAGTTTACAAACAAGTCCTGATGCCTATTTGGACTTATGGCGCGACACTATGGGGTTGCACCAAACAGAGTAATATTGCTATTCTGCAAAGATTCCAAAACAAAGTACTGAGAGAAGCAGTAGGGGCTCCCTGGTACACCCGAAACAGTGACCTCCACCGGGACCTACAAATGGAGGTTGTTACTAGCATCATAAGGAATTGCGCAGAAGCCCATGAACGGAGGCTTCACCATCATGTCAACGTAGAAGCAATACAGCTTCTTGACATCACAGACATTAAAAGAAGACTCAAAAGAACGAAACCGTTCGAGTTAGTGTAGTGTACTTAATAATACAATTAGTGTATAAAATCAGTGAAGTGTAATAATAAAGACCACATGAACATTGTGTCTACACCTTAATAATAGAGACAATAAGAAAGGTGCCAATGGACACATTCTTAGCATAAAATCATATAGTAATTTAGGTTAAAACAAAATTGCTTATTAGTCTGATTTAGACTAGATTGTAATTATAATAGTGTGCGATATAAAATTACGTATACTAAAAAAAAAAAAAAAAAAAAAAAAAAAAAAATTTACAACAGGTCAAACAAATATTTAAGAGAAAGATAAGATAAGCACTTTTTAATTGTCATTCTTAAAAATTACCTACATCATTTGGTAAAAATAAGCAAATAACAAATTTATAATTAATCTATCTAGAAAAGGATGTTTTAAACTCTTCATCTATCAAAACATAGTATAAATAAAGTCGTTTCCCGCGAACGTCTCCGCCATTTTGTACCCGTCGCCATTTTGGAACGATTCTCAAGTAACACTACCAATTCAGTTTTTAAATAATTAAACTGATAAATGTCAAATATAGAAATAGTTCGTACATGTTATTTTTATTTATACTTGTAAACAACATGAAAGGTTTATTTGTAGCGTTATACTAACGACATAGCTGAAAAGTTTGCTCACTCGGGTAGGTGTACCTAAATAATCATACCTGTGCCAGATTGTTGAAATGATTTGACTTTGACTTTGACTTTGACCAGCAATGGGTAGTAATGGGTTGGTACCGTACAATCTTCTTTCGCTACACCTTATCCCATTTAGATGCGGTCGGCTTCATGTCTTGTCTGTCCACTCCTTTCTATCTTTACATACATCATCTGTCATACCACAAACGATCATATCATCCTTCACACAATCAGACCACTACACTAGACGACAGCAATAGACTTACCTCTGGAGTAATCCTCATGAAATGAATATTCAATCCCTGGATGTTGGTCTTAAAATGAGGAAACTGGTTCAGGAACTTCTGCCTTTCAGCGAAGGGGTACTCTTCAGCCCAATATTTGAGCCAACCATCCAACTGTTTGGTGTTGAATCCGTATTTGAAGCCAACCCCTTCTAGAGGAGGGGTGAAGGCACGTCGTTTTTTGATGCGGTCTCTGAGGTCCTTAATCATCTGGAATACAAATTATGTTTATGAAATAGATCATCATTATCACCCATCATTATCAGCAGACGTCTGCTGCTGGACATAGAACTTTCCCAAACCTCGCCACAATGGCTGGTCCTGCGCAATCTGGTCTGAATAATACTTAGCTTGAAACTTAGAATTGATAACTTATAAACCTTCATTTGTTTAATTGCCTTGTAGGTAGACGAGTTAACGGGTCACTTTATCGCAAACGGACATAGCAATATGTATCATTTTTCACACTGTATTATCTTAGAATTCATTAAAATGGTGTTCATAAGAAAAATTACACACATCGGAAGGTAGCCATTGGATCTCCTATACTAAGCAAGATAGAATCGTCGTGTTTGGGCTCGTTTTACTTGTCTTGGCTACTTTAGTGCTACATTATATCCAATATCTTAAAACCTAATTCAAAAAAGCTTGTTTACTTATAATTGAATTGTATTAACAAAACAAATTTCATATAATCTTACCGTCTCGCTAAAAGTGATCTCAAAAGGCTTGACACTGGTGTCCTGTTTCTGCTTAAGTTCTGGAGGTCCCCACCATTCCTCCAGGTCCAGCTTTGGCATGGGAGCTGGGCCCTTCAGCACGAGGAGGTATAGTGGTATGGACCCTACCACCAGAAGCGGTATTAGGATCAGGAGACGGGACATCTGGAAGAAAAAAAAAGTTAAATTGCTTGCGCCACAAGATAAATTTTATCAAAATATCGGGACTTTTTAGTAAATTTAGTAAATTTGATGTATTTGAGTCCTCAATACATACATTTAAAGCAAATATTACTTTGTATTTACATAACAATAATTTCTAGTACAATTGTTATTTCGATTGTTTTTTCTTGTTTTCGCTTTAGCCTTACTTGCGACTTTCTTAGATTAGTCTACTTATATGTAACCTTAATAATTGATAGGAACCATGTTAGTTGCGCTGTATAAACTTATGAGTCACTTTAATTTGTGGAAACTTTGTTGGTCTCTGTATTATTATTATTCATAAAATTATCTGTAACTTTATGACTGTTTGTTTCCCAAATAAATAAATTTTACACCTTGGGTTAAATTATTGGATTTTTAGTACGGATCCTTGTTTTTTTGACCACATAATACGTCCTCGATAAATGGACGATAAATGGTAGTTTAGGAGTCTATTCAAAACAAACAAACATAAAACCTTCGCTTCACTACTTTCGGAGTCTCGCAGACGATGTCGCGGGCAGCAGCTTATTAAAACTACAAATTAAACCTTGATTTCAATTACGTAAAACCACTTGTATGTATAATTACAGTCGGTGAGACAGACCTTGAATCGCGGGACTAAGTTCAAGAACATAAAATACTTCATTTAACCTATTATTTGCTGAGACTTGAATAACAAGTAATATTTACAATTAAATTTAAATTTAAAAATGGACTTCGATTTTTACACTACACTTCGAATTTCTACAGTAGAGAGACATCTGTATATATGTATACAGGTTAGTACATACAATACAAGCTAGTACAAGTAATAGTATACAAGCTGCCCCGCGCAACTTTTAAAAAACAAAATTTAGAGGTGGACTACCCCTAACATTTAAAGGGTTGAAAATAGATGTTGGTCGATTCTCATACATACCGGATAAGCACAAAAAAAATCATCAACATCGGTCATTTAAAAAAATAATTAGCCAAAACCGTCCAGGAGTTGTTGAGTTATACGGTTAGCAACAATAGCAACACAATTTGAAATTCAATTTTATATTATAGAGAAGATGAATGCTGGTTTCACGGTGACTTGAAAACCATCAGGCCGTATCATTATAAATGGGCACTTAAAATCAAATGTGCCATGTCGTAAGCTATGATTAGTTAAAATTTAAAGTCTTTATAGCAAGAAAATTATACCTACAAAACATTTTATTACATTTTAGGTTGGTCTCTGTAACGGCTGGACCGATTTTGATGGGACTTTTAGGGACAGATAGCTGATGTTCAAAGAATTAACATAGGCTACTTGTTTCATCTTCAGCTTCGTCTGCGCACAACGGATGATTTCAGACAGCATATCCAATGTAAGCATAGAAAAATGGGCTTATTTACGACATCAAATCAAAACCTCTAAAATTTTTAGTGTTTCTCTACTATACAGGGTGATTTTTTAGAGAGGGTACATACTGCAGGAGGGTGATGAGTGTTCTAATACGGAATATTACAAAAAATAGGTAAAATTACAAATTATTATTTTTTTTAAATCTAAATTCGACAAAACTACCTCAAACATAAACAATTTCGGCTTAAAGAGTGTTGACTAATGACCTCTAGTGATCTCGCGCACCCCACACCTCCGCCACACCCATAGCTGTCGAAAAACCATAATTTTGCAAGAATTTTAGATATTTTTAAGTTGCGATTACTAAGGCATTAAGCCATATTCTTTGGTAATAATATTTTTACTGGTCGTATATAACCATCAGCTACCATGCCCTTCAATATGTACCCTCACTAGGAAATCATATAAACCTGTATAATGCATGTATTATACACATAAACCTTCCTCTTGAATCGCGATATCTAATACAAAAACGCATCTAAATCCATTGCGTAGTTTTAAAGATTTCAGCATACACAGAAACAAACAGAACAAAGTTCCATAAGCAATTAGTGACTATTCAAAATATTCTAAATCTTTAAAAATAGATCAATCTTCATTCGACATATTTAACTTTAAGATCACTCATTTTAAATTCATGGAGCTCCGGTGTTATCTTCTTGGTTTTGATTCATAATAAATTTGTTTTTAAAGTAGGTACCTCATGATGTTTTGTTGTGTTCGCATTGCATTTAAATCTAAAGTGCGGTTCGGTGCGCTTTTAGTGCGATTCAACTCCCACATACCCGGTGATTTCCTACAACCAAAAAAAAAAAAAAGTTCGTAGGAAGCGGGGCAGTGTGCCTTGACAACAAAAGTCCATGAGCAACGGTAACCACTTACGTTACGATGGACAGGTGCCACGTTAGCACGTCTGTCTGTTTTCCAAAAAAAAAATATAAAGCGTTTGAGTGGTATCTTGCGAGTTGAATTTGACAAACTTCCCGGTTTCCGATTGAGCTGACATTTTGTACACATATGTATATCGCGTGACAATGCATTAAAATACCACGGAGATGAGGTAAAGGAACTCCTGTACTAAAGAATATAGACCCATTATATTTCGGCTTATTTCCCTGTCTTGATGAATGTGCATTTAATAAACAAGCGACGATAAAAACATGAGGTCAACACATCATAACGGGGTATCTATGATAAGTAGAGTATATCTATCTCTTTCTGACTCAACTGATATGTAATACGTGCGAGTGAGACAAACGAAATCACGTTAGACAATCCAGGTATGAAGTATTCGAGTTGAATTGCATAAATTCTCTTTTAAAAAATTGTGGATAGCCATTTAATTTTGTAAAATGGTTTTGTACGTTTATTCTCGCATAACTTCAGTTTGGATGAACCGATTTAGATGATTTTTTTTCTGTTTAAAGGTGTGAATGGTCTGTGTCTTTTTTTAAGTACTTTGGAGTTCTTACACTTCAAATATTAATATTAGATCGGGCATTATAATCTGCACCATATATGATTTGGAAACTTCATACATCTAAGTTAATGTCAAAATCGGTTCAGTAGTCAGTACTCCACACTAATTACATACATGTTTTACATTTTTTGCATTTAAAACGGGTTCTTACCACGATATTTAATTAATTGAGTTGTCTCGATATTCCATGGTCAGAGAGTCTTGTAGATACAGTGAGTGTGGTGTGTCGTGATGTGAGTTCGAGTTCCAGTGGTACTACCCAAAAGCGAACGAGAAAGAGGGTAGACAGATTTGTTTGCTCTTAAATCGACCCGCAGTATCCAGTCTTCTCATGATCATGACGTTTGCAACAACGTTGAAATATCGAGACAACTCAATTAATTAAATATCGTGGTAAGAACCCGTTTAAAATGAATGAAAGTATTATAGAAAACCGAGAGTGTCTGAATAAGTTTATAATATTGTCAATTTCCAAAATAAACTTGGTGCTATATTGTCAGATTTATCAGTATGTTTAATATTGTCAATATTGAGTAAAGCATTGTTAAAAATATTACGAACTAGCTGGCCTACACAACTTCGTCTGCGTCACATAAGGAAATTTTCTCACCGTTTAAACCTTCCCTTGACTTCTACGAATATTTCAAGATTATAATAAGCCAAATCGGTTCAGTCGTTCTCTAGTTTTAGCGAGACTAACGAACAGCAATTCATTTTTATTTATAAGATTACGGTAAAGAACATAACGTTATATACTACCTACCACTAAATGCCGGTAAAACAGAAAATCTATTCCAAAACAATTGAAAAAATAACCTATTCTAAATTTTTAAAAAAATTCCAATAATTTATTTAAAGAATACTTTTTAAACACAAACTTTTAAGACCCGGGATATCATGTATCAGTAGTGCTAGCTAACACAAGTGAAACGAACACAAACACGACGGGTCTATCTTGTTTAATACAGGAGTTCCTATGACCACCTCCCGAATCGAAATATCATTGTCTTGTGCTATACATATGAATGCAAAATTCCAGCCGAATTTGACACCGGGAAGTTAATTATTTAACTCGCAAAATCCCACCCGGACTTACATAGCTACATCCAGTGCAAATATAAAACTTGTAAAAACTTCTAAAACAATTGAATAACGAAAATCTACAAAAACACAAAAACTTCAACTCACCTTGAAGTGGTTTTATGAACTTAACACATCAACAATTATCATTTAATATTGATAATTCGATCTTATCAGAACCACGTGTTGACTACGCTTTGGTCGAATACGGACTGACAGTTTTATATTATTAAATGATTATGTAAGAGTTGTAATTGTAATGTAAAATGAACTATAAGTTGTGGAAATAGAGCTTAGATTGGCTGTTAGTGGTAATAGTTGGGTGTTTTTTATAGAATAGGTGTGCAGAAGGCAAGTGTCGTGCAAAACAGTATTGTGATCAAAATGTCTGAATTGACTGTAACAACCCAATACTGCCCACTGCTGGGTTCACGGCTCGTTCGAAAAGGGGTTAGGCATAGTCCACCACGCTTGCCCAATGCGAATTGGGGACTTCACATATCTTCGAAGGATTTTTAGAATCCTTTTACGATATGCAGGTTTCCTCACGATGTTTTCCTTCACCGTTTTTAGGCAGTGGTGTTGTGAAACTTGCAAGACGGTTTTTAACTCGCCACCTTCCGTACGGAAAGCATGGCGCTTCAACCACTCGGCCACTACGACTCACGAGTCATTTTTTCGATTTATAAATGATATAATAGTACAGATATTTTTCAGAAAAAATTCCCTTTCTATAATTAAAAAAAAACAGAAAGAAAAAACTTGAGAGGTGTCAAGGGACACCCGGATGGACCGAAGATCCTTTCGATTAATTCATAGAAAGAGAGAGAAAGAGACAGACGTTTTAAACTAACTAATTATTATAACTTAAATAAAATATTTTGATCACAACGCCATCTAGCATTAATCATATAAATCAAAATAAGGAATTGTTTTAAAAGATTTTGATCACAGCGCCATCTAGCGATAATCATCTAAAACAAAAAAGTGTCGTGACAACTTTTTCATAAGAATTTCCGTCTAGCGGGGGCTAGACGGAAATTCTTATGAAAGTGGTTTCGATAACGCGCGATCAGGAACTTCGTTCCAATAAAAAAGACATGCCCGATGAGTTTCTTGCCAATTCTTCTCAGGACGGTGACTATTTATCTCTTCGAACTGGGTCTTAGCCTTTTGACATCAACACAAAATCATTCATGTTAAAAAGTAACGCCTAAGATTCTAGCAATTCTTATTAAAAGTTACTTCTGTCTAATATATTCTGTGTCCTCGTCACGGTCAAAGAGCAACAACCAGTAATTGTCCAGCAAAGGAAGTCTTGCTTTGATTTCATTTTAGATCTATGTTCAAAATCTTGTCTGATATTAAACTAGATGAAATTTTGCAGTGGATGTTTGAAGATGCGTGTAATATTGGAACGAAGTTCCTTATCGCGCGTTGTGAAAGGGGGCTAGACGGAAAAAATTCTTACGAAAAGTTGTCACGACCCTTTTTTGTTTTAAATGATTATCGCTAGATGGCGCTGTGATCAAAATCTTTAAAAACACGTTCGTTATCGCGCGTTACGTTAGGAAAAAAAATTATAAGATATCTTTTAATCGAAAGGAACTTCGTTCTATTCGGGTGTCCCATGACACCTCTCAAGTTTTTTTTTTGACCGACTTTGCAAAGAAGGTTACCAGATTAACTGTATATGTAGAAGTACATTTTTTTTGTCCCCGCATAACTTTAGTAAGGTTGGACCAATTTGAATGATTCTTGTTCCAGATGAAAGGTACAGATGGTAAGGATGATAGTCATAGTAGGGGTTCTAATTATATATTTTTTATTAATGGAGATGATTCCAACATCTCCGTTCTATCATCGCACCACCCGTCGTCGAGGTGGAGTTCATCCTTACTATTTGGAACCACCGTCCATCCACGGTCCGTTTCAAAAATTCTTTTCTGCCACGCACCATCCGACTGTGGAATGAGCTCCCCTTTTCGGTGTTTCCCGAGCGCTATGACTTGTCCTCCTTCAAACGAGGCTTGAAGAGAGTCCTTAAAGGTAAGCCGTAGGTAGCTGAGCCGTGTCCCCTGACAGTGCAGAGGTCCATGAGCGACGGTAACCGCTTACGATCAGGTGGGCCGTTAGCTCGTCTGCCTACGAGGCATTATAAAAAAAATTTAGAGCAAGTTTAAAAATGTATAGTTTTAACGGGCATTATTTTATGATTTGCTATGCGTGTTTCTTTCCTGGATGAACCGATTTCGATGTTTTTTTGCTAGAAACCCGATACTTCCGACCGAACTTATAATATGAATTTGATACAAAAAATTCACTGACACTTTTTGACCGACTATTTCTTTGATATATGACCCGATTTCGATGTTTGTTTTTATAAGAAAAAGGGCACTTTAGACATTAGGACATAGGTAATATAGATTTGATAAAAATCTGACTACTAGTTTTAGTGCTACTACAATAAAACAAAACCATATAATTTAGATTTATTAAACACCCTCCATGTCCTGATCTCCCTAACAGCTTTAAAGACATCCTTCGCGAAGACCTCAGGCATCTCCAGCGCCAGGAAATGTCCACCCTCGTCCAACACTGTCACGTTCACCAGGTTCGGGTATTTGTGCTGGAGTATGGACGGAGGCTGGTACATCAACTCGTCCTTGGCTTGGAGAGCCCATGTTGGTACTGGGGAGGGGTGACTGAAAAGAAAGCTGAATTTTAATTGGTTTAGGAGGAAGAAAGAAGCTAAAATAAAAGTCTAGGATGATCATGAAAGGCTTGACGATAGTCTTTTAAAAACAAGCTTTTAATACCCAAGATATCATGTATCCGTATAGTACTAGCTAATACAAGTAAAACGAGACCAAACACGACCGGTCTATCTTGTTTAGTACAAGAGTTCCTATGACGTTCCGAATCCATCATCAGATCAGCGCCATTTTGTCATATTATTGCATTGTCACGCGATATACATCTGCGTGCAAAATGTCAGCTCAATCGGAACAAGATAGTTTGTAAAATTTAGCTTACAAGATATCATCTGAACTTACATAGTTACATCCAGTGCAAATTAATATAAAGCTTGTAGCCTCACCTCTCCAAATTTATCTCCCTAGACTTTACACTCATGTTTTCTGAGTAGAACCTCATTGAGGTCGTAATGGAGTTGGATATCCAATACACCATGAGGTTGTCGATCAGTTGCTCTTTACTGAACTTGGAGAGACCCCCATCTGGTAGAAACTTGTGGTCTCTTTTGGTCCAGACGGCGAATTTCTCTAGAATATAGGCTAGGAGGCCTGCTGGTGAATCTGTGAGGGAAACTCCTGAAAAAAATAAAATGCAGGTTCTAAGATTGCTTGATTGTTTTATCAAATTTAGATTTTTTTTTACTTGCATGATATATAATCGAGCTTACGGTCCACCTGGTTGTAAGCAGTTACCATCACTCATGAACCTCTGCAATGCCAGAGCAATAAGGGGCTGTTATCACCTACCTATACTTTTGAAATAAAGTTTAAAAAATTTAACTAGTAGTAATATAAACTATTTTTAAAGCGCAATATTTTGGCCCGAGAGCGAGAGTAAATTTTTGGGTTGGTATTTGAAGCAAGCTGAAACTTGGTTCATAGTTCTCCTGAGCCCCGCTACTCAGCAATCAGATCTGCAGTTCCGAGTTGGAGTATATTACGAGAATTATGGACCAAGTTTTCAGCTTGTCTCAAATATCTGCCCAAGAATTGGCACTAGCTCTCCCTAGCTTATAACATTCTTTAAATCCTTACCTATTGTATCAGGCTTGGTAGCTTGCAAATGGAAATATCCGAACTCTTCCATCATGAAGGCAAAATATGAGGACAGCGGATACATGCGCTCAGCCAAATGATCTTCAACCACAAAAGATGGTATGAAGGCACCGAGCAAGGTCTTCCACATGGCTTGAGGATGCTGGAAAATACATTGACATATATGAGCATAAGCTTTTAAGATCCTGGATATCATGTAGCAGTAGAGTGCTATCAAATACAAGTAAAACGAGCACAAACACGACGGGTCTATCTTGTTTGGCATAAGAGTTCCTATGATTGGCTATGACCATCCGAATCCATCATCAGATCAGCGCCATTTTGTCATATTATTGCATTATACAACTACGTGCAAAATGTCAGCTCAATCGAAAACCGGGAAGTTTGTCAAATTTAACTCGCAAGATTCTACCCGGACTTACATAGTTACATCCAGTGCAAGTTAATAAACTTTTAAATCTCCTACCCGTGTCACAGCAGCATTGCTATGGTGCCCAAGGACATCAGCAGGGAACAATGTGACCATTGAGGAGGCTATCGCTGCTCCCCAGTCTCCTCCTTGGACGTAAAACCTCTTGTAACCCAGTCTCTTCATCAGGGTTCTGAAGATGTCTGCTACGTAAGGCAGGGAAAGACCTGGTCTTAGGGATGCCTGGAATTTGGTCAAGTAGATTTTAAGTTGTGATTTTGCTAGAAGTTGTGGTAGGTCAGTGACTGAAGTGCTTGGCTTCCGTACGTGGGATCAAAACCGGCTTGTTGATGTACAATTTTTCACAACACAACTGGCTAAAAACGGTGAAGGAAAAGAAAGGATTCTAGAAATCCTTTGAAGATATGTGAAGTCCTCAATCCAAAGAGGCCCCAGCAGTATGGAATGGGTTGTTACAGTATACATAAGACAAAAGTGTAAAAAAAATAAATAACACTTCCAGTGAATTGAAGAATAAAATTCGTGATAAAGTAAAATCTTGACCATCAAAAACGGTTCCCATATACACAAGTAGAATCTTCAAATATTTACATATCTTAAACCTGAACTTACATCAGAAAACCCATATCCAGGCAAACTTGGAATTATAAGTTCAAAAACGAAGTCGCATCCTGAAGTCTTTCTGGTCAAGAATGGTATCGCTTCGTAGAACTCTCTGATGGACCCTGGCCAGCCGTGTAAGAGAAGGAGAGGCACTATTTGGACTCCTGGTGGAACCTTCAATCATGAACGTGGGATAGATTTTTCCAAAAAAATTTAACATCAATTTTTTATTAAACTTATTATTTTTGTAACCATTTATTATTTAACTGCGCTGTAGTACCTACCTTGTGCATTTTCAGCAAAAGTATATTATCTCCGTAAAATATGAGACGATTAAAAAGTGTAAACAAAACAAGTTTTAGAACTGTGCTCAATTTTGGCTCCTGTCACAGACTTGGCGAAAGTAAGCAAACCAATTTTGATAGATAGCCCTGACATTGCAGAGGTTCGTGAGCGACGGTAACCGCTTACCATTTGGTGGGCCGTAAGCTCATTTATCTAACGTGCAATATAAAAACAATCAATTCATACTTACCTCAGGTTTAACCCTTAAAAAATGTATATCCAACCCCTTAATACTAGTTTTAAAATGAGGGTATTGGTTGAAAAACTTTTCCCTCTCCTTAAAATTGTATTTATCAGCCCAGTATTTCAACCACGGTTCCAAAGCCGCGGGGTTGAATCCGTATTCAAAAGAAACCCCTTGTAAAGGGGTAGGGGGTTGGTGGTTCTTTAGACGGTATTTCAAATCTTCGATTACCTGAAAGTAAAGTTGTAGAAAAATTGAACTTAAACTTTGTGAAAAGAGAATGTCGTTGACGTTTTGAGGGGTATCTTTGAATCTACTGAACCGATTTTGATATTTCTTTTGCTGGTAGGTATCTTGGTTATTTGTGATTGTTATAAGGTAATTAATTAGGTTAAAACTGTTTCCCTGTTGTTACTAGGATTTAAAATTTTAATACAAAGATTTAAACTAGGTATACAAATTTAAAGGAAATTTTTGGTTGACTAATTAATATCTAAGTGTATACATAAGAATCACCGAAAACGGTTCAAAACATGAAAACGGCCATACCAATAATCTTATTTAGATGTCCTATATTGAAAACAATATTTCTTTTCAGAAACATACTAACAATTTTCTCAGTATAACATCATTTCTTTGACATGAACTTAAGATAAGCAAGAAATAAAAGTCATTAAAATCGGTTCACAAAATTAAAAGCATAGCAACAACTTACTTTATCGTCAAATTTGACTTCAAAAGGCGTTATACTTGTGTCTTCTCTGCCCTTTAATTCTAAAGGCCCCCACCACACGTTAGGGTCCAATTTTGGCAGTTGTAAAGGTTCATTGTCCAAATAATACACTATATATGTCCGAATAAAAACTCCTATGATGATAACTAAGAGAAATGCTGTGATGCGCGACATTTTACTGAAAAAAATAAATAAAATTATACAATAATAAAACGACCGACTCCATTGTTCAGGAATAGTACAATAAACTTATTCAGACACTCGCGGTTTTCTATAATACTTTCATGCATTTTCAACGGGTTCTTACCACGATATTTAATTAATTGAGTTGTCTCGATATTTCAACGTTGTTGCAAACGTCATGATCACGAGAAGACTGGACACTGCGGGTCGATTTAAGAGCAAACAAATCTGTCTACCCTCTTTCTAGTTTTGAGGCTACCGTCTCAAAACTAGATTTTTTGACTTTATTTTCGTCTAACACTGGATTCCACATACAGGATTTGGAACCCCCCCCCCGATTAAGAATCCGTTCAGTAATAGTGTAAGTGATGTAGATAACCGCGAGTGTTTAAAGAAATTTGTAACATTTCAGTCTTGTAGGACAAAAAATATACCATTTTTAGATATTTTTTTTGTATACAGAATTTAATTAATAAACTGTTACTTAGAAACCATTTCATAATAATTGTATTTGTTCACTCACCAAATCTTTAAATTAATAAGTAGAATTTCACAAATATCAAAACATGTTTAAAATTTACAATATTTTAAAGAAAAACGACTATATGGACACAGATACAATTTAAAAATGATATCATGCATGTTATCGTGAAGTTATTTATATTCTACGATACGATTTTATTGTTAACGATAAATCGGATCGTATGGCGAATTTTATTTAACGTTTTTGGCTACTATTAGGGTCAAAACTTTTTACATAATTAATGGTTAAATTTGCTTTTTAATTAATGGTTAAAAATGCTATTATTTCAAAAATAATAGTTAAATTGTTAAGAAAGAATAAGCAAGTTGAAGTGGCAGTGGGCGGGCCACGCAGCACGTAGAACCGATGACCGTTGGAGCACGAAGGTTCTGGAGTGGCGACCATTTCAAGGCAAGCGCAGTGTAGGACGACCTGCTGCAAGGTGGACGGATGATCTTGTTAAGATCGCAGGAACACGCTGGATGCAGGCCGCTACCAACCGGTCGCATTGGAAATCCTTGGGGGAGGCCTATGTCCAGCAGTGGACGTCTACAGGCTGATAATGATGATGAGTTTAATTATTAAATTTATATGAAACAAACCCACTTGAAATTAAAAGTTCATGAAACTTAAACTCTTAAACATGATATTAAAATCGAATTAAGAATACAAAATGATGCGTGGTTACACAAAAAATGATGTATTTTATTTTAATCTGTGTATTTTTTATTTCTTACAAAAAATAACCTATTTTTTAGAATAATAAATAGAAATTGATGACATTTCAGTATCTCAAATCTACCAATAAAGGTATTCAACTATGACACGTGGCGGGGGTGCAAATCTATTATTAATACAACCCTGAACACACTTGAGGGTAGATTGTAAGCTATTTTATTAGGGGTGGCTGCTGGTGTTATAGATAATTTGGATTAAATTCATTTTGTAAGTAAATATTGAAACGTTGACACTGTTAACAGTAATTGAAAAAAAATGGTATAAGATTTTTAGTTGAATAAAAAATATAATTAAAAGTATGAAGAGCATTTTTGGTTCATGAAAATTATTTTGGGAGTAAAAGCTTAAAGCACCAATTAAAAAAGAATCATCAAAAGTGGTGCACTGTGTAAACAATCATTTAACAAAGCATCCAGCTCATTTTGTTTATAAGAGAGTCCTTAAAGGTAGTTCCTAAGTAGCGGGTTGTCCCCTGACATTGCAGAGGTCCATGAGCGACGGTAACCACTTACGATCAGGTGGCCCGTTAGCTCGTCTGCCTACATATCGAAAAAAATCAAATTTCGTTGAAATTTAAAGTAAAATCGGATAGTGTAAAACTTCTTATTTTTTATATTAATTCAAGATAAATTACATTCGTTTTTGTCTTGTAATAATTGTGGTTCTTACATAATAACAACACTCAGTTCCATAGATAAAACAAATATGTAATTTTTGAACATTAAAAATATATTTTACTGAACTGACTTCCTTTACAATATATCTACTTACATTTTTCACAAAAGCACAAAGAGTACCAGTCAGATTTTTATCAAATTTACACTTAAAAATGAACATTAAGTACCCTCTTTCAAGCAAGTCTATAATCATCAAAACCGGATCATCAAAAAAAGAAAAATAAGCAAACGCGCAAAGTGAAGGTAACCGCTTACCATCGGGAGGGTTGACACGACGAAAAAGAATAATTCAAATCGTTCCACCTAAGCTAAAGGTTATGTAGGCACTGACATAAAAAAAAAATCTGTTGTATTATGGAAATTTAATAGAAAACGAACGAAGGATAAAAGAAAATTAACAAATTAATCTTCAAACAAATCCCTGGAACTTTCGTTTTATTTTAATCCCCGAGTTTTCCGGAAAATTTCAAAGATTTCCTGATAACAAGTTTTTTTACTTCGACACTTTCACGGTGCTTAGAATTTTAAATTTAACTTTTCTTTACATATTTTAATTGGTAAATGTTTTATAGCTGACTTCTCAGAGTGGATAAGCACTTATTATCAGATTGCTTGTATGCTGGTTTATCTGTAATATCGACAGAAAATAAAAATAAGTAATTTTTAATTTTACTACCACGTACCTAACTGTTGTCTGATGGACCGATTTTTATAGTTAACTAGCTGGCCCACACAACTTCGTCTGCGTCACGTAAGTAAATTTTCTCACCGTCTAAACCTTCCCTGGACTTCTACGAATTTTTCAAGATTAAAATAAGCCAAATCGGTTCAGTCGTTCTCGAGTTTTAGCGAGACTAACGAACAGCAATTCATTTTTACATATAAGAAGATTTTTATGTAAAGGTGCTCTTGGGTGCAATTTTTTGTACACATCATCCGATTAATATGAAAATATAGTTATACAAATTGGTCCACACATATAAAAGTCATAAAACACTTTAATACACTTCTTTGAGAAGTCGGTCGAAAATTTCATTATCGGATATATTTTTACATATTTTTTTTGTAATCAAAACCAAATATTAATAAAAAAGTGATAAAAAACAATTTAACATCCCCTTTCCTTGGTCGCGTGGCGTTTTTGTCGAATTTGTCAGAATTATCGGATAAAGGGTGGTTTCATCCCCTAATATAAGAGGGTGGCTGTTTGAGATATGAAAACCTTTGCGTTCAAATTATGAATTAAATTGAAAATAAATAGACCGAGTTCCTAAAAGGAGGAGGTTGTATTTAATGTTTTTTCCCGCGTAACTAGTTTCAATGAACCAATTAGGATGTTTCTGATTTCATATGAAAGGCAATGATCGTCGTTAGGTCCTATTTAATTTTTTTCAAGATCGAATAAGTACTTTTAGAGTTTAAAGTGTAGTTTTTTGAAAGATTTTACGTGTTTGCGTATATTTCTGTAGTAGGATAAGAGCTGGCTGTTGTCCGTTTAAATGTTTGTATTTTGGTTTTGGACTACCATAATTTTATGCATTTAAGAAAAAAATGACTTCTTAACGCCATCTGTTATCAAATAGTTGAACTATGTTAAAGATTTTGTTAACAGCGCCATCTATTGTTGAGTAGCAACACTACTTTAAATGTTTTTTTTTGTTTAGTGATATACTAACATAATTGGTAATTCTACTGTTTTAAGTTTGAGTTTTAGAAAGAATATTCTTCTAACTCACACTCAAAATATCTCACTGTAAACCTAAAACAACAAAAAAATTGCAGGTGCCAACTATTTAGACGGATTTGCGCCATCTATTAGTGAGTAGCAAAACTATTTTGCTTAATCGTGCCATCTATTGTCGAGTAGCAGAACTACTTTCACTAAAATAGCGCCATCTAGTATTAAATATTAGAACTACGTTCATGTTAGTTACGCCATCTATTATACGGAATTGAAACTAAATCAAGATTTGCATTGTTGTTTGCATGCGAATTATACTTTCAATCTTTTATCACGCTGAGATTATGTGAAATAGGCCGTTTTATGACTCACTGTTTACTTGCTTTATTTATACCAGATTTAGGTAGAAATTTTGAACTGTTTAACAACCCATTACTACTCAATGTTGGGCTCAGGTCTCCTCAGTATAGGGATCAGGTATAGTCCACCACGCTTGCCCAATGCGGATTGGGGACTTCACATATTTTCAAAAGATTTATAACCTCTAATATTTTGCAGTTTTTATCTAGATGTTTTCCTTTACTGTTGTTTTAAACTGAGAAAAAAATTACTATCAAAATTACATAAATTAGTAGATGACCTCAACTAAATATGTAGTTGTAAGTGAAGTATTGACTGTGTTTTCCTTGAATTTTAAGATGGCGTGATTAAAATAAAGATTGTTCGTACATTTTCCTTATCTTTAATATTTTCTTAGTACAATAGATGTTATTGTTGCAATGTTTTTACATTTTCATAAACAATTACGAGGTTGTGCGTGAACCGTGAATTATATAAAAAAAAATTTTCTTATTTTTAGGCAATTATTCGAATTTTTCTCAACCTAAAACCATCCTTGAACTTCAACGAACATTAAAAAAAAAAGAATTGGCCAGATTGGTCCAGGCGTTGTTGAGTTACGTGCTGACTTACCTTCACATTTTGCTATTCATTTTTAATTTTAAAAGTACATAGTGGTCATAGGAACTCCCGTACTAAGCAAGATAGATCTGTCGTGTTTGAGCTCGTTTACTTGTCTTGGCTAGCACTCTACTGATACATGATATTCAGGATCTTAATAGCTTATTAACTTAAGTATTTCAAGTTTTCTTCAAAATAAATGATTTGTACATTATATTCATAAATTATGTATAACTTAACAATGCTATCAACCTTGACAACTCGTTTGCGTAGGTGAATTTGTAAAAACAACTAAACTCAAACACATATTTATGTTTGTAAATTTGTAATTAAACTACTTTTTCGTTGATAAAAACTTATTATCATTAATTAATTAACATATTAGTAACATTATGAATCATTATTAGGGTACTACATCATTATATATTTACAGTAAGTAGATGCTTACGGCGACCTGATGGTAAGTGGTTATCGTCGCTTATGGACTACTTATTGTATTTTTAGTAGGAGTAGGATATGTGGGAGTTGAACCGCACTAAAACCACCAACTGCTCATACTGAGGATCTGAACCGCGGCTGCGGCCAGAACCCAGCACGGAGTTATGCGGAGCGGCGTGACTACTGCAATATCCGATACAACAGGACCGCCACTTATGACAATGATCTTCTACTTCGACTTTGTCCCACTACAGTAGTGTTGAATGGTAGTTTTACCCTACCACTCTGCTAAGAAACTATTACAATACCATACTGGAAAATATCAGGATGTAGAATAGATCTCGTTGAATTTTTGCAGCCTGATCAAAATCTGCCTTCAGGATAGCCTTTCCTGATATTATAACGTTGAAACAAACAAACTCATCAGCTTTAATTTAGTACTAGCTCGTCCAAGCAACTTCGTCTGCGTCACATTAGGATAAGATATAGCCTACACCCTCCCTCAGTAAATGGATTATTCAACGCTGAAATAATTTTTTCGATTCCTGTGGTAGGCGCGTTGGATCAAACTGAACAGCTTGACATATTTTTAGAACAATAGTCTATAGATTAGTCTCGATCCGGCGGATGGTAGACCGCGCTCCCCGACCCACGCTGGTTCTGACCCAGCGGGGTATTCCGTGGGAGGGTGACACGCGGTCCCATCTTGGCGGGCTTCGGGAAGCCCGCCGACCGAGAGAGCCGGTGGCCGTATTCGCCGGCGGCTACCGGTTCGGCGTCCGGGGACGGAGCGACGGGAAAGCATGCCGATGGCGTAACGCGTCGCGCCGTTTCTCCAAACCCCGTGCTGGGTTCTGGCCTCAGCCGGGGTTCGGACGCTGAAAGTGAGCGGTTGGAGGTTTTAGTGAGGTTCAACTCCCACATACCGATCCGGTGATTTCCTCCAACTAAAAAAAAAAAAAAAAAAAAAAATAGATTAGTCTATAACATTGTTATTTACATCGCTTTTCAAAAAGACCTTGTACTACAAGATTGCTCGTCATGTTAAAGACCTATGACGTGTGATGACGTCAATAGCTGCAACAACAAAAAAAATGAATGAAGATGCGTCATGGGTAAATGAAACGTGCAACAAGTTATATGACTCAATGTGTTTTTACTTGAAATGGGGATAGCCAGTCAATGTTTTAATTACTGTTGTTCATGTCATAGTTTTTGTAATTCATCTACACATATTGGAAAGAGGAACTGTACCAACTCATTACTGCCCACTGTTGGGCTCAGGTCTCCTCAGAAGAGGGATTAGGCATAGTCCAGCACGCTTGCCTAGTGCGGATTGGGGACTTCACATGAAGTGGCAAGGCAAGCGTGAAGATATGTATCTTCAAAGGATTTTTAGAACCCGAAAGAGGAGCAATGCAGAGGTCCATGAGCAACGGTACCTAGCCACTTACGATCACGTGGCCCGTCGGCTCGTCTGCCTACAAGGCAATAAATAATTGAATTTAAAGAAAACTTTAATTACAACAGTAGAGACCTAGCCAAGAAAAGTAAAACGAACCCAAATACGACAGGTCTATCTTATTTAGCACACGAATTCCTATGACCACCTTCAGAATCCATAAACTTATTCAGACACTCGCGGTTTTCTATAATACTTTCATGCATTTTCAACGGGTTCTGACCACGATATTTAATTAATTGAGTTGTCTCGATATTTCAACGTTGTTGCAAACGTCATGATCACGAGAAAACTGGATACTGCGGGTCGATTTAAGAGCCAACAAATCTGTCTACCCTCTTTCTCGTTCGCTTTTGGGAAGTACCACTGGAACTCGAACTCACATCACGACACACCACACTCACTGTATCTACAAGACTCAGAAAATGCATGAAAGTATTCAGAATCCATCATCGGATCAGCGCCATTTGGTCATATTGCCATTTTGTCACGCGATATACATCTGCGTGAAAAATGTCATCTCAATCGGATACCGGGAAGTTTGTTAAATTTAGCTTGCAAGGCAAATTACTCAAACTTACATAGTTACATCCAGTGCAAGTTAATATAAAGCTTGTAAAAAGTCCCCAACTGACATTAAGCATTATGGACTATATCTAATCCCTCTATTGAGGAGACCTGAGCCCAACAATGACAGTAATGGGTTGTTACAAAGTTGCTTGCAGTTTCATTTAACACTTGCAATTAATAGCTTCCTATTCGAGTATTATCATGGCCTCCGTTTGTTTACTCTGCAATAATAAATATCATGATATTTATGACAAGGTCTCAGGATTATTAGTTCGCTACGTGTTAATAAAATAATTTGTAGCTACTTCATATATCATTTTCTACGTTTCTTAGTTTTGTTCGTTCATTACTTTAGCTTGGGTGGACCGATTTGAATGATTGTTATGTCAGATGAAAGGTGGTTGAACTTAGGTCCCATTACTTTTTTTTTAAAGATCAAACAAGTACTTTTGGATCTGTATTTAAAAATGTGTATTTTTAACGGACAAAATTTCACAATATGCTATGACAATAATAATAACTTTATTGACGAAAAAACGTGATAAACAGTAAGGAATTACATTTATCTCCAAACTAGGTAATCCTGTATCTTGGAGATTCAATTTAAATGCATTGAAGTCATGCATTTACATTTCACATTAAAATAGTAATTAAATAAGTGGAATTGATAATTATTTATAATACAAAAGAAAAAAAAAACAAATTAAAATATAGTTAAATTAATCTAGAATTACCTAAGTTAAAATCTGATCTAATCTATGCGATATTGGGTGTACATATTTCTTTTCTAAATGAACCGATTTCGTTGATTATTTGATAAAGACCTGACTGGTAGTTTTTATGCTATGCTTGAGAAATGGAAGTCGGTCGTTTTCCATCTTATATATAAAAATGAATTGCTGTTCGTCTCGCTAAAACTCGAGAACGACTGAACCGATTTGGCTTATTTTAATCTTGAAATATTCGTAGAAGTCCAGGGAAGGTTTAAACGATGAGAAAATTTCCTTATGTGACGCAGACGAAGTTGTGTAGGTCAGCTAGTATTGTAATAAAAATATTATTATGGTATCAAAATAAGTAGTTTTAAAGACCTAACCACATACAGCAGGAAGTGGCTTTGTTTTATACTATGTAGTACTGTACTATGTATGTTATGATGATAAATGATAATGTATTAATATTATATTGATAACACTTAGACTTCGCTAGAAAACCGCTTTTGCTATTAATTGCAATAATAAATATGTATAATAGAAGTCAATTACGATGAATAATGACCAAGCAAAAAGTAAACATAATTTTTAATATTACACTTTTTTTGCAAGATAGATAGAGTCTACGGTCCACCTGATGGTAAGTGGTTACCGTCGCTCATGAACTTCTGCAATGCCAGGGCATTGAGGGGCCGTTATCTATCACCTACATAAACAGACTTTTTTATATCTCGTTTAAAGAGGGACATGTCACAGCGCTCCGGGAACACCGCGGGCGGGACGGGTCCATTCCAAACTTTGGACTTTGAAAATATTTAATCCTTCAAAAGATATAATTACATTTCTGCTTGGTTGGCAATGTTGGTAGACCCCCCACAAGA
This sequence comes from Trilocha varians, assembly GCA_030269945.2. Taxonomy (NCBI): domain Eukaryota; kingdom Metazoa; phylum Arthropoda; class Insecta; order Lepidoptera; family Bombycidae; genus Trilocha; species Trilocha varians. Next base: position 10,894,748 of record AP028277.1, read on the forward strand.
TGGACCGACGATCTGGTCAAGATCGCGGGAGGTCACTGGGTGCAGATGGCGCAGGACCGGTCGATGTGGCGAGGTTTGGGGGAGGCCTATGTCCAGCAGTGGACGTCTATAGGCTGATGATCATGATGATGATGACATTTCTATTGGTCATAAAATTAACATAAGTTACTCAATAGACTAATCTATTGAGAATCTTTATTGAAAGCATCAAGGTTAATTTCAAGTCACGTTTAGTAATTATTTTTGCAATAAAAATCGTTTTAGTATTAAAATTTATTAAACCATAAAATTGAAAGTGAAGTTATTTACAAAGACAGAGATTTACTACCAACATTAAGCCACCATTCCGGCAAAAATTACTGCCAACATTGCGAGCGAAAACACACTTTTGCCCGCCGAATTTTTCTTCAAAGATTGGACAGCATATTTCTGCAATACCTCGCAAGGAACGGTCTTCTTCATGGTAGAAGATGGAGTAATTCTGATCATATAACACTGCATTCCTGGTGTCACATCCACTGGCTTTCCTTTCACTTCTAAAGCATTCACCACTGTTGTGTTGGTCACTGTTGTTGTCACTGTTGATATGGTACTAGACATTTCTGGAGTTGTTGCATTAGCAGTAACATTGTTAGTTACATTTAGCGGTAGTAACGTCCCATTTGGTAGCACCGTGTACGAATCTGAAGGCATAACAGTGGTCGGTACCACATTGGTTCCATTGACAACTGTTGTGTTGGTAACAGTGGTGATAATTGTTGTTGTGTTGGTACCACTGTTATTCTTCGCTTCCGCTTCGAATATAAAATGGGTGATCAATTGACAGTCTATTTTGTTTTCTTCGTAGTCGCCATTGTCTTTTTTGACGCCAAATCTGCAGCTTTCGCCGGGTTTAGGCTTGTAAGATGTGTGGCTAGCCGCGTATGCTGTTCCAGCTAAAGCACCAAGATTTAGAAGGGCTAATCCAGCTAGTAAAGTACCGTATTTGCTGCCAGAATTCTGTGCTTGGTAGACATAGGTAGGTGGAGAGCCATGATACACTGGGTACGTCATTGGAGGGCCATGAGGAGGCGTATACCTTATCTGCTGCGGAGGAGCGTAGTGGTAGTGATGATGGACGGTTTGCGCTGGTTTGGAACCGTAGCTGCCAGAATTGCCAGACAGCCCACCTGAGGAGGGATAGCCATGACTGCCAGATTGCGTATTAGACGGGTAGCTATGGCTGCCAGATTGACTATTAGACGGGTAGCCATGACTGCCAGAACTTCCTGACAACCCACCCGAGGACGGATAGCCGTGACTACCACCACGGTTATTCCCAGAAAGTCCACCAGAAGACGGATAGCCGTGACTACTGGACCCTGAAAGGCCACCGGACTTCGGATAAGAATGTCTGCTTCCTCCACCAAATCTTTTAGACGTCACATTTTGAACACTAATAACACATAATAACACAGTCAGTTGGAATAACACTGATCGTTTCGAGAACATTGTGAAAGTTTTAGCGCGATTGTTTACTGCGCTAACGCATTCGACGAAGCGCAACAGGCAACTGAGCGAAGTTAGCTAGAGTGAGACAAGTTGCAAACCTGTTGCATGGTTTGTGTTGCCAGCTCATTAAAACTAGAATGCGAGATGATTGTACATAAATTTTGAAAAATGAAAGTGATGTTACGGTATTGAAAGTAAGTGGATGTGATCTTAGAATTGAAACTACTGTAAGTTAGAAAATGTATTTTTTTTGTATTTCAATGAGTGTAAACAAATAATTAAATAATTGAAATAATAATCGTCTGCCTACATGGCAATAAAAAAAAAATAAGTATTTGTTGTAAGTAAAGCTTCGTAGGCTCGTTTATCTATCACGCAATAAAAAAAAAGTTTTACAAATTTAAACTAATGATTCTACAAATATTTATTAAGTGGTTGGTTGCATAAAAGAGATCGTTTTAGGTTTTATGGCTACCCTTTGATAGTCCTTATTTTAGCTACTTTGGTCAATCTATATTAAAAACACAATCTTTGCAAGGCAATTTTTAAAATAAGTAAAAAAAATAGTATTGTTCAAAACATATTCCTTAATAGACTGCTAAATTGTTTTGTTAAATTAAACGAATAAAATTTAAAGTACATGTAATACGCGATCTTTTTACTTTTAAAAATTTCAGTATTATGTTGGTTTTTATTTTAATTTTAAGTTTGATATACCGTTTCATTAGCACACGCGGAGATAGTAATTCTGAAGCATTTTTTTCTGATTTGTTCAAAAACAAACATATTATAGATAGGTTTTAGCTGAAAATCCGTGCTTTTGGTCTTCTGTGAAACCATAAGCTTTTGTTGAGTTGAAACCTATTCACATGCCACAAAGGACAAGCTTCAATCTTGTTCGTTTCTTTAGTTTTACAATTATAAATGATTGTACCTTTTGTCTAAATTATACTGTTTAATGTAATGATATGAATGTCCTCTTTGTCCTTTGTTGTTTGAATAAGTGCTTTTTCTTTCTTTTTTCCAGATAATTTTAAACACTGCAACACTACTAAGTAATGTCCCCCAACGAATACGCGTGACGGCGCGTCACTAATTTCACTTTTATTCCAATCCATTTACAACTTTAACTCATTGCAATAAGATCTATACAAATAAAGCATTATCTTTTAAAGAATAGAGCTCTTATAACCAAAATTATAAGAGCGAAAATACATTAGCAAAATGAGACAATCGATTTATGAATCGATTCGGAACATTGCAAAATTTAAATAATAACATGTTTTTCAAAATTACAGCGACTTTGGAACAACCTTATTTCAATACAATTAATTCATAAATAATGGTGGTCATGTGATTAATTTTGATTTGAGCTAAGAAATTTTAATATTTTTACAAGCTTTATATTAACTTGCACTGGATGTCACTATGCAACTTTGAGTGGAATTTTGCGAGTTTGACAAACTTCCCGGTTAAAATTTTGCTGACATTTTGCACGCAGATTTATATCGCGTGACAATGCAACAATATAACAAAATGGCGCTGATTTGATGATGGATTTGGAAGGTGGTCGTAGGAACTCTTGTGCTAAACAAGATAGACCACTTAGACCAGTCATATTTGGACTTGTTTTACTTGTATTAGCTAGCACTCTACTGCTACATGATATCCAGGATCATAAAACCTTGTAATTGAAAAGTTTTAATATAATTAAATATTGTAAAACATTGATACAGCGGTGAATGGTAGGTATTTACTTCAACTCCGTGTCATTGAACAGACAAAAGCAAATAAAATGTAATTGTTCAAACAATGAATAACACGATAGACGGAGTGTTGTCGCAGGTGCTAGTTTCAACATAATGTTGTTATTATGCTAGTTATGTGCGACGCCATTTTGTTTTTTCTAGAGTGTAATCCTATATTTTTGTTAGTTTGAGGAAATCGCTGGATTCTTACACGCTCACACCCCGGCTGAGCCCAGAACCCAGCACGGGGTTATACTGGACGACATGCACTATAGTAGTCTTTCATGTCGCGCTTAAGAGAAACTGTAACCACTTACCAACGTAATCTGATGAACAACAAAACGATGAACATAAAACAATTTTTATTTTATTTATTTCTCTATTTCAATCACAGATTATATTATCTGTTAATTTCAACATTGTATTCGATTTAATTTATATTGACTACTAGCTGGCCCGCGCTATATAGTATAGTTTTCTCATCCACAATACCGCAGTGTCTCAAGACGAAAGTCTTTGACCAGTGTGTGTTGCCAGCGATGACTTATGGATCCGAGACTTGGCCGCTTACAATGGGTCTTGTAAGACGACTCAGAGTCGCTCAGAGAGCAATGGAGAGGGCTATGCTGGGTGTTTCTCTGCGTGATCAAATCAGAAATGAGGAGATCCGCAGACGGACCAAAGTTACCGTCATAGCCCAAAGAATTGCATCTCTGAAGTGGCAATGGGCAGGGCACATTGTGCGCAGGACTGATGGCCGATGGGGCCGAAAAGTTCTAGAGTGGCGACCACGAACTGGTAGGCGCAGCGTAGGCAGACCTCTCACAAGGTGGACCGATGACCTGGTCAGGACCGCGGGAGGAGGCTGGATGCGGACAGCGCAGGACCGATCGATGTGGCGACGTTTGGGGGAGGCCTATGTCCAGCAGTGGACGTCTACAGGCTGATGATGATGATGATGATGATGATGGCCCGCGCAACTTCGTCTGCGTCACAAAAAAAAAAAAAAAAAATCCCGGTTATTTTCTCACCGTTTAAACCTTCCCAGGACTACAACAAACATTTTAAAACCAAAATCAGCTCAATCGATTCAGTCGTTCTCGAGTTTTAGCGAGACTAACGAACAGCAATTCATTTTTATATAAGAGATATAAGAAAGATAAAGAAAGATAGTAAAATATCGTAGCTATAATTTTATAGTTTATCCTTATCAGTAGGGGACGGAGCGACGGGAAAGAGTGCCCATGGCGTAGCGCGTCGCCCCGTCCCTCATAACCCCGTGCTGGGTTCTGGCCTCAGCCGGGGTTCGGACGCTGAGTGTGAGCGGTTGGAGGTTTTAGTGCGGTTCAACTCCCACATACCCCGCCCGCGGGGCGGGCGGGGATCCGGTGATTTCCTCCAACTAAAAAAAAAAAAAAAAAAAAATCCTTATCAGTAAGTAGGTCGTTCTGATTTTCTTATCAATACTTACCGATACACCAATAGTAGTTATAAATAGTGTTTTTCATGAAGGAAACAAAATTGTGAACAGATTGAAGCCAATAGAAAGTATGTCAATGGCGCGAAAATACACATTTTGACATTAGATAACTGTCAATTTCTTTAACACACTTATTTAACACATTGATGATATACAGGGTGGATCTGTAACTTTGGACAATCTGACGTGGGGTGAATGACCTGTCAAAATACAACGTAGCACCATTTTTATTTTTTGGATCGGTTAAACTTTTTTTTCTGACATTGTATGGAAAAGAACCCTGTATAAACGAATCTACGGTCCTAATGGTAAGTGGTTACCGTCGCTCATGATCACCTACTTGTATGATCATGTACTTGTTTAATGTTTAAATACATTGTATAACAACAAATAAACTTATAATATTAAAAAATAAATTAAATAATTATTTTTTTTAATTTTGGACAATAGCGCCATCTAGCGTTCAACATTGACAAATACAAAAGATTTTATAATAGCGCCATCTATTGTTCAGTAGCAGAACAAATGTTAAAAGCGACATCTATTGTTGAGTAGCGGAACTATTTTGAAATGTTTCATAATTCTGGCGCTAGATGGCTCTGTTACCCGTCTGTGACCTTGAAGGTTTTTTCTAACATTTAACAGTCAAGATTAATGACCACATTATTTATTCGTCTCACTAAAACTGCCAAAGAGTTCTACTACGGCGTGCCAATTTTTTTATTTTAAACACGTTTTGCATTATCACGTGTTTCGCGGTAGGTATTTTGATAGTTGTGAATAAAATTATGTTAATAGGTATTCAGTGATTGTAGTAAAACTGTTCAGCTATAAATAAATAACCGCCTTCCATAAATAAATGTATATACACGATGGAAATGTTAAAATAACTCTTTAACATTTTTGTTTGTTTGTCTTAGTCAAATATATTCAAAATACTTTTAAATTTTAAATTAATCAATCAATCATTATTTAAATTTGTGCTACTAATAAAATCACGAAATAATTGATTTCCGCACTTCTAGTTTCAGTTAATCTAAGAAACAGTGACCTGAAACACCTGAACCAATTTTTATAGGTATTTTACTAGCAGATAATTGATATTATAATAAGCAGGCTGTCTTTTGTCAGACGAAACTTATATCAAAGAATGCTCACATTATATTCTATTCGTAAAATAAAAATCAAACAATTTTTCTTCGCTCTAAGAAAAGCGAAATGAAAATAAACATTTTTGTCGGAAAGTCCGCTCGTACTGAAGATTTGGCGTCAATTTTGCAGGCGCCAGAATGATCCACATATTCTAGGGTTGTCAAAGCGTATATTTAATGTATGTTTACGTTTCAAATGTATGTAATGAAAACTTATTAGTATTACATAATGAAAACTATAGAGAATTTTCTCATCTGACATGTTTTTTTTTGCTATTGTAATTTTCAGAATTACCATTATATGTATATTATATTATTAATACCCCAGGGATCTGGTGATTTCCTCCAACTTAAAAAAAAAAACCAATCGTGGTCATACAGAATCTGTTCTTAACTTAATTTTCGTATTTTTACCCAAGTAGGCAGAAATTTTAAATTGAATCATAATTTATTAATTATTTTATAACTTATTTGATTATTAATTACTATTATTAATTATTTGACTGAACTCAAAAACGTTTTATTGTATGGAGCAGCATGCCGTTACGTTTTGATCTATTGCAACTACAACATAAATACCTAACTAATAAATAAGTAACACTTTAAACTACTACTATATTTTAAACTTCACGAGCGAAATCATCATGATCGTATCAGCCCTAAAAACGAGAGCTTTGTCCAAACCACTATTTTAGCTCAGTACAATTCGCACGCGCCCACCAGATGCGCGCCTCGATCTAAAAACTCCAATATGTTCGCTCTAAAAATATCTGTAATATTATTTGTTGTACAAAGTGTAACTTCAAAAAGTTTTGGACAAAATAACACCAGCTATACCGGTTTTAGTGGATATAATAACACAGCTGGAGGATATGGCTCCAACTCTCACGGGTATCCAGCTTCCTCCGGCCTTTCTGGACATGGCAACACTGGGGGACACTCGTATCCACCTTCTAGTGTAGGATCTAAGTCTGGTATTACTTCCAGCCATGGATACACGCCCTTTGGACAAACTCAGTCTGGTAGCTACGGTTCTGGGCATGGAATCTCCAGTAGCCATGTGCATACGCCTTTCGGTAGTTCTGGTTTTAAGAACTCGAGTTTTGGATCACCTTCTGGGCAGGTATTTGCAAGGAATGTCACCAATAGCTACACGAATCCGTCGTCAGGCTTCAGGCAAAACTTTACCACAAATCAGGCTATCAAAGTAGTTTCAAAGCCAAGCTACAGCAGTAACCACAAGGAGCATTCATCGTGGTCCAGTCACAGTTCCAATAGCCATTCTGGAAGTCACTCTAAACCTCACAAGGTCCATCATCATCACTACCACTACCAACCACCTCAGCAGATTGTATACGCTCCTCTCCACGGGCCTCCGGTCACCTACCCAGTCTACCATGGATCCCTGCCAAACTACGTCTATCAAGCTCAGGATTCTGACAGCAAATTCGGTACCCTGATCGCTGGTTTAGCTCTCCTGAACCTCGGGACTATAGCGGCAACGGGACGCGAGACCAAACACAAACTTTACATACACCCTTCTAGCGAAACCTGCAAATTTGGCGTCAGAAGAGACACAGGATATTACGAAGAAGGTAAAATAGACTGTCAGCTGATCACCCATTTCATCTTCGAAGAGGAATCTAAGGGCTTAGGAACTAACCTCAACATACCAACATACAATGCCCCTGATCCAGTAAGCGGCAATTTAGCTATCCTGCCAAACGGATCAATGGTACTTCTCAATCCTGGAGACTCGAACGGAACTCCTCAAACTGCAGGTTTTGTTCAAGCGAACAATGCTGGACAAGCGACGCTTGTCCCAGGCCCTGGTCACCAAGTTATACTGCCAAACGGCATCTTAGTTTCACAAGAATCTTTAACTACAACTCCTAGACCTTACAGCGCTGCAGGAAATTTAAATGCTGCTACATCATTAGTTGACAGGACGATGGCTGATGCAATGAATACTATTAGACAGCACACAGCAGATGCTAATAAATTCTCTCTCCTTTCAAATAGCGCACTAGGCCACAACACTATGTCAGTCAACACAAATGCCCCATGGACCATTTCGTCATCAGCTAACACGAATATCGTTAATGCTTTGGACGTTAAAGGAAGACCTGTAGATGTTACTCCTGGAATGCTTTGTTATATTATAAGATCCACTCCTTTTACGAACACCTGGAAGGCGATTCCCTGCGAGGTTTTGCAGCAGTACGCGGTACAATCTTTGAAGAATTCGGCGGGAAAGAATGTGTTTTCCATCGCGATGTTGGCAGTAGTTTTAGCTGGAATGTTGCTATAATGGCGCCTTAGTTTTGTACTGTTGGTACTCTTTTTAAACGGGTTCTATTGGTATCGCCCGAGTTTTAAATAACCTTGAAGGTTCATGATGTTTTTTTAATAAAAGTTTTGTAATATATTTTAGTTTTATTGTTGATATTATTATCTGTTGTAGTGGAATCTTTAAGCTGTACTGTATTTTTGGCTATCTTCCAAAATTATAGACCTATCTTGTTATTTTTCAACACAAAACTTTTAGGCATGTTTTAAAAACTGCGAGAGACGCTTTTAAATGTTCTTTATACATTAGCGAGAAAGACAGACCAAACCTGTTTGAAGTTTTGGTCGATGTATATAATGTTTTTTTAAGTTTATTTTGATCTTAAATATATTTTATACTAAATTTCTATTGTGTTTCGCTAACTTCATAATGTTTTGTATACTTATTAGTGGAAACTATTTCGGAAAATAAATTCACAAATACATACTTCTCTACAAAATTTGACCTCCTTAGAAAAAGGACAACACATTGTTACCTATTAGAAAGTTATGGTGAATTATTTGAATACGTCCTCTCCCTTGTCAAACAAGAAAGTGAAAGTGGTGTCAAATCCATGTGTCAAAAAGAGAAACTAATGCTAATTATATTTAAAAAAAATATTTAAAGAGATTAGGGATACCGCAGTATGCCTACTAACAAAAAAGAATTAACAAAATCGGTTCATTTAGCAAAGAAATACACGCAAACGCACAGCAAAGTAGGAAATCTTGTCCTTAAAAATATATTTAAACACAGATCCAAAAGTAATTAAATAGGATCCCACGACGATCATTACCATTCGAAACCAAAATCATCCGAATCGGTCCACCCACCACAAAGTTCTTCTTCTTCTTCTTTTTATTCTGGACCTCGTCCAAGACTCGGGACGATTCGCCAATGTCAAGTAAGGCAGATACACGGTCTTTAAGACACTAAGCCAAAGAATTATTCGGTTTCCAGCTTCAGATGTAGGAAATGCTAACATTTATTATATATTATGTTATTAAATTCTATGAAGTATAGTACATAGTTTTACCTTTTAAATATTATATCTTATTATATGACACTAGCTGACCCGCGCAACTTCGTCTGCGTTACAAAGGGGTTCAAACAGTACCCGCAATGCAGTCGAGTTATTATTTTCGCGGCCCCACATATTCATTGCGTTTTATACTCGTAATAACTTCTAAACGAAAAGTCCGATTGGAATAAAACAAAAAGTAATTTACTTCTACATTAATACTCTGTAAAAAAAATAATAAAATATAGCCTATAACCTTCCTCGATAAATGGACTATCCAACAGTGAAAGAATTTTTGAAAAATGACCAGTAGATCCTGAGATTAGCGCGTTCAAACAAACAAACAAACAAACTCTTCAGCTTTATAATATTAGTATATAGATTTTAATATATTTTTTAAGGTAGTTTCTATCTCATTTTACCTTTTTACACCACAAAGTTAACTTAGAGGTAACAAATATTAAAAAAAACAGACAAATTGATTGACAATTTGAGAAATTGTCTAAAATTGAAAATTACAAAGTCTGTTAACATCATTTAAGTTAGAAAAGATCTGGGTTGGGATCTGATGTCAATTGTATGAGTTGTTACACAATTTCACTATACAAACTTTGTAATAAATCAAAAGCTAATTACAAAGCACATATTGTTTAAAAATTCTCTAAACTATTTCGATCTCCGTCTACGAAGTATTTCTGGATTTGAAGGTCAAAATAAAAAGATCATGGTTTTTGCCAAACGTAAACTGATCACTGCATATCAAGCGTCTGAGATTTTAATGTTTTTGCTTTAGAATTAAAGATTCTTAGTTTTACGTTGCAATTATGCTTTTAATCACATTTAATAATCGGATTAAAGATTTTTGAAGAATATTAAACGTAAAAATGTACTTTAAAACGCACCGGGAGATGTAGGTAACAAATTAAAGATAATTATAATTAACGTCTCATGGTTTAATTTGAATGTTATCTCATACAGAGCATGTGTTTAAAAGGAACATTATGTCATTCCAGGTTGAGTTCAAGGTTAAAGGGCCCATCCATAAATTAAGCAACACGAATTTCATGACTTCCCTTCACTTGTCACATTTGTGAGACCCTCCCTTAAATGATGTCATATATTTGTAAAATTCGTGTTTTAACTGTACTGTAACAACCCATTACTGCCCACTGCTGGACTCAGGTCTCCTCCGAAGAGGGGATAGGCATAGTCCACGCTTGCCTAATGTGAATTGGGGACTTCACATCTTCAAAGGATTTTTAGAATCCTTTCGGATATGCAGGTTTCTTCACGATGTTTTCCTTCACCGTTTATAGCCAGTGGTGTTGTGAAAAATTGCACTTGCATTTGAACCCGCGACCTCCCGCATGGAAGACGTGTTTTAAAACTAGATTATAATAGATTTACGTCGTGGGGTAGTTGTTAAAGGGTTTGCCTTCCGTACAATGTCACACTTAGTCGACCTCCTTAAAGTGTGATATAGTTTATGGGTGGCCCCAAAGGGGAGGAAAATAGTATACTACAAGGACTTACTGCATAGTATAAAACAATGTCGCTTCACGCTGTCTGTTTCTGTGTATGCTTAAATCTTTAAAACTACGCAACGGATTTTGATGCGTTTTTGTAATAGATGTCGTGATTCAAGAGGAAGATTTATGTGTATAATACATGCATGATATAGTTGAGAAACATTAATATCTTTAGAGGTTTTGATGTGATGTCGTAAATAAGCACATTTCTCTGTGTCAAAATTTTCCCTTTGTGATGAAGACAAATAGCTAGTCGTTAGTTAATATTTTATTATACCTAGGTATTTTTTCTTTCTCTTTGTGATAAAGACGAAATTGCGCAAGTAGCTAGTCGCTAGTTAATATTTTATAATATTTTTTTCTGTATTTAGTATTCAAAGTCCAATTTGCAAATGAAAATCTACCACCTAAGTAATTATGGCCTCGTTTCAAGTACTAGTTTTTGTTACTTCAGCTGGACAAACACCTGCAATATTAATGTCAATAATTATCAGGTACATAATTTGGAATAGTATATAATATGTAACCGGAAAACATTAAGAACCGCAAAATTTATAAATTCTTAGGAAATTTATAAACTTTCTTAGGATTCCAAACGACTTATATATTTTATTATTTAACGACCACATCTTCGTTAATTGAAAAACTTGCTTTTCTGTCATTGATCTGTTTAAAATCTTACGACTAGACATCCGTGTGTTTATTGGAACGAAGTTCCTTATCGCGCGTTGTGAAAGGGGGCTAAACGGAAAAAATTGTCACGACACTTTTTTGTGTTAGATGATTATCGCTAGATGGCGCTGTGATCAAAATCTTTTAAAACAATTCGTTATTTGGTTTTATATGATTAATGCTAGATGGCACTGTGATCAAAATATTTTAAAACACGTTCCTTATCGCGCGTTACGAAAGGAAATAATTTTTATGAGATACGTTTTAATCGAAAGGAACTTCGTTCCATCCGGGTGTCCCTTGACACCTCTCAAGTTTTTTTAATTTACCAGAAGACGAAAGTGATAAATTTCTAATTTATTTGTCTTGCAAGAAAATAATGCTCAGCTCCATAACTGTTATTATGTAAGAATATTAATACCAAGAAATATAATACTATAGGAATACTATTCATTGTTTTTGTCATACTCAAAATGATGCAATAATTCGTGACTTCAAATCTAACAAGTTGGATGTTTAGTTCATTTTAACTTTGACAAAAAACGAAGAAACAACACACAAAAACTGGTTCTAGTCAGACCGGGATTGGCTACTATAGTCTACCATGATTATGCTATTTTTAAATGCTAAACTTTGAAGTAATCCATATGTAGGCGACAGAATCAATAATTCATATTTTATTATATTATTCTAGTAAAGAACATAGTTGTGTCGACGATAGCGCCATTTATAAATAGTTTAAATAATTATTATTTAAACCTCTTTTGTGTAAATACTTTTTGAATTGTACAGAGAATAAAGGTTCGCGCGCTTATTTTGAATTTAGAACTTTCTATTGCCGAATACAGACGTTTTGTACATTTTTTCACAACTTTTATTTTCTTAGTTTTATTTTATGATTCCTTCTTAACTTCTCTCTCACTCGCAGCATTAGGTTTTTTACACCATACGAATATTATAAAGCTGGAGATATTCTTTGAACGTGAATTTCAGAAACCTATGGTCCGTTTTGAAAAATTATTTGATTGTTGGATACTTCATTTATCGAGGAAGGCTAAAAAATAAGCCTGAAGAGTTTATTTGTTTGCTTGAAAGCACTAATCAACAACGCAATGATTTCAGAAACTGCCGATTCTGATTTAATTCTTTAAAAAAATGGCTCAGCAACTTCAAACACACGTAAAAACAAATGACGGTGGCCGACCAACATGTAAACAGGAGTTTTGTATGCATTTGCCGGCATTGAAACTATGTGAAACAACGTTTAACAGTTGGCCTACCATACTTTCATGCATTTTCAACGGGTTCTTACCACGATATTTAATTAATTGAGTTGTCTCGATATTTCAACGTTGTTGCAAACGTCATGATCACGAGAAGACTGGATACTGCGGGTCGATTTAAGAGCAAACAAATCTGTCCACCCTCTTTCTCGTTCGCTTTTGGGTAGTACCACTGGAATTCGACTAATTAAATATCGATCGACTAATTAAATATCGTGGTAAGAACCCGTTGAAAATGCATGAAAGTATTATAGAAAACCGCGAGTGTCTGAATAAGTTGGCCTACCAGTTGTCATTTGCGTGCATTGGAAGTTGGCAAGTCAATATGGAAAGGCAGGATATTAAAATTACTCGAGATATTTGGGAAAAAATGCTTCCCTTTATGGTACAGTAAAAGTAGCACGAGTCAAGTAGTGGATGAATAAAACAACGAGTTTACAAAATTTATCTATTTTTATTTAATTCAGACAAAAATCAGCATTACATACTACAATTTCATACAGTAAATAATATATTTGAAATATTTGATAAATTAATTTATAGTTTAACGCGTTACATAACATCTCAAGTAACACAGGAAGATGAAAATACGATAAAATATTTTTCAAGTACTGTAACAAATGATTAATGCTCTCTGCTGGATTCAGGTCTTCTCAGAGGGATCAGGGTCCACCACGCGACCATAATGCGGATTGGGGACTTTTTTTAAAGTTTTCATAATTAGACATAGACATTTCTTTATTTGTGATGGAAACAGTGGCACAAACAATACAAAAAAAACAATAAGAAATAATAATACAAATAAAGGTTTCCATCACAAACCAGTCGAGTCTCAGCTTAATGCTGGGTGTTAAGTGGAGATAACCCACAGACACACAGAGCGCTGGTTTTCAGCCTCAACGAGCAGTGACGTAACAAAAAGAAAAAAAAAAAAAAAAGACACATAAAATAAAACGTGAACACAAAACGAGAATCGCACATTAAGAATTGACACTTAAAATCTTAATTGAACCACTAATTGGAAGAAGAAAAGAAATAAATGCACAAAATTAGAATTGTGAACTTTATTTGAAATTTAATTGATTTGTAAGCAACAGGTTTCCTGGATAAGTTTTTTTCATCGATTTTCACCTTCCATTGTGTTTGAAAAATAGAATCATTGTAAATACATTTTTCGTTGCACAATAAATAATAATCTATTTCTAATTTATTTGTACTATCTAGTTCACTAAACTAGTTAAAGCCTTGCTATCTTATAAACTATTATTGTCGTTTTACAAGGAACTGGAATGACAGAAAAAATAATAAAAATACAAGCTTTAAAGATCCTGGATATCATGTATCAGTAGAGTGCTAGCTAATATAAGTAAAACGAGCCCAAACACGACGAGTCTATCTTGTTTAGTACAGGAGTTAATATGACTTTCCGACTCATCAGATCAGCTCCATGGTATTATTGCATTGTCACGCGATATACATCTGCGTGCAAAATTTCATCTCAATAGGAAACTGGAAAACTTTAACTTACATGGTTACATACAGCAAGTTAATTAAAAGAAATGAAATTTTAAAACACTTAAAAAAGTTTCATCCATTAAAATTACATTACAACTGAGTTAAATTATTTCGAAAATCAATTCTTACTTTCTTTCTCTCAAGAGAAGAAATGTACATAGTTATTTTGAAATGTTGATACTAGGACAAAAATGGTGGGGCAATTTTTGGGGCTAAATAAGAGTTTCAGGGGATAGCTAAATTAAAACTTTTCAATTAAAATTGAATGTAAATTTCAACAAAATATTACCAGTAGATGTAAATATTAAATCAGTATTTTTTTCGTGACAATTTACCTACATTTCGGCCATTTTGTATGCAAGCCGCACTTTGGAAACAGGCAACAATTAAAAATTGTTTTTTATTAGCTAATCAGAGGTAAAGAGGCACGCTTCACTACCACAGTCGTCTAGTTTACGCTTAAATAAATACTTGAACACAATAAGAGTATTTTAAATGAAAGAAAAAAAGAATCTACAAATTAGTATTTAAAAAGGTCCAATTTAAATTATTATTCGTCAAAAGACATCTAATAAACTACATGTGTTGTTATTTTTGATAATACGACATATCTGGGAAACATAACAAAACCATTTTTTAATTTTTGCTCTCCTGAAAAGTTGGTGTTTTCAAGTTACGGCTTTTTTACCTATTCTAATACTGGTGTGATCTTTTGAAGTTTAAATGTCACTTTAAAAAAAACAGACAAGAGTAATACGATAGCACACATTTCTTAAATTAAGACTATTATCACACTATTATTCAAATTTTATTCCAACGGAGGTGAGAAAATTATTGTTATGTAATTGTTGACACTCCTAAAATATCTGTGTTTATAAAAGAAATCCGGTTTCATTTAAAATACTCCATTGTGTGTCTAATCTAGCCTAAACACACATGAAAAAACACAAAAAACAACGTCAACTAAAACTTTAGTTTAGCGCCATCTATTGGTGAAAAGACGAACTTTAAACTCAAACTTGAAATCTCATTCCATAACTGTTTTATATAACAATTGTACTCATTACTTTATATTTATTTATTAATAAATTGTTTATAAAGTAAATTAAATTGTTAAAATGATGTTTTGCAGCGTTGTAATCTTATCAAAGTTCATTATAGTTTAGTACCGCAAACAAGAATTTTGAATGATTTAGTTCTGCTACTCACCAATAGATGGCGCTCTCGTTGACGATTTCGTTGAAAATTAACTTATAATACAATTGACTTGTTATATTATATTATTAAAATAGATTAACCAAATCATAATTAAAAATAGTATTGGTAAAAAAAGCACACACATATTTCTTTTCAATAAATTTTCACCGATTGGATTGTAATATTAAAACAATTTTATGTGATATCATGATTTTAACAGAATTATTACATCTGGAATCAACATCATGAACAACAGAATGAAGCCAATTTAAAGTGTACCGATCGCGCGTAACTACACGATATTCTGGCGTTAGTGTACCGATAACACTACAAAATATTACATATATGTTACACATAAAATATACACATAAGTTCTTTAAAGTTTCACTTTGTTATTTCTGATGTTGAATCAAAATATCGTGTTGTTACGCGCGATCGGTGCGCTTTAAATTGGCTTCATTCTGTTCTTCATGATGTTGATTCCAGGTGTAATAATTCTATGGATTTCAAGACAGTTAATTAAAAAAAAATAGTTAATTCTAATCTACTACTAAAAAAATCTAAAATACAATTGGAGTTACTTAAAAATATTAATCAATAGAAACCCTTAAAAACTACTGAAGCAAGCATATAAAATGGAAATTAAGCTAAAAAGCTTTACTATACAATAATTTTTATTTCGTATTTTACATTTTTTCTTATTTATAAAAAATCTAGAAAAATTTATAAATTCACAACCTATTATTTTGTCTATTAATAAATTTTTTGAACGTATTTTTTGTATATCTAACGGCAAAGGATTTGTTCTAAACATCGCAAGGTTCATTGCCTAAAATGCGGTAAATAAACTATTTTCTATTCACATAAATACTTTTTTTAATAATAAGAAAAATTTAAATATTTTTGGTCTTTTATGTAGGCCTTTTCTGGCAGGTCATTAATAGGCACATTTGCCGATCTTATACTATTTTTTGGACTTGTAAAGAAATCTTATACAGGGTGGATCTGTAACTTTTAGACAATCTGACGTGGAGAGAATGACCTGTCGAAATACAACTTAGAACCTCCTTTATTTTTAACTGTTTTTTCCAATATTTTAAGGTGCATGCACGACTTTCATAGCGGGCTTCCAGAAATAGAAAAAAAAGTTAATCTAAAAAGTTAACGGTTCTAAGTTGTATTTAGACAGGTTTTTCACCATTATCAGCTGGCATAAAGTTAAAGAACCACTCTAAAGTTTCATTCATAAGCATTTTATTTTATTTACAACATTTCATTTAATTTCATTGCTAGTTAGAGTAGTTAGTAATTCATGATATTTTTTTCTCATTCGGTCTATATGAGTTACTCAACATGCCATAGGGTATTAGAAACGCCCCTACGAAAATGTATTTAAACTAGGCATTTTGAAATTGACATATCGTTCTACAAAAACGAATACTGAGCAAAATTTTATAATCGTTTAAAATTGAAGCATTTTTCTTATGAAGTGAAAACTTGTTTATGTAAGCAATTTTTATAGTTAGGCCACATTAGCGGGTTTTTATTATTTGAAGATATATATTGTAACTTATAATTATCCTTATAGTAGGTGCTCCGATTCAGTGAAATTCAAATTATTGGAACGAAGTTCCTTATTGCGCGTTATCGAAAGATGGAAATTCTTATGAAAAAGTTGTCCAGACACTTTTTTGTTTTAGATGATTATCGCTAGATGGCGCTGTGATTAAAATATTTTAAAACAATTCCTTATTTTATATGATTATCGCTAGATGGCGCTGTGATCAAAACATTTTATAAAACAATTCCTTATTTTGTTTTATATGATTAATGCTAGATGGCGCTGTGATCAAAATATTTTATTACAATTCCCTCACTAATTAATCATTCATTTCATTCATTCACCTTTCAAGTTTTTTTTCTTAATTTGAGATTTATTACAACACCTACTGTATTTTGGCAATACAAATTTCTTTAAATTGCAAATGGCATCGTAAATGTACCAAACATGGTTGAAAAACACAGATGAAATAAACGTTACAGATACAAAGCTACAATCAATTGAAATTTACGTTTAAAAGAAAATTCTGTTTTATAAATAAATCTACCCGATAATTATCGCATTAATACGAATATTCGCCGTAGCCCGCTAATGTAGACGAGTTCTCAATAAAACTTACACAATGAAGATTTCACTTCAATAGTATGCTCAAAAGCACACAGTTTTTTCTATCTAAATTTCTAATACATTCTAAAATCTATAATTATCTAAATAAATAATTTTATAATAATAACATTATTATAGAATAATAATTTCAATTATTGTCTTATTATTGTCATTTATTACATAGGAAAGCTCGTAATAATTATTTATTATTAATAATTATTTTGAAGGAATAATGATTTTGAAAATATTTTTTTTATTTTTCTATGATTAGGATTAGGAAGAGGTAAAGAGTGGACCGCTGATTTTTTTAAAATTTTAATTTCTATAAACTAATTCGAAAATAATACTTTAGATATGATTTGGGATATGCGGGTATGATATTTATTTTAAATGGAGATTGGAGACATTTAAATATTTAATTTTTTTAATTATCTGAATGGATTACGAAAATAATACTTTCAGTTAAAATTTGAAACAAAAGTTATCTTTTTTCCATTAGGTAGGTATTTCATTGATTAATTTTCCATATATATACAGGGTGATTTTTTAAAGAAGGTACATTTTGCAGGAGGGTGATGAGTACTCTGTTCTAATACGGAATATTACAAAAAATAGGTAAAATTACAATTTTTTTTAAAATCTAAATTCGACATAACTACCTCAAACATAAACAATTTCGGCTAAAAGAGTGTTGACTAACGACCTCTAGTGATCTCGCGCACCCCACACCTCCGCCACACCCATCAGCTGTCGAAAAACCATCATTTTGCCAGAATTTGAGATATTTTTAAGTTGCGATTACTAAGGCATTAAGCCATATTCTTTGGTAATAATATTTTTACTGGTCGTATATAACCAACAGCTACCATGACCTTCAATATGTACCCTCACTAGGAAATCACCCTGTATACAGGGTGATTTTTTAAAGAAGGTACATATTGCAAGAGGGTGATGAGTACTCTGTTCTAATACGGAATATTACAAAACATAGGTAAAATTACATTTTTTTTTTTTTAACTCCAAATTTGACAAAGCTACCTCAAACATAAACAAAGAGTGTTGACTAACGACCTCTAGTGATCTCGCGCACAAATCAGCTGTCGAAAAACCATCATTTTGCAAGAATTTTAGATATTTTTAAGTTGCGATTACTAAGGCATTAAGCCATATTCTTTGGTAATAATATTTTTACTGGTCGTATATAACCATCAGCTACCATGACCTTCAATATGTACCCTCACTAGGAAATCACCCTGTATACAGGGTGATTTTTTAAAGAAGGTACATATTGCAAGAGGGTGATGAGTACTCTGTTCTAATACGGAATATTACAAAAAATAGGTAAAATTACAATTTTTTTTTTTTTTACTCCAAATTTGACAAAACTACCTCAAACATAAACAAAGAGTGTTGACTAACGACCTCTAGTGATCTCGCGCACAAATCAGCTGTCGAAAAACCATCATTTTGCAAGAATTTTAGATATTTTTAAGTTGCGATTACTAAGGCATTAAGCCATATTCTTTGGTAATAATATTTTTACTGGTCGTATATGACCATCAGCTACCATGACCTTCAATATGTACCCTCACTAAAAAATCACTCTGTATATGTATATATTGTCAAAGGAAAAAACAATATTTTAAGATGATTATCTCGTCTTAAATGTCTCCATAAAATACCTATTTTATTAACCACAAAATTCGTGGATATTATTAAAATATTGAAAAAAGCACAGCCAAATTTCGCGGTGGACTGTATCAATACAGTTAAATCTTGAAGACCTATTGAAATCTGCTAAATTTAAAAACTTTATTGTCAATCAAATCCAGTTTTTTAAACTAATTCTATATTACCTATTACAGGGTGAAAGTATACTTATGGTACATACTGAAAGATGGTGATAAATACTGTACTGTAACAACCTATTACTGCCCACTGTTGGGCTCAGGTCTCCTCAGAAGAGGGATTAGGCATAGTCCACGACGCGACCCAAATTGGGGACTTCATATCTTCGAAGGATTTTTAGAATCCTTTTCCAATATTCAGGTTTCTTCACAATGTTTTCCTTCACAACTACGACGGTGATAAATAGTCGATTTTAATACTGAATATCAATACATTTGATCGTCAGATGCTCTGTGTAGTGTGAAAATATTATGAAAATTTTGGACTTACTAATATTAAATTAAGGCCTACTAAGGTGGTAAACAACAATACTATATTATTGCAATATTTTAGTAGTCGTATATTTCCTATGTCCTTCAAAATGTACCATATTTTAACTTTCACCCTGAATAAAACTCATCTTTCGAATCGTTTTTACCTCTTCGGAGACAAACTTTGCACGTAATTTGGGTCCATTTCATCCAAATCCCTGCCTTTTGTTTCAGGCACACAGCACACAACAAAACATAATCCCCCCACACTTATAGAAGCGTATAACCAAAAGGCCCCATGAAGTCCTAAAGCCTGTTGAAAATCGACGAAAGTTTTCACCCCAACGAAGGCGCATAAGTAGCTAAAAGCTGTCGCCATGGCGCTTCCAAAAGCCCTATATTCAAGGGGAAAAAGCTCCCCAATCAGTAACCAGGAAATAGGACTCATTCCCAGGGAAAAGGCTATAGTGAACACCAGGACACACAGTAGAGGTATCCAGTCATTCTGGCCATCAGTTTGGTGAAACATAACACTCTGAATTCTTTGGTTACGATGCACTTCTTCATAGTATGCGTAGCTTCCGAAGCCAGCTAAGGCCATAGACATCATTACAGAGCTGAGGATTAGCAATGGAAGTCTCCCTACAGTGTCAATCAGAAGTCCAGAAAGGCACGAGGCTAATAGTTGGACAAAAGATACAGCAATTGCTGCTCCATGTGGATTCATGCCTCCAAAAGTCTTCCTGAAGATAGGGACAGCGTAAAAAGAAAACGCATGAGCCCCAGACAGTCTTTGGAACATCATGAGTCCACAAGTGACTATAATAGGTCCTAAGAGCCTATTCATGGTCCTAGCATCAAGAGAACTGAAGAACTGTCCGTTGGCGATATGGTTTCGTTGGCTGAAGTTTTTACTGGCCAACACGTTGGTCCGAATCGTGGCCAACTCTTGTGCCACGTCCGAATCGGGGCCTCGTAACCATAGCAGACTTTTATAGGCCTCTTCGTCTTTCCCTATGAGAACCAAGTAGCTTGGGGTTTCTGGTATATACAAAACTGTGCAGAATAAAAGGAGAGGTGCTGCGGAAATGCACAAGGCTAGTTGCTGCCAATCTAAATACGCTCCGATGGTGAAGCTGAAGAGTACTCCAAGATGGCCGACGATCTTTAAAACGGCGCTCAAACATCCTCTGATGTCAGGCGCTGAGATTTCGCTGATGTAGACCTGAAATTGAGGATTTTATACGTTACTATAGTAGACATATTGTGTCGGGGGCGATACGTAAGTCTTAGCGTGTAAAGCGCCGTATTACTTTGCGAAGTCCCGTGCTGGGTTCTGACCCCAGCCGTGGTTTGGACGATGATAGTGAGTGGAAGGAGGTTTTGGTGCGATTCAATTCTCATATACCCCACTTACCAGGTAGAAGTCTAGCGATTTCCTCCTGTTCAAAGCAATAATATACACAGAACGTTCATAATTATTAATGTCTGTTCATGTGGCGAAGTTTTTACACAACTCCTATCAACTTCCATTTCTACAGGGTGTTTAAAAATATGTGACCTTCACTTACACTATTACTAAACGGGTTCTTTCCACGATTATTTTCAATGGAGCGATCCCGTTATTTCGGCACTGTTTCAAGCGCCATGATCACGAGAACTCGAACTCACATTTCGACATACCACACTGGTACCGGCAAACGAACGAGAAAGAGGGTAGACAGGTAGACTCTTAAATTACCTACCCGCAGTTCTTCAGTCTTCCCGTGATCATGGCGCTTGAAATAGTGCTGAAATATCGGGATCGCTCAATTGAAAATAATCGTGGAAAGACCCCGTTTAGTAATAGTGTAAGTGATGTAGATAACCGCGAGTGTTTAAAGAAATTTAATATGTAACCTTCACCAAGTCAATGCGGTTTCTGAGTGCCCAATAGAAATAAAACTGTTGTTTTTGGAATCGATTTTTCTGATTTTTTTAAATAACATACAGTGTAAATATGACTAAAACTGTAGGCTACGATATTATGGTACGTAATGTAAAAAACCGATTTCAATATGAAAAGTTACTCCAAGTTCTATTTCGACATATTCACCACACTACAACTTTTTTTTTGTGACGGGAGGAAATCGCCGGACTTCCAAACACCCCTCGAGTGGGGTATGCGAGGGTTGAACCGCACTAAAACCTCCCGCTGCTCACGCTCGTCGTCCGATTCCCGGCCGGGACAGAACCCGGTACGAGGCTGGTAGCGGTGACAGGACGCGATTGTCGCTCACGTATCGCCCCGTCACCCCCGACTTAGAAAAACTAACTTATACACCCTGTATATATCTAGCAACTCTATTTGTATTCTAATTATAACCCTAATTAGCTGATCCGAGGCTTAACGAGTTACCAAAGAATCCTCTTAGAAATGATCTCGTAATTCATAATACTTTGTAATTAAGTTTTCCAAGTTTATTCTATAAATATTTCGGTAACGAGTTCCTTTCAACGCACTGCCACAGAATAATTAGTGAACAGAAGTAAATATTAAGACAAATCATGTTTAAAGAACTCACATTTTCACAAAAGTTAATCTTTATTTGATGAAAATTCATTAAAAATCTTAATTTTAGTTAAAATAAAAAAATAAGTAGTAACTGCACCAAAATCGGTTTATTTATTTAAGTCAAATATGTAGCAGGAGCCAAAATTGATCACATAGTGACGTTTGTTTTTTTGAAACTACTTTTCTTTACTTTATGATCTTATATTTTATAGAGGTATTTCTTATGATATAAATCAAGCTTACAGCCTGATGTTAAGCGGTCACCGTCATGAACCACTGCAATGCCAGTGCAATGAGGGGCCGTTATCTTTATACAGGACTCACCGTTTTTAGCCAGTGGTGATAAAATGCACATAAATCTTTTTCATATTTACATTCAGAGGGGAACCAGAGACCAAGCCAGTTTTGAACTCGCGACCACCCGTACGAAAGGCAAGCACTATAACCACTACGATTTTATATAGCTTTATTTCTGTCTAGTATTTATGCTATGTCGTCGCGTCGACCGGCCTACCCGCTCGCAAAAGACTTTCCCGAAAGTTTCAGGGCTTAACCATTAGGTAGTGTGGCCATGATTGAAAGGTACCAATACTTTTTGACCGACTTCCGAAAAGGAGGTTATAAAGTTGATTTTATTTTATGTGTATCGTCGTAATGCTTAAGTTTGGTATTGCTTTCGATTAAATTTTGGTTTTAGATAAAAATGGTTGTCGTGGGGCCTCTTTTTTATGATCGAACAAGTATTTTCAAGCTATGTATATTTTCAAATGGATTACAGGTAAGTAATTAAAGAAGTATCAATGTTTTCTTGTTATATAGGCAGACAAACTAACGGGCCACCTGTGTGTCGATTTCGAGTTTTTCTTAGCAGCGTAAACGTAAACGCAACGTAAACCCTAATTTATTTATTTATTTATTCAGGACTCAAAACAGTCATTTAAGTAAGTTATATCTAAATCTTATACACTAGTTGACAAACTGGTCCATAACTAATATAAAGACAGTAAATGATAATTACAGCAACAGTACCTAGACGAAATACGCAAAAAAATCCGCCTGGATAGTGATATTAAATTAACAAAATTAAATTATACATTCACGGGACAATCATGAACAGGCTCACAACATTATTCTTGTAGCATGATTTTGTGCACATCTAGTTTAAATTTATTTGAAGAATTTGAGAAAATATCGATATCGCATAAACTGGTGTTATACATTTCACAAGCACGTACTAAGAATACGTTTCATCATCAGGTGGCGCTGTTTCAATTCCATACAAATTAGAGTTTGCGTAAACGTAGCGGGCAGTGAACGAAAACTCGGAATAGGCACACCAAATCGTAAGTGGTTAATGCTATGTATGACCTACTCTTAAGGACTCTTTACTTCTACTCAAAAAACTAGTTTTTAAATTTAAAAAAATATTTTCTAAATATAACAAAAAAATCATAGTCACCATAAAATTCGCTTCGGAACCATGCGGGCTCAGAAATTAGTTTCAAAAACATCTGTCAAGATAAAATCGCTTTACGTACCCTTACATAAGACTTAATTTCCGCTGTACCGGTCCAATGAGATTTTCGATCAAAAATAGCCAAGCTAATTTGGTATCTACCTGAAGATGATAGGGTTCAAATTTGCCCAGTTATATTAAGCCTTCTTTAAATGAATGATTAGCCCTTATAATTCTCGTATTATTCTGTCAGTCAATTGTTAAGGGTAAATGAGGATTTCAGGAAAAAAAATGTTTTATTTAAACCCTTGATAATCTTATAATCTTTTTTTATTATTATTATAGTTATTGTATTTTCAATACTCGCTCGTGGGACACGAGGTTTTAATACTATTTGCGGGCTTGTGGCCAAACAAATAGTATGATGCATGATAATGAGAGAAAAGGTGGAGAAACTATTGACTGATTGATAAAAACTTTCGAACTATTCGACATGTATTTAAAACTACTGCTTTTTGTAACTGAATGAATAACAATTTAGGTATATTTAGTGTTTTTATGCTTGTGTGTAGGGTGTGAGGTATGATGCCTGTAGATGATAGTACGATTGGAACCGTTTTAACTTTGTCAACCTTCCATTGGGTTTTTATTTCAATACTGAGATCTGCGTATTTCCTTAATTTTTCTGTGTATGTTGTGGATAAATTGTGTGTATTAGGAATTGCAATATCTATTAGGTATACTGTTTTATTTTTCTTATCGTGTAGTGTTAAGTCCGGTCTATTAAAATGTATAGTTTTATCTGTTATAATTGTCCTATCCCAGTACAGTTTATAGTCTGTGGAGTCCAATACAGTCTCAGGTTTATATTTATAGTAAGCTGTTTTAGTTGGAATGAGTTTAAATTTGTAAGCTAGGTGTTGGTGGATTATGGATGCGACTTGGTCGTGACGATGCTTGTAATCGGTTTGTGATATGGATCTGCAAGCCCCTGTGATGTGCTGAATTGTTTCGGGACTACTATGGCAGTGTCTACATGAATCATTAGTGAGTGATTTGTCTCGGATAATGTGTTTTCTGTAGTTTCTTGTGTCAATAACTTGGTCTTGTATGGCCATCATGAAACCTTCTGTTTCTGGGAATAGAATACCGCAACGGAGCCATGCGTTCGACGATGCTTTGTCGACATTGGGGTCCAGTAAATCTCGGCAGTGTCTCCCGTGCAACGATTTCTGTAGCCATGTGCTTATTTTATCTGATTTCTCAACAATTTTCTCATTGATTTGACTAGTGGAGTTTTGTAGGTTAAGAGGTGTAAATTTTTGGTCTGAAGAAACTATTGTTTTATGTAAAAAGGAACGTTCTGATTGCTGTTGAAAGAATTTTCGGAGTGAAGTTATTTGTGTATTATGCAAATTTTTAATATCTATGATTCCCCTGCCACCTTCGGATTTTGGTAGTGTTAATCTTTCAATGCAAGACCTTGGGTGGTGCTTTCTGTATTTAGTAAGTGAAGTATTAATGATCCTTTGTAATTGTTTTAAATTAGTTTGTGACCAGTGTATGATTCCGAACGAGTATGTGAGGATTGGGATAGCGTACGTATTGATTGCTTTTATAGTATTTTTGGCGTTAAGGTGAGTATTCAAGATCTTGTGTAGCCGTTGTCTGAACTTTTGTTCTAATAATTGTTTGACTTCTTTCTGGTGAATCAACTGTGTTTGCTGATATCCTAAGTATTTATACCCGACTTCTGTATCTAAATGTTCGATCTGTTCTCCTGTATTTAACTGTAAATTATTTTGTTCTATTTTCCCATTCTTAATTGACAATAGTTTACACTTATCTATCCCAAACTGCATATGGATGTCACAAGAAAATAAGTGCGTGATATCAGCAAGCTGGTGGATTTCTTGCAGTGAACTTCCATACAGTTTGATATCGTCCATATACATGAGGTGTGTGAGAATTGTTTCGTTATTATTGCATGCAATCTTAAAACCGCTATTTGATTCATTTAGTAGGTTGGAGAGAGGGTTTATTGCAAGACAAAACCAAAGTGGGCTTAAGGAATCACCTTGGAATATACCTCTATTGATGCATATCGGATCGGTTTCGACATACGAATCACCTGTGTTCAGTTTGAGTATAGTTTTCCAGTTTTGCATGGCGTGTTCTAAAAAGTTTACAATAGTTGGATGAATTTTATAATGATTAAGTATATAGATAAGCCAACTGTGCGGTACGGAATCAAAGGCCTTTTGGTAGTCAATGTACATTGTGTATATATTTTTTTTATTTTTTATTGCAAATTTGGAAACCACTGTATCTATAGTGAGTTGTTCCTTGCAGCCTTGGCTGCCTCTTCGGCAGCCTTTTTGTTGTTCAGCTAGTAGGTTGTTGATCTGGGTGTGTCCATAGATGAGTTCGGTTAAGCATGATGTCAAAATTTTGTAAAAGGTTTGTAAACATGTTATAGGTCTATATTTTGCGGCATTATTTAAATCATTTTTATCTTTAGGTAGCATGTGTGTGATTCCTAGAGTTAAGTAGTGTGGTATAGTTTTAGGATTTTCTATGAAATTGTTTATATGATGAAGGATGATCGGGTGGAGATACGTGAGTTTTTTGTACCAAAAGTTATGAATTTTATCGGACCCAGTTGCTTTCCAGTTGTGTAATTTGTTTATTACCTTTTCGAAGATGTCTGTAGGAATGTTATTAAATTTCATTGCGTGGATATGTTTTAGGTTATGTCTGTCATTCTGTATCCATTCAGCTTCAGCGTTATGGGTGACTGGGTCAGACCAGATCTTAGACCAAAAAGCCTTTAATTCCGTAGGTGTAGGTGTTTTTGATTTGTTTTGTGATGTTTTATCATAAGTATTAGTATTTAAAGTTCTGTAAAAAAGTTTTTCGTTGTTAATAAATTTACTATTTTGTGTTTTTCTTTCCGTCGTCAACTTATATCTTCGCAGTCTACTGGCAAGTGCACTTAGCTTTTGTTTCAATGTATCTAAAAACTGAGATAACTCAGTATTTTCTTCTTCGTGACGGGAATGGATCTTATGTTTATGTTTTATGTCTTCAACAAATTTCTTTAATTTCTCGCTGTGATTGCCTTTTACATATTCAGATAATTTTCCTATTTTGATTCTCAGTTCTTCTACTCTTTTTTCGAGCCTTATTTGCCATTTTGGGATCTGTTTTCCTTTATAATTGTTACAATCTGTATTTCTTATAATTTTGGCGCCGTTGTGAATAACGGCTGTGTATGCAGAAGTGTAAATCGCAGTTTGTGTTGTATCAAAGTCAGAATCAAGTGAAATTACTTTTGGTAATATTTTACTGTTTACAAATTCTACTATTGCTGCTAATTTTCGAGATGGTTTTTGTTTAGGGAGGCTAGGTCTTAAAATTGGGTCAGTATTTTTGTAAGTTTCAAAAGTTTGCTCAAATGTCTCTTCTATTTCCTTTTGTTTACTTTGTTCCAGCGTACATTGCGTGTGTTCGTGTGACTGTGTGGTTATTTCAGTTACGTCGTGATTTAAATCTGTTCTGTGATTTATTAACGAGTGGAGCGTTTCATCAGTTTCAGTACTGGGCAATGAATTTGAAGGCATCGATTGGGGTAGACTATGGTCTATATTAACTTGCATCATTAAAACTTCGTCACGAATTTGCTGCATTCTAGTCTCAGAGATAAATTTTCTATTAACTATGGCTTGTCGTTGGTCTGCTATTCGTTGTTCAGAGAAATGGGAAAGGTGTGGGAACTCAGTTATAATTGATCGATGTAATAGTTGTCTGTAGCCTGTTTTATTTGTTTCCATATTTGTTATTATGAAATAGTTTCTCATTATACTTTCATTTATCTCATCTGACCATTTCATTCTTTGGCTTGTACTTGTGATATTTTTATTAAAAGTTTGGGTAGTGGAGTGTAATTCAGTAGAGTCTAATTCTATTTTAATTTCTTTTTTTAAGTTTTCTATTTTAATTGGCGATAGGAGTTTGGCGTTTAGTATTGCACGTCGTTGGTCGCCAATACGTTGACGGCTCACTTCCATGTTTGGGTATTTTTCACAAAACTTTTGGTGTAGTTCGGTTAGGTAAGATCTTAAATTAACGGTCTCGAGTTTAGTTATAATGAAGTATGTGCGCAGTATGAATATATTCATATCTTCAGACCATTTCTTTCGCGCACGCGACGCAGCCTTGGCGGGTACAATATAAGTGGCGTTTGCCTCTTGTACAACATCCTCGACTGGGAGGTTTGATGATGTAGGTGAAGATATTGATGAGGAAGGATGATTAGAAATATCGACAAAAGATTGTGGAGATGAAGGGATGGATGAGAAAAGTGACTTAGTTGATGAAATAGGTGAAGATGGAGGAGATGAATGAGATGTTTGGCTGGCTGTAGTATTTTTGTCGAGGGGAACCCGCCTGCTCAGTCCCCCGTCGCCAACGGTTCGCATACTGTGACACCCAGCGTTGGCTCCAGATGCACCCCGGCGACCCCCGGGTAGCGACCGTAAATTATACCTTTTATTTTCCATATTCATATTTTTATAGGGTTTTAGAATCGTTAGTTTGGATAGGTGATAGCTTAGGTGTTATAGCTATGTTAAGTATATAACCTCTCACTATGTGAGGATTTTTAGATCAAGATGTTATGATCATTAATAAGTGCCTGTATCCGTAAGCCCCCCCACCGCGGCAAGGTGATTCTATGGGGGGGTTATTATTATTATTATTTTTGTATTGCCATGTAGGCAGACGAGCCAACGGCCCACCTGATAGGAAGTGGTTACCGTCGCTCATGAACCTCTGCAATGTCAGGGGACACTGATGGGTCGCTACCTACGACCTAACTTTAAGGACCCTCCTCAAGCCTCGTTTGAAGGACAAGTCATAGCGCTCAGGGAATACCGAGGAGCTCATTCCATAGCCGGATGGTGCGTGGCAAAAAAGTGTTCCTGAAACGCACCGTGGATGACCGTGGTGGTTCCATATAGTTTAATTTGTGTTAGATCATTTTGGCGCTTAATTCCACTTGGCTAATGAATTACCTTCACAAAAAAAGAAAAAGTATTCTGTGAACTTTATAACATCCTTTTGAGAAATCGGTTAAAATAAAAAAAAAATCAAGCTCTTAAGATCCTGGATTTTATAATGTATTTGTAAAGTGTTAAGACAAGTAAAACGAGCCCAAACACGAGGTGTCTAGGTATCTTGTTTAGTACAGGAATTTTTATGGCCACCTTCCGAATCCATCATCAGATCAGCTCCATTGTACCATATACATACAGGGTGGATCTGTAACTTTGGACAATCTGACGTGGGATGAATGACCTGTCGAAATACAACATAGCACCTTTTTTATTTTTGGATCTGTTTAACTTTTTTTCCTGACATTGTATGGAAAACGTACGACTATCGTTGCGGACTTCCATACTATGACGAAATTTTTTATTATCTAATTCCTGAAATAAAAGTGGTTCGAAGTTTTATTTCGACAGGTCATTCACCCCACGTCAGAATGTCCAAAGTTACAGATCCACCCTGTATGCATGCAAAGTTTTAACACAATCAGAAACCGAGAAGTTGGTCAAATGCAACTCGCAAAATTCCTCACGAACTTACATAGTAACATTCAGTGAAAGTTAATATAAAGCTTGTATCAGCACTTACCTGTGACAGCATAGTCAGAATAGAACAGCAGAATCCTCCAAGGAAGGCCGTGATGCACATCATCCGTACTGACGTGGCGACCACTGTGAGAAGCCAGGATAGACTGCAGGGTGCTGCAGCCAGGGACAGGACCCGTCGTCTTCCATGCCTCATGGCTGCTCCACCGGCCATTCCACCGAAGAGTGCACCTTGGAAAGACATTGTATGTATTTTTATGGCTGGAAATTGACAGCCGAATTGGACCCCGATTGCCGATGGGACAAAGAAATTTCTGGAATACTATTTACTTGGTATGCTTTGCTTAGTCCTCAGATTACGGAGTTTCTTCAGTAATAGTAACCACTCCCTACCATAGACTTAGACATAATTTACTTGAGACGAAAGCAAAACTGACAAAAAAAAAAACACAGAAGTGATAAGAAAACCAGCAGGATGGTTTGCCCACGGCACGTTTCACGCGGCCCCATCTCAGCGGGCTTTTGGCCCGCCTACCGGGGGAGCCGGTGATCGTTTCACCGACGACTGTCGGTTCTGCGTCCGGGGGTGACGGGGCGATACGTGAACGACAATCGCGAACGCGTTCTGTCACCCCTACCAGCCTCGTGCCGGGTTCTGTCCCGGCCGGGGATCGGACGTCGAGCGTGAGCAGCGGGAGGTTTTTAGGATGGTTTGCCCGTTTTTTTAAAATCTCAATATACTGAAGAAGACTACAAATAAAAGAGCTTACAGTCCTAATAGTAAGCGGTAATGATATACACCTCTGCAATGCCACTGGCACTGAGGGGTCTTTATCTAACACCGACTCATACAGGAGTTTCTTAAGTCTTTACGTAGACATAGACATAGACAGACATATGAGACTTACCCAGAAAAGACAAAGATGCCAACCAGCTAGCCTGCTGGTCAGTCAACTGGAAGTCTCGTCTTGTAGCGTTGGCCCCAGGTCCTTGTAAAGACGCTATGGCTGGAGAGCTGTATCCTTTGCCGAGACCTGCTGAGAATGGAGCCAGGGACACTGCTAAAGCTGCCAATACCTGAAAAAAATTAAAATAATTTAATTTTGCGATCTCTAAATTTCCTAAATCTCCTTGAAGGTTCTATCCCTTCGTGGGCTAATGCTTTACCAGGGGACACTGCGGGACCGCTACCTACAGCCTGCCTTTAAGGACTTTTTTCAAGTCTCATATTATTTTGTAATATGCCTTAAGTGAACCATTTGAATGGCTCGCTAGCGTATATGTTTATTTTAAAAAGCTTTATTTAACTTGACTGGACTGGATGTACCTAACCAAGTTCCGGTGGAATCTTGCGAGTTGAATTTGACTAATTTTCCCGTTTCCGAAAAAGATAGGAACTCCTATACTAAGCAAGATAGACTGATGGAGTTTTACTTATCTTGGCTACCACTCTACAATCCAGGGTCACAATACTTGTATTGAAAAAATAATATAAAACTTGAGAGGTGTCATGGGACACCCGAATAGAGCGAAGTTCCTTTCGATCAAAAGATATCTTATATTTTTTTTTCCTAACGTAACGCGCGATAAGGAACGTGTTTCAAAAGATTTTGATCACAGCGCCATCTAGCGATAATCATCTAAAACAAAAAAAGTGTCGTGACAACTTTTCGTAAGATTTTTTTCCGTCTAGCCCCCTTTCGATAACGCGCGATAAGGAACTTCGTTCCAAAAATCGTGTAATTTTAATTGATGTTTTCACTGGCTATTTTCACCGATTTTAATATTAAAATCTATAGCCATTACAGAACTCTCGTCTGGACAGTATTATTAAAACAACAACCACTTAACAAGATTGTAAACATTTTGGATCGTAAAGGTTTTCACCTTAAAATTTCATTTAACGTTAATGAATTCGTAGTCACGTTCGCGTCACAGAATATCTATAGAGAAAGAAAGATTTATGTAAATTGCTCTGATAAAATCACAATTATGTTCAACAGAGAGATTTTTACAAGCTTTGTATTAACTTGCACTGGATGTAACTATGTAAGTTCTAGTGGAATCTTGTGAGCTAAAGACAAACGTCCCGGTTTCCAATTGAGTTGATATTTTGCACGCAGATGTATATCGCGTGAAAATGCAATAATATGGTACTTTGGAGCTGATTTCTTCAGTATATTTAGTAACATTATTATTTTTTATTATTTTTTGGATCGGTAAAACTTTTTTTTCTAACATTGTATGGAAAACGTCTGACTATCGTTGCGGACTTCCATACTATGATGAAATTTTTTTTTATCCAATTCCTAAAATAAAAGTGGTTCCAAGTTTTGTTTCGATAGTTCATTCACCGCACGTCAGTCACGATTGACCAAAGTTACAGATCCACCCTGTATACAACATCTGAAATCTACTACAGTGGGCTTCGGTCTGACCGAGGATACACTATTTCGCCCGCAAGGAGATCTCGCTTTGGCTTAAACCACTGACATCCCAAACATAGTATTCAGGGTTTGTGGCAGAGTTTATAGGATGTAAAAAT
Source organism: Trilocha varians (assembly GCA_030269945.2). NCBI lineage: Eukaryota > Metazoa > Arthropoda > Insecta > Lepidoptera > Bombycidae > Trilocha > Trilocha varians. The sequence continues at coordinate 10,926,699 of AP028277.1, forward strand.
TACTTAGATTTATTGGCACGAAATTCCTTATCGCGCGTTATCGAAAGGGAGCTTTTTTTTTTTTTTTTTTTGGACGGGAGGAAATCGCCGGACTTCCACTCGCCCCGCGAGTGGGGTATGTGGGTGTCGAACCGCACCAAAACCTCCCGCCTCTCACGCTCGACATCCGATGTGGTAGGGGTGACAGGACGCGTTCGCGATTGTCGCTTACGTATCGCCCCGTCACCCCCGGACGTCGAACCGGCAGCCGTCGGTGAGAACGACCACCGGCTCACTCGGTGGACGGGCCAATTAAGGCCCGTCAAGATGGGGCCGTGTGGTGTAGGGTCTCCCTCGGCCCAGGCCGGCCCAAGGCCAGCCCGGGTCGGGGAGCACGGCTTGCCATCCCCCGTACAGATGGCACGGAGGGTGCGCGCTGAAGCCTAGCGCGGCACCCCTCGGGTCCGATGTTGGTGGACCCGGTAGTCTTAGGGGGCCAGGTCCCGGGACAACTCCCGAGGTCGGCCCCCCGCTCGACGTCGGCGGCGACGGGGTTGGTCGGGGAGGGAAGAGCTCTCCCTCTCCCGCCCCGCCGCCTCCTTCTGCGAGATGGTGGACTCGCAGAAGTCGAGCATAGCTTTCCAGGACTCGTCGTCGTCGAGCATCGATGCCACGACGCCCGGCAACGACAAGTCCTGCCCTACTTGTGCGACCAGGACACGGCGCTGCTCCTCCCATGCGGGGCAGACAGCGAGCGTATGCTCTGCCGTGTCCAGGTCGCTTGTGCAATGATGGCACCTCGTCGTCGGCTCGACCTGTATCCGGTGCAGGTACTTCCCGAAGCAACCATGCCCGGTCAGCACCTGCACCAGACGAAAGGTGAGACGTCCCTCGCCACGACTCACCCAGTCCCTCAGGACAGGGCGAATCGCCTCGACGGTCCTTAGACCCCAGCTGGGGTTGGCCAAGCGCCTTGACCAAGCCTCCAGCACGGACCGCCGAGATTGGGCCTTCCGGTCCCGTACCGCGGCTCTGATGGGACGCACCACACCCAGAGCACGGAGGTCGCAGCGCCAACGATAGTCGTCGGCGAGCGCCTCCGCCTCCAGGTCCCAAGGTGGCGTCCCAGCCAGCACGCACGCCGCCTCAAAGGAGACGGTGCGGTATCCGCGGATGACCCTGATAGCTACGACGCGCTGCGGCCGGTACAGGCGCCGGACAACGGTTGTTGTCCGGTTTCCTGGTCCGGCCCAAACGGGCGCGCCGTACAGGGCCATCGAACGCACCACCCCCGCGTAGAGGCGGCGCACGGCACGGTTTGGTCCCCCGAGATTCGGAAGCAGCCGGCTCAGAGCGCCGGCCGTCCTCATCAGTCGGGGGACGAGCTCCATAAAGTGGGCCCGGAAGGTCCAACGGCTGTCCAGTATGAGGCCGAGGTACTTCAATCGCACCCCGACCTCTATTGGGACGCCTCCAACCACGATTTGGGCCCCTGCAGGTGGCGTCACCCCAGCCCTGTGGAACCACAGGGCCTGGGATTTATTGAGCGCCACCGCGAGGCCCAATCTCCTAATACGGCCGACGACGAGGGCCACCCCCGCTGTGGCGAGATGGGTAGCCTCTCTGAAGTCTTGACCCCGGGCCATGACGAGCGTGTCGTCAGCGTAACAAATCACGCTCAGGCCCGGGGTCAGGGCGCCTCTCAGCACCCAGTCGTACCCGACATTCCAAAGGAGAGGTCCGAGGACCGACCCCTGAGGAACCCCGCATACGACCGGAAACCGGTAAACGGTCCCATCGTGCCCGGTGCATACTACCGACCTGGCCTCCAAGTAGGAGCCGACCAGCCGGCGGAGGTAGGGGGGAACTCCATGTCTCTCGAGTGCCCCCCCTATCACGGACCAGGGCAAGGTGTTAAATGCGTTGGCGATGTCAAGCGACACCGCCAAGGCCACCCCGCCCTGTGATACGGCTTCATTTGAGAGGGCCCGCACGCGAAGAATCGCGTCCACGGTTGAGCGGCCCTCTCTGAAGCCGTACTGCTCCGCCGACAGGTCGGGTCCCACCCCGACCAGGTGCTGGACGATGCGGGCAGCCAGAATGCGTTCCAGCAATTTGCCCACCTCGTCCAGCAGCACGATAGGACGGTATCCGCCGGGCGCCCCTCCTTCCTGAGAAGGACGAGTCTACCCTCTCGCCACAGCGAGGGAAACCGTCCCGACTCGAGGCAAGAATCGTAAAGCCTCAAGAGTCGGTCCCCTAGGGCATTGAGGGCCAAGGCCAGGACCCGGCCATGGATGCCATCCGGGCCGGGTGCCGTGTCTTTAGCACTCATCCTGACTACGGCCACACGAAGCTCCTCCCCGGTGATGTGGGGAACCTCAGCAGGGGCCTCGCCGCCGGTATCCTCCGGCGGCTCACCCATAGCAGGGGGGATAAATCCCTCCTGCTCCTGCGGGAACAATGTCGTGACAATGTCCCGCAGCTGCTGAGGCGGTAGACGCTCGGTTATGGGGGGCGCCCATGGGCGCACCTTGCCGCGCACCATCTTGTATGGGCGCCCCCAAGGGTCGTCATCGAGCGTCTCCAAAAGGCGCTCCGTGTGCTGCTCCTTGGCCATCTTGATGGCCAGCCGCATGGCTCCCCTCGCCTCCTTGTACAAGCCATGCAGCCGGGCCTCCTCCTCCGCGAATGCAACGGGGTCGTTGCTACGCGGAAGGCGGCGACGGCGGTGCCGAGCGCACTGGCGCCTCGCCCGGACGCATACAGTTCTCAACTGCGCTATCTCGGGCGACCACCAGTACGTCGACCTCGTGGGAGACCAAGGGCCGACCCGGGGCATCGAAGCGTCGCTAATGCGACGCATCGCGTCCCGGAGCCAGAGCGCCTCGGCCTCCACGTCTACTGGGTGTGGACGCATGGGCGTCCACGCCGCCACCGTAGAGGCTTCCATCAAGAGCTCCTTGTTCAGGAGCTTCAATGCCCACCTGGGGAATGACCGGGTCGTACTCCCGCGGGCGTCCGCAGCCGGCGTGGAGACGGAAAGATCGAACCTGATATAGCGGTGATCTGACAGCGATTCCGCCCCCACCAACACTCTCCAGCCACGGATGCGATCCGCGATGGCAGAGCTCGCGAACGTTACGTCCACGATGGACTCGCCCTGCCATCGCACGCAAGTCGCGACCGAACCCCTGTTGAGTAAACAGAGGCCAGTCGCGACCGCCCACTCCTCCAGCAGCCTACCGCGAATTGTAGAGCGGGGGAAGCCCCAAGCGACGGATTTCGCATTGAGGTCCCCCGCGAGTATCACTGGACGGGGGGCGAGGCGGTGAGTAATCGCCTCGAGCCCGTCCAGGAACTGCTCAAACTCGACGGTAGGCCGGCTCGGAGAGAAGTACGCCCCGATCACGACGGTATCTAACACCGAAACCGCGACGAACCCAGAACCCTTGGCCACCATTACCAAGGGCGGGATCGCCACGGCCCTCCTGATATGTATGGCCGCCAAGCCGCAATCGTCCCCGAACCAACAATCGTCGGCTGGGGGAACGAAGTACGGCTCGGCGACCACGGCAACGTCAATTGACCACTCCGCCATACTCTGGAGCAACATGTCCTGAGCCCTGGCGGAGTGGTTCAAGTTACCTTGGAGGAGGCGAAGGGTGTGATCCATTAAGATCGAACCACCTCCATCGCCTCCTCCCTTCCTCCATCGCCCCCGCTATCGGGCGTCTGTGACGCCACAGCGGGGGCCGAAACGCCGGCCGGTGCTCCTCCGGCCGACTTCTTCTTCAGGCGCCGCTTCTGCTTGCGGCGCCTGTTGCGCTCCGTATTGGAGCCGGACGGGGAGCAAGCCTTGCCCCCCGCCCGGTGATCAGCCTTGCGCCCGGCCGCCGCGCACAAAGCGCAGTGCGGTGCGGCCGAGCACATGGCCGCCTTGTGTCCCGGTTGACCGCAGCGGAAGCAAAGTTCCCTGCGGTCAACCGTACTCGTGCACCTGGCGATGCTGTGTCCGGTGCCGAAGCACCGGAGGCACCGCCAGGCGCGCGACTCTAGCAGGCGCACGTGGGCCGCTATCCAGCCCACGCGCAACCTGCCAGGGTGTCCAGCCGGTCGTCCCGGCGGGGGAGTGGCCAAGGAGGTGGCCGTCTCCACGGGGCATCGCGCCCACGCAGATCTGGCCCCGGAGTAGCCGGGGCGAAGCTCGCCCACGACTACGTTCTCCGGGGCACATTTCCCCTGGGCAGCGATAGCCGCTGCCACCTCCTCTTTTGTGGCGCAATCGTCCAGGCCGGTAATTCTAATCTCCGCCATCTTTACCGGCCTGTGGACGCGCACCACCTCTTCCGGCCAGACCGCCCGGAGACCCGCCATCAGGAGGTCCGCGATGCCGGAACTATCGGCACCGGGACACTCCAGCAGACGAGCCCCGTTGGCGGTCGTCCGGAAGCGGAGGCCCTCCCCCGCTCCTATCTCGCCCAAGTCGATGGCCGCGCGCGCCTGGGCCATGACATTAGGGTAGGTCATACCCTTTTCCTCGCCGGCTGGCAGCAGTGTTACCACCACTGCCGCCGACTTCGGCGCGCGCGGGCCCTTCTTCTTTGGCTTCTTCTTCTTTTTGGCGGCCGGTGCTCGACCCTCCCGGGGAGCAGCCACGGCCGCCGCAGTCGCAGTCCTGTTGGTGGGGGTGGCGGGCGCTCTACCCCTCTGGGGAGCTTCCGCCACCGCCCGCGTCGCAGTCCGGTTGGTGGGGGTGGCAGGCGCTCGACCCCTCTGGGGAGCCTCTGCCACCGCCCGCGTCTTCGTCTGTGGGGGGGCTGTAACCCCTCCAGGTGGTGAGGCCTCCGCCGCCACCGGAGGGGCCGACACCCTGGCCCTTTTATTGCCCCGCCGCACTACCTCAGTCCAGGCGTCGTCCATATTGGACGGCGCTGGCGGCAGCGGACGGGGCTTCGGTGCTGGGGCAACCGCCGCGCCAGCACCGCGTCCCTTCTTTGGGGCCGGAGTTGGCCCTGCGGGGGGCCGACGAGCCGACCGCCGAGTGGTGGGACCAGACGGGGTGGTGGAGGGTGGCGCCGCGTCTGCAACTGCAGGTGCAGCCGCAGCCGACGCAGCACCACGCAGGGCAGCGACTTCTGCCCTGAGTTCGGCAATCTCCTTGCCGAACTCCTCCATCAGTTCCCGCCTGATGCGCCCCTCCAGCTCGGTCGCCTCCCGGATCTCCGCCCTCGAGCGGGGCGAAGGGTGGCGCCTGGGCCCTGCCGCCTCCTCGGGAGAGGGCAAGGCTGGCTGCTTGTCACTCGTTGGAGCGGTTGGGGACCGATGCGCTGCCGCATCCCCCGGGCTAGGGCCTGGTGTGGGCGTGCGCCGCTCCCTACGGAACGAGCGCGATGGCCCCTTCCGCTCCAACGCCGCCAGCCTCACTTTGAGGGCGGCGATCTCCTCCGTTTGCCGAGCGTTCTCTTTACGAGACCGCTCGGCCTCCGCTTCCAGCGCCGATGCTCGGCTGATGGCTGCCGAGAACACCGGCACCAGTTTGCGGGCATCGGAGGCGATCGCTCGCAACCTCTGCCCTTCCTCCCTGGCCCCTTTCCCCGAGGCCCGGCTGGACGCATAAAGCGCCCTGCGCCCCAGGCTCTCGAGGACGGCCGTATGCTCGTCGAGCTCCTTCCGAGCCGGCCGAGGCAAGGGGTCTTGGCCGGGCCCGGCGCCGCCACTCTTGGCGGCCAGCCTCCCTGAGCGTCTCGTCCTCTGCGGCCCCTCGCCGCGAGAGGACGAGTCGCCCCCCGAGGTCCTCCGCGTAAAGGACTTCCTTTTGCGGAGGACCCTTTCGGCATTGTATTGCTCTCCAGAGCCGGCATCACTCGATGACGGCTCTGGTCCCGCATCCTCCTCCGAGCCCATCTCGTCCGCCCAAGAGAACGGGACGATTTGGGCCCGGGCATCGGTTTCGTTGCCACTCGCAGGCCCGGCTACCTGCGAGTGCCTTCCAGGGTCTACATCCATCGTAGGGGCCTGGTCGCCTACCCCTACGTGGGCATCGGTGGGCATCTTCACACCCGCGGGCCCGGATACCCGCGGGCGCCGGGTGCCTGGGGCCGGATCGTCCGGCAAGGCATGCTCACTATTCTGACTTTCCATTTTTACGATTAACTTTGGGTGATTACTCGCACCACTTACCCAAGGCGGTGCGGTCGCTCTTTCTGGGGGGGATTTAGTCCCCCAAGGCTCGCGATCGCCTGGGTGCAGGTTACCCGCCGCCTGCGGTTCGGCGTCCTCCTCCGGTGGCCCACCAGCCACCCTCCTCGTCCCCGAGGGCACCGCTTGCTTAACAAGCGGTGTGGGGAGAGGAGCTCCGTGTGGTCCTCTTAGTCGCGGCACCCTCTTGCCAGTTAAACACCTTGCGGTGTGCGAGGGTGCACGCTCCAGCCCACCGCCACGACAAGGCGGGACCACCGGGTGGGATCGAAAGGGAGCTAGACGGAAATTCTTATGAAAAAGTTGTCACGACACTTTTTTGTTTTAGATGATTATCGCTAGATGGCGCTGTGATTAAAATCTTTTAAAACAATTCCTTATTTTGTTTTATATGATTAATACTAGATGGCGCTGTGATCAAAATATTTTATTCTATAAGAGAGAGAGAGACAGACGTTTTAAACTAACTAATTATTATAACTTAAAAAATAAAATTTTATTACAATTCCCTCACTAATTAATCGAAAGGAACTTCGTTCCATCCGGGTGTCCCTTGACACCTCTCAAGTTTTTATTTCTGTTTACTTAACTACAGATGCACGGAACTGGGCACGAGCCATGTTGAACCCATAACCTCTCACACCAAAAGCAAGCCATCCACTCTCCACATTAATAAATCATTTTACTTCACAAAAAGCCCTTGATACTGTTGTTAAGCTCTGAAACGGGTTCAGGGAATAAGGGCTGACTTCAGACCTCGCCTTCCAATTACTACGTCTCGTTAACCCGCCCTAGTGAAAGCTCCACAAAAAACATTGAATAAGAAATGTGTGAAATGGATGTGGTATGGTTAAATTTGTCCTTCTTTAAACGAGGCTTGAACAAAGTCTTTAAAGTTAGGCCGTAGCGAGACAGTGTCTCCTGATATTGCAGAGGTCTATGACGGTAACCGCTTACGATCAGGTGGCCCGTCAGCTCGTCTGCCTAGAAGGAAGTAAAAAGAAATTTAGATTTACACAGGATAGTTCCATCGTGTTAAGGCTCATTTTACTTGTCTTAGCTAGCAGCACTCTGTGATATCTAAGATCTTAAACACGTCTTGTATTTGAAAGTATTCTTTAAATAAATTTATTTTATTGGAACTAAGTTCCTTATCGCGCGTTGTCGACAGGGAGCTAGACGGAAAAAAATCTTACGAAAAGTTGTCACGACACTTTTTTGTTTTAGATGATTATCGCTAGATGGCACTGTGATTAAAATGTTTTGAAACATGTTCCTTAACGCGCGTTACGAAAAAAAATATTTTTTAAAAGATATCTTTTAATCGAAAAGAACTTCGTTCTATTCGGGTGTCCTATGACACCTCTCAAGTTTTTTATTTCTGCTACGTAGGTAGGCGAGTTTACTGTATTTGATGGAAAGTAGTTTTAGCCACTGAATGGACTCCTGCAATGTCACTGGATTTTCGAGACCTTGTTATTGTCGATGCGAACTCCATTTGCACATGACACCGTTCTTAAAAAACTGTTATTGAAATTTTGTATTTATTTACTCAGTACTACAATTCGGCTGTAAGACATTCTAGTTTATATAAATATTTACAGATAATGATCGACAGATTGTATAATTGATACTAGATGGCGCTATTTCATATGCCCAGAAACAGAATGTAAATTGTCACTCTACGTAATTTCTTTTCTTGGCTTTTATTATAGCCAGAGCTTTACCCTATAACCTACGTACTAGACCGGACATTTCTGAAAGCTTCGTTATATAGGAACATGTCATAGTAACTCGATTAGGAATACCGTATCGCTCCAACATCCCTTGATACCACATTCACGTATTCAATACTCCATGTGCATGAACTAAGCATATACCATACACGACGAAGACACATACCTAACATGTTTTTATTGTCACGAGAACATTTCGTATCACGTAGTAACACGTGTATAATATGTACTTTATGGTATTTGTCGAAATATACAAAAAAACTTGAGAGGTTTCAAGGGACACCCGGATGGAACGAAGTTCCTTTCGATTAATTAGTGAGGGAATTGTAATTAAATTTTATATATATTTTTTTTATAAATAAAATATTTTGATCACAGCGCCATTTAGCATTAATCATATAAAACAAAATAAGGAATTGTTTTAAAAGATTTTAATCACAGCGCCATCTAACGATAATTATCTAAAACAAAAAAAGTGTCGTGACAACTTTTTCGTAAGAATTTCCGTCTAGCCCCCTTTCAATAACGCGGGATAAGGAACTTCGTTCCAATAAGAAAGAAAATAAATGGTATGTAAATAAAGAATATGTGGAATTTGAACCGCACTAAAACTTCCAACCGCGTCCGTACCCCGGCTGAAGACAGAACCTAGCACGGGGTTATGCAAGGTGGTACGATGCGTTACGCATTACGGTATTTTTTACTTTCTCAAGATGGGACCGCGTGTTACTCTCCCACGGAATACCGCACTGGGTCAGAACCAGCGTGGATCGGGAGCGCGGTCTACCATCCCTCGGTTCCTCTGACGCAAAGGCGTGTTGAGCGAGACACGACTTCGGAAGGTCACTCTTGTACTAAATAAGATAGACCCGTCGTGTTTGGCCTCGTTTTACTTGTATTAACTAAAACTAAAGCTCTATAATATCCAGATTCTTAAAAGTTTGAATTTACCTAGTTTTTTTTAAATTTATACACTCGACAACCAATATAAAACAATTTCAGATCCCGTCTTCTCTTGCTAAATGACGCTAAATATTCGGAATGATTAATAATTCCTGTCAAAGTCAGATTATTAATTAGTAAGAGCCAAATACAGTAAATGTGGGACTTGCCAGAACAGAGATATTGTTACGAGGTTTTGACCGACTTTCAATAGGGTAGGTCTTTCAATTGTAGTTTTGACCAACTTTAGAAAAGGTTAGCAAAATTATTGTTTTATTTTTGTCTTTACATAATTGTGGTTCGGGTGAACCGATTCAGATGATCTTTTTTAAATGAATGGTGATGCATGTTTGTAACCCAATTTAAATTGTATCGAGAACGGGTACCTACTTTTTGAGCTATGTTATACAAGGTGGACCAAAGGTGGCAGAAGGACCAAACTTACCGACATAGCCCAAAGAATTGCGTCTTTGAAATGGCAATGGGCAGGACACATTGTGTGCAGAACTGATGGCCGATGGGGCCGAAAAGTTCTACAGTGGCGACCACGAATTGGTAGGCGCAGCGTAGGCAGACCTCCTACAAGGTGGAACGATGACCTGGTGAGAATAGCGGGAGGAGGCTGGATGCGGACAGCGCAGGACCGGTCGATGTGGCGGGGTTTGCGGGAGGCCTATGTCCAGCAGTGGACGTCTATAGGCTGATGATGATGATGATACAGGGTAGATGTGTAACTTTGGACAATCTGACTTGGGGTGACTAGAGATGAAAATAGAGACAAATTGAGTATCTCCTCTTTTTTGGAAGTCGATTAAAAAGATCAACAAAAAAGTAATATTCGCATTCAAAAAACATTCGCAAAATCCCTATTAACTAGATTAAGTGGCCCAGATTTTACGATCCAATTGTTTCAAATTAAGTTAAATATTGTAAGTAGGTACAGTGGAGTATGGCTTCGTTAAACGATTCTCAAATCTTCACGATATATGTCACGTCTTAGAACTTAGCAGGTATCGTTTACTAACTTCGTCTGCGTCACAATTTAGACCAGAATTATTTTGGTCAGGGTATGCAGACGGGGTCGGCGCGACGGACAAGAGTGCCGAGTGCGTAACGCCGCCAATAGTCGTGCCATCTCTCGTAACCCCGTACTGAGTTCTGGCTGAGCCGGGGTTCGGACGCTGAGTGTGAGCGGTTGGAGGTTTTAGTGCGGTTCAACTCCCGCATATCTGGCAACTTCCTCTAACTCAACAACAAATTTTGCTCGTAAGATTCCACCCGAACATACATAGTTATATCCAGTGCAAGTTAATATAAAGCTTGTAAAAATCAATCAGTCACTAGTCAACACTTTTGTTCTAAAATTTTCTCTTATCATCATCGAGTCCATCTACCAATAATTTGGGAGGTTGGAACAATATTCTATGGCCTGATCGATCATTGTGTTCCAACAATGGCTCTGTATGAAAGCTAAATATTTTAGGACCGATTCTTTGTTGAGCTGAAAATTTATTACAGATTTATATAGAACAGTTCATTTTGTGAGTTCGAGAGTAATTCAGTTTGATTCATAAATGCAAATTTTATTAGATGAATAGAGAGAGGGAATTAAGGAAAGAAAATTCGGATATCATTTTAAGTTTTAATTAGTTAGTGTTATCAAGTAGGTGTATGTTGAGAATACTAATTTATGAAAATGAAGTGTCTGTTTGTCATATTTAAAAACATTTACTTGTAGAAATCAGTCGTGGTGGTCGAAGCGCTTCCTTCCGAACGGGAGGTCGCGGGTTCAAATCCGGCCGGCTTGTACCTCTAAATCTAAATGTGAAAAAGATTTATGTGCTATTTTTCACGACACCACTGGCTAAAAACGGTGAAGGAAAACATCGTGAGGAAACCTGCATGTCGGAAAAGGATTCTAAAAATCCTTTGAAGATATGTGAAGTCCCCAATCCGCACTGGGCAAGCGTGGTGGACTATGCCTAATCCCTCTTCTGAGGAGACCTGAGCCCAACAGTGGGCAGTAATGGGTTGGTACAGTACTTGTAGAAAACTTATGAAATACGATTTTTAAGATCCTGGATATTATGTAGCCATCATCAGATCAGCACCATTTCAAATTATTATATTGTCTCGCGTTATACATCTGCGTGCAAAATGTCAGCTCAATCGAAAACCGGGAAGTTTGTCAAATTTAGCTTACAAGATTACACACGAACTTACATAGTTACATACAGTGCAAGTTAATATAAAGCTTGTAAACACACTATGTAATGATATAATACTGTCACTTCTAAAATTCAGCCCATCACTCTCGATGTTCGTATTCAATTTGACGACGGATACGTGATAAACGAATTCCTTGTCAGAAAGAAGATTCTGATCGATATACTTTATTGAAAAATTCCACTTATCACTGGCAGGGGGCGGCGCGACGGGAAAGAGTGCCGTGGGCGTAACGCGTCGCGCCGTCCCTCATAGCCCCGTGCCGGGGTTCGGACGCTGAGTGTGAGCGGTTGGAGGTTTTAGTGCGGTTCAACTCCCACATACCCCGCCCGCCCCGCGGTCCGGTGATTTCCTCCAACTAAAAAAAAAAAAAACTTATCACTGCCAAGTCGTGTTGGGTAGTGGTTAAAGCGCTTGCCTTCCAAGGGTCGCGGGTTCGAACCTTGTAATTCTAAATCTTAATTTGAAAAAGATTTACATGCAACAATCATTTGTGCTTAAAACGGTGAAGGAAAACATTGCGAGGAAACCTGTGTATTGGAAAAGGGTTCTAAAATGCTTTAAATATATGACGTAAAGTCCTCAATTATTGGAAAAACGTGGTGGACTATACCTGATCCCTCTACTAAGGAGACCTGAGTCCAGCAGTGGGCAGTAATGGATTGTTTAAGTATAGTACATACGGACCCAAGAATTGTGTTTAAAATAGTTGAAAGTAGTATTTTTATAAAACTGAAAACCAATTTCCATTTTTCAAGAATACGCATAAAAATGTCAGATTTTTATAAAATTTACAAGTTTTTATGTCAAAAATACCTGACTTAAAAGAAAATAAGAATCATTGAAATCGGTTCATTTAAAAATCATGATCATTTAAAAAGATGATCGTGTTAAAAATGTACTTTCCAAATGCCTTTGTGTCCATATTACAGACTTACATTTGTAACACACATTGAAGGATACAAGGCAACATAATACTGGCCCTTGACAACGTACTCAGACCTTTACAGGGTCGAAACGACCCCATTATGTGCAAAATCGCTTTAATGTAGCCCACTAATTATTTTGGGCAACAATTAGTCTAACAACTAGTGGTTGTATTCGTTTGAAATGGGCACATTGTCAAGTGAAAGGATGGCTTAAGATGAGGCGTGTAGGATTGTAGAAAATCATAATAATATTATAAAGGTGAAAGTTTGTAAGTATGGATGTATGTTTGTTACTCTTTCACGTAAAAACTACTGAATGGATTTGAATGAAACTTTACCACAATATAGCTTATACATCAGAATAACACATAGGCTACAATTTTTGATAATACGGGACGAACCTGAAGTCCACGCGAACGAAGTCGCGGGCAAAAGCTAGTTTTGCATAATATTCTATTAGGTACAAAAATGAAAACGACCGACTTCCATTTCTCAAGTATAGCACAAAACGACCACTTAGATCTTTATCAAATTTATATGAGATAATGCTCAAAATGTCTGCTTTCTAATAAAAAAAGAATTATCGAAATTGGTTCATTTAGAAAAGAAATACACGTGAAAACGCACAGCAATCCACCTAAAGCTATCGAGAATACACCATCTAAAAAACATACAGATGAATTGAGTACCTTCTCCTTTTTGGAAGTCAGTCAAAAAGTGTGTGTTAGTTACGGTGTGTTGCGGCTCAGTTTAGTGTGCGGGCTTTATAAAAACACAGGCAGGTCGCAACGCATCGAAGTTTTAGTTAGATTTCGAAAATATTTAATTGCACGTTTCCTGAGCTAATGACAACAAAAGAACACCAATTTTGATTTTGCCACTGACGTTGCCATTTTTACGCTATTAAATTTATAGACTATACATCTAGATTTAAACTAACCTGCGGCAAATGCCTAGTTTTCCTCACAGCGACATTTGGTTTCCTAGGCGGTTCAGATAAGCACTTCCCGTTTGGCACAGATTTCGGGTCCAAACCTATCTTTTCCTCTTCATCTTTCAACGGCCTAGATATAGGAATATTGTGCTTCTCGAAGTACCCATTCTGGATCATTTGGTCCAAGGATACCTCTAGTTCTCGCACTGGTACGACTTTTCTGCCAACTATTGGGTCGTCTACAATCATTTTCCGACTGCCAGAAACTTCGGAGAATTTCACGTTTTTTTTAGGCTCCTCTGGTCTTCTTCTGGTCCTACGTTCAGGTTCTGTGGTCCAATAGCGAGCGTTCTTTTCGAATCTTAATGGTTTGCAGACAGCCACGTTTTTTGGCTTCGAATTTGGAATCTGTATTTCTTTTGGTCTTTGTGTTTCGTGAATTCTGAAGTCGTAGTGGTCTTTTCTATATCTTCGTCTGTCTTCGTAATTGTAGTAATTCCTTGGTAAGGAGTTGTATTTGATGTCGTAAGATGTTGGTAGGTTCAGGTACTCTGGTCTGATTGGTCGGAAAAGCGACAGTCGTCCTTGAGCCTCATCAAAATCGGAGTATATATCTTCATAGACGTACCCGTTGCGTCGTTTCGGCCGGTCGTATCGAAGTGGCTTATGGACATACCGATTTCTGTTCTCGTGTTCTTGTAACTCAAATCTTTGGTGTTGGTAGTAGTCAGGTCTTCGGTCGTGGAGCAGTTTTTCTCTGGAGCCTGCCATGGTCCATTTATGTGATTTTCTGTGAAAAAAGAGATGAATTAAAATAAATATTATAGGTATTTTTAATTGCCTTGTACCTCATCACATGCCCTACTTCCTAGTTAATCACTAATTAGAAATCAAAAAGTAATTAATGTTGGAATCGGTTTAGAAAATTTAACTCATTATGGAAATATTCGCTCCCAGTAATAAAATGTAATCCCTTTGGACTCTACAATGTGACGTAGAGCAGTCAAGAGACTAGGGATGGGAAAAGTAAAATAATATCGATATTAATTAATGTTCAATTTTACTTATAGGATTCATGGATTAGTTTTAAATAAATGGCGACGAAAACTGACCATTTGTTCTAGGTAACTGCGAAATCGTGTACATTTTACCGATTTTATATTTTTTTCTTTGTATCGAAGAGTTTATTGTTCACGTCGTCTTGTAATAATTTATTTAAATTACATTATGCTTTTTGTGTAACTATTGGAAAATGGAGGTCGATTTTTAATTTTTTTGTAAAAATAAGACTTGTTTGTGACACAGACGAAAACTGTATTCGAATAGTTTTCTTCCAACAAGACAATATTGTGAAAACATAAAATATACACATACTAAAAGCCTCAGGTTCTGAAAGTTATTGTGGATTCTCGGGAAGGTTTTATAGCAGTGGTAATAAAAACAAAACGGAATCTTCAATTAGGTGGTTATTGCACTGAATCTTGTTTATTTTAGTATTTTTTAGATATTTGTTGACCTAAAAATAAGTTCTTAAATATACTTTCATGCATTGCAACGGGTTCTTACTACGATATTTAATTAATTGAGTTGTTATTTCAACGCTGTTGCAAACGTCATGATCACGAGAAGACTGGATACTGCGGGTCGATTTAAGAGCAAATAAATCTGTCTACCCTCTTTCTCATTCGCTTAAATTTTGGGTAGTACCACTATTATAGAAAACCGCGAGTGTCTGAATAAGTTTTTAAAAATAAGATGTATTCTATAAAAACAAAATATTGCTTTGTAGGCAGATAAAGTAATGGACTTTATGTATGACACTACATGACCCACGCAACATCGTTTGCATCACAAAGGGGTTCAAACAGCACTCGCGATGCTGTCGCGATATTTTTTGCAGCGGACACCGGTGGAAGTTTTCATTGCATTTTAAACTTGTAACTTTATTAACGAAATGTCCGAACGGAGTAAAATAAAAAGTATTTTACTTGTACATTAATTACCCTTGATAATATAATGCTTAATTCGGTTAAGAATTAATATTACGATACTTATTTAACGTCGTTTCATTCTTCAGATAAATTAATATTTTTCATGAACATAAAAGCAGTTATTATGACTAAACTACAACACGCTAATCTCAGGAACAACTTGTCCGATTTGAAAAATTCTTGCAGTGTTGGATAGTCCATTTATCGAGGAAGGCTATCCCTCTGTGAAGGTCCACTAGTTTCACCCTTTCAGGACAATAAGATGGCTGACACTAAATATGCGAATACTACACAATATTTAAGTTGTTCTGTAAAGTAAGAGATATCACTAGAAAAACATAGTAGGGTGTACAAATTTAATTTTCCTATTAATTTCATGGGAAACATTTTAACACGACGTACCTACGTTTGACATTCATTAAAAAAATATCGATTCAATAATAATCAACAACGATTTTCGTAGAAGGGAAAAATATTTCCTTTGAGCGTGAAAGGGTTAAGTTTAAATATTGGTAAATCTCGCTTATTATCGATATTATTCCCATCTCTATCACCGGCTGGCGCAGTGCGCAACTGAAACTTGTACATCAATAAATCCAGACTGCTATACCTAACTACGATTCATTCATTACTCCAAATTAATTTACGAGTCCCTACTAATATTATAAATACGAAAGTAACTCTGTCTGTCTGTCTGTTACGCTTTCCCGCTTAAACCTCTCAACCGATTTTGATGAAATTTGGCACAGACAATCTTTAGGCCCTGAGAAAGAACATAGGCTTTTTATTGAAAGTGACGCAGACGAAGTTACGGGCCCGCTAGTTTCAAATATTTCACGAATTGGTACCACTGTCTTGATGTCAATAGACCCTTTTGAAGTGTTTAAATTTTTATTCGGTTAATAATCTTCATTTTAGTGCTTATTTGGTGTATCTACATTTGAATAAATTTTGCAGAAGACTTTTTTTGTTTTATACAAGGTGATTTCTTAGTGAGGGTACATATTGAAGGTAAAAATATTATTACCAAAGAATATGGCTTAATGCCTTAGTAATCGGAACTTAAAAATATCTAAAATTCTTGCAAAATGATGGTTTTTCGACAGCTAGAGGTCGTTAGTCAACACCCTTTTAGCCGAAATTGTTTATGTTTGAGGTAGTTTTGTCGAATTTATATTGAAAAAAAAAAGATGTTTTTGAATTTTACCTATTTATTGTAATATTCCGTTTTAGAACAGAGTACTCATCACCCTCCTGCAATATGTACCTTCTTCCTTCGTTAACCAGAACTTTTAATCTGAACATAATTCGATGGAAATAGATGGTGGAATTGATCATCGTATTTAGGCTCGTACAAAGCGTCCTGGTGAGGACTTTGCGTAGAGGCCAATGCCAAGGCCTGAATCTGGCCTGAATGAGGTTAGTGTCTATGGGAACAAATGGAAATCTAGTGATTATCTCCTATCCAAAAGTGGTGGGGACGGCGCGACGGAAAAGTGTGCCGAGAGCGTTACGCGTCGCGCCGTCCCACAAAACCCCGTGCTGGGTTCTGGCCTCAGCCGGGGTTCGGACGCTGAGCGTGAGCGGTTGGAGATTTTAGTGCGGTTCAACTCCCACATACGGATCCGGGATCCGGTGATTTCCTCCAACTGAAAAAAAAAAAAAAAAAAAAAACCAAAAGTGGTCTGTCAGTCCTTATCAAACCTAAAATACATAATGATGTAAGTGACATCAAGAAATGAAATAAAATGAAATATTTGAAATTTAATGAAATTATTTATTCTCAACGTTAATGAAATTCTCATGCTTGTTGATGTCAAAAGGCTACCACCAGTTCGGAAAAAGAAATAGCCACTGTCCTGAGAAGAACTGGCAAGAAACTCAGCGGGCATGTCTTTTTTTGTATTATTTTTCTGTTTTTTTTTATCTTTTCAACTCAATATTACAATTTTTTGTTACAATTTTGACTTAAAACGAAAGCTTCATTCCCACTCAGTGCTGTCATCTAGAAAATCACTAATTGTATAATAAGCTTTACTGCACAAACGATTTTTCACAACTTTTTTAAATGTATGTATAGAGACCCACAGAAGGCTTACTTTAATATCCTTGAAAACATTGATTCTCTCCTATCTTCGATATAATCGCTTAAAACGAACTTGTCCGGGTCAATCAGCTATAAATAAAGCAATCGATCTATACTGGTTGATATATTTTCCGATAACGTGTTTTTGTATTAGTAATGATAGATAGAACTGAAAGAAAATATTTTGTATTTTTACTACGAAAATTCCTGTTCCTGTATCAACCCATTACTGCCCACTGTTGGGCTCAGGTCTCCTCAGAAGAGGGATTAGGCATAGTCCACCACGCTTGCCCAGTGCGGATTGGGGACTTCACATATCTTCAAAGGATTTTTAGAACCCTTTTCCTACATGCAGGTTTCCTCACGTTTTTATTCAGTGATGTTGTGAAAAATTGCACATAAATCTTTTTCACATTTAGATTTAGAGGTACAAGCCGGCCGGATTTGAACCCGCGACCTCCCGTTCGGAAGGACGCGCTTCGACCACTCGGCCACTACGAAAATAAACTAACAATCATTTTATTTGATCACGTCTTCACTATACAGGTGGTGGAAAGGCCATGAAGTCGTGGTGGTTAAGTTGTTCTTGCGGGTTCAAAACCGGCTGCGTTGTACCTCTCTTAAATCTCAATGTGAAAAAGACTTATGTGCAATTTTTTATTCATTCACACCCCTGCAGCACTGGCTTAAAATGGTGAAAAAAACATCGTGAAGAAAACCTGCATAACGGAAAGGGATTCTTAAAAAAAATCTTTTCTTATACAGAAAAGTATTCTAAAAATCCTTCGATGATACGAAGTCCCGTATACACATTGGGGTCTCGTGTTGGTCTATGCCTAATTGCTCTTCTGAGGAGACCTGAGCTCAGCAGTGCGCAATAATGGGTAGTTCCAGTACAGTATAGATACAGGCCAGATGTGAGGACTAATGGCAATTATATCATGTTAACAAATCTTCAACGGGACAGTCTCGTAGATTTTGATGAGTCAAAAAAGTTCTGGAATGGCGGTCACGAACCGGTAAGAGCAAACGACTTGGTCAAGGCCGCAGGAAGTCACTGAATGCAGACAGCACAGGACCGATCGTTGTTGCGTAGTTTGGAGAAGGCCTACGTCCAGCAGTGGGCGTCTACGGCTAATGATGACGAAGTTTTGAATGGCGAAATCGTTGTTACTACAAATTTAATCACTTCTGTGTTCAAATAATTCCAATAAAAATTACATCCTATCCTCAATACATTTATTACCTTTACCAACTAAAAATAAACGTAATTGGCCTATACGACTTTCTAACAATGCCATTTGGTATTGTTAACGCACCGGTTTAGAATTTTGGCAAACACACGCCTTGCGGTGACCGCACTGCGCCATGCTGTATTCAAGTTGGTTTCATTTTAAAAAACATTATTCTTGGTTTATAATAAGCTGGAGACTGGTACCATAATTCTATTTCTGTAGCTAAGGCGTCGACCTTTAAATTAGTAAACGGTTTCCAAGAAAATATAACATAATTGTGGTAGAATTATAGTTTTTTTGCAAGTTTAGTATTAACTTGCAATGGATGTAATTATGTATGTTCGGGAATCTTGCGAGTTTGATTTGACAATCTTCCCGATTTTTGATTGAGCTGACATTTTTCATACCGATTTATATCTCTTGACAATGCAATGAGAAGAATTATTAGTCAACAGCAATACAAAAGAGTCCTTTACGTGCATCAAACGAAAACATAATGGCTGCCGTATAAATTGGATACGTTCTGTTTTACGTGAAACTGGACGGAAATTAAAAAGAATGTCTCGGAATACGAATGTTTGGTGTTTGTCTTTAACATCAAATGAAAAACAGGGTGTTATGTGTTTGTCGTATCTGTGTGTGTCTGTCTTTGTCTAGTTGGTGGTTAGAGAGTTCCTATGGACACCTTCCGAATCCATCATCAGATCAGCTCCATGATCATATTATTGCATTGTCGAGCGATTTACATCTGCGTGCAAAATGTCAGCTCAACCGGAAACTAGGAAATTTGTCAAATGTAACTAACAAAATTCCACCCGAACTTACATAGTTACATCCAGTGCAAGTTAATATAAAGCTTAAAAAATACTTTTAACGTCCCTGAAACAAGCTCAAATCTTAAACCCTTTCCTCGAAATATCAATCTCAAAACGATTAGTATTCGAATAGAGTATCGATTTAACTCGGCTAACAATATCGATTATAACTCGATTATGTATTCGGTACACGCGCTACACCTTATGGCGTCAAACAATATGAAAACAATAAGAAAAGAGTTTTCCGATGAACTTTGTTACTATTACTGTACCAACCCATTACTGCCCACTGTTGGGCACAGGTCTCCTCAGAAGAGGGATTAGGCATGTCCACCACGCTTGCCTAGTGCGGATTGAGGACTTCACATATCTTCAAAGGATTTTATCCTTTTCCGACACGTCGGTTTCTTCACGATGTTTTCCTTCGCCGTTTTTAGCCAGTGGTGTTGTGAAAAATTGCACATAAATCTTTTTAATTTTTAGATTTAGGGGGACAAGTCGGCCGGATTTGAACCCGCGACCTCCCGTTCGGAAGGACGCGCTTCGACCACTACCCCACTACGACTTTTCTGTTACTATTACAAACTGAAAAATTACAAATGGAGTCAGCGCAATATGTTTTCTCTCTCCATTCATTCCTAGTCTGACATAATATTAAGTCCTCTGTCACGCCGCAAATTTTCATATCTTTCACACAATCCAACCATCTCTTTTTAGGCCTTCCTCTCCTCTTACATCCATCCACTTTCAAATTCCACATTCGCTTTGTAACGTGGTCCTCTTCTCTCGTCATCACATGAAACCACGCCAACCTTTTATATCGGACTAGCTGACCCCCGCAACTTCGTCTGCGTTACAAAGGGGTTCAAACAGTACCCGCAATGCCGTCGAGTTATTATTTTCGCGGCCCCACATATTCATTGTGTTTTATACTCGTAATAACTTCTAAACGAAAAGTCCGATTGGAATAAAACAAAAAGTAATTTACTTCTACGTTAATACTCTTGATAACAAAATACTTTATTTGGATAAGGATTAATATAACAATACTCATTTAACGTTAAATTCATTCTTCGGACGAATTAATTTTTTTTTGAACATAAAAGCAGTTGTTGTGACTAAACTATGATAGTTAGATATATGCTGTCGCGGACTTTTTTGTTTGTCTTTAAAAGACCTAAAAACCCGTAGTACATCATTTTGTTCTATTGTCAATAGTTTTTGCAGCGTATGCATAAATAGGTTTTCGATTATTCACTTGTGTTACATATTCGATATTTTCATACGGATCCCTAATTTTTTTGAAAATAAAATATAGCCTATAACCTTCCTTGATAAATGGACATTCCAACAATGAAAGAATTTTTGAAATCGGACCAGTAGATCCTGAGATTAGCGCGTTCAAACAAACAAACAAACTCTTCAGCTTTATAATACTAGCTGACCCGCGCAACTTCGTCTGCGTTACAAAGGGGTTCAAACAGTACTCGCAATGTCGTCGCGTTGTTATTTGCGCGGCCGCATATTCATTGCGTTTTATACTCGTGATAACTTCTAAACGAAAAGTCCGATTGGAATAAAACAAAAAGTAATTTAATTTTACATTAATACTCTTGATAATATAATACTTAATTTGGATAAGGGTTAATACAACGATACTCATTTAACGTTAAATTCAATCTCGGAACGAAATATTAAATTTTAAAAATATAAAAGTGGTTATTGTGACTAAACTATGATAGTTAGATATATGCTGTCGCGGACTTTTTTGTTTGTCTTACTAACACCTAAAAACCCGTAGTACATCATTTTGTTCTATTGTCAATAGTTTTTGCAGCGTACGCATAAATAGGTTTTCGGTTTTTCACCTTTTGTTACATATTCGATATTTTCATGCGGATCCCTAATTTTTTTGAAAATAAAATATAGCCTTCCTCGATAAATGGACTTTCCAACAGTGAAAGAATTTTTGAAATCGGACCAGTAGATCCTGAGATTAGCGCGTTCAAACAAACAAACAAACAAACAAACTCTTCAGCTTTATAATATTAGTATAGATTAGTATCCCTGCATAAATATTGTGAAATATTAGACTCTAACATCAACATAAATATCTTACAGAAACAAGCCGCGGTTCACACATGTACAATAGTAAGTAAAGTGTTAGGAGATTCCGTATTTATTAGTGGGGGTATTGAGCGTCCCTTTCCCTGAAGGTTTCGGGGCGGGCGCTTAGTAGACCGAGCGTGTAGCTCGTGAAGAGAAGTTCTCAGAAAACATATGTATAGATAATATTACGTGTTAAAAAAGTTTGTATTTGTACTCGCGACCTCTCGTACGGAAGGAAGCGCTTCGACCACTCGGCCACGATGACGTTTAATTTATGTGCAATTTTTCACAACACCACTGGCTATAAACGGTGAAGGAAAACATCGTGAGGAAACCTGCTTAAGAGGGAAACCTGCAGAAAAGGGTTCTAAAAATCCTTTGAAGATATGTGAAGTGCCCGATCCGCACTGGGCAAGCGTGGTGGACTATGCCTAATCCCTCTTCTGAGGAGACCTGAGCCCAACAGTGGGCAGTAATGAGTTGGTACAGTACCCTACTATAGTTGATAGGGTACAAATCTACTCTGTATAGTATAAGAAGAAATATGAAATGAAGCATGAATTTCAAACGCAATCACATTAACTGAAACCTTCATTCAACGGCTTTAAACGAATCAAAAAAATCTGCATTTTGTAACCGGATTAAGCCGGTTCTGCGCGTCGACGAGATCCTGGCATTTATTGTTCCTTATACAGAAGTTAAAACAAACACAAGTATTTTCACAGATAACTACAGTCTGATTAGTGGTTACCGTCTCTCAAGAGCCTTTGCAATGCACAGACAGAGCCGGTACCCATAACTTATATAGTCGTGATGGCCAAGTGGTTGAAGCGCATGCCTTCCGTACGGGAGGTCGCGGGTTCAAAACCGGCCGGCTTATACCTCTAAATCTTAATATGAAAAAGATTTATGTGCAATTTTTCACAACACCACTGGTTAAAAACGGTGAAGGAAAACATCGTGAGGAAACCTGCATATCGGAAAAGGGTTCTAAAAATCCTTTGAAGATATGTGAAGTCCCCAATCCGGCATTAGGCAAGCGTGGTGGACTATGCCTAACCTCTCTTCGGAGGAGACCTGAGCTCAGCAGTGGGCAGTAATGGGTTGTTACAGTACAGTACAGTACCCATAACTTCGTTTAAAGAGGGACATGTATTATTTTATGCTTTACTTATTAAAAACGATTTTACGGATAGAAAGCAACTAGGTATATCAGAAGTAACATGGCTATATTTTGATCCAGTAAAAATAATATTTAAACTGGCCAAATAATTAAGCTCGATCTACTTTCAAAAAGGACACCGATAGGAATCGAGTTTTATACAGCCTTCGCCACTGGTGCTTTCTCCAATGTTAGGTCCATTTGCCATCTTTCATTTTTTATCATTTGTTCAAATTTGTCTATCATCAGTTTAAAAAATCATTGATTTTAATATTTTCGCAATACCTATATCCAATATTTTACCTTTCATTTTGTAGAGTTCACGATTTTACAATGTAAAATGCCCTGGCACTGCACGGCTGACCATCAACTCGTTTATTAATCTTGCAATCAAATAAAAAACCACAATAATCACTTTCACACACAAAAGTGTTTGAGTGAGACAGAGCTTCATTGCTATCTCTCTCACTCACTCGATACTGATCAGGAATGGTCTAGTAATGTTTATTTGATTTCTGTTCTACAAGTATTCTGTGACATCGATCCAGTTATTTGATTACACACGGACCAGACATAACCTGATTTAACCGGTAAAGCGTTAATGTACTGAAACGGAGTGCGTTTGATTGGGCATCGCTCGACAAGGCACTGTGCACTCTGGCGTAGTGTTGCGAGTGTTCTAGTGTGAGTGAGACAGAGATATATAGCGCTCTCTCTCACGTTTCGCGTTTGATTGGGAATCGCTCGACAAGGCACTGTGCACTCTGGCGTAGTGTTGCGAGTGTTCTAGTGTGAGTGAGACAGAGATATATAGCGCTCTCTCTCACGTTTCGCGTTTGATTGGGAATCGCTCGACAAGGCACTGTGCACTCTGGCGTAGTGTTGCGAGTGTTCTAGTGTGAGTGAGACAGAGATATATAGAACTCTCTCTCACGTTTCGCGTTTGATTGGGAATCGCTCGACAAGGCACTGTGCACTCTAGCGTAGTGTTGCGAGTGTTCTAGTGTGAGTGAGACAGAGATATGTAGCGCTCTCTCTCACGTTTCGTGTTTGATTGGGAATCGCTCGACAAGGCACTGTGCACTCTGGCGTAGTGTTGCGAGTGTTCTAGTGTGAGTGAGACAGAGATATATAGCGCTCTCTCTCACGTTTCGCGTTTGATTGGGAATCGCTCGACAAGGCACTGTGCACTCTGGCGTAGTGTTGCGAGAGTGTTCTAGTGTGAGTGAGACAGAGATATATAGCGCTCTCTCTCACGTTTCGCGTTTGATTGGGAATCGCTCGACAAGGCACTGTGCACTCTGGCGTAGTGTTGCGAGAGTGTTCTAGTGTGAGCGAGACAGAGATATATAGAACTCTCTCTCACGTTTCGCGTTTGATTGGGAATCGCTCGACAAGGCACTGTGCACTCTGGCGTAGTGTTCCGAGTGTTCTAGTGTGAGTGAGACAGAGATATATAGTGCTCTCTCTCACGTTTTGCGTTTGATTGGGAATCGCTGGACAAGGCATTGTGCACTCTGGCGTAGTGTTGCGAGAGTGTTCTAGTGTGAGTGAGACAGAGATATATAGCGCTCTCTCTCACGTTTCGCGTTTGATTGGGAATCGCTGGACAAGGCATTGTGCACTCTGGCGTAGTGTTGCGAGAGTGTTCTAGTGTGAGTGAGACAGAGATATATAGCGCTCTCTCTCACGTTTCGCGTTTGATTGGGAATCGCTCGACAAGACACTGTGCACTCTGGCGTAGTGTTGCGAGAGTGTTCTAGTGTTTAGGGATGTTCTAGACGAGTGTAAGAGACAGAGATAATAATATAACAATTAAAAAAATAATTTTAAAACAGACATACCCGCTGGGTTTCCTCACCGTTTCTTCTCAGGACGGAGGCTTAATTTTAGCGACCTAATGGTAAAATTTTAATTTGTTTTGTTCTAACGTTCAAAATGTATGTGGTGTCAACAACTATGAAAATAAATGATTTGACTTTGCCTTTGATATATTATTTTATTTTCATGTTACCTAAATGACGTTACGACACGAGCTAAAGGTCCACTGTGACAAGATGGAACCAAAATAAAGGCATCTGTCTTTATCAAGAGCCATTTAGTTGTCAAGTTTAGTTTCAATTTAAAGCAAACTGTATAAATGTTGTAACTAACAAAATGTACCGTACTGCATAAAAGTCGTAACTAACAATGTAACAGTGTATGTAACTTACAAGGTTTAAAGCTTTTCTTTCGAGATAAATAAAAGCTTGAAAGAAAAGTATTGTAACTGCACAAATTTTGTAACTAACAATATTGTAACCGACCTTCCGTACGGGACACGGGTTCAATTCCGGCCGGCTTGTACCTCTAAATCTGGCTAAAAACGGTGAAGGAAAACATCGTGAGGAAACCTGCATGTCAGAAAAGGGTTCTAAAAATCCTTTGAAAATATGTGAAGTCCCCAATCCAAACTAGGCAAGCGTGGTGGACTATTCCTAATCCCTCTTCTGAGGAGACCTGAGCCCAACAGTGGGCAGTAATGGGTTGGTACAGGAATATTGTAACTGTATCTATGTATGAAAATACCAGAATTTAAACCTTTTTTATCGCGGACATAGCGGCCCCGCAATGTCCGCTTACATTGCCGAGGTCCATGAGCAACGGTAACCACTTACGATCAGGTGGCCCGTTAGCTCGTCTGCCTACAAGGTAATAAAAAAAACTGTGAAATATAAGTGTTGTAACTGTAAAAACGTCGTAACTAACAAAATGTACTGCATAAAAGTCGTATCTAACAACATTGTAACTGTGTATGTAACTTACAAAGTTAAAAGCTTTTGTTCGAGATAAAAGCTTTCTATGTAACTTTTATCATAGTTTTAACCCAGTTCGAATAGTTTTTACAATCGTGCTTTTTCTATACAGATGGTTGCCAATGATATTAACTTTAAAAATAGATATTTCTATTCTCTTGACTAAATTCGAATACGCCATCAAGTCTTTAGTAGACAGATTTGGTGTCAGATGAAAGGGATGGACGACGTTTAATCTTTCTAAAAATCTAAAAAGTACTTTTATGAATTTTTGTTTAAAAATGTTAATTTGTAACGGACAAAATTTCACAAATTACTGTGCGTATTTGGATGTTTACTTTATCCCATCATCAGATCAGCGCCATTTTGTTCAATCGGAAGCCGGGAAGTTTGTCAAATTTAACTTACAAGATTCCATCAGAACTTACAAAGTTACATCCAGTGCAAGTTAATATAAAGCTTGTAAAAAAGAGACAATACTTTCAAACATGGTAGAAGTCCATTATCATCATCCATCATCATCATCAGCCTATAGACGTCCACTGCTGGACATATGCCTCCCCCAAACCTCGCCATATAGACCGGTCCTGCGCCATCTGCATCCAGTGACCTCCCGCGATCTTGACCTGATCGTCGGTCCATCTTGTGCGAGGTCTACCCACGTTGCGCTTACCGGTTCATGGCCGCCACTCCAGAACTTTTCGACCCCATCGGCCATCCGTTCTTCGCACAATGTGTCCTGCCCATTGCCACTTCAAAGATGCAATTCTTTCCAAAAGTCCATTTACCATTTACTATCTGCCTACCAATGCAATTGTAACATTATTAAAATACTTACAAGGCAAAAACCCTAAATATAGCATAGACAATCACATTCGGGAAGATCTCGTTATTTTTGAGACAATGTGATAAGCCCGCGATATTACAGTAGCGTTTTTCGCAAAGAAGTCGTAATAATCTAGACGCAACCTCGCTGTAACTTTGTACCATTTTGGTAACTTCCCTCCCTCTTCTGAGGAGACCTGAGCCCAGCAGTGGACAGTAATGGGTTAGTACAGGAGGTAACTTAGTTCGGTTTCTTCACCCCTATTTATGCTTAGATCTTTAAAACTACGCAACGGATTTTGTTGCGGGTTTTTTCTAACAGAAGTGAAAAACTTTTATTGGAAAGTTTTGGGACTAAAAACAGGCAATTGTAAGAAGTATGGGGCACTCTCTGGGATGGTAGAACTTTGAAATTAAAGTAGTGGCTAGCAAAAACGGACGATAGAGGCGATAATGAAAAGTAGTGGATGAAAGTAGACTAATCTGATGATGCAGCATACAAGTTTAAAGGAACGTAAAATTCATAACTGTAACAACCCATTAATGCCCACTGCTGAGCTCAGGTCTCCTCCGAAGAGGGGCTAGGCATAGTCCACCACGCTTGCCTAGTGCGGATTGGGGACTTCACATATCTTCAAAAGATATCACATATCTTCTATAGTCGTGGTGGCCGAGTGGTTGAAGCGCTTGCCTCCGTACGGGAGGTCGCGGGCTTAAATCCGGCCGGCTTGTACCTCTAAATCTTAATATGAAAAAGATTTATGTGCAATTTTTCACAACACCACTGGCTAAAAACGGTGAAAGAAAACTGCATATCGGAAAAGGGTTCTAAAAATCCTTTGAAAAAAATTCATAAAGTACATATAATATGAGGTTAATCGGCGGCCAGTGGTTCTAAGTTTTATTTCAACAGGTCATTCGCCCCACGTCGGATTGTCCAAAGTTACAGATCCACCCTGTATGTACGCCCTTCTGAAAAGTACCATAGACAAATATATCCCTTCTGCAGTTTGTATAATCTTTGTCTATTCGTATATTGGAATAGTTTTATGCAAGCCCTTGAGGCGGGACTACGAAGCCTTGCTCCCTCAACAATGTAATGTCGTTTTATCGATCGAGTCATTGCGTAAAACGATACAAAATTGCTATCCAATGTTTTAGGGAGATTTTTCCTGAAATTTGGGGATTTTTTTGCTGTTGGTTTTGGGTACGTGGTTTTTATAAGCTTTATATTAACTTGCACTGGATGTAACTGGATCAGAAATGAGGAGATCCGCAGAAGGACTAAAGTAACCGACAGAGCCCAAAGAATTGCATGTTTGAAGTGGCAATGGGCAGGACACATTGTGCGAAGAACTGATGGCCGATGGGGCCGAAAAATTCTGGAGTGGCGGCCACGAACCGCAACGTTGGTAGACCCCCCACAAGATGGACCGACGATCTGGTCAAGATCCTGGATGCAGATGGCGCAGGACCGGTCGATGTGGCTAGGTTTGGGGGAGGCCTATGTCCAGCAGTGGACGTCTGTGGGCTGATGATGATGATGATGATGATGATGATAATGTAACTATGTAAGTTCGGGTGGAATCTTGCGAGTTTAATTTGATTCACTTCCCGGTTTCCGATTGAGCTGACATTTTGCATGCATATGTATCATATCTCGTGACAATGCAATAATATGACAAAATGGAGCTGATCTGATAATGGATTCGGAAGATGTCCATAGGAAATTTTGTACTAAATAAGATAGACCCGTCGTGTTTAGGCTCGTTTTACTTGTCTTAGTTAGCACTCAACTGCTACATGATATCCAGGATCTTAAAAGCTTGTTTTAAGAAGTGTTCTTTAAAATAATTGAATTTAAATCGGGATTATAAAGGTACCTAACTATTTAACTCATGTAACTGTAACTGTAACAACCCATTACTGCCCACTGTTGAGCTCAGGTCTCCTCCGAAGAGGGGTTAGGCATAATCTACCACGCTTGCATAATGCGGATTGGGGACTTCACATATCTTCAAAGGATTTTAGAACCCTTTCCCGATGTGCAGGTTTCCTCACGATGTTTTCCTTCCCTGTTTTAGTGGTGTTGTGAAAAATTTGCACATAAATCTTTTTCATATTAAGATTTAGAGGTACAAGCCGGCCGGTTTTGAACCCGCGACCTCCCGTACGGAAGGCAAGCGCTTCAACCACTACCCCACCACGACTCATGTATTTCAAAGTCGGTTAAAGGTCATATCCAACATAATAAGTACATAAAGGTTCAGGACCACATTTTCCCTTCCGACCAAAAAGGCGAGGTCATAAAATTAATGTTATCTCTGTACTCTTCGCACTCACTACAATGCTATCTTCTCTCTCGCTCTTTTCACCACAGGAAAGAATTTAGGCTATTTAAGGATGTGGTCGAGTGGTTAGACCTTTGCCTCTCGTGTACGAGAATGCGGGTTCGAAACCCAGCTAATTTTTTTTGAGATTTTTATCATTTTTTACTAAGGTAGTATTATAAAAAGAAATACTATTGGAACGAAGTTCCTTATCGCGCGTTGTGAAAGGGGGCTAGACGGAAATTCTTATGAAAAAGTTGTCACGACACTTTTTTGTTTAGAGATGAATATCGCTAGATGGCTTTAAAAACACGTTCCTTATCGCGCGTTACGTTCGGAAAAATAATATAAGTATCTTTTAATCGCAAGGAACTTCGTTCTATTCGGGTGTCCCATGACACCTCTCACGTTTTTGATTTAGATAATTGAGTATTAAAATAAATAGTACAATTCTTCAGCTTTACTATTAATATTTCAAAATCTCTTTATTTTTGAAGTTAGTCAAAAAACATCCAAAGTAAAATTACACTAATTGATCATTTTATGCACAAAAGCTAAAATATTAGGGGCGTGCAAAATAACAAAGTGTCCCAAAGATCCGCGAAATCTGGACGAAAAACTACATTAGTAAGTTACATAATTACTTCTTTTTCTGTAATCCCCGGAATAGCTGCCATTTTCAGCATTCGCAGTTATAGTGTTGGGACGTGTTTTTCCGTACTAGGTACTCGGGATTAGGTTTGTATTTAAAAATACCAAGTATTGGAAAATTCGATGTAAGTTCTTAAGACAAAGGAAAGGATGAAAACACGTCGTCTGCAGTAAGGTTTTGACTCAAAATTGTACTAGCTTTTACGCAGTCTCAAACTGCTTAATACTCGGATAGATAGAATACATCTATCTAGTACTTAGTGAAACTTATAAAAAAAACTTGAGAGGTGACATGGGACACTCGAATAGAACGAAAATCCTTTCGATTAAAAGATATCTTATATTTTTTTTCCTAACGTAACGCGCGATAAAGAACGTGTTTTAAAAGATTTTGAGCACAGCGCCATCTAGCGATAATCATCTAAACAAATAAGGAACGTGTTTTAAAAGATTTTGATCACAGCGGTATCTATCCATAATCATCTAAACAAAAAAGTGTCGTGACAACTTTTCGTAAGATTTTTTTCCGTCTAGCCCCCTTTCGATAATGCGCGATAAGGAACTTCGTTCCAAAAATACTTAGAACATAGTATCAATGGTGAGTTATGTGGGTATCAATACCTACTTGGCATCGACAAGTACAAAAATGTAAAGTATACGTCTAAAATAATGTGACCAAACTTTAGTGTTTTGTATGGATTTTTTTTTTGTCTGAAAGCAGCTGATGAAAGAATGACCGAAAACTGGCTTTTACTGAAAAATACTGAAAATGTTGATTTTTACAAAGTCTCAAAACAGTTTGAGTATACCATACATTTTTTTTAATTGCCATTTAGGCAGACGAGCCAACGGCCCACCTGATAGGAAGTGGTTAGCATCGCTCATGAACCTCTGCAATGTCAGGGGACACTGAGGGGTCGCTACCTACGACCTAACTTTAAGGACCCTCCTCAAGCCTCGTTTGAAGAAGGACAAGTCATAGCGCTCAGGGAATACCGAGGAGAGGAGCTCATTCCATAGCCGGATGGTGCGTGGCAAAAAAGTGTCCCTGAAACGAACCGTGGATGACACTAATAAACATACTAATATTTATACTTATACTACCTAGTACATAGCATGGAGTAGTATCCGTACTCGCTACAAACCTAGTACTTCTCAAACCACATCACATTTTCCTCAACTTTGTATTTTGTGGATAATAGATTGTCGTAATCTGACACCACTCCAAAGTTATTTTTCAAGTCTCAAAGTAGTATAATATGCACCATACATACTAGTCCACCTAGTATCGACTGTTACTTATACTTCACTTACACTATTACTAAACGGGTTCTTCACGGGAAGACTGAGTAGACACGGGTAGATCATTTAAGAGCAGACAAATCAAGTCTTCCCGTGATCATGGCGCTTGAAACAGTGATGAAATATCGGGACCGCTCAATTAAAAATAATCGTGGTAAGAACCCGTTTAGTAATAGTGTAAGTGATGAAGATAACCGCGAGTGTTTAAATAAATTTGTTACTTATACTACCTAGTAACATGGAATAGTATCCGTACTTGTTCCATACCTAGTACAAATACGTTTACTCAAACCACATCACATTATGCCCGAACTTTGTATTTTGTGGAATTTTCGTCGGAAACCAGCGGATGAAAGAATGTCGTCCGTAGTCTGGATTTCATTCAAAATGTTATTTTTTCCTGTAATTTTCTTTGCAAAGTTAACAGATTAATATTTCTTTAAATATTGTAATTTGAGGGAAATGTATTTTTTTTTAGTTCAAGTTTTTTGTCTTTTTAAGGGGTTGGCTGAATGATTGAGGTATTTTTTTGACTGACTTTACGAATTGAATTATCAAGTTGAATGATTTTGTTTGTCATGTTTGAGTTGGCCGATTTAGATGATTATTTTTTGACATAAAAGGACATCATTTCTAAGATCCAATAAGTATTCTTGGAGATGTTTCTAGTAATTTTTAATGAACAAAAATTCATGATTTCTTGTACATGTTTGCGTATATTTATTTTCAGAATTAACCGATTTTGATGAGTCTTTTTAATTAATCACTCAAAATACTTTAGACGTAATTTTTGGCACTCATATATATACACAATATATGGCGTGATAATGCAATAAAATGGAACCATGGAGTTGTTCTGATGATGGACATATGAACTAAACAAGACATACTCATTGCGTTTGGGTTGGTTTTACTTCCTTTATTAGCACTCTACTTCAATTCCAAATCCACAATAATAAAGGTATCTATTAAAAAGTTTTTTACAATATAAATTATAACAAATAAACCAGTTCAAAGCTAAAACAAAGTATTTTAAAAACAAAATAAGCCTGGCCAGGTGCCGGCCTTATTAAAGTGAGCCATCTGTTCAGCAATATTAGTTGTCTTGTGTATATTGTTAGCTGTTCAGACGAGACTGGGGTTTTACGATGGTTCCATTGTTTGGTAAAATAAAACTTGTATTATTTAAAGGCTATTTAGGATATCTTATTTATAAATTACTAGCTGCCCCGCGCAACTTCGTCTGCGTCGCATAGGAATTGTTCCCGGGAATTTTCCAATAGTACTCATAAGGACGCTTCATTAGAGCCCAAACACAATGAGGTTATCTTGCTTATTGACGGAGTTCCTGTGGTCACCTTCCAGCTCCATCATCAGACCTTGATCTAAGGTAAGGTATATCTCTCAAGTTGGATCGAACTGCACATGGTGTGCAATTTTATCATCTTTTTATAATCGGTTAAGTGGTTTAGGAGTCCATTGAGGACAAACATTGTGACACGAGATTTATATATATTAAGATTTTAAAGAAAACTTATTAAATACAAGCTTTTAAGATCCTGGATATCATGTAGCAGTAGAGTGTTAATTAAGACAAGTCAAACACGATCTTGTTTAGTACAGGAGTTTCTATGGTCACCTTCCGAATCCATCATCAGATCAGCGACATATTGCATTGTCACGTGCGAATGTCAGCTTAGTCGGAGATGGGTTGCCAAATTGTGCTCGCAAGATTCCTCCCGAACTTACATAGTTATATCCAGTGCAAGTTAATATAAAGCTTGTAAAAATGATTTAGTAACGTTTAAAAAACCTGAGAGGTGTCATGGGACACCCGAATAGAACGAAGTTCCTTTCGATTAAAACATATCTTGTATATTT
Source organism: Trilocha varians (assembly GCA_030269945.2). Taxonomy (NCBI): domain Eukaryota; kingdom Metazoa; phylum Arthropoda; class Insecta; order Lepidoptera; family Bombycidae; genus Trilocha; species Trilocha varians. Next base: position 10,958,828 of record AP028277.1, read on the forward strand.
TTTTCCTAACTTAACGCGTGATAAAGAACGTGTTTTAAAAGATTTTGATCACAGCGCCATCTAGCGATAATCATCTAAAACAAAAAAAGTGTCGTGACAACTTTTCGTAAGAATTTTTTCCGTCTAGCCCCCTTTCACAACACGCGATAAGGAACTTCGTTCCAATTACGAGGAATACAGCAAATTTTTAAATTTGCGTACCAAACTCATTATTAGCTTAGTAATATTAGTAGAGATCTAAATAATTCTACAAGCTTAATAAGTTGTGATCCACATTGGCAATACTTTGACAGATAGGATTATAATGGCAAATGTCAGTTGATAGCTTTACAGATTAAAATCATTTTCATTACTTATCTTACATAGTATAAAACATAGTAACTTATCGCTGTCTGTCTCTATGTATGCTTAAATATTTAAAACTTCGCAATGGATTTTGATCCGACTTTTTTAATAGACTAGCTGGCCCACACAACTTCGTCTGCGTCACATAAGGAAATATTCTCACCGTTTAAATCTTCCCTGGACTTCTACGAATATTCCAAGACTAAAATAAGCCAAATCGGTTCAGCCGTTCTCGAGTTTTAGCGAGACTAACGAACAGCAATTCATTTTCATATATAAGACTAACTGGCCCACACAATTTCGTCTGCGTCACATAAGGAAATTTTCTCACTGTCGAAACCTTCCCTGGACTTCTACGAATATTTCAAGATTAAAATAAGCCAAATCGGTTCAGTCGTTCTCGAGTTTTAGCGAGACTAACGAACAGCAATTCATTTTTATATATAAGAAGAAGAAGATAGTGATTCAAGAGGAAGGTTTATGTGTATAATACATGCATGATATAGTAGAGAAATACTGATAATTTTGAAGGTAATGAGGTGTCGAAAATGCACACATTTTTCAGTGCTCTCTGAAACATTTTTGATGCTGACAAAAATGCTCGGGTCAAATCTATGTAACTTATTTTCGATGTCGGTGAAAATGACCTATTTTGACGCGTTCAATAGATAAGAACTATTACACGATGTAGTTCATCGGATTTTACATAATGATTTGAAAATATATTTTGTAACCATAAGTAATTGTTACACTACTTAAATTTTAAAGTAAATTTGTAGAAATAATAGGTATTATGTAAAATTACACATGACAATACTTACATGACAATCCGTGTTAAATATTTTTTTCAAAACCAAACCACACTTTTGAGAATACTAACACTAGGGCACTGAAAAAACATTTTTAATTATTATTTTTTTGTTTTTTTTGACGTTTTCCGATCCCTACACGTCCGATCAGCGGCGCAGTGCCGCTCCGACTGAAACCAACCCCCTCGGGGGTGGCTACCTATACTTATATGTTTACATCTTAAATGGGGTGAGCACAGATTCGTCTCGTTTCAGAGAAATACCGAATGACCGAATTCGGATATCGAAAAATCGATGTTAAAATGGTTTAATTTTGTTGTAAATATAAAAGTGCAATGTCGTCTGCATGTAAGACGGAATAAATAAAAATCTCTGTGTATTTGGCCACAAAAAATTGCTAGTCTTTTGATGTCATTGTCTCGGTAACAGCGCGTGTCGTGTAATATTAGCAAAGACATTCTACACCATGTATATTATAACCAAGAGACCGGACATTGAATCCAAAATGTTATGTTTGTTAGTAAGGGACTTACGGACTTTAAATTTCGTCAGCTATCAGCTGTCAACTGTCAAGTGACGAAAGTTCATTTTAAAGAAACTATTTTATAACAAAATGTGAAGTTGTGCTATACTCTCGTGGGAGAATAATTCTTCGAAGGCTAAAACTAGTTTATTTTTTTTAGTGTTTCATTTATAACATAAGAAATTAGACCATTTTTAGAGTTAAGATAGGTCAACTAAAGCCATCTATTGTTGATTAAATGAACTAAATCTCAATACTGTCGATGTCAATAATGTCTATAATGCTGTTACATTCTATCGATTGGATTGATGAGCCCAGCAATGGTCAGTGATGCTACAGTACAGAAGACAATGCGTTGAAAAATCGATTTCCCTTAACAGAGCAGTTTTCGGCTTCGCATCCCGAAACTCTCTATTCCCAACCTAATCTATGCACGTTAGTTACTATCTCTGTATACAAAATATAATTTTGCCCTCCGGTTGTTATTATTGTCTGTTAGGATTCATTGCGGAGACGTTCATTAAATTATTATAAAATAGGATTGGTAGAGTTTTTTCATGTAGGCTATCTGGAGTAGCTATCATCAGGGACCTCTGCAACGTTAAGAGACACTGTACTGAAGGGTACTTCCTTCATCAGATCAGCTTCAAAGTATATTATTGCATTATCACGCGATATACATCTGGAGGCAAAATTTCAAGAGTCCATTCGAACTTACATAGTTACATCCAGTGCGAGTTAATATAAAACTCGTAACAAATCTATTATTCTTTGGGAAAATCAATGAAAATAATCCTGGATGTTTTCAGTGATCCTGAAATTTGTATAAAGCCTTCAGTTGCGTTGGTGGTGTAATGGTCAGCATAGTTGCCTTCCAAGCAATTGATCCGGGTTCGATTCCCGGCCAACGCATAGTTGTTTTTTGTTAATACTTATTTTTTGAGTTTTTTAATAGTTTTACGAATTGTGCGATTTTTTTATTAATATTTTACCTAATTTTATTGTTTTAAATTTTTTCTCCACCGATTTGCGAATAGATGTGTTCTAATATTGTGTTTTTTTTTTGTTTTAGTTGGAGTAAATCGCCGTTTCCCCACCCGCCCCGAGGTTTTGGTGCGGGTGGTATGTGGGAGTTGAACCTCACTAAAACCTGCAACCGCTCACACTCAGCGTCCGAACCCCGGCTGAGGCCAGAACCCAGTACGGGGTTATGCGGGATGGCGCGACGCGTTACGCACTGCGGCACACTTTCCCGTCGCGACACCCCCTCTAATATTGTGTAGTGCAAGTGCAATTATTTCCGATTTTGAGTATGAATAGCCGATAATATTAATATACAATAAGCAAAAATTCTGGCAATAATTAGATAGTAAGAAATAAAGGCGCTTTACGCTGTCTTTCTCTATGTATTAAATCTTTAAAACTATAGATTTTGATGCGTTTTTTTAAAAATAGAGTGATTCAAGAAAAAAGTTTATGTGTATAATACATGCATATATTAAATGCCAATCTGACGTGACAACTTAGCATCATTTTTATTTTTTCGGTCGGTTAAACTTTTTTCTGAGATTGTATGGAAAACGTACGACTATCGTTGCAGACTTCCATACTATGAAGAATTTTTTTTTATCCAATTCCTAAAATAAAATTGGTTCTAAGTTTTATTTCGACACCCCACGTCAGATTGTCCAAAGTTACAGATCCACTCTGTATAGTAGAGAAACACTGATCATTCTAAAGGTTGTTGAGGTAAAATGCATTAAAGCATATTATAAACTTAATGATTATATAAATGACTGCACAAAATGGGAATGAGGTGCTCGTCCCGGGCCATTTCAATTGATACATTTTTTAAAAACAATAATATTGTAAAACAATATTAAAAAAAAAAAAACATTTTAAATTAAAAAAAGACACGCTGAGTTTCTTGCGCCGGTTCTTCTCAGAACGGAGGCGTAATTTTAGCGAACTGGTGGTAGAACTTTTGATTTTATTTTTGACATTCAAAATGTATGTGTGTCCACATCTAATTTGAAATAAATGATTTGACTTTGACTTGACTTTGAAAAATCGTAAATAAGCAAATTTTCTGCGCTTATGTCAATGCTATCTGAAGTATTTTTGTGAAACAGACGAAGTTGCTCGGGTCAGCTAGTAACTACTGAAATGATTTTACAAAGTATTATATTATTTTGTTTTTCGTACATAGTTCTCGTCACCGTGATCCAGGCTAAGAAGGGATTAGCTCTGAACTTGTCAAATGAGTGTGTTGCCGGCGATGCTTCCACTCCGCCATGTCAAAACTATATACAGGGTGTGCTGTCATTTTATGAAAAATAAAATGACGTTTTTTTCAAATACAAAAGGTACTAATCAGATCTAAAGTAAATTAGATTGCGTTCAAACTGCTTTGTACTAAAAAAAGGTAAAACGTGTTTGATCATATTATAAAAATGGAACCCTACGACGACGTACCTTTAAAATGGAAAAAGATTCTTCCAAATCGGTTTATGTAGAACTTTCTATTGAAGACCCCTTCTTACTTTTCGGAAGTTGATCAAAAATAGTTTAAAATTGATAGGTATGTATACCATGAAGTTTGATTGACTATCAAGATTTTAATTGGGTTTAATTTTTGGTTTAGGTACTTACAAAATTCCGCCAAAGTTCTTCAATTCGAATAAACAGATTTTTCTGAAAGATAATTCCTAGTTTTTAAGTATTGCATTCGACGCACGCTGCGAAGACAATCGCTGGACTATAAACACTACCAATTTGAAAGGACCACATGGCGTAAGAGGCAGAGGCCGTCCCTGCGCCAGATGGCAGGATGAGATCGTAGCCACCGCAGGAAGAGACTGGATGTGCACCGCAAAGCTAAGAAAAAATTGGAATTCTTTGGAGGAGGCCTAAGGGGGTCCACATTAAAACAATAATTTGCATGAAACATTATATATTTATTTTAACTTAATTACAATTTATACAATTTTTTTTACAAATTACTATTTTTTTTTTTTTTTTTAATTATTACTCAGTATTCATTTACTTGCTTATTTTTATTATTATTATTTTTTAAATTGTTAATCCTATGTTAATATTTAAATTGTAATCAATGTAATTTTTGTTATTTAATGTGGAATAAATAAAGCTGGTTACGCGGTTTTTAGCGTAGCATGCCGTCTCGTTCTCGCTTGCTTAGTCTTGGTAAGATAGAGGGAGGCGACGAACTGTCATCGCAGTCTCTCGCGTCGCATACGCAGTCGCGCTGGCATGGCACATCGCTGCCGCAGTAGTTGCACTCTGATAGTCTGAGACGACTCACGCGCGTTTCTCGCGACCGCGTTAAATGCATCGCTCGCATCGCATGAAGGTGGCCTCGTCTGCCTTTATATGAATATAATACATACATCGCAACCACCGCTAAGTTCATATCCGCCTTTCGAGAGCGCGCACGTATCCGCTGTCTCTCACCGCTACTGGCCCACGGCCGGCCGTTAATGTGAACTCAACAAACCTTTACGAACAATATAACTTGGACAGTGTCGTAATCAGTGTGTGTGTGCCCCTGTTGAGCTGCGATATAAGGTAAGTCACCTCAATTTACTTGCCAAGACGCCACGCACCCGGAATCTGACGGCACGTATAGCTTCCGTCATTCGCAACGCACAAAGACATTGTTCTGGCTATATTTTTCTTCGCATTATTTCTTCGCACAACGCCTAAATACAGTCCACTTATTATCTTATACTCGCACATAATTTTCGACCAACTAAGGGTCGAACGCACTACATATTTTTTCCGCATCTATATATTTCGACCTCAAAATCTTGAGGCCGAACGCACCGCTGGCCTTTGTAAGGTTCATATGTATGGTCCTTATCGAACCGGATAGTTTGATCCGTATCGCCGGATAACGCATATTTTGATCCGTATTGAACGGGACAACGCATCGCATTTATTTTAAGTACTAATTAACTTATTACCGCTTATTTACATATTTTTACATTTATTTATCACACACCGCAAAAACATTGCTGATTTTACAAATCCGCGTATTTCTTTATAATCAACGCGTATAGTAGTATTTTTACAAGCGCAGCTTATAATAAACATACATTAGCATAGATATAACGTAATATTTTTACGAAATAACGATATTTGCATCATTATTACATTTTCTTTGTTCTTCATTGTTAAAACTTTTCAACATGGCGTCCGATCGAAAAATTAAAATTATTATCGCTAAGAAACAAAGTATCTTCGCTCATATTGATACTATATATCAGAAATCTAAGAAAGTAGGTACTTTTGATACGAGAACAAAGGAAGATTTTTTGTCATCATCAGCTAACATTGAAAAATTATATTCTCAATTTAATGAATTATGTGATAAACATAATGAAATACTTTTAGACGAAAATCCAGATTGTCAACTGAACTTCAGTGAATGGGATGCCTTTGAAACTCTGTACGCAAAAATAAGTCATACTCGTACATTATTGTTACGACCTGTTGAGTCTACTGCTTTAAAATCTTCTCCACGAAACTACTGTAATTTACCTCCATTAGAATTAGTGAGTTTTAATGGTTCGCTAACAGAGTGGCCACAATTTTATGAAAGTTTTAAAACTAACGTTCACCAAAATGAATCTTTGACAGATGGTCAACGCGTACAGTACCTGATGTCAAAATTGACTGGTAGTGCTCGAAACATTTTTGCTGGATTAATACCAACAGAGGAAAATTATTCCATCATCTGGAAATCATTAATAGATAAATACCAAGACAAGCGAATGTTAGGAAGTTTGTATCTGAACAAAATCTTAGACATAAAACCGGTTTCTGACACCGCTTTACAGTTAGATACCTTTATTGAACAAATTGCATCTTCATGGTCAGCGCTTAAATTGCTCAATATTAAAAATTTAGATGATTTTATTTTTACACATATAATACTTAAAAAATTAGACACAAAAATAATTGAAAGTTTTGAAACATCACTAAAACATGATTCGCTTCCAACTAGTGACAGTTTAATAAGTCATTTGAAACATCGTGTGAAGGTATTTGAAAGATCTGGTATATTCCGTCAAGATACACCTCATAAATTTAATAAATCTAGCCGCACATTTTTAGTCACTGAAAATCTTAATAAAGTAAATAAATTATTTTGCAACTATTGTAACAAAACAATTCACATACATCTTTATGAGTGTCCAGACTTTAAAAACTTATCAACTAATGATCGCTTTAATTTTGTAAAATCTAAAAAATTATGCATAAATTGTTTTAGCTCTAAACACAATACTTTAAAATGTGCTTCTTTAAACAAATGTAAACATTGTCACAAGAAACATCATACTTTGTTGCATTTTGATCAGAATAAAAATTCTGAGAATAAACCTGAACATTCTTCATCTATTGAAAGTGTTTGTATGCATTCTAGTTTAAATACTCAACCTAAATGTACATCTATATTACCTACTGCAAAGGTCATTGTCTATGAAAATAATAAACGTTTCTTAGTTAGGTGTTTAATTGATAGCGGCGCACAAAATAATATTATAACATATGACTGTTGTCAAAAATTAAAATTAGTTATTAAACCACTTAAATCATCATTAAATTCAGTGGGAAATATTTCTGTGCCTATTAAAGGTCAGGTCACACTCAAGATACATTCTCAATTTTCTAATTTTCAATATACTTTAAATTTATTAGTCATTGATCATATATCATACTTGCCAACTCAACGAGTTGAGATTTCACATTTAAATAATTTTAATCATTTGTCTCTAGCGGATGATAGCTGGTATGTGCCTGGAAACATTGAAATCATTTTGGGCGCTCCTATGATGGCTAATATTTTACAGCCTACTTCTTTAATGACCCGCTCTCATCCACACGCATTTAATACAACGCTTGGATATATCATTATGGGGGAGACCTCTTATGAAAATTTATGTAATTCTACTTGGTCATTTGGACCTCTCATAGAAAACTTAAATAAAACAATGGCAAAATTTTGGGAACTGGAAGAGATATCTTCTGCAGGTACTTTAACCTCAGATGATAACCACTGTGAGGAATTTTACAAATCCACTATAACTAAAAATTCACATGGTAGGTATATAGTGTCATTGCCATTCAAGGGTGACTCTACGATCTTGGGTGATTCTTATGCTACAGCTCAGCGTCGCTTTTCGACGTTAGAGCGTAAATTTAACGCTATTCCGGAATTACGACAAGCTTATGATGACGTCATCAGGGATTACATTAAACAAGGCTATTTATCCGAAATACCCCGCACTCCGTCGGTTCTGAATGAGGGTTATTTCGTTCCGCATCATCCTGTACAACGTCCTGAAAAATTATCAACTAAAACGCGCGTTGTTCTTGACGCTAGTTCAAAAACATCGAATGGTATTTCTTTGAATGATATTCTTTATCCGGGACCAAATTTACAAAAAGATTTATTTTCATTATTGTTAAATTTTAGATATTTTAAAATCGCTATTACCGCGGATATAAGACAGATGTATCTTAGAATTTTAGTAAGAGAAGAGGATCGCAAATTTCAGAAAATAATTTATCGCTTTAATAATACTGAGGATCATCGCATTTTTCAATTTAATTCTTTAGCTTTCGGACTTCGCTGTAGTCCATTTTTGGCCATGCGTACGGTTCACCAGCTGGCCGAAGATAATCGTGCACGCTTCCCTCTTGCTGCAGAAGTAGCCAGTAGGGAATTTTACATGGATGACTTGACCACCTCTGTCAGTTCCATAGAGGATGGCATCCGCTTATCGGATGAATTACGCGCTTTATTCGCTGAAGGAGGTTTTGACTTGGTCAAGTGGGCCAGTAACTCACTTGAGTTACTCAATCATTTGCCTGAGGCATGCCGGGTGCCGATTGAATTCACCGACCATAGCGATACGCTGAAGGTGTTAGGCCTGAAGTGGTTACCTCAGACGGATGTGTTCACTTTTACCACGTCTCCTCCACCCTCTGTTAATACTAAACGATCTATATTATCTACTATCGCTCGCCTTTTTGACGTTTTGGGCTTCGTCGCACCAGTTATTCTCTACGCCAAGCTCCTAATACAGGATCTTTGGCTTACCAAGGTAGGTTGGGATGATGAACCACCAGAGGTTATCATCAATCGCTTCGTTAAATTTAAAACCGAGTTGCCTCTGCTCTCGAACTTGCGCGTTCCTCGCCATTTGGGCGTTGGGGCAGGTTGTGTAGTGAGACTGTTGGCCTTTGCTGACGCTAGTCTCAAGGCTTACGGCTGCGTCATATACCTACACGTTACGCATCCTAACGATGACATATCGGTTGAATTAGTTGGAGCTAAGTCAAAGGTAGCTCCACTAAAAACGGTATCACTTGCTAGGTTAGAACTTTGTGCCGCTTTAATATTATCAAATTTAGTTAAACAAGTATGCGCGGTTTTCAACAACCGCTATCACGTCACTGAGACATTTGCCTTCAGTGATTCCATGATCGCTTTGTCATGGATCAATTCTTCACCACATCGATGGCAAATTTTTATTGCTAATCGCGTAACTAAAATACAAGAAAATTTGTATCCGGACTGTTTCTTTCACATAAACGGAAAGGAAAACCCCGCTGACTGTTTATCGAGAGGATTACTACCTTCTCAAATCATAACGCACCCGCTTTGGTGGTACGGTCCAGAATGGATTCGTCCTCCAATTGCTGCATGGACTATGGAACCATTCAGCTCATCGCTCGTCGAAGGTCCTATACCTGAGGCGACCAATGTAATCGCTGCTGCCACTCCATCCAATGTGGATGGGTCACCGCTACTTATACTATCGTTCCAGGTATCTTCCTGGAAGAAATTATCTCGCATAACTATTTATATTTTAAATTTTACTTTTAAATTAATATATTCTCTTTTGTTCTCGGATCTCAACTTAGTCCGTTACCATTACAATCACGCGCTTTGTTAAATATAATTTATATAACTTTCGCTTTCTTTACATACTTAACTTTAATTTAACAATTTTTTTTTTCTTCGCATACTTATGTTGCGACCTCAACGCTTGAGTGTCCTCGCATCGCATCAATCATAAATATGTAATGATTTAATTATTTTTTTCGCATTTAGGTTAGTTTTTACTTTATAGCTATTTAGTCATAAGTTAGCTGCGCTCGCATTTATATTATCATACGCATTTAAAATAATCGCTCCGTGGTTCTTTGTATGCTATATAATGTTTACACTAACTCACACAACATCACACGCATATTTTTATGTATGTATCATTTATTGACACATACTGCATTCTTGCTTATAACACATGACTTTGTGCTTTGTAAAGCCCAGGACTGGGCTTTGGCGGGGAGCATGGTTACGCGGTTTTTAGCGTAGCATGCCGTCTCGTTCTCGCTTGCTTAGTCTTGGTAAGATAGAGGGAGGCGACGAACTATCATCGCAGTCTCTCGCGTCTCGACTTCTGCGAGTCCACCATCTCGCAGAAGCAGGCGGCGGGGCGTGTGAGAGAAAGCTCTTCTCTCTACGCAGAAACCCGCCGCCGTCGAGCAGGGGGTCGGGACCGGGGTCTGGCCCGGATTCTGGCCCCCTAAGAGTTTCGGGTCCCCAACGCATGCGAGTGCGAGCGGGGACCCAAGAAGGTGCCGTGTCTCGCTCAACACGCCCTTACGTTAGAGCAACCGGGGGATGGTAGACCGCGTACTCCCCGACCCACGCTGGTTCTGACCCAGCGGGGTATTCCGTGGGAGGGTGACACGCGGTCCCATCTTGGCGGGCTTCGGAAAGCCCGCCGACCGAGAGAGCCGGTGGCCGTATTCGCCGGCGGCTACCGGTTCGGCGTCCGGGGACGGAGCGACGGGAAAGAATGCCGATGGCGTGACGCGTCGCCCCGTCCCTCATAACCCCGTGCTGGGTTCTGGCCTCAGCCGGGGTTCGGACGCTGAGTGTGAGCGGTTGGAGGTTTTAGTGAGGTTCAACTCCCACATACCCCGCCCGCGGGGCGGGCGGGGATCCGGTGATTTCCTCCAACTAAAAAAAATAAAAAAAAAAAAAAAAAAAAAAAAAAAAGTCTCTCGCGTCGCATACGCAGTCGCGCTGGCATGGCACATCGCTGCCGCAGTAGTTGCACTCTGATAGTCTGAGACGACTCACGCGCGTTTCTCGCGACCGCGTTAAATGCATCGCTCGCATCGCATGAAGGTGGCCTCGTCTGCCTTTATATGAATATAATACATACATCGCAACCACCGCTAAGTTCATATCCGCTTTCGAGAGCGCGCACGTATCCGCTGTCTCTCACCGCTACTGGCCCACGGCCGGCCGTTAATGTGAACTCAACAAACCTTTACGAACAATATAACTTGGACAGTGTCGTAATCAGTGTGTGTGTGCCCCTGTTGAGCTGCGATATAAGGTAAATCACCTCAATTTACTTGCCAAGACGCCACGCACCCGGAATCTGACGGCACGTATAGCTTCCGTCATTCGCAACGCACAAAGACATTGTTCTGGCTATATTTTTCTTCGCATTATTTCTTCGCACAACGCCTAAATACAGTCCACTTATTATCTTATACTCGCACATAATTTTCGACCAACTGAGGGTCGAACGCACTACATATTTTTTCCGCATCTATATATTTCGACCTCAAAATCTTGAGGCCGAACGCACCGCTGGCCTTTGTAAGGTCCAAAAGCTTTATTATTATTGCATTCGACAATTATTTACTGTCATCTTACATTACAAAGACCCAAAAACAGTATCCACTTATTTTACTCATAAAAAACAAAATATCTCTCGTTTTGTAACACCCCGTATAGAAGGGTAAGCCCGGCTTAGTAATTTCGGCGGCGACAAGCTGTTCAAATTGTTTATTTCGCGACACAAGCCCGGAGTTTTGTTCCTCTACTTTTCACATGTATACTATGTTACATAATAATATGAGAGCTTTTAAGAGCTTTTAACTTGCACTGGATGTAACTATGTAAGTTCGGGTGGAATCTTGCAAGCTAAAAAGTCAAAGTCAAATAATTTATTTCAAATTAGATGTGGACACATATACATTTTGAATGTCAAAAATAAATGATATGACGACGATTTGACGATTTGAAATAAATGATTTGACTTTGACTTATGACAAACACACAAAAGTGCCGCGGTACAGAGGTTGAGAATCACTACCTTAGTAATTAATTTATTTACTTATTTATATATTATTATATGCTGAGCTTCAGGCACAATAAAGCTATGACCCTGATCACTACACCAAGGTACAGCATGACTGGAGCGTTAGGTTTTTTGCGTTACGGAATTTCTGGGTTCAATCCCCACGCTCAAGGCCCGCGATAGAAGCAAAATCTGCACAACGATTGCTCAACAGCTGATGACGACGACAGTGATGCAGGCGAAGTTCTTTAATTAATCATATCGAAGTGTAACTTAACTTACTATTTAAATTAATTTAGGATCTACATTAGGTCATTTAGTTTTAAGTCTTTCTTATCATTTATTTATAGTGTACCTTAGTTACCATAGCTATTTTAAAGAATACGTCTTCAAAAAATTTTGTGAGTTTTCTGAAATCCTATGATGATTTCAAGTGGGGGGAAATGTTGAGGTCCCATCCCTATCCTTTCCTACAACCAACGCCATCTGTGGAGACGCTAGTGACAACTGCGCTACTAAAGCGCCAAAATCTATGCATTTTGCAATATGTACGAACGAAAACCGGTGCCGGTAAAAATTCAAATTAAAGACAGAAACTCGTGTAAAAACATAGTGTAGTGTTGTGCAACTAACTACAAACCAGCTGGGCAGATAATTCCAAGTAAGTTCCCATCCATTGCTTGAGATTAACCCACAAACTCACACCATATTTATAGATACCCTTTAATCATTTTAATTAATCGAAGCACTTGAAAGCATTTCATTATATATTTAGTTCATAAGTATTAATGAACGAAGATCTCAAAAGTTTATGAATAATTTTAAAGTGGAGGAGGAATGTTATTTTCAGAGGATTTACTTCGGTTATTTATAGAATTATGTAGCCAATGGAAATAATGTATTAAAATAATACACCGACTGAAATGTATTGTAGAGGTTCGTTTGTATATTTGATTAAACTTTGATTTTGAAATTGTTGAAACTATACATTACATAGGTAGGTACAACACACAGACAGATTGTAGAACCATAAGACTTTAAGTATACGCACACGATTATAGAGAAAACTAAGATTAAACCAAATAAGTTTACACAGAAACGGTTCGTAAAAATAAAATTAGGGCTACTAACCGTTCATAATTAAAGAACAATGTGCCTGACAATATAAAATAGCAAACCTTCTGAACAGTGTCTGCTCATTTCATACTAGGATCCTAAAATAAATTTAAGCACAGATTATTTATCCACTCAACTGGGATCGGCAACAAAATCGGTTTGTTTACTTTTGCCAAGTCTGTGGCAGGAGCCAAAATTGAGCACAGTTCAAAAACTTGTTTTGTTTACATTTTTTAATCGTCTCATATTTTACGGAGAAACTATATTTTCGCTGAAAATGCAATACAGCGTCGTATAATAATAAAGATTTACAAAAATATAAGGTTTAATTAAAAATCGAAATTAAACTTTATTAGAAAAAATGTTTTTAAAAAGGGCTTCAAACACGGTAGTAATTCCGAACGAAGTCTCCAGTTTCGCCATCTAGCGGAAAGTGACGTTCCCAGTTGAGTGGTTATCATGAGTGCCGATTTGTTCGTGATAGCAATTAAATTAGACAGAGGTCTAATAAAAAAAAACAGAAAACTTGATTTACGTTTCTTACATGTAACGCCATCTATTGATCGGATTCGGAACTCTGGTTCGCTTTTCTATACTAATATTATATTACGCATTCTTTACTCTCTTCGTATAATTATTTCATGGAGTTTATTTAAATCATACTTCATAGATAGAAGAAATATAACGAAAAGTGTATTTCCATTACTATTCAAAAAATGAAAAATTACCTTTCCGTTTCAATAATACGACAAGTAACGCCATCTATTAATCGGTTTCAGAACTTCTTTAACTGGTCCGTTTTTACAAGCTTTTATTGAACTTGCACTGGATGTAACTGTGTAAGTTTGGGTGGAATCTCGCAAGCTAAATTTGACAAACTTCCTGGTTTCAATTCCAGACAATGCAATAAAATTACAAAATGGCGCTGATTTGATGATGGATTCGGTCAGAAGGTGGTCATAGGAACTCTGTATTGAACAAGATAGACCCGTCGTGTTTGGGCTCGTTTTACTTGTCTTGCCTAGCACTCTACTGATACATGATATCCAGGATCTTAAAGCTTGGATTATTTTATAATTACATGTACCAACCCATTACTGCCCACTGTTGGGCTCAGGTCCACCACGCTTGCCCAGTGCGGATTTGGGACTTCACATATCTTCAAAAGATTTTTAGACCCTTTTCCGACATGCAGGTTTCCTCACGATGTCTTCCTTCACCGTTTTTAGCCAGTGGCGTTGTGAAAAGTTGCACATAATTTTTTTTCACATTTACATTCAGAGGTACAAGCCGGCCGGATTTGAAACCGCGACCTCCCGTTCGGAAGGACCCGCTTCGACCTTCCTCAAAATGAGGCTTGAAGAGAGTCCTTAATGGTAGGTCGTAGGTAGCTGCAGTGTCCCTTGACATTGCAGAGGTTCATGAGCCACGGTAACCACTTCATCATCATCATCATCAGCCTATATACGTCCACTGCTGGACATAGGCCTCCCCCAAACCTCGCCACATCGACCGGTCCTGCGCCATCTGCATCCAGTGACCTCCCGCGATCTTGACCAGATCGTCGGTCCATCTCGTGGGGGGTCTACCAACGTTGCGCTTACCGGTTCGTGGCCGCCACTCCAGAACTTTTCGGCCCCATCGGCCATTTGTTCTTCGCACAATGTGTCCGGTAACCACTTATGATTAGGTAATAAATAGGTCATTGATGAAGGTTTGACGGCAAGGAAACCTATTTTAAGTATTTTATAGGAAATAAAACAAGTATTTATTTACAATATTTTATTGAAACACTTAAATTCGAAGTTTTAAGTACAAAAATTTGTATATTTATAATAAAACATTTCATTATTATTCGTATATGGCATTTTTATATATTTCACTAATAAATATATTAACAATATATGTAAAAACTTATTACTATGTTAAATTCATTTATTTATATTTTTATAAGACACCGGCTTAGCACCAAACAGTCGAACATTACTTTTGGCTAAAAGATTTTGTAACCATTGACCAAAATTTTTTCGCGCCAAAAACTTTAAATAAATAATTTTATTTGAAAAATTATGCATCAGGATAAATGCTATTTAGCTTATAATATTATTATAAGACATAAGAAAAAATATTAAGGTCACAGATTACACAAAAAAAATTTAAACCAAAAAACTAAATTTGTTTTGGAAAATATCTTGAGAATGGAAGGTCGTAGACCCATCGTGTTTGGACTCATTTTAAAGGGCAAGTAAAAGCCTTAATTTTGATTATATCAGATTCCTTCTACCTTGCAATTTTTTTTAAATAATTGCATTTTTTCGAATGGAAATTTTCATCAGCAAGAAATTCTGTTAAAGTACAAAATAGACTAAAGCACCATAGATTAATAACTGATGCAATAAGATCCAATCAAATTGCACTAGATAAGGCACTTTCATAGACTTTATACATTTTTAACCCGTATATCGAAAAGCCTCCTTATTTTTACTACTACATGGTTTAATATTAAGTGATGGTATATATTGAAGGTAGTTAAAAGCTAATATAGCTTTTTGAACCTTAAATATGTCTAAAAATTCTGCAAAACTATTTTCTCTCGCACGACGAAGTCACGCTAGGTTCAATGCTTTGTTATTCGTTATAAATTTAAATACTTATCACCCTCCTCCAATATATACCATCTTTTAAAATTAACTTCGTATGTAAATACAATAAAATATACCTACAGAATACAACAATCACTCTTGCTCAGTCACATACAAAACAAACAATGGAAGAACATACAAAACTATATCCGTCTCTTTTACTCTCATATAAATACATCAAGCGAGAAAGAGATGCCAGATCTCGTTTGTTTTTTCTTACTTGTCTCATCATCAGCTGCTTAAAGGTTATTTTTGGACAAGTAAGATAAATATTTAAATAACAATTATAACTTAAAACTAATAGTTTTAATAAAAAAACAGATCTGAGTATTATTTCGCAGTTGGTTTTAGTAAAATGTTATGAGGGTTTTTTTTTATAAGTAAATTCCATGAAATTTCGGTTTTCGTAAAATTTTTCAAATTTTTTGGCTAAAAATAGACAGTAAAGAAAAAACTTTATTTTAAACTATTTTTTTTACTAAAAACATAAAACTACACTGCGTTTTACTTATAACTAGCTAGTTGCCATAACCCCTCATTCGCACCGACGTTTATTTCGCCCGTGTGAATGAGGGCTAACAAGAAGATATTTACAAAAAGGGTGGGACATAGAAAACTACGTAAATTTAAATAAAAATAACTAAGTTATAATTAGGGGTCACTAATTTTATTCAAATAACATTTATTTTCGAAAAACCCTTTTCTCTAAACTTGATCCATCAAATAATAATCAAAAATCGTTACTCAAATTTAGCAGATTATTTTACATATTGAAAACAAAAAAAAATATCACAAGAAAAGCTTAGTTTTTGTTTTTCGGTCACCATAGAGATAACCACTGTGTTTCGTTATAAATCATTAATAATAATAAAGATAAAACCTACACCAAAACTATTCTGTAAAAAATAATACAGTTAATATATTCCTGTCAATACCATTCCACCAAAAACGACTTCAAACCGTTTAAATGAAATGAAAAATCAGGTCTTTGGGTCCTCTAAAAATAGACCAACAGTCGAATCTAAATTGCCATCAATCATTTAGTGACCCCTGCTCTATATCAAAAACTAGATCGAAATAAATTCCTATCATCAACCAGGAATTCTACTTCTACCAAGGAACTCTCAAGGACTATATTACAGTTAATACTGTGAGATGAATACTCAAAGAAAACCCTTTAAATACTATCGATTGATGCATAAGGACTCCACGTATTTAGGGTCCATTTCGTCAATTTCTCTGCCCTTTGTTTCTGGTACGAATAACACCACAAATAGTAGGCATAGTACTGAGATTCCTGCGTACATCCAAAAGAGACCATACAATCCTATATGGTCCTGGAAGTCAGCGGCTGTTTTCACGTTGACAAAACCACATAAATGGCTAAAACTGGTGGCTAGGGCGCTGCCCGTGCTTCTGTATTCTAGGGGGAACAGTTCCCCTATCAATAATGATGATATCGGGCTGATTCCTAGCGAAAACGCGATGGTAAAAGTTAGGACACATAACAGAGGTATCCAATCGTAAGACCCTGGTTCAGATATCGTCAAGTCCGTGGCATTTCTGACCACTTCTTCATAATAAGCGTAAGACCCGAAGCCGGCTAAGGCTATAGACATCATCACACCGCTTATCATTAAGAGGGGCAGTCGTCCTATGTTGTCAATCAGCATTCCTGACAAACAAGAAGCCAGTAGTTGCGCGACACTAGTTGCAATAGCGCCACCATGCGGATTCATAGACCTCAAGGTCTTTTTAAAAATTTTCACAGCGTAAAAGTTGAATAGGTTCGCACCAGTGAACCTCTGGAAAAACATCAGGCCACAAGTTATAAGGACTGGTCTTGTCAGTCTTTTGGACAAAAGAACTTTGTACCATTCCACGTTTGGTCCATTTGAGAGTTTGCTGGCTAAAATATTTGTACGAATGGTTGCTAACTCCTGCCTTACATCTGCCGCTGGTCCTCGTAACCATTGGAGGCTTTCTTCCGCTTCGGTTTCCCGTCCTCTCAAGAGTAGAGAAGATGGGGTTTCTGGTATGAAGAAGAGAGCAAAGAAAAGCAAGATTGGGGCGGCGGCTACCATCAGCGCCAGTTGGTACCAGTTGAGGTATGCTCCTAATGTAAATGAGATGAGGATCCCGATCTGGCTGAGGATCTTGAGAACGGAGCTGAGGCATCCTCTGATTTCGGGGACTGCTATTTCTGTGACGTATACCTGGAAGAAGAAGAAATGAGAGAATTAGTAAAGGTTCAATTGGATTATTTTGTCAGGCACCATCTTGCTTTAGAATGGGCCCTTAATGTTATTTTGCGAGTACTTCAAACTACAAGAGTCTACATTAAGGTTTAAACAAGTAATAAAAGAGCTATAAGTGACAATAAGAGGAACATTTTTTTTTAATTGCCAATTTGATATACAACACAATTTTAAGACTATAACTTTTTGCTACGTCAAAATATATAGCTTAACTGAAAAAAAAACTATTTTTTTTTTGTTTGAGTACCTACATCCAGATATTATACCCCAAATCATTACAAACTTCTTAATCTTTTAAAGATAGAAAATATTATTGTGTATTATATTTTACATACAAAAATAAAGCTATTCTCAGAAAACACCTAAGTAAGTAATTTTCATTTTACGAAGAATTTTCACGCACAAAGCAAATGTATAGATGTTTTGACAAAACTATTAAATATAATGCTAGCGTAGTTAATTTAATTTTATTTGAATATTTTAGCCATACAAAACGAGAACATCTTAATATATATAAATCTCGTGTCACGATGTTTGTCCGCGATGGACTCCTAAACTACTGAACCGGTTTTAATTTAAATTGGCACACCGTGAGCAGTCTGGTCCAACTTGAGAGATAGGATAGTTTATATCAAAGTCTGGATGATGGAGCTGGAAGGTTGCTTTGGGAATTCAGACTGTAAGCAAGATAACGTCATCGTGTTTAGGCTCTAATGAAGCGTCCTGATGAGTACTGAAAATTCTCGGAACAATTCCTATGCGACGCAGACGAAGTTGAGCAGCTAGTAATACTATAAATATGACATGTCCCTCTTTAAACGAGATTTAAGAATAGTCCTGTATGAATAAGAGATAACGACCCCTCATTGCCCTGGCATTGCAGAGGTTCATGAGCGACGGTGACCCCTAACCATTAAGTGCGTGAAGAAGTCAGCTCAATCAGAAACCGGAAAATTTGTTAAATTTAGCTTTGCAAGATTCCAACCGAACTTACATAGCTACATCCAGTGCAAGTTAATATAAAGCTTGTAATAATTCTTCAACACACAATTATATTGTCAATATTACATTACTACCTCCTTTCATTCAAAGTCGGTTAGAAATCAACATAAACTCTCCCGAGAAAAGCTTGAAAGTTTAACTATTTATTTGAACTAAACCATGTAAACTTGTATAACAATAGAAGAATGAAAACTGAACCGTTTTGTACAATATTTAGCTACGACGCAGGAAACTCTCTAAATGATTCTTCGGAAGCCATGAGAAAAACATAGAACAATGAAATTTATAGATAGTGTAAGTATTGATAGGTGACTTTTCTCTAATTCCATTAAAATTTAATTGTTTGTAGAAGCGGGTATTACATCGATTTAAAGGAAAGACAATTTATATTTTTAGCGAAAACGGAAATACTAGTGGCGCCATCTGATTTATTTCTCAAGAAAGTATAAAAGGAGTGTGAAGTAGTGTGAACTATCGTTTTAGGACAGTAGTCGAAGTGATTTCAAAGTGAACAGAGTTGGGAGTAATTGTGACTGAGTTTTGGAGGATGATTACACTGATTTTGGAAGATGAATAAACTGTTATTGTGAACAAAGGAGTTTTCGTTGTGTTACTGATCTGAACCCCAATAGTATTGACCGATTTTCTAAAAGGTTATACCAAGTTATCTGTATTTTTTTAAAGTTTGTTCCTGCTACCTTTTATTTTAATGTTCTGATAGTTTCTAGTTCCTTCATATTATGTGTGAATAATAATTTTATTACAAAAATGAAAACGATCGACTTTCATTGAAATCTTGTCCGTTAAAAATTCACATTTTTAAACACATATCCAAAAGTACCTACTCGTTCTATCTTAAAAAACTGGACGCCATGACGACCATCACCTTTCATCAGACACCAGAATCATCCAAATAGATCCACCCAAACCAAAGTTACGAAGGCACAAATAAAAAAAACAGATGAATTGAGTACCTCCTCCTATTTGGAAGTCGATCAAATAAATTATTAATAGACAAGAATTCACGGTCTGCTATGCGAGTTGTGTATTTTTCTTTTTCGATATCGATGTTTTTTTAGTAAGGAGGTTAAATCTCGTATAAAATATGATTTTTTGAATGTTGAGAGAAAATAAGTAGACCGATAGACCTGTAAAGGCCCAATTTAGTTGTAAACTATTCAAAATTTAGTGTAGGTCCTCAGTGTCCCCTGACATTGCAGAGGTTCATGAGCGACGGTAACCACTTACGATCAGGTAGCCCGTTGGCTCGTCTGCCTACATGGCTATAAAAAAGTTAGGTAATGTAGTTTGAAGACACTATTTTGTACTGTTTTGTTCGATGTATTTTGGAATACTAGATCGTTGTCTTTCACCGTCCCTTCTAGTTTATTTAATAATCTATGAAACACGTATGCGTTCTCGTACGTGTAAGTTTTTGTGCAATTTGTGTGCGACCTGTAAAACGCAAATTCTTCTTCGTAACAATAATGTAATTGCTTGTACTGTGACATACTGTCGGTTGGTTTGGCGAGCATGTTGGACAACTTGTTGCCTGATATTTAAAATTAAGTATACAGGGTTGAGGGAGGGTGATAAGTACTCTATTTTAATACGGAAAAAAATCGGCACTTAAATTTTACTATAATCATAATGAGATTTTTTTAGTATGGAAAACAGAGATTACCTTATAACATCTAAGAAACTTTCTATAGTTTTTAAATGTCCATTTATACAACAGACTAGCTGACCCACGCAACTTCGTCTGCGTTACAAAGGGGTTCAAACAGTACTCGCAATGCCGTCGAGTTATTATTTTCGTGGCCCGCTGTGCCCCACATATTCATTGCGTTTTATACTCGTAATAACTTCTAAACGAAAAGTCCGATTGGAATAAAACAAAAAGTAATTTACTTCTACATTAATACTCTTGATAACAAAATACTTAATTTGGACCCCTAGTCTAGTCGATATAGTGAGTGTGGTATGTTGTGAATTGTGAAATGAGTTGAATGTGACTATTCAAAAGTGCATGAGAAGGAGGATAGACAGATTTGTTTGCTCTTAGATCTACTCGCAGTATCCAGTCTTCTCGTGATGACGTCTGTAACAACGTCGAAATACCAAGATAAATTTTTCATTAAAAATAGTTTTAAGAACCTGTTAATTTATGCATGAAAGTAATGTAGTTAACCACGGATGTTTGACTAAGTTTATTTTATTCTGCGACTTTGAAGCTGTTGCATAGCTACTATCATGGGCCTTGAGCGCGGAGACTGAATCTAGAAATTTCGTAACGCAAAAACTTAACGCACCAGTAATTCAGAGTTCAAATCCTGATGTCAGATTTTTTTTTGTTTTTTTTTTGTGTTTTTGTTTTTGTCATTTTATGTTTTATTCCTAGATGTAACCAATCTTTATTGTGATTTTGTTTTTCATTACTACTGAGTGAAGTTCGGTCGCCCAGGTACTCTATATAAATGTACATCGCGTCTTCTAATTAATAAATAATTATAATAGGATAAGTATATACAAAATGCTATGCAATAGCTTTACCGCGGCAGTCCCGAGTGCTACACGTCTTTTTTGTTGTCCATTCGCTACGACTATGTGTGAAGGCGATGCTCGACTTCTGCGAGTCCACCATCTCGCAGAAGAGGGTGGCGGGGGGTGCGAGGGAGCGATTGTACGCTTCCCTCCGCCCAGCGACAGCAACCCGCCGCCGTCGAGCAGGGGGCCGGAACCGGGATCTCGCCCGGAATCTGGCCCCCTAAGAGTTTCGGGTCCCCAACGCATGTGAGTGCGAGCGGGGACCCAAGAAGGCGTCGTGTCTCGCTCAGCACGCGCCTTAAGCAAGAGCGACCGGGGGATGGTCGACCGCGCTCCCCGACCCACGCTGGTTCTGACCCAGCGGGGTATTCCGTGGGAGGGTGACACGCGGTCCCATCTTGGCGGGCTTCGGAAAGCCCGCCGACCGAGAGAGCCGGTGGCCGTATTCGCCGGCGGCTACCGGTTCGGCGTCCGGGGACGGAGCGACGGGAAAGTGTGCCGATGGCGTAACGCGTCGCACCGTCCCTCCAAACCCCGTGCTGGGTTCTGGCCTCAGCCGGGGTTCGGACGCTGAGTGTGAGCGGTTGGAGGTTTTAGTGCGGTTCAACTCCCACATACCCCGCCCGCGGGGCGGGCGGGGATCCGGTGATTTCCTCCAACTAAAAAAAAAAAAAAAAAAAAAAAAAACGACTATGTGTATCATTTCTTTTGTTATCACAACATGTTTTACATTCTTTTGTCACGAGTTTCCACTTGTTTAAAACAAATATTTAATGTACAATAATGTCTTAATTACTGTTGCTGAAAAATGGAAGATTCTAGAGCAACTGCCGATTTAATTTGGTAGAGTTCAAAGATATTTGTAAACAGTTTAATAAAGTTTTATATTTCAGATCATTTTTTTTTTAATGTTAAGTTTTTACTAATGGTTACTTAATTAAGTAACTATTCTTACAACCATAAATAAATTAAGGAATAAATAGGTTTCACTCATTGGTGATGTAAGTAATAATTTCTGGATCTACTGAACTGATTTTGATAATTTGAAGTATTTTTGTGACATGAGGAAATCGCCGGTTTTCCACCTACCTCGCAGAAACCTCCGGCCGCTCACGCTCACGTCTCGCCCAGTAGGTGTTGGGTAACAGCCCCCCAATACCCTGGTATTGCACAGGCTCATGAGCCATTACTACTTACCTTTAAAAGCAATAAAAAAACGTACCTGTGTCGTCATATTAATACAGCATATCAGCATTCCTCCGAAGAAGGACGTAGCAGATATCATATGCACACTATTGGACAGTGCCGTCGCCAGCCATGCCAGGGTATATGGCAATGCTGTGGCGAGTAGAACCGTTCTTCTGCCAAGTCTCATCGCCATTCCGCCCATTATGCCACCGATGAAGGCTCCTGTGGACAAGAAATAGGAATTTTATTACATGTTACACGAGTTGACTTTGTCCTTCTTTAAACGAGGCTTGAAGTCCTTAAAGGTTGTAAAGAGTGCTTTTTTGAATAGGAGGTAATCGCCGGACTTCCACCGCCCCGCAGGTACGGCATGTGAGAGTCGAAACGCACTAAAACCCCCTCTCATATTCAGCGTCTGAACTCCAGCTGGAGCTGGAAACCGAACAATACTTTGGCTTAGTGTCTTAAAGACCGTGTATCTACCTCACTTGACATTGGCGAATCGTCCCGGGTCTTGATGGACGAGGTCCAGAAAAAACAGAAGAAGAACCCCAGCTGAGGACAGAACCCAGCACGAGGTTGGAAGGAGTGACGTGACGTGTTGGACGCCATAGCATGCGCCTCGCCCTGTCACTCCCATCAGGTAGTCAGCTCGTGCAATTCATAATATTTTAAAATTATAGAAATTGTCGTTTTTGAAAACTTGAAACAGGAGTCTCATTCTTCATGCCCTCTGAGAATAACGTTACAAAAGACTAACAAAAGTAAAAAAAGGGTAAAAAACTATGCGTTGGTCGGGAATCGAACCCGGATCAACTGCTTGGAAGGCAACTATGCTGACCATTACACCACCAACGCGAATAATTATGATTTTAAAAGTGAACTTCAATAGAAAAATATTATTTTTATTGATACATGTGTGTTGAAATTTCAAGTTATCAGTATTATTCATATTTCTCACTTTGTGTATTACGTGTGTGTGTATTTTTCTATTATTTTATTGTCATACATACACTATTCTAGACGCATTTCTAATCTTTTTGCTTAATTTATCTTTTAATACCATATTGATAAAATTGATTTTACGGGATTTTCATTTGAAAGAAACGAAGGTTGTTTATTTTTTTAATTCTCCACGGAAAAGGACGAACGGAAATTATATTCTCGTACTCTATTGGTTACTTATAATTCTTCATTCCTCCTTTAATTTCTCATCAATAATACCAAACATCCAAAAAAAAAAACAAAATAATCGAATTCAACATCAATTCAGATTGTAAATTGATTAATGTTAAAACAAACAAGATCGACCAGCCTAAATACCTACCGTGTCTTCGTTTCAAAATAAAACGACTGACGAGCCGGTGCTAAATATATAGGAGACAGGGCCGGATTAAGGACTTGGGAAAATAACCTTCAGGGAATATCATTCTGAGAGTATTCGCAGATAGGTTTGACTGTCGGTATATCATTGTGATAAGATCATTCGGTATTCCCAGAGCGCTATGACTTGTCCTTCTTCAAACGAGGCTTGAGGAGGGTCCTTAAAGTTAGGTCGTAGGTAGCGACCCCTCAATGTCCCCTGACATTGCAGAGGTTCATGAACGACGGTAACCACTTACGATCAGGTGGCCCGTTGGCTCGTCTGGTTACATGGCAATAAAAAAAAGATCCATTGACAAACAAACCACTGATGCGTCTCTCTTTAATTAATTAATAATTATTAATAATTTTTAATATAATAAATTTAATTTAATGAATTTTGTTATTAATATGATCTATGATTGAAATAAAGAAATAACAAATAAAAAAAAAAAATAGAATTAGGGGAACTTTTTGCAAAACTTTTACTGTCATACTTAGTTCTTTATGTGTGATATAATTGCGTGTAAATCGATTTTAATGTATTATTCAGAATTTGTCCCTATAAAATTTCTATTCAGTTGAATATGGATTTTAAAAAAACTTGAGAGGTGTCAAGGAACACCTGGATGGAACGAAGTTCCTTTCGATTAAAAGATATCTTATATTTTTTTTCCTAATTTTTTTTTACGCGCTTTAAGGAACGTGTTTTAAAAGATTTTGATCACAGCGCAATCTAGCGATAATCATCTAAAACAAAAAAAGTGTCGTGACAACTTTCGTAAAATTTTTTTCCGTCTCGCCCCCTTTCACAACGCGCGATAAGGAACTTCGTTCCAAAAATCAAAATTTTTAGTCTTGAGATTAGTTAAAAAAAGTGTGCGTTGGCCGGGAATCGAACCCGGATCAACTGCTTGGAAGGCAACTATGCTGACCATTACACCACCAACGCATATAATAGAGAAACGAAAACTGAACATAGATAGAAAATATTATATCAGAGCAAATAAATACATTGTTGATTCAAGTGTGAAAAATTTCCTGATTCATGTTCTGCTGGGGTATGATTATTTATAGCCGTTAAAAAAATCAGCCACCAGTTATAAGGATATCAAAAACACACCTCTGTCGGCGCGTATGAAAAATTACTTTAACAAGAGTGACAGTTGTTATGATCACTCTAGCGGAGTTGACGGGGGGATAACAAGGGAAACCAACCTATTCACCATGCGGGTAGTTGGAAGTGGAGACTTGCTATAAATACAGGTGTTGGCCGCTGTTAACGGGTATTCGTGTTTTAATTGTCGAGGCGAGCGGACCTCTCGGATGTGGAAGTAATAAACCGTTGGAACTCGTTGTTTTGAAGCCTTTATTCAGAAGTATGGATCGTCGGGTGTTTAAGCGGACTTTGTGACGTCATTCCTGACAAACCAAATGAGGATCGACTATTTGCAACGTCATTATACCCACACACTATTACTGCGCTTTCACCTCTATCGATATAATTTTAGTGCATTCGATAATTTATTTTTAAATTAAAGTTATAGTATAGCACCGTCGTCCAGAAGCACCACCATTTCAAGGGGGACTTGACCCCCCTTTCTTTTCCCGAATCCGGCCCATATCTACCATACCGTACGATTGTTTTTGAAACCGCTAACGGAAATAATATTGATTGATTAATCGCATTCGTCTGTTTATTTAAAACATGTTGTTAAGTTCAATTGTTATTGATTATTTAAATTAATGCTTGAGAAGATTTTAGTTTTGAGAAAATATTGCAGTTAACTGAAATAGATACAATTTAAAAAAAGCTTTTTGGAACGAAGTTCCTTATCGCGCGTTATCGAAAGGGGGCTAGACGGAAATTCTTATGAAAAAGTTGTCACGACACTTTTTTTGTTTTAGATGATTATCGCTAGATGGCGCTGTGATTAAAATCTTTAAAAATGATTCCTTATTTTGTTTTATATGATTAATGCTAGATGGCGCTGTGATCAAAATATTTTACTTCTTAGGTCCATCTCATGCGTTGGCGCACTAATTATTATAACTTAAAAAAAATAAAATTTTATTAGTCTTCGGATTGCCTCAAATACCTGCTCAAAATTTGCCGCTAGCTCTCGGGCTATCTCGCTACAACCCTCTGTCTGGTTATTCTGAGCGTCGATAAAATTAGTTATCTTCAGAACTAATGATGATTAGATAGTACATTTCCTTTGTCAAATGAAACGGCTTGGTGTGTCTATTTCCGATGCTATAACACTTTCCGGTTACAATTTAATTGGTATTAAGTATATAACTATGTTAACCTTCTTCAAATAACCAAAAATTTTTAGGTTTCCTGATACAAGTCTATGTGCGACGGTAATTCCTTACGATCAGGTGGTCTGTTAGCTCGTGTTTCTACTTGTCAATAAATGTAAATTACTTAAAGAAAACATTTTAATTTTATTTTAAAATCGATCGAAGAAGAGTGCTAGCCAAGTAAAGTTGAAGTTGTATAGGAGTTCTTATGGACACCTTCAAACTGCATCATCAGAGCAGCTCCATCGTACCATAATATTGGTGCAAAATTTCAGCTCTATCGGACACCGTGAAGTTGGTCAAATTCAACTCCCAAGATTCCACCCGAACTTCCATAGTTACATCCAGTGAAGTTAATGTAAAGCTTTAATAAGCTACTAGCATCTAACATTGGCTTTAAGCTTGCTACTAAAATGCATAAATTTATACCAATTTTAGATCTCAGACAAAAATAAACAGACAGACAGACAAGTGTTTCATCCTGATTTGTATCAAAGTGAGATACTCAAGTTTTTTTAGACTTTTTGATGTGTCTCTTAAAATGTATGAGAGTACATTCCGATGATAATTTTAGTCGTTTATACTTAGACCGTAAGAAACGACTAACTTGCAAAAGTACATACATACATATGTAAAAAATGAATTTAAATTCAGTTAGCATTGCAGATAACAATGTAAATAATTTATTTTAAAGAAAACTTTAAAAACAAGCTTTTAAGATCAAGACAAGTAAAATGAGCCCAAACACGACAGGTCTATCTTATTAAGTATAGAAGTTCCTATGACTACCAAATCCATCATAAGATCAGCCAAATTTTGTCATTGCATTGTCACGATATACCTCCGCATGCAAAATGTCAGCGCGTGTAATAAAAAGTTTGTAAAAATTCAACTGTTTTTGAAGTATTCTGATGTTTTATGGAAGTTTATCAAGCAATGTTGTCATAAAAAATGCATGAAATAAAGGGTTCTTTAATTTTATTTTGTTACTTAGAGATAATCTTACATATAAGCTGCAACTTCAAGCAAATTACACTTTACAAATTACATTTGGTCTGCCTGCGTGGTAATAAAAAAAAAAAGAAAAAAAAATAATTGACAACATAATTCATGTCCTTCTTCAAACGAGGCTTAAAGAAAGTCCTTAAAGGTAGGCCGTAGGTAGCGGCCCCGCAGTGTCCGCTGACATTGAAGAGTCCATGAGCAACGGTAACCGCTTACGATCAGATGGCCCGTCAGCTCGTCTGCCTACAAGGCAATAAAAAAGGGCAATTAAGTCGATAATGTAATTAAGATGTGTTAATTCCAATTCCCTTTCTACCTTTGTGACGTAGACGAAGTTGTATAATGTCTATGTCTATGTATAAATGAAAGAAAGAAAGAAAATACTTTAATTCAGCACACACTTAAATGCTCGTTCTTATATGAATTTGAATAACTTAAATGGTTTCAGCAATAATATTTCACTATATCTAAAATGAGTCATGCTATATATTTAGATCGTGCTTGTTTGTCTGTCTGTACGTGAGATAAGAGATAATTATAGCGCCCGGATTCGTTCGTGTTGAAATATTGAACAGGATATGTCGTAGATTATTTAATTTGTAGAAGGCTTAATGGAAACTACAGATTATTATCCATACTAGTAAAAAAACTAAAAAGTTTATTGTTTGTTGGAACGCGCTAATCTTAGGAATCACTGGCTCGATTCGATGCCTTCATAGCTCTAGCATTGCAGAGGTTCATGAGCGGCGGTGACCGCTTACCATCAGGTGGGCTGTATACACGTTTATATATCCTACAATAATAAAAAAGGCTATGTTATATTTTAAAAATAAGAGATCCGTACTAAAAGTCCAATAATGTAACCCAATTCCCAAAAAAGAGGTAAAAACTGTTTTTTTTAATAGGGCAGGCAAAGTTACGTATTCAACTAAATTTAATTAACAGTGTCAAAGAATAAAAAACCTAGCACTTACTGGACCATCTGTTTCTGTATTTATTCTATGACAGAACCACGATTTAGGGTTCACGATTATCCTTTCTCTCAACAAACCACGAAAGCTGATTTAATGATATTACTATAAGCTCTTAGTATTTATTATTATCTTTACGATCAAAACAAGCTAAAATTAAATCATAATAAACTATAAAATTTTATATATATCGAGAAGTTAGTTAAATTAAAACAAGTTAATTAAGATTTCAGCCTATAGATACTTCCAGTGTCATCATCATCATCATCATCATCAGCCTGTAGACGTCCACTGCTGGACATAGGCCTCCCCCAAAGATATCCAATGCAACCGGTTGGTAGCGGCCAGCATCCAGCGTGTTCCTGCGATCTTAAAAAGATCATCCTGGAGTGGCGCCCGCGTCAAGGCAAGTGCAGTGTGGGACGACCAGCTGCAAGGTGGACGGATGATCTTTTTAAGATCGCAGGAACTTCCAGTGTAAGTTTAATAATTTATCTTAAAGAAAACTTTTTAGATACAAGCTTTTAAGATCCTTAATTTCATGTAGCAGTAGAGTGCTAGATAATACAAGTAAAACGAGACCAAACACGACGGATCTATCTTGTTTAGCACAAGAGCTCTTATGACTAACTTCCAAATTCATCATCAGATCAGCGCCATTTTGTCATCTTATCATTTTTTTCAGGATTTATTTTATCATGTTTTGCAAGATGCCATCCGAAATTACATTTTTTAGCGCAAGTTAATATAAAGCTTGTTAAAATATGTCTATATGGGAACACCTGATCATAAGCGGTTACCGTTGCTCATTGGATAGTCCATTTATCTCGGAAGTCTATAAGCTATATTATATCCCTCTGTGACGCAGACAAAGTTGCGCGGGTCAACTGGTATAGGTATATACTGTACCAACCCATTACTGCCCACTGTTGGGCTCAGGTCTCCTCAAAAGAGGGATTAGGCATAGTCCACCACGCTTGCCCAGTGCGGATTGGGGACTTCACATATCTTCAAAGGATTTTTAGAATCCTTTTCCAACATGCAGGTTTCCTCACGATGTTTTCCTTCACCGTTTTTAGCCAGTGGTGTTGTGAAAAATTGTACATAAATCTTTTTCACATTTAGATTTAGAGGTACAAGCCGGCCGGATTTGAACGCGCGACCTCCCGTTCGGAAGGAAGCGCTTCGACCACTCGGCCACCATGACTTTTTTATTAGGTATTAGGTATATACATGAACTGGAAATCAAATGTTGTAGTTCGCGAAAAACGATTACATCATTTCTTAACAAAATCCATAATTTTTCGTTTCCATCTGCTCAACATCATCTAATGAAGTAAATATTTATTATAATTGTTATTATGAGATGTTCCAGCTTCTTTTTTAACTAAATTTATTTGTTTTATTGTAGGAGACTGAAGGGCATATACTAGATTTGAATCTAGAAGCAATGGGCTCTTTTTGTCTGACTTCCAAAAGGAAGAGGCTATCTAGTTTTTTCTCGTATCTTAAGTGTGCTTCGACCGATTTGGATGATGTTTTTTTTCATATGAATGGTGCGAGTATTCCACTCGAACATACATAGATAGGTAACCAATGAAACACAATTTATTAAATTGTAGCTAACTTCAATCCTGCCTTCAAAAGTATTCAAACAAGTACATTTAAGCCAAGGTTGAGCACAATCTTTAGTTGACTTGTTACCAAAAACGTTATTCCTCATACAAATACCCATATAAGTCAGTTGTATACGTGGTCACAAACACGTAATGTCCTTCAATACATTTCCTGCACGTTTAAACAGATATTACATAAAACCTTGCCCCAATTCTGTCAACCACTGTCTAAACTATAGATAGAAATTAAGATTTATGTTAATGTATTGATTTCGTAGGCATAGGACTCCCGGCTAGATGTACGTCGGATCTGTATCTGTGACTGTATGAGAAGAGCTCGGGATCAGTACAGAGCTGCAGAGGACTGTGTCTTTAGTAGTGTAGTATAGGACTCTCGGCTAGATGCAGGTCGGATCTGTGTCTGTGACTGTATGAGAAGAGCTCGGGATCAGTACAGAGCTGCAGAGGTCTGTGTCTATAGTAGTGTGGTATAGGACTCTCGGCTAGATTTAAGTCGGACCTGTGCTGTGTCTGTGACTGTTTTTCAGTCAGACGCAAAAGATTTAGCGTCTATAATAGTGCTATAAAGTTAGCTACGACTATCTATATCTGCCAACAACTGTAAAACACATGTAAAACATGGTTTTAATAAACCACACACACCACATACCCGTTTATCCGTCAACACGTTGTTCAAGAGAGATTTATTGAAATGGTAGTGAAATTTGCAAACTCATCTGTTGATGCAGATATTTTACGATTTGTTTTCGTAAAACGTACTCTGCGCAGGTAAAAATAGAGATGAAAACAGCTTGATTAGTTTTTCGAGATTAAAATTAGGCTTCGCTAGAGCCGTGATGGGGTGGCGGTAGAAGCGCTTGCCTTATGTGCAGGAAGTCTCAGGATCAAAACTGACTTGTAATAAATACTGACTGACTGAAATAAATTTATATGCAGTTTATAACAACACTTATGGCTGAAAACTGTGAAGGAAAACATCATGAAGAATATGTAGACTATTTTGGAAAAATCGGGAAGTTTGTCTAATTTAGCTTGAAAGCTTGTAATAATATTTTATAAGAAAACCTACCAAAATCAGTATTTAGTTTTACATAAATTTGTTGAAAAGTCCTTCCTTTTTTATGTCGGTAAATAACGTTATACAGCGTGTTTAAATTACATAATAACACATTGGTATGTGTAATAGTTTTTTTTTCAATTAAATGGGCGATGACTGCCTGGAGTTCAGTGCACGCAATTTGTGGGCCGCGGGATCTGGCACGCGGGTTCGACTACGGTATATACAGGGTGGTACATTTTGTAGAAAATAAAGATAATTTCTAATATGGAGAATGTTGTATTTTGTATAGATAAAAGATGTTTTTGAGACTGAGGTTGTATTTTGCCGATTTGGATGATTTTTTGTGTGTATCTGAGAGCTGCAAATTTTATATGGATCTCAAATGAATAAGAGTTTTTTTTAACAAGTGCGTAATTTGACATGACATTTTTTTTAATCAGAGAAAATATACCAAAGTAACAGCGTACCTACCAAAAACTCTTAAGCTTGAAAAAGTTTGAATATTCAGCATATCAGAATTGTTGGCAAAATTAAGATAAAATTTAATACAAGAAAAACTTGTTTAGTGCAATGTTAAATACAGTTAATTTACCTTCTACACAAATTGAAAATTATTTACGAACGCCCTATACATTATCGAAATCGGAACAAAACCCTCTTCCTTGTTGTTGGATAATAAAAGTTGCAAACGTTCAATCATAATAAACAAATGATCAGCGCGTCATTTCTGTCATATCTGGGTCGAATTGAAATTACGTTGGACGGTGAAATCATGGTGAAATGTGTCGCGTTTTCATATTGGCTCACCAACGTCCAACACACGTAAAAAACAAATGACGGTGACGGCCGGCCAACATGTAAACTGTGTGAAACACCATTTGACAGTTGGCCTACCAGTTGTCATTAGCGCGCATTGGAAGATGGCGGTATCAAATAGCCACATGAAATCCTCATTTGTGGGTCTCAAATGTCAGCTTTTGCCACTCGTTTGCTGTGGTCAAATGTCACCTTACAGATGACAGTACTAGACACACGCCAATTTAGGTTAGTTTATCTATAAAGAGCGTCCTTAAAGGTCGTAGGTAGCAACCGCCTTTAGCTATGAGTTTATTTTGCTACAAATGAAGCTTGAATGGAGGAAATGGCCGCATTTCCATCTGTCCTTCAGGTCGAGTATGTAGAAAGAATATATGGAAATAGAATCACACTAAAACTTACTGCCGGCTGAGGTCAGAACCCAGCACGGGATTGTGCGGGGTGACCCGAGAACTAGTGACGATTTTTGTGTAGGTATTTGAGGCCGACCCGGGCTGGTCCTGACCCAGCCTGAGCCGAGGGAGACCCATCAGCACGCGGCCCCATCTCGGCGGGCTTTGATTGACCCGCCTACCGAGTAAGCCGGTGGTCGTTTCACCAACGGCTGCCAGTTCGACGTCCGGGGGTGACGGGGCGATACGTGAGCGACAATCGCGAGCGCGTCCTGACAACCCTACTAAATCGGATGTAGAGCGCGAGCGGCAGGGAGGGGAAGAGGAGAGGGGAAGTCTGGCGATTTCCTCCCGTCACAAAAAAAAGGTATTTGAGGCAAGCTGAAACCTTGATCCATAGTTCTCCTGATACACACCGACTCGGAACTGCAGACCTGGCTGCTGAGATAACCCCATCACCTCCAATAGTAGGTAGTAATATCTCCCTACATGGTTACAAAACAATACGTGACTGTTTCCATGGTTTACTTGTAGTAACGTTGTAAACAATTAGTTATCTAGTATTGTGTAGAAGTAGGGTAATACTATCATAGTATCAAAGGTCTCGAGGTTGGCGACGTGCTTCCAAACCACTTTCACGAGTTAATCTTATGACTAAATTGTCTAAAAATGTATGTAAGTATCGAGATGATGATTCGGTATAAATCATTTTCCTTGATAAATGGACTATCCAAAACTGAAATAATTTTTCAAATCGAATCAACGGTTGATACATATTTAATGTTGGTACAAACAAGTAATATTTTTTCATCGGTTAAAGCAAGCTTTAAGATCCTGTATATCATTTTTAATCATGTAGCAGTAGAGCTAGCTAATACAAGTAAAACAAACTCAAACATGACGGGTCTATCTTGTTTAGCACAAGAGTTCCTATGACCGTCTTCCGAACCCATCAGATCAGCGCCATTTTGTCATATTATTACATAGTCACGCGATTTACATCTGCATGCAAAATGTCAGCTCAATCGGAAACCGGAAATTGACAAATTTATCTTGCAATTCACCCGAATTTACATGGTTACATCCAGTGCAAGTTAATATAAAGCTTGTAATAATTTATTTGTACTTACCTAATAAACTAAGACTGGCTATCCAACTGGCTTGCTGGTCGCTGACTGGGAAGGTGTCCAGGATCTTGGCGTCCTGCATCGATGCTAATGCAGGGGACATGTAACCCTTGCTGAGCCCCGCCGCGAAAGGGCCCAGGGACACTGCCAAAGCTGCCAGTATCTGTGAAATAACAAATATTTAACTGTACTGTAACAACCCATTAATGCCCACTGCTGAGCTCAGGTCTCCTCCGAAGAGAGGTTAGGCATAGTCCACCACGCTCGCCTCATGCGGATTGGGGACTTCACATATCTTCAAAGGATTTTAGATCCCTTTTCCGACATGTAGGTTTCCTCACGATGTTTTCCTTCACCGTTTTTAGCCAGTGCTGTTGTGAAAAATTGCACATAAATCTTTTTCATATTAAGATTTAGAGGTTCAAGCCGGCCAGTTTTGAAACCGCGAACTCCCGTACGGAAGGCAAGCGCTTCAAGCACTCGTCCACCACGACTCGTACACATATTTAAACATTGCTTTTTTTTACAAGCTTTATATTAACTTGCACTGGATGTAACCACGTTAGTTCGGGTGGAATCTTGCAAGCTAATTTGACAAACTTCTCAGTTTTGTATCACGTGACAATGCAATAATTTAACAAAATGGCGCTAATCTGATGATGGATTCGGAAGGTCATAGGAACTCTTGTGCTAAACAAGATAAACTCGTGTTTGGTCTCGTTTCACTTGTATTAGCTAGCAGTCTACTGATACATGATATCTAGGATCTTCATTGTATTTGAAGTTCTCTTTAAAATAAATTACTCTAACATAGCAAATGCTGTCTGAACCCTCCATTTTTTTTTTTGCCATGTAGGCAGACGAGCCAACGGCTCACCTGATAGTAAGTGGTTACCGTCGCTCATGAACCTCTGCAATGTCAGGGGACACTGAGGGGTCGCTACCTACGACCTAACTTTAAGGACCCTCCTCAAGCCTCGTTTGAAGAAGGACAAGTCATGACACAGATGAACTAGTATTCCATAAAAAAGTCCAAAAATGACCTCGTGACTCGAACAAAAGACAAAATGCCTATGTTCATCATAATAGTGTCAAAAATCTATTGTCATAGAAGAATATGCTTTATTTCTTAAACAATACAAACTATTTTCGTTTGAATATGTAGTTTTAGTGAGGGGACTATGTGTGGCAGTGTGTCGGTCGTTGACCCCGCTTCGGTACTATCACAGAATATTTACTTACAGAAGTCAAGTTTAAAATTAACTATTTTTTTTAACTTGTGTCATAAGGGAGAGTTTGGTCAGCATTTGCGATGTATAAATGTTATGTGTATTTACGTCATCACAACATCGCATCGCATGAAAATCCATAACGTAGTTTTAAAGATTTTTGAATTTATTATTTTATTATTCGAAGACCACTTGTTACTTATATTATTGGAACGAAGTTCCTTATCGCGCGTTGTAAAGGGGGCTAGAAGGAAAAAATTCTTATGAAAAGTTGTCACGACACTTTTTTTGTTTTAGATGATTATCGCTAGATAGCGCTGGATTAAATTCTTTTAAAACACGTTCCTTATCGCGCGTTACGTTAGGAAAAAAAAATATAAGATATCTTTTAATCGAAAGGAACTTCGTTCTATTCGGGAGTCCCATGTCACCTCTAAACACAAAATAGAAATAAACTTTTTTAAAATTGCTTTTATAATATTTAAAAGAGCATACTCCTAGCTTTAACATATTGCAGCTACATATATTAGTAAAATATCAAATAATGGTTTAAATTTAATAAAAAAAATATAACTAAAACAAACACTACTGAACTTTCTATCATAAGTAAACGATCATACATCCCACTAAAACCGCTTTAACTTGTACAAAACTAAAATCATTCACTTCTGTTTACACTTACTCTGTGACTACAATCTATAATGCCTTCGGATTCTACTAGGGATGTGACGTTGCTCGACATCCGTTTATCGATAATGTTATCGATGTTTTTCGGCAGTTACGTTGTAATTGATTAGATAAGAGCACATGAATGGGTGTTGTAAATATCTATTTAATGATGCGTTAACTTAATTGGACGGAAGTAATTTTTACTGCCGTATAAAGGCGAACTTACGGGCCATCTGATCGTAAGTGGTTACCGTCGCTCATGGACCTCTGCAATGGGACATTTACAATTTAAAGTAACTTTCGTCAGTGAAATTTGACCTAACTCTGTAGTTACAATTTTCAAGAAAATATAAAAAAATCTTGTTATAACTACCGATCAATGTCTGGGGTAATAAATGGCGTAGTGTGTAATGCGTCGTGCCACCCAGCATGACCCGATATTAGGCCTCGGTCGCGTGTTAAGTAGGAGGTTTTGGTGAGATTCGAGCCTAATTTAAACACATCTACAGAACAATACAATACTACAATATAAGACTACAATTCTAACAAAAAACTAGATCAAAACCAATTTAACAATAAAACGGATATAATCTAAACTAAACTTTCCATTTCCAAATCTAATTTATTTAAAGCAAAAACTTTCCAGCAAATAGATATCAAATAAATCGATTCACAATGAAAATTAATGTGCGGTCGTTAATCAAAAGAAATCAGAGCAAGATCGTAAATCACCAATGCATTTCTTAATCGAATATAATATTGATATATCGATATGTATAATCGATAAATTGTAATTGCGTCATTTCGAATGCTTTTGTATTTTTAGATCGATTTCATTTGGAATGTTAATGTTTATTGATTATTATCATTTGAACATTTAATTTATTATTTCATTGCTTTTTCCTAGTGGGAAGTGATTTTATTTTTATAAATTGCAGAAATGATGATATTAAAAAAACTTACATACTTTAAGCTTTTTCTGTGATTTTATTGTACTTACAATTTTGTGTTTTATTTATAATCTTCTGTTTTTTAATAATACTTACGCACACAAAAATGCACTTTTTATCTCATGTAATCAATACAATTTTTAAGGATTGTACACTAACGAATATTTTGATAAAGTACATATTTTAAAGTAGACTGAAAATTTAGTAAATTTTTATACATTTTCTTTGTGGATTTCGTTAAAACATCGATATCGATATTAATTAATTGTCCCATCCCTAGCAGTCCATTCACACTGCACAGCATTCGAAACATTGATCGATCTTAGCGACACACAACCTCCTATTATATTCACCTATTTATAAATTAACGGCAACTTCATCTCCGTCACAAAGGGTCCTTTTTTTTGTTTTAGTTTGAGGAAATCGCCGGATCCCGACCCGCCCTGCGTTCAACTCCCACATACCCCATGTGGGAGTTGAATCGAAATGAATGGCAATCAAAGCCCGCCGAGATGGGGCCGCGTGATGGAAGGTCTCCCTCGGCTCGGGCTGGGTCAGAACCAGCCTGGGTCGGGGAGCGCGGCTTACGATCCCCAGGTAGTTGGTACTAAGGGTGTGCGCTGAGACCTAGCGCAACACCCGGGTCCGGTGTTGGTGGACCCGGTACTCTTAGACGGCCAGATCCCGGGACACCTCCAGAGGCCAGCTCCCCGCTCGACATCAGCGGCGACGGGGACGGTCGAGTAGGGAAGAGCTCTCCCTCACCCGCTCCGCCGCCTCCTGCGAGATGGTAGACTCGCAGACTAGACCTTAGTTAAAGTTAACTAACAAATTGAAAGGTTAACTAACAAACATGTCCATCTTCATTCCAATAGAGTTACAACTTTGATTGGATATCGAATTTCATAAGTAATTACTAACAAGACTATAGATTTATTATACTATCCCTACTAATAACTATTATAAATGCGAAAGTAACTCAATTTGTCTGTTACGCTTTCCCGCTTAAACCTCACAACCGATTTTGATGTTTGGCACAGACAATCAAAGGTTTACGTGTGTATAATACATGCATGATATAGTAGACAAACACAGATAATTTTTAATTTGATGTGATAACGTAAATAAGCATATTTTTCAGCGCTTGCAAATATCTAAATCCTCCATTTGTGACGCAGACGAAGCTAGTAATTAAATTTCTTGAAACACTCGCGGTTATCTACATCACTTACACTATTACTAAACGGGTTCTTACCACGATTATTTAAATAGAGATCCCGATCCCGATATTTCAGCACTGTTGCAAGCGCCATGATCACGGGAAGATTTCGAGTTCTAGTGGTACCGACAAACGAACGAGAAAGAGGGTAAATAGATTTGTCTGCCTACCCACAGTTCCTCAGTCCTCAGTGCTGAAATATCGGGATCGCTCAATTAAAAATAATCTTGGTAAGAACCCGTTTAGTAATAGTGTAAGTGATCTAGTAAATAAATCTACCAACCTGTCTCCGATACCGGTTTCTTCCATCAGGTGACCTGATCATCATGATCCTGGTCTCCGGAGTGATATTAGTCATCTTGACGCTGACTGGATTATTTTCACACATGAGAACTCTTTAGCGAAAACTTATTGTTCTGACGCGTGTCGTTGTTTTTCTTTTATTCTGAAACAAAAGGAAAATAATATTAATTAGATGCATTTCATTTGGAAACTGATTTCATTATACATGTGGAGGATTTCTGAATAAAATAAAAAAAGAGTCATCCAAATCAGACCACTTAACAAACGGGTTTGCAACTTTCAGAAAAAAAAAATCAAAATTGATCCACAAGTATAATATAACGTACACCAAATGGTATTCAAAATCCATGATTTTTATTAAACGGTTTTATTTAGCTCACCCCGTTTGTTTTATTATTTATTCTTTATTAATAATTAATTTATTCTTCCGTCAAATCTAGTAAATCAAATTTCACCCTCTTCCTTTCAACCGATTAATCTGAAATTTTGTATACACTTTGGATTTTGGTGACAATACAATTATGTTTATTCATTATCATTATAAATTCAAGATGGCGGCCGCTACAAAATGGCGGATAACGTAGGTTTTATCAATCCCATCAATATGGGTATCAAATGAATGGGCTCAACAAGTCGAATACAATGTATTATAAAAAATTTAAATCCAAGAAGGCGGTCGCTACAAAATGGCGGATAACGTAGGTTTTATCAATCCCATCAATATGGGTATCAAATGAATGGGCTCAACAAGTCGAATACAATGTACTATAAAAAATTGAAATCCAAGATGGCGGTCGCTACAAAATGGTGGATAACGTAGGTTTTATCAATCCCATCAATATGGGTATCAAATGAAAGAGCTCAACAAGCAGAATACAATAAACTATAAAAAATTGAAATCTAAGATGGCCCTCGCTACCAAATGGCTCATAACAATTTTTTATCAAACTAAAAACTAGAAAATAAAAATAGGTAAAAAACTTTTTAAGTTAAACGGTTTTATGTTAAACATACATTGCAATGTTTGAGATAAATGTACTAAAAACCAAAAAATAATAAAATAAATACAGTCGTGGGAATTATAAAACCGTTGGGCACATCAATTTTTTACAATCGTTGTTGTATTAATTATAATGTAACATTACAAAACAAACATTTTAATCAACGATTGTAGACAATTGACGTGCCCAACGGTTTTATAATTCCCACGACTGTATCTATTTTATTATTTTTTGGTTTTTAGTACATTTATCTCAAACATTGCAATGTATGTTTAACATAAAACCGTTTAACTTAAAAAGTTTTTTACCTATTTTTATTTTTACAATAACTGAACTTTCACATCAAATGAAAACATAAAATAAATATCAATTAATTAATTATATTTATCAATATAAGTCTTATTTATTGTACATTTTAATATATGTTTTACGACCACTAAATATATAAAAAGTTACGGAATCATGCATAATTCTAATATATTTTATCTATACTTATAATAAAATCGTAGAGAGGTCAATTCTGTACATTGAAAATATAAAAAAAAAAACTAGCAGGGGGTGTTTGGTTATCGATTCTGATGCCAAAAATGCAATTAGAATTTTTTTTGTCTGTTTGTCTGTTTGTCTGTTTATCTGTTTGTCTGTTTGTCTGTTTGTCTGTATCTTTGTGCACGCTAATCTCCGAACCGGCTGAACCAATTTAGTTGGGGTTTTTTGTAATGTATTATGGCAAGTCTCACTTAACATTTAGTTGTTGTTTTATCAAAATCGGTTCAGTATTTAAAAAGTTATAAGCGAAATAACGTCGATGGGTATTACGTTCGGAGGGGCCAACATAAAGAGATCTCCAATTTATATGGTGAATCGTCGCAACTGGAGCTATGACTAAAGTGGCCGGCGGAACCAGTCATATTGAGTAATTCGTATTTCGACTGGAAAGAGTGCCGAGCGCATAACGCGTCGCGCCGTCCCTACAAACCCCGTGCTGGGTTCTGGCCTCAGCCGGGGTTTGGACGATGAGTGTGAGCGGTTGGAGGTTTTAGTGCCGTTCAACTCCCACATATCCGGTGATTTCCTACAACTGAAAAAAAAAAGTTAGTCTTTATTACATAAGCTCGGCCATTGAAAGTCCCATCCAAATCGACCCAGCCAATCATGTTTAGGCTCTAATGAAGCGTCCTGATGAGATCTTTGTGTAGAGGATGAATGTCAAGGTCTGATGATGGAGTTGGAAGGTGGCTATGGGAACTCCGTCATTAAGAAAGATAACCTCATCGTGTTTAGGCTCTAATGAAGCGTCTTGATGAGTTCTTTGCGTAGAGCATGGATGTCAAGGTCTGATGATGGAGCTGGAAGGTGGCTATGGGAATTCCATCATTAAGCAAGATAACCTCATCGTGTTCAGGCTCTAATGAAGCGTCCTGATGAGATCTTTGCGTAGAGGATGAATGTCAAGGTCTGATGATGGAGCTGGTAGGTGGCTATGGGAACTCCGTCATTAAGCAAGATAACCTCATCGTGTTCAGGCTCTAATGAAGCGTCCCGATGAGATCTTTGCGTAGAGGATGAATGTCAAGGTCTGAT
The DNA here is from genome assembly GCA_030269945.2 of Trilocha varians. Taxonomy (NCBI): domain Eukaryota; kingdom Metazoa; phylum Arthropoda; class Insecta; order Lepidoptera; family Bombycidae; genus Trilocha; species Trilocha varians. The sequence continues at coordinate 10,999,086 of AP028277.1, forward strand.
GATGGAGCTGGAAGGTGGCTATGGGAACTCTGTCATTAAGCAAGATAACCTCATCGTGTTCAGGCTCTAATGAAGCGTCCTGATGAGATCTCTGCGTAGAGGATGAATGTCAAGGTCTGATGATGGAGCTGGTAGGTGGCTATGGGAACTCCGTCATTAAGCAAGATAACTTCATCGTATTCAGGCTCTAATGAAGCGTCCTGATGAGATCTCTGCGTAGAGGATGAATGTCAAGGTCTGATGATGGAGCTGGTAGGTGGCTATGGGAACTCCGTCATTAAGCAAGATAACCTCATCGTGTTCAGGCTCTAATGAAGCGTCCTGATGAGATCTTTGCGTAGAGGATGAATGTCAAGGTCTGATGATGGAGCTGGAAGGTGGCTATGGGAACTCCGTCATTAAGAAAGATAACCTCATCGTGTTTAGGCTCTAATGAAGCGTTTTGATGAGTTCTTTGCGTAGAGCATGGCTGTCAAGGTCTGATGATGGAGCTGGAAGGTGGCTATGGGAACTCCGTCATCAAGCAAGATAACCTCATCGTGTTTAGGCTCTAATGAAGCGTTTTGATGAGTTCTTTGCGTAGAGCATGGATTTCAAGGTCTGATGATGGAACTGGAAGGTGGCTATGGGAACTCCGTCACTAAGCAAGATAACCTCATCGTGTTCAGGCTCTAATGAGCGTCCTGATGAGATCTCTGCGTAGAGGATGAATGTCAAGGTCTGATGATGGAGCTGGTAGGTGGCTATGGGAACTCCGTCATTAAGCAAGATAACTTCATCGTGTTCAGGCTCTAATGAAGCGTCCTGATGAGATCTCTGCGTAGAGGATGAATGTCAAGGTCTGATGATGGAGCTGGTAGGTGGCTATGGGAACTCCGTCATTAAGCAAGATAACCTCATCGTGTTCAGGCTCTAATGAAGCGTCCTGATGAGATCTCTGCGTAGAGGATGAATGTCAAGGTCTGATGATGGAGCTGGAAGGTGGCTATGGGAACTCCGTCACTAAGCAAGATAACCTCATCGTGTTCAGGCTCTAATGAAGCGTCCTGATGAGATCTCTGCGTAGAGGATGAATGTCAAGGTCTGATGATGGAGCTGGTAGGTGGCTATGGGAACTCCGTCATTAAGCAAGATAACTTCATCGTGTTCAGGCTCTAATGAAGCGTCCTGATGAGATCTCTGCGTAGAGGATGAATGTCAAGGTCTGATGATGGAGCTTTAAGATGGCTATGTGAATTCTGTCAATAAGCAAGATAACCTCATCGCGTTGAGAATCTAATGAAGCGTCTTTATGAGTTCTTTGCGTAGAGCATGGATTTCAAGGTCTGATGATGGAACTGGAAGGTGGCTATGGGAACTCCGTCACTAAGCAAGATAACCTCATCGTGTTTAGGCTCTAATGAAGCGTTTTGATGAGTTCTTTGCATAGAGGATGAATGTCAAGGTCTGATGATGGAGCTGGAAGGTGGCTATGGGAACTCCGTCATTAAGAAAGATAACCTCATCGTGTTTAGGCTCTAATGAAGCGTCTTGATGAGTTCTTTGCGTAGAGCATGGATGTCAAGGTCTGATGATGGAGCTGGAAGGTGGCTTTGGGAACTCCATCATTAAGCAAGATAACCTCATCGTGTTCAGGCTCTAATGAAGCGTCCTGATGAGATCTTTGCGTAGAGGATGAATGTCAAGGTCTGATGATGGAGCTGGTAGGTGGCTATGGGAACTCCGTCATTAAGCAAGATAACTTCATCGTGTTCAGGCTCTAATGAAGCGTCCTGATGAGATCTCTGCGTAGAGCATGGATGTCAAGGTCTGATGATGGAGCTGGAAGGTGGCTTTGGGAACTCCGTCATTAAGCAAGATAACTTCATCGTGTTCAGGCTCTAATGAAGCGTCCTGATGAGATCTCTGCGTAGAGGATGAATGTCAAGGTCTGATGATGGAGCTTTAAGATGGCTATGTGAATTCTGTCAATAAGCAAGATAACCTCATCGCGTTTAGAATCTAATGAAGCGTCTTTATGAGTTCTTTGCGTAGAGGATGAATGTCAAGGTCTGATGATGGAGCTGGAAGGTGACCACTGTCTGTCTGGCTAATCTCTGGAATGTCTAAACCGATTCGGACGGGCTGACTTTCAATGACTGATAGTTTATGTTATAAGGAGTAACTTAGGCTATAATAATTTTAGAAATTGTTGTTTTTTTTAATTCTCGATGAAGTTCAAGGATGGTATTTACAGTGAGAAAAAAATCGAATAGTTGACATTTAATTGAGATTGGTGCAGACGAAGTTGCGCGGGGCAGCTAGTGTTGAATAAAATTAATTGTAATATCTATAAAATCAAGATTTTAGTATCACATTAATTTTTATATGGTCAATTTAACCTTAATCTGTTATAATATATAACTTTTGTTAGCTTTATATTATATTAATATATAGATGACCCACGCAACTTCGTCTGCGTCACAGAGGCACATTGAGGGGACGCTACCTACGACCTAACTTTAAGGACCCTGCTCAAGCCTCGTTTGAAGAAGGACAAGTCATAGAGCTCTGGGAATACAGAAGAGGGTTGTGTTGCGACCCACATGAGTAAGTGCAGATCTTTATGAATTGAATGATTTTCAGTCTACATTTTAAAAACAGTTTTATTTTTGTACCTAGAAATCGTGTCACTGTTTGAATGCCAAAACTTTTTTATTTAAAATATTTATAGAAATATTAAAAAAAGATTTTTTATTTTCGGGAGCAAAATAATATTTAAATACTTGTCTTTCTTCAAACGAGACTTGGAGAGAGTTCTTAAAAGTAGGTCTCGCGTATTTCTTTTTTGTATGAACCGATTTCAAACAGCTTTTGAAACCAGATTTTGAAACTAAAAACCAGCGTTATACGTCGGTTGGGGGTGACATAACATTAAGCTGAGTTCCGACTGGTTTGGGATGAAAACTTATTTATTCCATATTTGTTTTTTTTATTTTTCATTTCTGTAATTTTATACCGGTTTTAATCACAAATAAACGATGTCTATTTCTATGTTAGAAAGCAGACACTTTAGAGATTATATCATCTTCTTTCTTATATATAAAAATGAATTGCTGTTCGTTAGTCTCGCTAAAACTCGAGAACGACTGAACCGATTTGGCTTATTTTAATCTTGAAATATTCGTAGAAGTCCAGGGAAGGTTTAAACGGTGAGAAAATGTCCTTATGTGACGCAAACGAAGTTGTGTGGGCCAGCTAGTATTTTGATAAAGATCTGATAGTTCGTTTTTGTGTATCTATTCTTGAGCAATCGGAGTTGGTCATTTTAATTTTAATAATAAACATAATTGTAGAAAACTACATGTTTTTAAATGTGTTAAGTGTAACAATTAATAATATTTTTATTACAAAGTGCCTGCTCCCTAATAAAAAACAATCATCGAAATTGGTTCATATAAAAAGTAACACGCAAAAACGCACAGCAAATTGTTAAATTTTGGCCGTTAAAAATACATATTTTTAAACACATATCCAAAAGTACTTGTGTTAAAAAAAGTATGGAACCGTTCAACCATCCTGACACCAAAATCATTCAAATCGGTCCACCCAAACTGAACTTATGGAAGGACAAACAAAAAAAAACTTGGAGGTGTCATGGGACACCCGAATAGAACGAAGTTCCTTTCGATTAAAACATATCTTATAAAAAATATTTCCTTTCGTAACGCGCGATAAGGAACGTTTTTTAAAAGATTTTGATAACAGCGCCATCTAGCGATAATCAACTAAAACAAAATAAGGAACGTGTTTTAAAAGATTTTGATCACAGCGCCATATAGCGATAATCATCTAAAACAAAAAAAAGTGTCGTGACAACTTTTCGTAAGATTTTTTTCCGTCTAGCCCCCTTTCACAGCACGCGATAAGGAACTTCGTTCCAATACAGACGAATTGAGTATCTCCTCCTTTTTGGAAGTCGGTCTATAATAGATTTTCATCGAAAACAAAGAGTTAATTTACCTAAAAGTTAACGATCTGAATCAATCCACGTCTCGCTTTAAGTTGATTTAAGAGATCGTTAAGCTATGTCGTTAATTACGATAAATTTAACTAAACAATTTAATTAACCATTAAACAGTACTTTTAAAGCTTTGTTGTTTTTTGACCGACTTTTAGAAGAGTCAATTGTATTTAAGGTTTTTTTTTCTGGAAGGTTTTAACGTTAAGAGGTTGTCTGAGTTTCCAAAGGAGAAAATACGCATAGCTTTAGTTTGGATGGACTCGTGTAATCCATTTTTTTAAAACCTACCCATACATAGGTTTAAGAAAACTATTAAAGAATGTCTATGCAAGAAAGCCTACTATAAGGACAATGATTACCTGGACGATTGCACAAAGTGGGAATGAGTTGCTCGCCAAGGTCATTTCATTATCGTAGTCGTTTTTTTTGTATATTTAATGTAAATTTGTGTAATACTGTACAAATATTTAAAAAAAATGACATGCCCGCTGAGTTTCTTGCCAGTTCTTCTCAGGACGGTGGCTATAATTATTATTTTTTGTGTCCGAATTGGTGGTAGCTTGTAACTTTTGACGTCAACAAGAAAATAAAGTATTTCATTTCATTTTCCAAATCGAACATGTATCTTTTTTTGGAGGTATGTTTAAACTGTAGATTTTAAAGATTGGCTGTTAGTATTTGAGTAAGTATATTTATTTATTTATTACATAAACCGATTTCGATGGTTAGATTTTGTTAGAAAGCATATATGTACTTTGGATGTGATTGCACATAAGTATCATATAGAACTGATAAGTATTTTTTGTGTCATTCATGAAAACGGGAAGACTGTCGATATCATTTTTGAATTATTTTTTTTGGTGTAAAGTAGTATAAAGTATTCTACAGACACACAGACAAACAACACCGGGTCGTATTTCGTCAGGGGTTAAAACAGTAAAGAAAACATGAATGTAATAACTTAGATCTCACTTAAGATAAACATAAACTATATTTATACTTGATTAAAAGGTTTTACGAACAAATCGATTTTCAGTAAATTCCTGATCAAAGATACGCGCAAATTACTGTGCGTGCACAGATGTATTGGAGTCACAGTTATATCGTACGATTTGTCGTAACGACATTTTTAATCGGATGTCGTGTCGCTTACATTTTGGTAGGTATGTTTTTGGTACCTTTGAATATTATGTATATTGAGATTAATATTATTAGTCTTTGTTTTTCGAAAGACTTTTTTTGAATGTAGAAATATTGCATTACCAATAAGATTTATTTTAAGAAGATTTTCTATAAAATTTAAGATTTATTTGTACAGCGGTCTAGAGTATTCACTTGGATTGCAGGTTTGCAATCATCATCATCATCACGTAAACGTCCACTGCTGGACATAGGCCTCCCCCAAACCTCGCCACAACGACCGGTCTTACACTGTCTGCATTCAGTGACTTCTCGGGATCCTGATCAGGTCGTCGATTCACCTTGTGAGAGGTGAGCCCACGTTTTATGAGCAATTCGATCTTTACACAATGTGTTCTACCCATTGCCACTTCAAAGAAGCAATTATTTGGGCTATGTCAGTTTTTTTAGTCTTTCTGCGGATCTTCTCATTTCTGATTTGATCACACCGAGAAACAGCCAGCATAGTCCTTTCCATTACCCTCTCATTGACCAGTTTATATCCAACTACATCATCCATACTAATACATATTATAAATGCGAAAGTAACTCTGTCTGTCTGTCTGTTACGCTTTCCCGCTTAAACCTCTCAACCGATTTTGATGAAATTTGGCACAGACAATCTTTAGACCCTGAGAAAGAAAACCTTTTATGCGAAAAAAAGGGATGAAAAAAAAAACGGATTATAGAGTTCACGCAGACAACGCCGCGAGCAGCAGCTAGTAGTAAATAATTCTCCCTTTCACTCTTTGTCTGCATAATTTACATGAATATTCGTAATTAATCATTTACAAGTAAAAACAAATAAACGTAATGAAATTATAAACACTGATTGTTCGAGCTACAGTTTCTTTAAACAAACAGAACTGACAATGGAGAGATTAATATTTAAACAATAACCATTGATTTATCTATCAAAATAAATATATTATGCTGTCGAATTTACGTCATAAGTGTTATATTTAGTAGTGAAAGAGTAAATAGATCATGTGATACTAAGTAAAAGGTTTAAAGAAGACCTTTAAGGTAGTCCGTAGGTAGCGACCCCACAGAGTCCTCTGACATTGCAGAGGTGCATGAGCAAAGGTAACCGCTTACGATCAGGTGGCCCGTTGGCTCGTCTGCAATACAAAAAAACTTATATTACTAGTTTGACATTATACCGAAAAAAAAACAGTACAGTATGACACAGTAAATAGTGTCTCCTACTAACATCAAATGTTTTACAAATCGTCTTAAAGAGGGTTTAGTTTGTTACAAGCTTTATATTAACTTGCACTGGATGTAACTATGTAGTTATGAATCTATGTAACTATGTAACCATGTAAGTTCGGGTTGAAACAATTTGACAAACTTCCCGGTTTCCGATTGAACTGACATTTTTGCACGCAGATGTATATCATGCGATACAATAATTTATTTTTTTTATTTCAAGATAGATATATGAGCTTTAGACACACATGACAATAAGTGGTTACAGTCTCTCATGAAGAGAAATGAGAAAAAGAGCAATCCCGATATTTCGTTACTGTTGCAAGCGCCATGATCACGGGAAGACTGAGTATAGCGGGTAGATTACTTAAGAGCAGACAAATCTGATAACTTAATAGATTTGTAGGTGATATAAATAACCGCGAGAGTTTAAAGAAATTTATTTTTAAAATTAGGAAGGAACTTCCTTCTTGACATCCTTTTAGAGGTTTGTTTACAGAAAGTTTTAAAACTAAGGTCATAGTGTCATTAGGTTACATATATAAAGGGGCTTGGCTGTTTGGTTTACTAGAAATAATTTTCTAGTAAAACAAACATATTAGTAGTTATTTCAAAACTCTCGTATAAATGAGTTCCCTCTTCGGTGTTTCCCGAGCGCTATGACTTGTCCTTCTTCAAACGAGGCTTGAAGAGAGTCCTTAAGGATAGGCCGTAGGTAGCGGCCCCGCAATGTCTTCTGGCAATGCAGAGGTCCATGAGCGACGGTAATCGCTTACGATCAGGTGGGCCGTTAGCTAGTCTCCCTGCGTGGCAATAAAAAAAAATAGAGAGAGAGAAAAAAATATGATGCGAATTTCGATTTTTATATTTTTGGCGATTACGATTTTTGACCTCTTTAACAAAAAGCTCGAGGTTTTATTTAATAGTCAGTTTAATCATTCTAAAGTAATTTTAGGTATTATAAAAATGTACTGTGGCGTGCAGTTTTATTCTTCAGGGTATGCAGAAGTGAAGGATGGACATAATTGTTTACAAATTTACTTATCAATTTGATCACAATTTTGGACACTAAACATTTTCTATTTCTATTAAAATATTGCATTTTCATTGTCATTTTAAGACGTATTTGATTAGGTAGATATGTAATGCATATTTGCTTCTAAGGACTACACGACACTGGGTACGTACATGACCTATATTTTAACTTTAAAAGATATTTGCTAGTCAACGCCTAGATACGTGCTAACTTGACGCAATAGTTAGCAAGCACATAATAAATAAAGGACGTATCAATTTGGTTCATATAGCAAAAAAATGTTCTTAAATAGTGTCTCCTTCATACAAACTTTGAAGAATATTGGTCTACTACAGCAAAAGATATTGTAGTTTTTGATTAAAATCGTGTCGTATAGTGTAAAGGGATGTTATTTTAATCGCGCTCATCACATAGACGATCATCACAGCGCTCTCGGTAATGAGGGGGGACATGTGCTCGGTAATGATGGCGCTGGAGATTGATCTCTACATGTTGTTATACAGGGTGTAAAAAAACTAAGTCATTTTACAGGTGATCTGTAAAACTTCTTTTGCGTCACAGAAAGGGGTACGAAGTGAGCGCAGAAATAAATTGCTTATTTAACACGAAGGTGTGTGACCTTTAAAATTATTAGTGGTTTCTTCACGGGGACGTTGTTTTATACTGAGTGATATTTAAAAATGCGTGCGTCAAGTTAGCAGACACAATGGAATTTAATGTTTAAACACAATTGTGCCTAAATAGTGACCAATACCACATAAATAATGCTACTGTACTTTAAAAGATATTCTAAAGTGTGCAGGCACATTTATGTAGCAAAAAAATGTGCGTAAACAGTGACTTCCTGGTACTAACTTTCAGAAGGAATTATGATGTATTTTATATTCAACCTAAAATTAATATTGTTATCATCTATTATGTATAATTTATAATCAATAATATTACCTAAGTTATATTACAAATAGTACTAATGAAATAACGAGAACGTGACTTGTAAATTAGGCTGAATGTGATAATTACTATCGGTTCGTGATCACACTTAATTAAGTAAACTACTAATAAATACAATTTTTACAATAAAAATATATTTCGAAAAAATCTCTTCGGTATTCTCTGAGCGCTATGATTTGTCCTTCTTCAAATAAGGCTCAACGAAGGTCCTTAACCACTCAACTGGGAACGTCACTATTCACTAGATGGCGAAACTGGGGACTTCGTTCGGAATCAATACCGTGTTTGAGCCCCTTTTTAAAAACATGTTTTTCCAATTTTTTTTAATTTTGATTTTTAATTAAACCTTATATTTTTGTAAATCTTTATTACTAAACGACGCTGTATTGCATTTTCAGCGCAAATATATCATCTTTGTAAAATATGAGACGATTAAAAATGTAAACAAAACAAGTTTTAGAACTGTGCTCAATTTTGGCTCCTGCCACAGACTTGGCAAAAGTAAACAAACCAATTTGGTTGCCGATCCCAGTTGAGTGGTTGAAGTTAGGTCGTAGGCAGTGTCCCTTGACATTGCAGAGGTTCATGAGCATCGGTAACCACTTACGATCAGGTGGCCCGTTAGCTCGTCTGCCTACAAGACATTTTTACAAGCTTGATATTAACTTGCACTGGATGTAACTATGTATTAATGTACCTTGAATTTGTCAAACTTCCCGGTTTCCGATTGAGCTGATATTTTGCACGCAGATGTATATCGCGTAACTATGTATGATAAAATAGCGATGATCTGATGATAGATTCGGAAGGTGGTCATAGGAACTCTTTTGCTAAACAAGATATCATGCGTTTGCACTCGTTTTACTATTAGCTATCACTCTACTGCTACATGATAATGATCTTAAAAGATTGTATTTTGGAACAAAGTTCCTTATCGCGCGTTATCGAAAGTGGGCTAGACGGAAATTCTTATGAAAAAGTTGGCACGACACTTTTCTGTTTTATATGATTAATGCTAGATGACCCTGTGATCAAACATTTTATTTTTTAAATAACGAAGATCCTTTCGAGTGAGGGAATTGTAATAACATTTTATTTTTCATTTATTGCATTTCTTTTCAATGCTGTTGTTTTTTGTGTTTCAATAAAAAGTTATTAGTAACAGTGATTGTAACAAGTGTTTTCAACGTCACATATAGCACACGTGTGTTGTTCCTCACGTGTGATGATCCTCACGTGAACCCAATTGTTTCTTAGAATCGAATCAGACTAGTTTATAAACATAGGGGGTTTTAAGGTCGAATTGGTAAATAAAAATAGTGTATTAATCTATACTTCTATACTGTAGTGTAACAAACCATTACTGCCCACTGTTGGGCTCAGGTCTCCTCAGAAGAGGGGTTAGGCATAGGCCACCACGCTTGCCCAATGAGAATTGGGGACTTCACATATCTTCGAAGGATTTTTTAAATCCTTTTCTTATTTGCAGGTTTCCTCACGATGTTTTCTTCCACCGTTTTTAGTCATTAAAATTGGACATAAATCTTTTCACAAGCCGGTTTTGAACCCGCGACCTCCCGTACGGAAGGTAAACACTTCAACAATTCGGTTACTTGGTCCACGACCACCACGACTTATATAGTCAATTAATACTATACATTCTACGTGTAGAAAGAGATAACAACATCTAGAATATCAGTACACTAGGTCACCGTATTACCAGAATACCTACATACATAAATTTTATTTGAACAAACCGTGAAAAATTGTTTTCCACATTTTTACTTACGTCAGTGATCTATTTATTAAAAAATCAACGCAGCCAAATGAGTACAAAGGCAATGTTAGAAATAGGTAATTATATTTTATAACAAAAATGAGAACGACCAACTTCCATTTCTCAAGCATAGCACAAAAACTACCAGTCAGATCTTTATCAAATGACTTCCTAACAAAAAAAGAATCATTGAAATCGGTTCATATAGAAAATAAATACGCAACGCAAAAACATACAGCAGTGCTTCCTCGATTAAAGAAATATATAGGACCCCATGATGATTAAAAATGATGAAGTTCTTGTGACTATATTTTATGGATGGCTTCTAATTAGTCAAATAGTTCTGATAAAACACTTGATTAAACAATTTACTTTATTTTTTTAATTTATTTAATTTCTTTTTATTGCGTTTCTATTTTTTAACTAGGTAACTGCGTTGGTGGTGTAATGGTCAGCATAGTTGCCTTCCAAGCAGTTGATCCGGGTTCGATTCCCGGCCAACGCACACTTTTTATAATTATAAATACTATGAAAAACCCCATTTATACGTCTACTATAGTGGGTGACTATGATATGGGAAAAAAAGTTTAACTATTTTAAAACCAAAATTGGTTCCAAGTTTTATTTCCACGGGATATTCAATCTTAGATTTTGAGAAGGTAACATATCCACCCTGAACCTTCCTTACAAAATACTAGGTGACCCTAGGTTACAAAGGGGTTCAAAAATTGTAGCCTATGTGTTATTCTGATGTATAAGCTATATTGTGTTAAAGTTTCATTCAAATCCATTCAGTAGTTTTTACGTGAAAGAGTAACAAACATCCATACATCCATACTTACAAACTTTCGCCTTTATAATATATATTAGATTAAATGTATAAAACCATCTAAAAAGAAGCTTTTAAGATTCTGGATATCAGCAGTAAATTAATACGAGTCCAAAAATGACGCCCAAATCTTGCGTAGCACAAGAGTTCCTTTGGCTGCCTTCTAAATCCATCATCAAATCAGCTCCATTGTAATTAAAAATTTCAAAAATTGGTAATATTCAATTTGCATGATTCCAAAACCGCATCAAAATCGGTTGCGTAGATTTAAAGATAAAACATACATAGAGACAGACAACGTGAAGCGACTTTGTTTTATAACTAGATGACCCCCGCAACTTCGTCTGCATCACAAAGGGGTTCAAATAGTAATCGCAATGTTTTTATTTGCGCGGATCGCGTTGCGTATATTTTTTTGCGTTGTATATTCGTCATAACTTCTCAACGAAAAGTCCGATTGGAATAAAACAAAAAGTAATTTACGTCTACATTAATAGTCTTGATAACATAATACTTAATTTAGATAAGGATTAATATAACGATACTATTTTAACGTAATTTCAATCTTCGGACGATTATCATTTTTTCGTGAACATAAAAGCGGTTATTGTGACTAAACTATGATAGTTAGATATATGCTCTCGCGGACTTTTTTTTAGATCTTCCTATGACCTAAAAACCCGTAGTATATCATTTTGTTCTGTTGTCAATAGTTTTTGCAGCGTACGCATAAATAGGTTTTCGATTATATATACCTTGTGTTACAAATTCGATATTTTCATAAGGATCCCTAGTTTTTTCAAAACAATATATAGCCTATAACCTTCCCCGATAAATGGACTTTCCAACACTGTAATAATTTTTGAAATTGGATCAGTAGTTCCTGAGATTAGCGCGTTCAAACAAACAAACAAACTCTTCAGCTTTATAATATTAGTATAGATACCAATGTAGTGATGTCAAAAAGTGCCTATCGCTAAATATGGCCCAAATATTATGTAACGCATTTGATAATGTTTTTCAAGTGATTGATACTATAATATTATAATATACGCCGGGTCAAAGTCGTAAATACTATGTCGTTAATGAAATAAATTCGACATTACAGGGTTGTTACCGTATTGTATTTTAACTTTATTTTTAAACATTTCTCAAAATTAGCTTGCTTCCTTCAAATAGAAATATACTAGACGCTTCACCCGTAGCAAATATAAATCATAATACGTTTTATTGTATATACGTTATATTACGTTTTATTTATATCTATAAACGGTGAAGGAAAACATCGTGAGGAAACCTGCATGTCGAAAAAGGGTTCTAAAAAAAATCCTTTGAAGATATGTGAAGTCCCCAATCCGCACTAGGCAAGCGTGGTGGACTATGCCTAATCCCTCTCCTGAGGAGACCTGAGGCCAACAGTGGGCAGTAATAGGTTATCACAGTGATGTTTTTATCGGTACAGCCCTAGCCATTTCACCATAAACCACGTTTTCCCTTCACTAGGCCCGCGATAAATTATTGCTTTTTTACGATAGCGTTATTTTAAGATCTTTGTTTCGTAATTGTTGTATTGAAGATATTTTGAACTCCAATGCACAGATTTTTTTTATTATTTATAGCTAAAGCAAAGGTGTGCATGTGCATTTTTTTCACAGTATGCAGAAATGCAGATTTGTCAAAGCAATTTTATCATAACATAGTATAAAACAAAGTCACTTCTGTCTGTTTATGTAGGTATGCTTTAAATGCTTTTTAAAAGATAGAATGATTCAAGAGAAAGGTTTATGTGTATTAGACATACACAATATAGTAGAGAAACACTGATAATTTTATAGTATTTTGGTGTGATGTATTAATAAGCCCATTTTTCTGTGCTTACATCGCCATCCTGTCTGAATCCTCTCGTGACGCAGACGAAGTTGCTTGTCAGCTAGTAAATATAATCCTTCGAGTTTTATGGCACATATTGTGTAGGTTTACGTAAGATTATTCCATATATGCATATCTGCTTTGACCATTTTTGGTCTGACCTTGTAAAACACATTTGGCAAATAGACTGCATAATACTCATATATGCTAGCAAGGATTTTAGGGTTATAACTATTTTGGCTAAATAACCAACGGAAGCTATGTTCTTGTGTTATTTATTTGTTACTGTATTACCCATTACAACCTACTGCTGGTCTCAAGTCTCTTCAGAAAAGGGGTTGAAGACTTCTCATAATATTATCTTCTCGAAAGATTTTAACAATCCTTTTCCAATATGTACGTGTAATATAAGAGGTTTCGTATTAAATATATGAAGGGTAAAACCACTATTGGACATCTCATGTCCATGATTCTTTTTAATTCAATTTTCAAAAATATATTATTTATTTGTGGAACATGGAAGTCGATAAGTAAATTTTTTGGTAAAAGTATTACTTGTCTTAATTTTTTATTGTAATTGCAATATAAGGAAGGACTTTGGTTTTATATGATATATGTGAAGGGTAAAACCACCGTTGGACATCTCAAACCACATGTATTAAGTTTCCCACTATCTTCTGTAATGGAGATTTAGTGGTTATCACGATATTATTGTGAAAACGAGTTCTGGAAGGTTTTTACCTCCAATTGTTAACAGAATATCTAAGGTGTCATATATTTTAAAATGTTTACAGACATTGGCCTAATTATACTCTTAATTACGGTTTCTCAGATTTTAAACAAGTCTCGTAAAAACAGATAACACTTTCTGAGAAATAATTTTATTTGAGATTTTCTTTGAACATGACGTCTGTTTCTTATTATTTATTTTGATTTGTTTCATATTCTCGGCTAGATGTAGGTCGGATCTGTGTTTATGACTATATGAGAAGAGCTCGGGATCAGTACAGAGCTGCAGAGGACTGTGTCTATAGTAGTGTAGTATAGGACTCTCGGCTAGATGTAGGTCGGATCTGTGTTTATGACTATATGAGAAGAGCTCGGGATCAGTACAGAGCTGCAGAGGACTGTGTCTATAGTAGTGTAGTATAGGACTCTCGGTTAGATGTAGGTCGGATCTGTGTTTATGACTATATGAGAAGAGCTCGGGATCAGTACAGAGCTGCAGAGGACTGTGTCTATAGTAGTGTAGTATAGGACTCTCGGTTAGATGTAGGTCGGATCTGTGTCTGTGACTGTATGAGAAGAGCTCGGGATCAGTACAGAGCTGCAGAGGACTCTGTGTATGGTAGTGTAGTATAGGACTCTCGGCTAGATGTAGGTCGGATCTGTGTCTGTGACTGTATGAGAAGAGCTCGGGATCAGTACAGAGCTGCAGAGGACTCTGTGTATGGTAGTGTAGTATAGGACTCTCGGCTAGATGTAGGTCGGATCTGTGTCTGTGACTGTATGAGAAGAGCTCGGGATCAGTACAGAGCTGCAGAGGACTCTGTGTATGGTAGTGTAGTATAGGACTCTCGGCTAGATGTAGGTCGGATCTGTGTCTGTGACTGTATGAGAAGAGCTCGGGATCAGTACAGAGCTGCAGAGGACTCTGTGTATGGTAGTGTAGTATAGGACTCTCGGCTAGATGTAGGTCGGATCTGTGTTTATGTATTTGCTGATGAGTGCGTTACGTGATTACTTCCATATAGGTACACCTATGAGTTCAATGTATGACGGAACAAGTTGTCAATAGTAAGTACTTTCACTGGCACTTGCTCAAGTTGCTAATCATGTTTCTATGTATGTACCTACTCTTTAAGCATGTGATCAAGACAAACCCATGCTAATATTATAAAGAGGTAATGTCGTGGTGTGTGTAACGTTGTAGGTAATATTTAGATCAACTTAACTGATTACGATAATTATTGGAACGAAGTTTCTAATTGCGCGTTATCGAAAGGGGACTGGACGGAAAAAAAACTTACGAAAAGTTTTTGTTTTAGATGATTATCGCTAGATGGCGCTGTGATCAAAATCTTTTGAAACATGTTCCTTATTGCGCGTTACGTTAGGAAAAAAAATATAAGATATCTTTTAATCGAAAGGAACTTCGTTCTAGTCAGGTGTCCCATGACACCTCTCAAGTTTTTTTTTTATTAATCTGTATTTTTGGTATTTGTAATATTGTCAATATTGTTTGTCCATAAGCTTCATTTTTAAACTACAAGTGTCTAATCGTAAGTTACTTCCGTTAAAGTTCGATACACCATCGATTAGATAACACATGTTTAAGTTACATACTCATGTTACGCAGATGTTTACCTTGCATCTTGCATGCATGTACCTACAGAATAAATTATACAGAAAGAAAAAAAAGTTAAATAAATGTTGATCGATCTAAAACTACTTGGGACCTTACAACTACACTTTTCATTTGGAACAAGAATGATTCGAATCGGCCAAACCAAAGTTATATCAGCACAATTTGTCAACTGGATAAGTTCTTCTTTTAGGAAATCGGTCAAAAAACGTTCTTCTAACTACTTACACTATTACTAAACGGGTTCTTACCAGTCTTCCCGTGATCATGGCGCTTGAAACAGTGCTGAAATATCGGGACCGCTCAATTAAAAATAATCGTGGTAAGAACCCGTTTAGTATAAGCCCATTTTCACCTCGGAGGCTATGTCACTAAGCAAAATTTTCGCATGTGGGGGTCGGAAAATCCACACGTCACCATTGAGAAGCCAATGCACCCACAAAGAGTTACGGTTTGGTGTGGGTTTTGGTCCGGCGGCATCATTCGAAAATAAGCAAGGAGCCGCCGTTACGGTCAATGGCGAGCGTTACCGTGCTATGCTCAACGAATTTTTGTTACCAAAAGTTGAAGAGTATGACATGGACGACATTTGGTTTCAACAGGATGGCGCAACATGCCACACAGCCAACATGACAGTCGAACTTTTGAAAAATGCAAACTTTATATGGCCCACCCCTTAATAGTGTAAGTGATGTAGATAACCGCGAGTGTTTAAAGAAAGTTCTTCTAACTAAATACCTAATTTTGATTCATTCAGGATCTTGAGAACTTTCTCAACACCACTCCTAATATTAATCCGAACGGTACCTTAAGCTCTATACTAAAACTTGGAGAAACAATAAATCTTAATATACATATGTATAATAATATGTTTAAGAACATAATGTTCCTGGTAGATATTACTCGGAGCTGCATATAGCCAACCACTTGAGGCGGCTTTCCGTTAACACACGATAATAATTTTAAAGAAAACTTTATAAATGAAAGCTTTTAAGATTCTGAATATCAAGTAGCAGTAGAGTGCTAGTTAATACAAGTAAAAGGAGACAAAACACGACGGATCTTTTTTAGCACAAGAATTCTTATGACCACATTCCGATAAAATCGTCAGATCAGCGCCATTATGTCCTATTATTGTATTGTCAAGCGACCCGTGATCCTGACCAGGTAATCCTGTGGGAGATCTGCCCACGATCTACAGGTTCGTGGCCACCACTCCAGAACATTCCCATCGGTCATTCCTTTTTCGAACGTTGTGTCCTGCCCATTGCCACTTCAAAGACGCAATTCTTTGAGCTATGGCGGTTACTTTGGTCCTTCTGCGGATCTCGTCATTTCTGATTTGGCATTTCGCTGCGAAACCAATTGTTGTATACTTATCGTTCCCTGCGACACGAGGTGTTATCGACCCGTACTATGACAAGACTTTAGGGCAACACGCGGTATATTAGACCCCACCTCCTCAAAGTTATGCTCTTAGCACCGCAGGGAAAAGTTGCAGGGATCATTTAGACCTCGTTCATCAACGATCGTGTTAACAACAATACCATTTTTTTTTTTTCAGTTGGATGAAATCACCGGATTCCCAAGGTATGTGGGAGTTGAACCGCACTAAAACCTCCAACCGCTCACACTCAGCGTCCGAACCCCGGCTGAGACCAGAACCCAGCACGGGGTTTGAAGGGACGGCGCGACGCGTTACGCGCTCGGCACTCTTTCCTGTCACAACAATACCATCTTATAAGTTTTTTTCGTCAAAATCTCGTGCGTCATTGGAAAACCACAGAGTATCGAGTATCAGAAACAAGCGTTGCTTTCTTCAAAGCACAGAGAACGTTATGCAACGAGAATACAGAGAAATCTATACTTTATACTGTTAAATATAAGGTATATATTACCGTGTATTCATCTCCAATACCTTTCCTTTAAGACTCTTGAGAGTATGGTATGATAAATGGCTTTGTTTTGAGTTGCATGAATTGTTTAATTTCATTTTGTTTACTAGCTATATTGTATTGTAACAACCAATTACTGTTGGGCTCAGGTCTCCTGGGTAGAGGGATACTAGGATTTGGAGGAAAAAAAATTGTTACTGCTCAAAAAGTAGCCTATTTAAAAGGTTTGTATTTAACTTGCACTAGATGCAACTTGTACCTCTAAATCAAATTGTGAAAAATATTTATGTGCAATTTTTCACAACACTACTAAAAACGGTGAAGGAAAACATCGTGAGGAAACCTGCATGTCAGAAAAGGATTCTAAAAATCCTTTAAAGATATGTGAAGTCCCCAATCCGCACTGGGCAAGCGTGGTGGACTATGCCTAATCCCTCTTCTGAGGAGACCTAAGCCCAACAGTGGGCAGTAATGGGTTGGTACAGTAAAGTACAGATGCAATTATGTAATTCCGGGTGGAATCTTGTAAGTCAAATTTGACCAACTTCCCGGTTTCCAATTGAGCTAAAATTTGTACACAATATATCGCTTGATAATGCAATAATATGGTACCATGCAGCTGATCTGTTGATGGAGTCAGAAGGTATAGAGTGTCCAGTCTTTTGTACTAAACGAAATAAACTCATCGTGTTTAGGCTCTTACATACCTTAACTAACATTCTACTTCTATAAATGATAAATACAAAAATAGCTAGTCGCAAATTTACATTTTGCGAAATAGTCATTTTGACTATGTTCTTAACTGGGTCGAGCACCCTACCTTTTCAAAATACGTCCGAAATAGGCAAACGTATTAACACTATAATGCCTTAAATTCTTTGATATACTTTAAGCTTCGGCTGCAACGCCCGGTAATTGCGTCTAATTGCTACAATAAAACTTTTATTGTTTTCGATCCATCGGCTTGCTGGTTAACTGTTATTTATTGATCGTACACACGAACTGGTACAGACACCATAAAACGAATTGTTTTATAGTTTGATACAGATTAACTTTGACTGGATACAGATTAATAAGAATATTTTAATGAGTTTCTTATTTCTTGCTCGCTTACGCACACTTGCTCGTTTATGTGCATAGTAATATACAGGGTGATTGCTTAGTGAGGGTACATATTGAAGGCCATGGTAGCTGATGGTTATATACTACCAGTAAAATATTATTACCAAAGAATATGGCTTAATGCCTTAGTAATCGCAACTTAAAAATATCTAAAATTCTTGCAAAATGATGGTTTTTCGACAGCTGATGGGTGTGGCTGAGGTGTGGGGTAAGCGAGATCACTAGAGGACATTAGTCAACACTCTTTAAGCCGAAATTGTTTATGTTTGAGGTAGTTTTGTCGAATTTAGATGTAAAAAAAAAAAAATGTAATTTTACCTATTTTTTGTAATATTCCGTATTAGAACAGAGTACTCATCACCCTCCTGCAATATGTACCCTCTCTAAAAATCACCCTGTATAAAGATAAAAAACTTGTTTGTTTGTTTGAAAGCGCCTAACTCAGGAACTGCTAGTCGAGCTATATTGTATCTCTTTACGACGGAGAGGGAGTTGCGCGGATCAACAAGTTTAGTTATGAAGCCAAGATAAATGTTTTGCGAAGATGAAATTAAATTATTTAAGTCAAATTGAAATTTTGTCAGTAGAATTTAAAAATATATATATATACTAGCTGACTCGCGCAACTTCGTCTGCGCCGAAAAAAAAAATTAGGGGTGGTCTACCCCTAACATTTAGGGGATGAAAAATAGATGTTGGCCGATTCTCATAGGTACCGGATAAGCACAAAAAATTTCATCAAAATCGGTCTAGCCGTTTCGGAGGAGTTCAAGTTCGAACACCGTGACACGACAATTTTATATATTAGATATATATTGTGCTTACCCCATTTTAATAGGATAAGGTTGAGCTAAAAAAATAATTTAAACTTTTAAATTTACAAATCTTCTTCAAAGGATGCTTAATAAGGGTTTTTAAAGGGCATAGATGGTTCATGAAGGACGGTGACAACTTAAGATCAGATAGCCCGTTGGCTCGTCTACATGGGAATAAAAAACTAAAGTCAACTTTAACTTGAATACTTATATCTTGTATCATGTCGCGAGATTTATACGAGAACTATTTTTTTAGAAGAATGTAATAGTTTTAGAAAACATGAACACAACATACTTAAATTCTGTTTTGATTGGGATCGCCGCCCACAACTCACAAGCTATTAGCTTCGCCTTCATTCTAGTTTTATTGAAACAACAATCAAGTGGTTTTGGTAAAAATTTTATATTGTTTTTGTTAGAATGGGAGTGAGTCATTAATACAATTTGTGATCGTTTAACATGTATTGTGGAGCATCACTTACACTATTACTAAACGGGTTCTTACCACGATTATTTTTTATTCCGCAGTTCCTCAGTCTTCCCGTGATCATGGCGCTTGAAACAGTGCCGAAATATCGGGACCGCTCAATAGAGTGTTTAAAGAAATTTATGTATTCTGGAGGTTAATTTGTAAATACGTAGTTATAAATTTTGATAGAGACACTAAAATTGTATGTAAAATTTGTAATGAGTTAAAGTTTTTTATGTTGTTATGGTCTTAAATATTTCTTGATTCGAAAAACATATTTTGAAAAAAATGATTTGTTTTTGCTAGCAGTACAAAATCGGTATCGATGTTAATTTAATCTCATTAAGAAATTCTCAGGGTATAGCGTTCATGCAATACAATGTTAAGTGTTTGATAACAACGTAATTATAGGGAAAATGAAATGAGCTAAGCAGTTCAATGTAGAAATCAGTACAGAGCTGCAGAGAACTGTGTCACTATAGGACTCTCGGCTAGATGTAGGTCGGATCTGTGTCTGTGACTGTATGAGAAGAGCTCGGGACCAGTACAGAGCTGCAGAGGACTGTGTCTATAGTAGTGTAGTATAGGACTCTCGGCTAGATGTAGGTCGGATCTGTGTCTATGACTGTATGAGAAGAGCTCGGGATCAGTACAGAGCTGCAGAGGACTGTGTCTATAGAAGTGTAGTATAGGACTCTCGGCTAGATGTAGGTCGGATCTGTGTCTGTGACTGTATGAGAAGAGCTCGGGATCAGTACAGAGCTGCAGAGGACTGTGTCTATAGTAGTGTAGTATAGGACTCTCGGCTAGATGTAGGTCGGATCTGTGTCTGTGACTGTATGAGAAGAGCTCGGGATCAGTACAGAGCTGCAGAGGACTGTGTCTATAGTAGTGTAGTATAGGACTCTCGGCTAGATGTAGGTCGGATCTGTGTCTGTGACTGTATGAGAAGAGCTCGGGATCAGTACAGAGCTGCAGAGGACTGTGTCTATAGTAGTGTAGTATAGGACTCTCGGCTAGATGTAGGTCGGATCTGTGTGAGTCGAAAAAGTCATAATAAAACAAAGGAAGCCAAAGCTATTAGCGGTATTGTTACACTATTTTTAGTTTTTCTTTATACATTGCTCGTAAATATCTCTATTTATTTGGCCCACCCGGGTTGATGACACCGATCTACTTACTACAAATTCTTTGTGTCTATTTATTAGATTACTTTGGCTCACAGACAACTGTTTGAAAAGTTTTGAGGTTATGTTTACGACGCGGTTACAGTGTTTAGAAAAACATCAAGTTTTGACTGTGTAGTCATAACACAATTGTTGTTTAAAAGTTTTAAACGAAAAATGTATTGAAAAAGTTTTTGTTGAGATATTGTGCATTTAACAGCTTTGTCGAGTTAACGGGCCACTTGATCTTAAGTGGTTACCGTCGCTCATAGACCTCTGCAATGTCAGGAGGCATTGCTACCTACGATCTACTTTTAAAGAATTTCTGCAACCCTCAATTTGGCAAATACTAATAAAATTACAGGAAAAAAATAATCATTAAAATCGGTTCACCTAGAAATTTTCAACTAAGTATACTTAAAATTTAGCCTAGTTTAGTGCTAAATGTTTACGTAATGATAACGAGATGTAAAAATAACAATGTTATGAAAGTGAGGCGTCTTGTTAGAGTAATTATGAGCCAATTATCACCCAAATCAATGAAGCATTCATATTATTATATTTTAGTAAATTAAGAGTCTGACATTGGTACAGACAGGATTGGTTCATGATGGTAACCACTTACGATCAAGTAGCCCGTTCGCTTGTCTATCTTCTATAATATGGCATTAAAAATGGCATTAAATACACAAAATTCAACTGGAACTTAATCAGAATTAGCATCTGTCTATTTATACCATCTACAGACAAATAATTGAAATGTTAATTAAAAAAAAACAAAAACTACAAACAGGCTAAGGGAACACGTAACCAATGACCGTGAAAATTAACAACTACATTTTTAATAAACATTAAAATGGCGGGAAAACAGTAAACGCCGGGCGGTCGAGACCTACCAACTAGAAGATATTTTAAGAATTCATACACTTCGAGAGTAAAACAATAATATTATTTGTTATTTTACAGTTTCATGTAAACGACACGTGTGGGGTTGTCAGGCGGGAAAAAGTCTACAGAATTGAGCAAAAATTTTATGGTGTGTTCACAATATAATGGAAAAGAAAAAAAAAACTATTCATAAAAAGAAAATCTTGTTTACCTAAAATTTTACAAGAAAACTTGAGAAAAATGTTGTATATCACATGGACTCTAATAAAATAGAGATTTTACTAAGCTGGACTAAAATACACAAATAATACAACTATGCCTGAAATTCGTTTAGAATAACTACCTTGTTTGAGTGTAACTTTTAAAATGACAGTAAAATTTACCTTTTTTTGTATTCAAATAACACAATTAAATTTCAAGCAAAATTATATTTTATCTCCTCAATTTAGAGTAGTGATATGACTGATTATTTACATGCTTTATATTAACTTGCAATGAATGTAACTATCTAAGTTCGGGTGGAATCTTGTAAGCTAAATTTGACAAACTTCCCGGTTTCCGATTGAGATGACATTTTGCACGTAGAATAATATGACAAAATGGCGTTGATTTATTGATTCGAAAGGTGGTCATAGGAATACTTGTGTTAAACAAGATAGACCCATCGTGCTTGGGCTCTTACTTGTAGGTATTAGCTAACACTCTACTGCTACATGATATCCAGAATCTTAAAAGCTTGTATTTATAAAATACTAGCTGTCCCGCACAACTTCGTCTGCGTCGCAATATCATCCACAAATCACACAGACTTAGCACAAATAGATACGGTAAATCGTGGGCGTAAAATTTTAGTTCACGATTTAATCCGCTCTCGATGCCATATAAATATTTACTTCTTTTCCGTTAAATTATCTATTTCTACGGATGTTTTACAAGATTTACATTCGGATCTGGTTTGTTTTAAAAGTTTTGAAGGACTTCTGCGAAACGTAGTTTTATATGCGTAAACTTTTAGTTTAAAATCGTGTATTTTTTCAAATGTTTAGTGTGTTTTTTAGTGGTGAATAAGCACACTTTCTATCCATATTTTATCTTGCGCCATCTTGTACTACACTGCGCAACTAAAATATGCAGCTTTGTCGATAATTTAAAAGAGAAATGGTAACAATTTCTTTATCACACGATGATCATTAGCAAAGTTTTTTTTTTTAGTTAGATGAAATCACCGGATCCCCGCCCGCGGGTATGTGGGAGTTGAAGCGCACTGAAACCTCCAACCGCTCACACTCAGCGTCCGAACCCCGGCTGAGGCCAGAACCCAGCACGGGGTTATGAGCAAAGTTAAATAGCTACTGTTTTTTGCCAAATCATATTTGGAAATTCGTATTCGTAACTACTTAATTTAGCGTTGACTTTTGAAACTAAAAATTACTCGTAGTTTAAGACATATTTCATTATTGCACTCTGTTATTATTATAATTGGAACGAAGTTCCTTATCACGCGTTATCGAAAGGGGGCTAGACGGAAAAAAATCTTACGAAAAGTTGTCACGACACTTTTTTGTTTTAGATGATTATCGCTAGATGGCGCTGTGATCAAAATCTTTTAAAACACGTTCCTTATCGCGCGTTACGTTAGGAAAAAAAAATATAAGATATCTTTTAATCGAAAGGAACTTCGTTCTACTCGGGTGTCCCATGTCACCTCTTAAGTTTTTTTTCATATACATTGTAAATTTATATTTTCATAGTTTATGGCAAATTATTTAACATAGCAATACCAACGTGCTTGTGAGACGGAAGAATTTAAAATGGTTGGCTTATAAACGTTTTTTCTTCATATTATTTTATGTAAGTTATGTGACCGTATGGACGATTGCCCATGATATCAAAATGACCCTAATTTACTAATTACATAAACATATCAAGGTGTACTGCCTTTCATTTTGTTATTAACACTTACTTAATATGACTTATTGATCATAATATCGAGAAGAAAAGTTAGCGAGGTTAAACTTATTCAGACACTCTCGGTTCTCTATAATACTTTCATGCATTTTCAACGGGTTCTTACCACGATATTTAATTAATTGAGTTGTCTCGATATTTCAACGTTGTTGCAAAAGTCATGATCACCAGAAGACTGGATACTGCGGGTCGATTTAAGAGCAAACAAATCTGTCTACCCTCTTTCTCGTTTGCTTTTGGGTAGTACCACTGGAACTCGAACTCACATCACGACACACCACACTCACTGTATCTACAAGATTCTCTGAGCATGAACCCGCGAGCGACTGTTGTGTTTAGCACTGGATTCCACATACTCGATAATCTGAAGCCGTCACCCCTGTTAAAAGTGCTATGTCTTGAAATCTCGATAGCTTCTTTAACCATCCTTGGTGTGTCGTGATGTGAGTTCGAGTTCGGACCTTCGCGAGCAATTCATTCCCATTTTGTGCAATCGTCCAGGTAATCATTGACTTTATTCAAACTATGTATGTAGCTAATTAAGAATATCTGTACGGCAATAGAATTATAGAATTTTTTTATATAAACAATTATTGATACAAATGTTTATATAAATTAAATCTTGTACGTGTCCTGGTTTCTAAGGACAAATATCATGATTTATTTATTAGTTAATATATAATTAAATGTAATCACATAACACACTTAAGGAAGTAAAATAGCTGCTGGTATTAAAAAATAAATATAAAACTGGAGACAAAGAAAACTTTGATAATACAGGGTGGTTCAGTTTTGGTGATTTTTGACCAACTTCTTAAAAGTATGATATCAATTTAGGTGTATATTTTAAGTGTATATTTTTTATTTTTGTAATCAATATGAACTATTAGTATATAAAGTAAGGGTAGTAGAAGTTTTTGTGGTCCCAGGTTTCATATTATTATGCATGTTTGTTTAAAATGAAAAATGCTAGCAAACTTTTTTGACGAACTTTGGGTACCTAAAAAGATATAGATTTTGATGGTAAGTCTCCAAAACATCCGCTTTCTTAGATGTACCGTGAGGGTATCATGACGGTAAAGAATACATTACTGCGTAACGCGTCGTGCCACCCTGCATAACACCGTGCTCGGTTCTGGGGCTTGGACGCTAAGTGTGAACGATTGGGTGTTTTAATCCAACTCAAAAAAAAATATCTTAACCATAAAAGTGCGTAATAACTAACAACGTACAGTTCTAGTATGTGACTTATGGTATGTTTATATTGACAATATTAATATCAATACATCGCTATCAGAATAATAAGCGTGAGAACACAAATAATTACAATTGAATTATTTATCTTCTGATGTACAGTACTGTACTGTACCAACCCATTACTGCCCACTGTTGGGCTCAGGTCTCCTCAGAAGAGGGATTAGACATAGTCCACCACGCTTGCCCAGTGCGGATTAGGGACTTCACATATCTTCAAAGGATTTTTAGAACCCTTTTCAGACTGATTTTTAGAAAACTTTTTAAATACAAGCTTTTCATTTTAATCCTGGATATCATGTAGCAGTAGAGTGTTAATTTTTACAAACACGCTCAAACACGACGGGTTTATCTTGTGTAGAACAAGAGTTCCTATGACCACCTTCCGAATCCATCATCAGATCAGCGCCATTTTGTAATATTATTGCATTGTCAAGCGATATACATCTGAGTGAAAAATGTCATCTCAACCCGGCACTGGGAAGTTTTTCAAATTTAGCTTGTAAATTTCTACCCAAACTTACATAGTTACATCCAGTGCAAGTTAATATAAAGCTTATTAATTGCTTAATAATAATAATATGATCTATAATTGATTGAAATAAATAAATAAATAAAAAAATAAAATAAATAAAAAAAATAAAGCTTAACGACTCATTGTCATTATCATCATTAATAGTGTTCATCTTCGGTTGCCGAGCGAATGTGGATAGGCGGGCGAGGAGAATTAAAACCACTTGTTAAGAAGTTGTACAATAATTATTCTAGAAAAATACTATAACGACGCTCCACCGAACACGTTTTGCTTCCTTCTTCCACAAAAGAGCCCGGAGTTGCATCAGAGTGCCGAAACGTCAGATTTCACAAATGTCATTTTATTCTTCTTTTACGTTTCGTGACACTCTCACACCAAGGAGGCGCCGTTAAGCTTGTAAAGACAAGTCATAGCGCTCAATATTTATATCTGTAAAGTTATTTTGCGCTATTACCATATATTTGCAGCAACATAGTTTAATGGTTTAAGCATTCAGCTAACAGTACAACCTATTTGGGTCACACATTCAATTCCATGCATGTGTTTACAACCTAGTGCTCAAACGTGGTTAGGATGTATTAGATTTTAGGTCGTATAACAAATTTGACGGCCTATAAGATTATATTGCACTGTCGATAGATTTACGGTCCACTTGATCATAAGTGGTTACCATGGGTAATAGGTTCGTTTACCTTGAAATGACATAAGTTATAGTATACTAAACTTACTACAATATTCTTCTATTTTTTTAGTTGTTGAGACAGACGACAGATTTGATGGCGTACCTGCGAAAAAAAGTAAAATTTTAGTAAATATTTAAGTTCAACTTACATTATAATAATCAATCCGTACTTATATTATAAATGCGAAAGGTAACGCTGTCTGTATGTCTACGCTTTCGCACTCAAATCTCTGAACCGATTTCGATGAAATTTGGCACAGACAATCTTTAGACCCTGAGAAAGAACATAGGCTACTTTTTAATCGAAAGTGACGCTGACGAAATTGAGCGGGCCCTCTAGTTATGAAATAAGTGTAGGTAGGTATATAGTTATAAATTTTAATTTAGAGTATATTTTCTGTCAACAAAGTCTCTTCTATCTGTATTTATTACTGCCTGAATCTTTAAAACTACGAAACGGTTTTTAAGTCAGGTTTTTTTTAAGAATGATTCAAAAGGTTTAAGGATATAAAAATTGCATTATAATATTTTGGTAGAGAAACACTAATAATTAGGTAAAGCGGTTTTCCATGTGATGTCGTAGATAACAGAACACGATGACATGTCTTTATCTAAATGGTGTATAGTAGGTGATGGATAACGGCCCCCTAATGCCCTACCATTTCAGAGGCTCATCGACAGTAATCGTTTACCATCATGTAGTTATATGTCTTGCAATAAAAGCACATACATCGCAATTCTAGAAACTTCCCTTTGTGATTCAGACGAAGTTGCACTAGCCAGTTTAGTAATATTATAGTTAAATAAAAAAAAACTTCAGAGGTGTCATGGGACACCCGAATAGAACGAAGTACCTTTCGATTAAAAGATATCTTATAAAAAATATTTTATTCCGTAACGCGCGATAAGGAACATGTTTCAAAAGATTTTGATTACAGCGCCATCTAGCGATAATCATCTAAAACAAAAAAGTGTCGTGATAACTTTCAGTAAGATTTTTTTCCGTCTAGCCTCCTTTCACAACGCGGGATAAGGAACTTCGTTCCAATATTAAATACAGTTAATCTGATCTCAGATAAGTAAAATTGAAACGTATTTAAACCAGTAATGTAACATTTCATGATTTTGCAACTGGACCATTTCACTGCAAAAACAATAGTCGGATACTTCAAGGGATTTTCGCCTTTATCATGTTGATGTTAAGTTCGATAATCCTATACATTGTAGTTAAGAAGCTTATCACAGACGCTCAGACGCCAATGTCTTAGTTACGCAAACTTGTGGACACTAATACGTTTGGCGAACTAACGCCAATTTTGATTGGGTGTGTTGGGCCAATAGTGACCAATACTGATAGGGTTGTCCCAAAAGTAAACGCATAGGCTGGACGTAACATAGTTTTACTTACTTATAAAGTAACTACCTAAAAATAGGTCATATAAAGAATATATAAGCGGTATTTCTGCTGTCATAACCAGACCAAATATCGTGTAAAAAAATAATCAAAATCGAACCCAATGCTAGAAGCATTTGCAAATTAATTGTATTAACAAAAATATTTAAAACTATGCGTTGACGGAAATCAAACCCGGATCAACTGCTTTACAGGCAACTATGCTGACCACCAATGCAGCAGCTGTTCAAATACCACTGTCAGTTCTAATAGCACAAGTGTACTAAAAGAATGTTAAAATTACATTAAACGTTACTAAAGTTTACTTTATGCTCGTGAACTTTGACAGTGACAGTCGAAAAGCTATTTATATTTTATACCAATAAAAAGCCTATAACTGTTTTTCTAAAAATATAAGTCATTTACAGAATAAAGAAGTTCTTGCGGCCGCAGACGAAAATCAATGTCCTCTGAATAGATGACCTTACAGCCCATCCGATAGTACATGGTTTCAAGTTAAGCGAGAACGGAAAAAAATACTCCTCTTTTTTTTTAAATTGGTCAAAAGCAACAAGTAACGTATGAATGATGCATCTCTGAATCTTTTGAGGTTAAGTACACCTTTTATAAAATAGATAATTTAAATGAGAAATAAAAAAAAAATCCATATCATTTACTTATCGTATAACATTATTCACATTTGACATAAAATACTCTTAAATAAAATTATGACTTAACCGTGTATCTATCTCACTTGACATTGGCGTATCGTCCCGGGTCTTGATGTACAAGGTCCAGAAAAAAAAGAGAACTTATTCCCTTTTGCATATCACCACATAATTCCATGACAGCCCTGCCACCAACACATTGGCGTATGTTTGTCCAACACCTATTTAAAGAGTGCGACAGTTGACATTTGCGCAACCAAGTGTTGCAGCGTGCTTGGACAATTAACGTGGTGTACTGAGTAATTAGCGCTGTGCTAATTGTTGTTTAAATAACAATTAAGGGCTCACTTATAGTTAACAGTCACTTGAAATGTTTCTTAAAGTTCAATGTTGAAATACTTTTGGAATATGTGGGAGTTGAACCGCACTAAAACAAACAACCGCTCACACTTAGCGTCCGAACCCCGGCTGAGGTCAGACGTTAACACAGGATTATGCGAGACGGCACAACGCGTTACACACTACGGCATCTTTTGTCGTGTCGTAGACCACTTAAATTGTTAGTTTATCTGTCTCTATGTATGCTTAAATCTTTAAAACTATGCAATGGATTATGATGCGATTTTTTTTGATAGAGTGATTCAAGAGGAAGGTTTATGTGTACATAATACATACATAATATAGTAGAGAAACACTGATAATTTTGCAGGTTTTTGATGTAATGACGTAAAAAAACACATTTTGTGTATAGCCACTCAACTGGGGACTTCGTTCGGAATCAATACCGTGTTTGAGCCCCTTTTTAAAAACATTTTTACCAATAATTTTTAATTAAACCTTATATTTTTGTAAATCTTTATTACTAAACGACACTGTATTGCGTTGCCAGCGAAAATATATCATCTCCGTAAAATATGAGACGATTAAAAAATGTAAACCAAACAAGTTTTAGAACTGTGCTTAATTTTGGCTCCTGCCACAGACTTGGCAAAAGTAAACAAACCAATTTGGTTGCCGATCCCGGTTGAGTGTATAAACAATCGCTATCTAAAATTTCTCTTAGTGACGCAGACGAAGTTACTCGGGTCATATAGTAATAGTATAAAAGATTTTTGCATAGAAATAAACGTGAATTCGCTGTCGGACATTTAAATTATTTTTAACTTGTTCTAGTTTCATCTTTGCATGATGTAATGTTCACGTTAATTGTTAGAATGGGTAACATAATAAATTAGTAAAGATAGAGTATGTTCACGGACGATTTTTTTGTTAAATGAAAACTATAGAATATTTTGTAATAGTAGGTTATTACTAAAAATTACAATTTATGAAATTTCATGAGATTATGTTACAAATATCTGCTACAGGTAGATGATAGATAACGGCCCCTAATTGCGACGCTTACCATCAGGTGGGCCGTAAGCTTGTTTATTTGTCTTGCAATAATAAAATATTTTTTTAAAATAACAATCATACGAATTTGTTTATCCAAACCAAAGTTATGCAAGTAAATTTATTAAAAAAAAACTTGAGAGGTGTCAAGAGACACCCGGATGGAACGAAGTTCCTTTCGATTAATTAGTGAGGGAATTGTAATAAAATTTAGTTAGTTTAAAACAGACGTTATTTATACGTAATTATTATAACTTAAAAAAATGAAAAATATATCATTGCGCTATCTAGCATTAATCATATAAAACTAAAATAAGGAACGTGTTTTAAAAGATTTTGATCACAGCGCCATCTAGCGATAATCATCTAAAATAAAAAAAAGTGTCGTGACACCTTTTAGTAAGATTTTTTTCCGTCTAGCCCCCTTACACAACGCGCGATAAGGAACATCGTTCCAAAAATAAAGCCTTCTTCTTTTTGAAAGTTGTTCAAAAAGATGTTTTTTTTTGTATTGCATAACAGTTTTATTTCTAAACAGTAGAAGAGATAACATTAATATTTATGTTATTAGATTCAATCTCACTAATATCCCAATTAAAATGAAATTTATAAAGTCGTCATAGTTTTTGTAGGACCACCCAGAAGGGTCCATTATGAAATAAGGGCCGACAAGGGCAAATTAGATTTCTTTCTTTTAGATTTAAAAACATCAAAAGCAAGTTTGGGAGACAAAAATTATGTCTTAAAAAACTTGAGAGGTGTCACCTGATACCCGAATAGAACGAAGTTCCTTTCGATTAAAAGATATCTTATATTTTTTTTCCTAACGTAACGCGCGATAAGGAACGTGTTTTAAAAGATTTTGATCACAGCGCCATCTAACGATAATCATCTAAAACAAAAAAGTGTCGTGACAACTTTTCGATAAGGAACTTCGTTCCAAAAATATTTTCCTAGGACAACTATTGGCTAGTGAATGTTTTAGAAATCATACGGCAGAAAAGACATGTCGTCACTAGATGGCTAACGGTAACTGTCAAACGGTGTTTCACGTAGTTTCAATGACGGCCAATGCTTACAAACCCCCTTACATCACGCACCATCCGGCTATGGAATGAGCTCCCCTTCTCGGTATTCCCTGAGCGCTATGACTTGTCCTTCTTCAAACGAGGCTTGAGGAGGGTCCTTAAAGTTAGGTCGTAGGTAGCGACCCCACAGTGTCCCCTGACATTGCAGAGGTTCATGAGCAACGGTAACCACTTCCTATCAGGTGGGCCGTTGGCTCGTGTGCCTACATGGCAATAAAAAAAATATATGTAGGTAAAAATACACTATCATTTGTTTTTACATATATTGAACATTGATGAGACAATATGTAAACGCGCCATTAGAAATCTCAAACCCTCCCAATCAAATATCTTCATTATTTCTCTAAAATAACTCTGTCAGGACTGTCTAATAAAAAAATGGACCACACAGAGTGTAAAAAGTCAAAACAACAAAATACAAAGAATTATAGACCTTATACTCTTGTAATAAGGTACATGAGAAGTGTCTTTATAAGCTTGTTGATAGACGCCGTCAAAATTACAAGGTTTGTATCATGACTTGTGATTTTGGACTCCTTTTTTAATGTTAGTTAAATTATATGTTTAAAGTACTTTAGAGTTTTCTAAACTTTTACGGTTATTGGTGAGATGAACCAGATTTGAAGTGTGTATTAGAAAAAGATGTCTATACCAAAAGAAGCAAGGTGATGTTTAGATCTCTTGAACTGATTTCGACAATTACTTTTTTATTTACTAAAAAAACTTTTTATGCACAACCTTTTAAGATCCTAAATGTCAGTAGTTTTGAAGTGTAAGCCAAGTAAAACGAGCTGAAAGACGACGGGTATATCTTGTTTAGTACAGGAGTTCCTATAGCTACTTTCCGACTCTATCATCAGATCAGCTCCATAGTACCATATTATTGCATTGTCACTTTCGTTTTACTAGCAATTTACTGCTATATGATACCCAGGAAAAGTCGTGTTGGTCGAGTGGTCAAAGCGCGTCCTTCCGTACGAGAGGTCGCGGGTTCAAATCCGGCCGGCTTGTACCTCTAAATCTAAATGTGAAAAAGATGTATGTGCAATTTTTCACAACACCCCTGGCAAAAAACGGTGAAGGAAAACATCGTGAGGAAACCTGCATGTCGGAAAAGGGTTCTAAAAATCCTTTGAAGATATGTGAAGTCCCCAATCCGCACTGGGCAAGCGTGGTGGACTATGCCTAATTCCCTCTTCTGAGGAGACCTGAGCCCAACAGTGGGCAGTAATGGGTTGGTACAGAACAGAATACAGATACCCAGGATCTTAAAAACTTTGTATTTAAAAGTTTTCTTTCTTTAGAGAGAAAGAGAGACTTTAAGGATAGGCCGTACGTAGAGGAACTGCAGTGTCTTCTGACAGTGCAGGGGTCCATGAGCAACGGTAACCACTTACGATCAGGTGGGCCGTTAGCTCGTCTGCAAACGAGAGTTTGTTTTACCATAATATTATAACACGTTTAAAGATCGTATCATAAATAGTAATAAAATAACTTAAGGTTCAAAATTACTTGTAAACTTGAAGTATAATCAAGTTAAGTGTTTATTAAGGACACGAAGTTTTAACCAGAAAACTTAACAACCGTGCTTATGAATAACCTACATAATTACAAGCTTTATATTAACTTGCACTGGATGTAACTATGTAAGTTCGGGTGGAATTTTGCTAGCTAAATTTGACAAACTTCCCAGTTTCCGATTGAGCTGACATTTTGCACGTAGATGTATATCGCGTGACAATGCAATAATATGACAAAATGGCGCTGCTCTGATGATGAATTTGGAAGGTTATAGAAACTCTTATACTAAACAAGATAGGTAGACCCGTCGTGTTTGGTCTCGTTTTACTTGTATTAGCTAGCACTCTACTGCTACATGATATCCAGGATCTTAAAAGCGTGTATTTAACTTTTTCTTTCAAATAAATTTTATTCATTCTGTTCTCTTTAGTTTTGTTAAAACCAAATGTGGGTCGTTAATTTGACAGCTGTCAAAGCGTGATTCGATCATTGACCGTGACGTCACGGATGTTGATTTTGAGCTGTCATTAACCTCTTATTTTGATACGCTGGTTGTTCATAGAATTTACTAGAAATTACTTTCAAATTGTCATCCTGTTTGTTTAGGATTTTAAATGAAGAATGGTTTCTTGTTTTATGTTTTTACTGTTCGACTTTTCATAATATCATTTTTGCACGTAAACTTTACTGAAACGTTATGAACTAATGTTTTTTTTTCAAAATATAATAGCCATTCTTATTATGTAAAATTTCGGATAAAATTATTTGAACTGGTTTAAATTATTGGACTTTTAATACGGATACACATAATAATATATTGCCAGCTTAAAAACACGAAAATATTTTGTAGGTAAACAAAACTATTATTGATATACATTAAACAAGCCAATAATGACTAGTTAAATATTTGTTCCTAAGTTAATTGTTTACATTGTAAACACGTTTTTTACCTGATTCATGTTTTGATAGTAACAAACATCGTAATTACTTAATTAGATAGATTGTAAACAATGTTAACATTGTTTACTATTTCAAGGTGTTTTTTACTATTTTTATGACATAATTAACAGGGTTTTTAATTGTCTTATAATTAACAGTCCATTAATTAAGGGTGTTTTTTTAATAATATGAAATATTAAAATAAAAAACTCTATTCTAATCTATACTAATATTATAAAGGGAAAAGATTTGACTGTTTTTTTGTTTGTTTGTTATGAATAGGCTCCGAAACTACTTTACCGATTTGAAAAACTCTTTCATTATTGGGAAGCTACGCTATTTCCGGTAAACATAGGTTTTATTAAATTTGTCGAAAACTTAGAGATCCTGTTCTAATACTCCAATAATGTAAGCCGAAATGTGAAAATAGTACCAAATAAATCGAGTTTGTTTCAACCCCTTTGTGATGCTGACGAATTACCGCAGATCAGCTAGTACGGAATGTATAAAGATGTGTGCTTAAAATTGTTTTAAAAAACCTCTAAAATTTGTATACGAAGAACAGAGCATTGACCAAAAACTATACTTATATAATTATTTTCTTAATTTTCCTCTCTCCCTTTGTGACGCAGACGAATTATTCTTCTATTCATAGACAGTGTTAATTACTAGCTATGTACAACAACAAGAAATCACCATAAATCAAGATAATTTGATGTCAAGAATCTTACAATATATCATGTAATGAGATGTATAATTACGATGGTCTTTAAAATAGTTTCTCTTCGGATTATATCACTAGATATTTATGGATTTCCATTATTGATTTAATGGATATTTTGTAAGCTTACTACAATAATAGAAGACTTCAATTTTACAAGCTTTATATTAACTTGCACTGGATGTAACTATGAAGTTCGGGTGGAATCTTGCAAGTTTGTAAACTTCCCGGTTTCCGATTGAGCTGACAGTTTGCACGCAGATGTATATCGCGTGATAATGCAGTAATATGACAAAATGGCGCTGATCTGATAATGGATTCGGAAGGTGGTCATAGGATCTCTTGTGCTAAACATAATAATTTTGTTTAAAGTCCAAAATACAACCTACAGACGAGCCAACGGGTCACCTGATCGTAAGTGGTTACCGTCGCTCATGAACCTCTGCAATGTCAGGGGACATTGAGGGGTCGCTACCTACGACCTAACTTTAAGGGCCCTCCTCAAACCTCGTTTGAAGAAGGACAAGTCATAGACAAAATTGCATCATATTAAATTCTTTTCTTACGGAAAACATAAACCCTAAAAATATTCCTTTCCATGAATTCGAAAATAAACAAAATCTTCCACAATAGTGAAAGAATCCGAAAACGTTACTCATATGGGAATCCCGGTAAGATGGTCATGCGTCATTTTACACGCATGTTGAGATTTGACCTTGAGAATTTCACTGTTATGTAATACATCCCTACATAATAAATTATCAAATTAATACAAAATTTGTATTCGTTTATGTATAGTCTGGCTACTTCGTCTGCGTCATATAAGACGCAAAAATTTAAGAAAATTTAAGAAAAAAGAAAATTAAGCGTGAACTTGATAATCTTCCTTTTGTTGAAGTCGGTCAAAAGATGAATGATTTTTTTTCAGAGATGTTCCAAACAAGATACACTTTTATTCCATGCAGTTGGTATTACATGTATTTGTTCTTCTGTTATGCAAAACACGAGTATTATGTATAATACGAACGCGTGGGTTTTCGAGGGCCGAGAACTAGTTTTAAATAATAATCTAAGTCTAAGCTTAAGTCTAGACCAAAACTATTACCTAAACAACTCATAAATTTGAGCGTAATCATATTTTTATTACAAAAATGAAAACGACCGACTTCCATTTCTCGAGTAGGTAGGTGTAGCACAAAAACTTCCAGTCAGATCTTCATTAAATTTATATGAGATAAAAATACACGCAAAAACACAGCAAATAGTGAAATTTTGTATTTAAAACTCCATCCTAGAGCGCCGATAGCGTAACGCGTCGCGCCGTCCCACATAACCCCGTGCTGGGTTTGGCCTCAGCCGGGGTTCGGACGCTGAGTGTGAGCGCTTGGAGTTTTTAATGCGGTTCAACTCCCACATATCTCCCTCCCTCTACTGAGAAGACCTAGGCCCAGCAGTGGGCAGTAATGAGTAGTTACAGTAGTTTCATTGAAGTTACCTCACAATTAAAACATTCCGTTTCACTTAAAGTTGTTAATTGCTAGACAAATATCACAGAAATGTGACACCACTTTATAAGGTATGACAGTGTATGACAAGCTTTTAAATTATTAGAAGGTTCGTCAAATAACTTAGATTTCTTTGAGACTTTTATAGTTATAATATATTTTCCATTTAAATGGTCTAAGTCGTGAAAACTTTCAAATACAAATTGTTACTATACCTTGGGTTACGTTATTAGACTTTAAGTACAAATCCTAAATTTATTTGAAACTATAAAATATGTTTTTTTTAAAGTCGTTCGGAGCGTAGTTTCAGAAGTACTAGTACTAAGACTAATGATTTAAAAGTGGATGGATGTAAGAGGCGAGGCAAAAGAAAAGATGGTCTGTGTGAAGGATGATGGTTTGTGGTGCGACAGATGATTTATATAAAGAGAGTTACGGCTAGCTTGTTTAAATGTTTATGTAAAAAGATTATGTGCAATTTTTCACAACACTAACTAAAATGATGAAGAAAAACATCGTGAGGAAATCTGCATATTGGAAAAGGATTCTAAAATTTGAAGATATGTGAAGTCTCTAATCCTTATTGGGCAAGCATGGCAAGCCTGGTCCCTCTTCTGAGGAGACCTGGACCTGGAGTGGGTTGTTACAGTACAGTTCCTGAGATTATTGTATTCAAACTCTGTAACTTTATAATATTATTGATTTTTCTCTGATTTCAATCCTGTAAATTTTTGCCTAAGCAATTAGTTTCAAACACAATTCGAAGTAAATTGCATTAATATTTGACACTAAGATAGACGAATAGACTATTAGCTCAAACTAAATATTCTAGTTCTGTCGTAACTACATTTAAATAACTTAGTACTTACACAATAAGACCTAGGTTTTGTCTGTGACCTACTGCTAAACCTGAAGCACTATTAGGTGAGGTATAAATAGTGTTTGAAAAATAAATGTATATTATTTCTACTTCGTCTGTGTTACTTTCAATTCAATCAATAATTTAAATTTTTCTTGCCGTAAAAGCTATCCTTGAATTTCCATAACATTAAAAATAATTGTCGAAATTGGTTCAGGCGTTGTTAAGTTATGCGCTTACCATTTAACCACTTAACATTTTGCGATTCACATTTATACATTCTGGTTACATGAAAAATTTACCTTAGTTACCTCCCACTGTCAAAATCGGTAAAAACAAAAATATCAGCAAATGTTTTCACCAGATAATCAGCTTAAAATAAACTAATTAGAAATAGTTGAGATAAAATTGATGTTCTAATATATTATCAGTCTTATGATATAAATACAAATGTCAAAATAAGATGTACGAGTATTAAGATAAAGTATAAAATAAAGATAATATACTATTTTTGACAATTTAAGTTGAAGGACTGTGTATTTTCTTAGAATATGCCATATTTTTTTTTTAATTTTTCATTTTATTTTTTTATTATAAGCTTTATATTAACTTGCACTGGATGTAACTTAGTATCTACATATATGTAAGTACGGATCGTATCTTGTAAGCTAAGTTTGACAAACATCCCGGTTTCCGATTGAGCTGATATTTTGCAGGCAGATGTATATCGCGTAATAAATCAATAATATGATACAGTGGAGCTGATCTGATGGATTTGGAAGGTGGTCATTGGAACTTCAGTACTATACAAGAAAGACTTGTCGTGTTTGGACTAATTTTACTTGTTGTTCACATTATACTAATATTATTATGATATCCGGGATCCTAAAAGCTTGTATTTTAAGATTTTTCATTTAAGCATTTTTTTTAAGTTGATTGTTTTTTATCGTCAATTGTATACCTTTAAATAATTTAAATATTCTTATTTTTACTTTATTGGTACAACACTATAAAAAGTTTATATTACATTTAATTTTGTTTCTTGATGAACGGAATGCCATCCAATTAATTCTATCCCTTTGATATACTCTACTCGTACATATCAACATATGTTTTTACGTGTCTAATATTAAAGCTCCTATTTTTAAAATCGGTCAACGAACTCTTAGGAATGATACGTGGTCTTGTCTTTGTAAGGAAAAGTGATGGTAAGTGGTCTCTATTGGATTTTGTAACAGTAATGTTTTGGGAGCTTTTTAATTTAGGCTTTTCATTATTAAAATATTAATAGCTGAACCGCGCAAACTTGCAAGCAAAGAAGTGGGCAGTTTGTACCTACTTTTAGTTTTAGAAAAAACTCAAACACAAATATGGTTTTTGTAATATACATAGTAACTTACTTAACTAGGTATGAGTTTTTTGATTATTATATATTATACTTCACAAATAAAGTAGCTACTTATTTTTACCAATTAAAATTTTAAACCATTAATATTTGAGCTCCAAACAATTATTGCAATAAAAAAATGTTTATTAGATTTATCGTTGCATTTTAAGCCTTATGCAGTGGGTCTTGATATTAAATTGGAAAGAGTGAAATTCACCAGTGGTGAGAGTAAAAGGTGGGTAAACCTTACACTGTCTTTAAGTGTACTCAATTTTACCCCATTTCTTATTTCCTAGAAAAATCTTTATATACCAGTGGTGACAGTAAAAGGTGGGCAAACACCCGTAAAACTCAGTTATAGGTAACCCTATCTTTCGAACCTCAGTTTACCCAATTTTACCCAATCCCTCAGAAATATTTCTCAATGAATGACTAGCAGACACGCTTAAAGCTTTAACTTATATTTAGACATTTTATTTACGGGATTTCGTGACTTCGTTTGAGCTGATACAAGCTTGTGATCAAAAATAGATAAAAGGAATGGTAGATATGTGGAGAAAAATATATATAGTAATAATACAAACTATTCCAGATAACTTCATTAGAGTCACAGAGGAGTTCAGAGAGCATTAACAATGGAAGCGCAGATAAACATAAAAAACCTCTAAAATTATCAGTGTTTCTCAACTATATCATGCATGTATTATACACATAAACCTTCCTCTTCAATCAAGACATCTATATAAAAAAGCCGCATCAAAATCCATTGCGTTTTACTTAATAATGTAAGCCAAGGTGTGAAAAAAATATCCAAAAGCTATCTTACATTGCGTGCGCTGCGAAAACTATTGATAATACAACAATATGATGTATTACGTGTTTGTAGGTCTTATTAAAATGTAACAGTGATGCCTTTTTTTTTTCAGTTGGAGGAAATCACCGGATCCCCGCCCGCGGGGCGTATGTGGGAGTTGAACCGCACTAAAACCTCCAACCGCTCATACTCAGCGTCCGAACCCCGGCTGAGGCCAGAACCCAGCACGGGGTTTGGAGGGATGGCGCGACGCGTAACGCACTCGGTACTCTTTCCCGTCGCAACAGTGCTGCCTTAACCCTTTTTTGACGCAGACGAAGTTGCGAGGATCAACTAGTGCAACCTGACTTGGTTTTTGCCATGTAGATAATCTATGACCTTATTCAAAGATCGTCAGATGTTTTCATCAAAAAATCTACAAGTAAAAGTACGCGTTTCTACGAATTATCAGGAAAACCCCACATATTTTATTGCTGATTGATATCCGGACGTAAACTAAAGGATTAAGGTCGAGGTTAGCTTGGCAATCTGATTCATTATAGTAGAGTGATTAAAAACAATTTTATGGAAATATTGATAATGGGTATAGTTTAGGTATTGATACAATTAGAAATTAAACCAGCTTTAGATAAGAGTATCGATTTATCTAAAAAAACGCTTTTAGGAGTTTTTTTTCTGTTTGAACCGATTTAAATGTGAGTCTCGGTTAGTCGTATTAGAATATCATATGATATTCAGGCCGCCACGTTAAAGTTCTGGAGTGGCGGCCACGAACCGGTAGGCGCAATGTTGGTAGACCCCCCACAAGATGGACCGACGATCTGTTCAAGATCGCGGGATTTCACTGGATGCAGATGGCGCAGGACCGGTCGATGTGGTGAGGTTAGGACGTCTATAGGCTGATGATGATGA
The DNA here is from genome assembly GCA_030269945.2 of Trilocha varians. NCBI lineage: Eukaryota > Metazoa > Arthropoda > Insecta > Lepidoptera > Bombycidae > Trilocha > Trilocha varians. The sequence continues at coordinate 11,038,300 of AP028277.1, forward strand.
TGATGATATATTATGTGGCCGTAGTCCACTGATACTCAAAGTGGTTTATACTTATGGATTCGGAAGGTGGCCATAGAAACACATGTAGGTACTATAAGATAGACACGTCGTGTTTGGGCTCGTTACTTGTATTAGCCAGCACTGCTACACGATATCCAGGATCTTAAAAGCTTGTGTTTAAAAAGTTTTCTTTAAAATAAATCATAGTTAAAATTTGATTTTAAATAAATATTGTTAAAAATTTCATGTAAAAATATGTAAATTTATAACTATAGATTAATAATAAAATAGGTAAAAACGCCTCCTATTGTAACGCAGACAAAGTTGATACAACTGCAGTAATTACAAACAAGTTTTTTAATTGAAATCTAATAATAAAAAGTACTTGTATTTAACCGTTAGACCACCTACCACACATATCGTAAAACACCATAAATTATGTTAAAAACACTACATTTAATTAACAATTAGAACGCTGTCACAGAATAATAACAGAAGTTAAGTTTCTTACAAATCATGATTGTTAAATGTGTTGCGAAGCCGCTCTTATAAAAATACATGAAGAACATTTAAATAATTTATTTGAAAGAAGACAATAGGGCATTTAAATAATTGACTATTGAGAAAACTTTTTAAATACAAGATTTTAAGATCCTAGATATCATGTAGCAGTAGAGTGTTAGCTAATACAAATTATGAATCCATCATCAGATCAGCGCCATTTTGTCATATTATTGTCACGCGATATACATCTGCAAAATGTCAGCTCAATCGGAAACCGGGTAGTTTGTCAAATTTGGCTTGCAAGATTCCACCCGAACTTACATTCTTACTAATCCTCACTAATATTATAAATGCGAAAGTAACTCTGTCTGTTACGCTTTCCCGCTTAAACCTCTCAACCGATTTTGATGAAATTTGACACAGGCAATATTTAGAAAAGAACATAGGCTAGCTTTTAATTGAAAGTGACTCACGCGGGCCCACTAGTAGTTACATACAAGACACATACAATTAACTTCTGTATGGTAACTTTTCTATGTGACTACTGTTTCATTGCGTGGTTTTCAATTGTAATTTATGTTCTTGTCTGTTTTTATGGACTATCGGCTTATACTATATGTCTTGGTCAAGAAACTCAAGTCATAAATAATGAAATTTATTATCAAAGTTAAAGGTAGTCACGGCATAATACTAGTGCGATTAAAATCTAGGAAATTAATACTGACATGCCATAATTATTATAGGATTTCACTTTCAAGTAAAATTTCTCGTTTTTGACTAACGTTACAAAGAATTTTTACGTAATTTTTTCTGGTTATTTTATTACACCTTGGGTTACATTAATTAATTTTAAGTACGTTTCCTATTCCTATTTTTTTTTTGTAATTGCCTTGTAGGCAGACGAGCTAACGGGCCACCTGATCGTAAGCGGTTACCGTTGCTCATGGACCTCTGCAATGTCAGCGGACACTGCGGGGCCGCTACCTACGGCCCTTTTAAGGACTTTCTTTAAGCCTCGTTCGAAGAAGGACAAGTCATAGCGCTCGGGAAACACCGAAGAGGGGAGCTTATTCCACAGTCAAAATTTAATATCGCCTATAGTCTTCCTCGATAACTGAGATTAAAGCGTTTTCAAACAAAACGTAAACTCTTGAGTTTTAAATATAAGTAAAAGATTTTAAAACGCGAAATAATAGCAAACTTTTAATTTACAAACCTATTATCATTATTTACCAACTCTGTTTAAAAGGCGTCAAAATAAGCCCTAAAAAATTCCAAAATCCCAAAACCTAATAAAGCTTCAAAGTTGGCAACACCAGCATCGTGTTAAAGCCCTCATTAAAGTTAACTATCCGATCAAACCGGCCTAACTATATGATTACTGTTTAGCTTTCTATACATCGGAAACTAATAAAACTAACATTTGCACGAAGCTACGACAGAAACATTAATATAGAGAATCCTATAACTTAACTACGTGCAGAGTAATAGAACTGTGGCGACCAATAATAGCGCGCGATATCCTGAATCGCGGTTACAACATTTGCAAAAATCTTCGCATATATATGACATCTGAAATCTACTACAGTGGGCTTCGGCCTGACCGGGTATACACTACCTCGCCCAGTCAGAGATCTCACTTTGGCTTAATATCATCTGTACCCACAGAACAAATAGGCATTGGATACCTTACTTTATCCAAATTAATTAGATAACTTATTTTAAAGTAAACTTTTTAAATAAAAGCTTTTAAGATTCTGGACATCAAATAGCAGCTAATACAAGTAAAACGAGCTCAAACACGACAGGTCTATCTTGTTTAGCACAAGATTTCCTATGACAAACTTCCGAATCCATCATTAGACAGGCGCCATTTTGTAAAATTATTGCATTGTAACGCGATATACATCTGCGTGCTAAATGTCAGCTCAATCGGAAATCGGGAAGTTTGTCTTTGGCTTGCAAGATTCCACCCGAAATTTCAAAGAAACATCACTTACATCCAATGCAAGCTTTATATTAGCTTGTAAAAAATAATTAAAATTGATTATCCACTCTGTCTATCTGTGTTTGTAAATTTTCGCTAGATGACTCCACTGGGCTCGCTCGCCCGGAGTTCGTTCGGAATTGATTGACTGTCTTTTACAAACTAACATTGTGAGTAATTGTGACACGAGAAACCCTACTAATCCCTACTAATATTATAATGCGAAAGTAACTCTGTCTGTCTGTCTGTTTGTTTGTCTGTCTTTCTGTCGGTCTGTCTGTCTGTTGCGCTATCAATAGATTTAAATGAAATTTGGCACAGTCAGTCTTAAGACCCTGAGAAATGACATGGGGTACCTTTTAATTGAAAGTGACGCAGACGAAGTTGCCCGTTAGTTTTATATAAAAGGTTAGATCGATTATCGACTATCTTAGTTTGAAACAGAATTAGCCTAAATGAAAAGCATCTAGTCCACTTGAAGACAATATTTACAACCTTGAAACTATCTTGTCAGTTCAGTTAAATACGAGGTCAGTGCATTGATGGGATTGACGAGGTCTATGGGCAACATAATCAATTTTACTATTATAAAAGTAATGTGATGACGTTATATGTGTAATCTTTGGATATACTGAACCTGTACCAACCCATTACTGCCCACTGTTGGGCTCAGGTCTCCTCAGAAGAGGGATTAGGTCCACCACGCTTGCCCAGGGCGGATTGGGGACTTTACATATATTCAAAGGATTTTTAGAACCCTTTTCCGACATGCAGGTTTCCTCACGATGTTTTCCTTCACCGTTTTCAGCCAGTGGTGTTGTGAAAAATTGCACATAAATCTTTTCACATTACATTTAGAGGTACAAGTCGGCCGGATTTGAAACCGCGACGAAAAGTCGTGGTGGCGGAGTGGTCGAAGCGCGTCCTTCCGTACGGGATATACTGAACCGATTTCGAAAATTATTTTAGACACATTGTTTTTATTTGTTACTAGATTAATAACCAAATTCCAATTACTTTATGTAATCACAAAACTATTTTAATTATAAAAATATGGTTTTTCTTTCATTAATTACAAGATAAGGTTTCAGAATAATCAAATTTCTACGGAATAATCTAAAGAAATGACTCTACATAGAGATCGCTGTATTTAAAATGTAGAGTAATTTTTGAACTTCAACTTTAATATAAGTAAATAAGATTAAAATTGAGCTATTATAAGGTAATCTGCACAATATGGTCTGCGTCACAAAACGAAGAGTATTTTTTTTTAAATCTGGGTACTCTTATAGAAAAATAAAAGTATAAGATTCAGTTCGTTTTAACCCTTTCAGGACGATAAGATGGCTGAGACTAAATATGCGAATACTACACAATATTTAAGTTATTCTGTAAAGTAAGAGATATCACTAGAAAAAAATTGTAGGGTGTACAAATTTAATTTCATTAATTTCATGGGAAAAATTTTAACACAACGTGCCTACGTTAGATATTCATTAAAAAAATATCGATTCAATAATAATCAATAACGATTTTTGTAGAAGGGAAAAATATTTCGTGTGAGCGTAAAAGAGTTAAAAAATGTTTTAAAGAAATTTCAACGCGATAAAAATAAAACTTTATAAATGCATATAAAATAAAACAGGTAATAAAACGGTTCGCGGTTATTAAATTAAAATGCTTTCTAAACTATTTTAAAACCATTACAACAACTACAGATTTGAACTATAAAATTTAACACCACTGGCTAAAAACGGTAAAGGAAAACATCGTGAGGAAACCTGCATATCGGAAAAGTATTCTAAAAAATCCTTCGAAGATATGTGAAGTCCCCAATCCGCACTGGGCAAGCGTGGTGGACTATGCCTAATCCCTCTTCTGAGGAGACCTGAGCCCAACAGTGGGCAGTAATAGGATTTAAAAAATCGAAAGTGTTTTAATGAATTTTAAGTATAAAAGACGATCTTTGAAATTTTTGCATATTAATAATATAATATTAATAAATTACCTATTAACTTAATTAATTATGTCTGCTTAGTATAATCTTATTTTCACTTATGAACCAACTTGAAATTAAGAATAACTTACTTCATTTTGTATAGTAGTTACATATAGGGATTGCAATCCGGCATCATTTTCAATCCGGCCGGATCCGGTACGTATTAGCGTCAATCCGGCCGGATCCGGCGGATCCGGTCCGTATTAATTAAGGCAGATTTTGATTTTTTTTCTTTCAAATTTTGTTTTTCGCGTATAGAGATGTTTTTCGGTTCAAATTTAACTGTCAGCGAGTTAATTAAGTGTCATAATACATACAAATTACCTACAAACATACTGCATATAATCTAGCACTAAAGAGGACATTAATTTAGGTTTCTGAACAAACAAAAATAATTCTGTTTTAGGTCTATTGGTCAAAACTCAAGAGATTTTTTCTTATTTCCTTAGACATTAAAAATGAATTATCACATCAGAATTTTATGGTATTTGCAAATTTTCAGTAGTTATGATATTTAGAAATTTCTGTGATATACATTAAACAGGTCAAAGTTTTCTTTTTAAAATACTTTTTAAAACTGCCGAGTGTCGTACGAAACATTAAATTCGCTTAAACGAAAGATAAGAGTGAAGTGATTTTAAGTACCTAGTTAATTGATTATGTAGTTCGCAAATTATAAATTTAGTTCGTAAGAGGGCTCACTCAATTGAACTACCTCTGTTCCATAGATCTTAGTTTGGGAATATCTAGGAAACTGTTACCGAGACATAATAACAATTTACAAAGTCTTCCAAAACGAAGAGGTACTTGATTCTTTGTATTTTTTATGTTTGTTCCCGCATATCTTTAGTTTGGTTGGACCAATTTGGATAATTCTCGTGTCAGATGAGAGGTGACGGTAGTTATGAGTTAAGAATCTAGTTTTGACTTTTGTTATGGGTTTTTCTTAGCAACTTCCATTGCATCACGTACTTAAAGTATTACGTATTTTACGTAGATTAAAAATACTTGAAAAGGTCGAAAACAAATGCATTTTTGTTAATTATTTTCACAATACCTACTGGCTTATTTCGAAGATTTTTGCAGTTTTTTAGAGTTTTAATTAATGCAAATGCAATTCTGCAAACCAAAACTCATAACAACTTATTCATTAAAAATGTTGAAATAAAATGAACTGTTAATATTATTTGACTTTTTATTTAACACGAGGTTACAAGTTACAAGTAGTGTGAACAGAGTGACCGAGTCATAGACAATTGATCATACATAGAGAATGAGTAATTTATGACAAAGACAAACAGAGAAGGCGGCAAATTTAAATTACATTTTACAAAAAATATTAAGGCAAAATTAATACTTAGTTGTCTAAGATTGGCACTACCGGATTCGGTGACCGGATCCGGTATATTAGTACCGGATCCGGTCCTCGCAAAAAGTCACCGGATCCGGTGGATTACCGGATCCGGTTTTCCGGATTGCAATCCCTAGTTACATACCAAGACTGGTTAAGGAAGCTATTGAAATTTCGAGGAATAGCACTTTTAATCGGGGTGACGGCTTCAAACTATCCTGTATGTGGAATCCAGTGTTAGACGAAAATAAAGCCAAAAAATCTAGTTTTTAGACGGCAGCCGACACTTTCAGTGTGTTATGTCTAAATGTGAGTTCGAGATTCAGTGGTACCGGCAAACGAACGAGAAAGAGGCTAGACAGATTTGTCTGCTCTTAAATGACCTACCCGCAGTTACTCAGTCTTCCCGTGATCATGGCGCTTGAAACAGTGCTGAAATATCGGGATCGCTCAATTAAAAATAATCGTGGTAAGAACCCGTTTAGTAATAGTGTAAATGATTTATAGTAGTCTATTTTTGTTACATTAGGTACATATTGCTTATTTTATTGTTGTGTAAACTTCATATTTATTTGCTATCTTTATACTTTTTATATTATTATGCATTATTATTGCAAGCTTTATATTAACTTGCACTGGATGTAACTATGTACGTTCGGGTTCGGAATCTTGCGAGTTGAATTTGACAAACTTCCCGGGTTCCGATTGAGATGAAATTTTGCATCTATATCGCGTGATAATGCAATAATATGGAACTGATAAAATGGTCCAGGATTCTAAGTGTAGTATAACAATGTTTTGTTTAAAAAAAAATGTATTAGAATATTTTTCAATATATCCATTTTTTTTATTTTTTTTTTCAGTTTGCGGAAATCACAGGATCCCCGCCCAACCCGCGGGTGGGGTATGTGGGAGTTGAACCGCACTAAAACCTCCAACCGCTCACACTCAGCGTCCGAACCCCGGCTGAAGCCAGAACCCAGCACGGGGTTATGAGGGACGACGCGACGCGTTACGCCATCGGCACTCTTTCCCGTCGCGCCGACCCTCAATTTATCCATAAAGACTTTTTCCAGAATTTAACAGTAAAAAATACTCAAGATGATTCTTATCTTTATTTGTACTTTTGCGATATTTCTTTGAAATTAACGTAAATAAAACAAGCTGATTTACTTAAGTAAAACTGTAACATCCATGAACTTGGCGAGGTCGAGACCTCATCGTATCCGTTAGTTTCCACAATAATAACAACTTTACGATGATATAAAGAATCTTAGTAGAAAGCCACAGAATAATCCATACAATAAAATAAAATTGAAGTGCCTTTTTGAAAGCAATAATATAATAAAACAGATTCCAACAGTACTCATAAACATTAAAGTAAAATAAAAAACTCGAGAGGTGTCATGGGACACCCGAATAGAACGAAGTTCCTTTCGATTAAAAGATACCTTATAAAAAATATTTCCTTTCGTAACGCGCGATAAGGAACATATTTCAAAATATTTTGATCACAGCGCCATTTAGCGATTATCATCTAAAACAAAAAAGTGTCGTGACAACTTTTCGTAAGATTTTTTTCCGTCTAGCCCCCTTTCACAACGCGCGATAAGGAACTTCGTTCCAATAAATTTAAAGAAAAGATTTAAATGCAAGCTTTGAAGATCCTGAATGATTTTCATCGTTAAGATAATGATCTTTTTCTAAAATAAGTAAAACGAGTTATAGCCACTTGTTGTAAATTTGAATTTTTAGCAAAACTTCAAGAATTATACGTATTTCCGAGATTGTAAAAATATCTAGCTAATTTACTTTATTTCCTTTATTTTATTTTTCAATACCTCTCAGATTTGATTTTTTTTTATTTTATGTGTAAAAAAATACAATGTTGTAACTTTTTGCAAACTCTACCTCCAAAATAATTTCAGCAAAATCAGTTTACTGGTTTAGCCATGGGCAAATCATAGTTAAATAGTTTTCATTCACACTTTTACTATTTCAATAAATCAAACAAATTTTAGAATATTTAGCACACAGATGCTGTAGTTATTTATTATTATCCCAATGTTTAATTTATTATAAGCCCAAAGGATAGTATAATTCAGATTATTATTTATCGCTGCAATCAATCTAGTCGTAAATAAACTTCATCTCAATGATTACGAATGAAACACGAACAATGACCCATTGAAAACTAAAAAAGGACTCACCTGACAAAGCATTTGTTCACAACACTATTATTTTCATAAACACTCACGCTAATAATCGAATTTTACGACAAAAATCGAATTTATAACACACGTCTGCACTCCGCGGAGATCAAACCGAAACTGAATAGGAGACAAACTGCGCTTGCGACTGCTAACCCCACCATTTAAAAATCATACGAAACTACACCTTATCTAAACTAAATAAAGACGTTATTTAACTGAATGCTTTTTACTATAACTAATTTATACAAAAATAGGCTTTATTGTCGTGAGATTAAGTTGTTTTTTGTCATTATGGTTGACACACACACGTATCTATGAATGAGTTACGAATGAGCTTTCTGTGGGCTTCATAACCTTAATTCATTTTAGAACGTTTTGTTTTAAATGCATTTGTGTTTTAAATAGTGTAATAGATTTTTTATGGGTTTGTAAATAGAATTTTAAAGAAATATTTAGAAGTAGAGTGCTAGTCGAGACAAGTAAAACGAGCCCAAATACGATGAGTCTATCTTTTTAGTACAGGAGTTCCTATGACCACCTTTCGAATCCATCATCAGATCAGCGCCATGATGAACATAATTATTATTATGGCATTGTCACACGATATACATCTGCGTACAAAATGTCAGCTTAATCGGCAACCGGGAAGTTTGTCAAATTCTTTGCGAGATTCCACCCGAACTTACATAGTTACATACAAGCAAGTGCAAGTTAAAAAATAAAAACTTAATGATAAATTAATTTAAACCATAAAAATATCCTGAAAGTTTACAATTTGAACAATGTACACTTCAGTGTAAATTGTGGTTAACTACCATACTTTTGGTTAACTACCATAAAACTAATTATCCCATTTCAAATATAAAATCATTAAAAAAAGTTCACGCACGATAAAAAAAACAGCTAAATTAATAACTCTTTCCTTTTGGAAGTCGGTCAAAAATCATTGAATTCTACCAAGAACTGATATTTTTAAAACATGTTAGCTGTGTATGGCAACATTCCAAATGACATTTAGTTTACGCATACTGTTATCGATATATGTACACAGAATGTCTCGTATACAGAAGTCAATCTTAAAACTAAAGTGCATGACAATTGCAAACAAAGACGATTTTAAGCTGCATAAATTGCAATAAAAACGTGAAATAAAAACGGAAACAATTTCAACGTGAATATAAAGCTAGATATATATAGCTAGATATATAAATAAATCCTGCATATCATGTAGAAGTAGAGTACTAGGCAAGTCGAGTAAAATGAATATAAACACGATGACTCTATATTGTTTTATACAGGAGTTCAGCTCCATGGTACCATATTATTGCATTGTCGTACAAAATACACACGGTTCCAAGTTTCAGCTCAATCGGAAAAAGAGAAGTTGGTGAAATTTAACTCTCAAAATTCCACATCACGATTATTTTCAATTGAGCGGTCCCGATATTTCAGCACTGTTTCAAGCGCCATGATCACGGGAAGACTGAGGAACTGCGGGTAGGTCATTTAAGAGCAGACAAATCTGTCTACCCTCTTTCTCGTTCGTTTGCCGGTACCACTGGAACTCGAACTCACATTTCGACATACCACACTAACAATATCTCAATGTCTCAAAACTAGATTTTTTTGTCGTTATTTTCAGTGATGTAGATAACCGCGAGTGTTTAAAGAAATTTACTCATTTATTATCTCCTTATTCATGTTATATTATTTTTAACCCGTTGAAAATGCATGAAAGAAAGATTTAATTCTTCATCTACTGTAACTTATCTTCTGTATAATAACTTTTCTATGTTATTTCACTATTAGACTTCCGTTCTACTGTACTTTTATTAACATCTGCACTATATTTAGTACTTTTAACTTTTTTTAAGGTTAACCATTCAAGGTTTTATTATTGAAGACGGCTGATGACCCTGCTTGTTGGGAAGTGGTTACCGTCGCTCAATGTCAAGGAAACTGGACCTTTAAGGACTTTCTTCAAACCTCGTTTGAAGAAAGACAAGTCATGTCCTTCAACTCATAAAACACTAATAATTTTAGAAAGAAAACTTATTCAAATCACACCTTTAACAGGTACGAAAAAATATCGAAATCGGTTCAGTAGATCCAGAGATTACATACACGTCACATAAACATAAAATTACCTCTTTATAATCAGAGACGGCGCGACGGGTAAGAGTGTCGTAGTGCGTAACGCGTCGCGCCATCCCACATAACCACGGGTGAGCGGTTGGATGTTTTGGATGTTTTAGTGCGCTTCAAATCCCCCATATCTCAACCCGGAATCCGGCAACTTCCTCCAACTCAAAAACCTGTTTATAATAATAACATAAGCATTTTTTTTTTTCAGTTGGAGGAAATCACCGGATCCGTATGTGGGAGTTGAACCACTCAGCGTCCGAACCCGGGCTGAGGCCAGAATCCAGCACGGGGTTGTGAGGGACGGAGCGACGCGTTACGCCATCGGCACACTTTCCCGTCGCGCAATAACATAAGCTTAGTCTAACCTTTGTAATTACAAAAGCAAACCACATGACTGTAATGATAATAATAGACATACATTTATAATAATATATGTTACTTTGAGAAGCAGGAAAATTACTAAACAAAGTAAAACACATCATAATGCTAATAAAAGATTTACGAAGAACATGACGTTTTCAGCTTGCTCTAAATTACACAATGACTTTATGAAGATCATAATGTAAATAATATAAAGTAGAATTAAGGCGAAACAGAATTTAAGATATGTATAACAAATCTATATACATTGCCAGTTGATCCGCGCTACTTCGTCTGCTTCACAGAGGGATATAATATAATATAACCTTCCTCGATAAATGGACTGTCTAACAGTGAAAGAATTTTTCAAATCGGACCTGTAGTTCCTGAGATTAGCACGTTCAAACAAAGAAACAAACTCTGCAACTGTAAAAAACCTAATGCTGCCAGTGCGAGAGAAGTTAAGAAGGAATCATAAAATAAAAGTAAGAAAATAAAAGTTGTGAAAAAATGTACAAAACGTCTGCATTCGGCAATGAAATTAAATTCATTAAATTCAAATAAGCGCGCCAACATCTATTCTCTATTACAATTCAAAAAGTATTTACACAAAAGTGGTTTAAATAATAATTATTCAAACTATTTATAGATGGCGCTTTCGTCGACAGTATCAGTCTTAGGTAGATTAAATAAATTATTAATTGTTGATTCTGTCCCATACAGCATCTTTATAATATTAAATAAGTATAGATAAGAATAAATTTCAAAGAAGATAGATGTAAGAGGAGAGGAAGGCCGAAGAAAAGGTCTGATTGTGTGAAGGATGATATGGGTGTGACTGATGATGTATGTAATGATAGAAAGGAGTGGAGAGAGAAGACATTAAGCCGACCACATCTAAATGAGATAAGGTGTAGCGAAAGAAGAATGAGAATAATATAAGAGGTATAAAATGTTAAGTAGGATTAGAATTAAAGTTTTAGGATATTATTACAAGCTTAATATTAACTTGCACTGGATGTAACTATGTAAATTCGGGTGGAACCTTGCAAACTAAATTAGACAAACTCCAGTATCCGATTGAGCTGACATTTTGCAGATGTATATCGCGTGACAATGCAATAGTACGATAAAATGGCGCTGATCTGATGATGGATTCACAAGGTGGCGATAGGAACTCTTGTACTAAACAAGATAGACCCGTCGTGTTTGGGTTCGTTTTACTTGTATTAGCTAGCACTCTACTGCTACGTGATATCCAGGATCTTAAAAGTTTGTATTAATTTTTTTTTCTTTAATATAAATTATTTCATTAGAATTATTATATCGCTGAAGATTAAACCGTTTTAAACTGAAGACGTTTTGTAAAACACTTGATGTTTGCAGTTAATGTTTTTGGACACACTATTTTGTACTGTTTTGTTCGGTACACTATTTGTAGTAATATTATTCCTGATTCCCTACTGAGAAGACACGAGCCCAACATTAAAACATTTAGTCAACATTGCATTTATTTAAAACTACTGACTCCATGCGATAATAGTACATTGAATGGGTAAAACCACGTAGAGAATTCTAATCTTTAACTTCAAGGAAGTAGGGTACAAATTCCGTTGACATCGGACTTTGTTCTGTTGAAAATGCATGAATGCTTGCAGTAGGGTTGGCGCAGATGCAAATACTCTAATTATAAATAAATTAATAAATGGATTAATGATGCAGTTTTTTATTAGATAGAGTGATTCAAGAGGAAAGTTTATGAGTATAATCCAAGGCGACCTGGTGATCTGAAACACAGGTTTTCTCTTTCACAGACACCAGGTCTTCAGAAACTGTAAGGTCTTATATTTTGCATAATAATTAAGTAACTGTGTGGAGAGAAATAAATAAAAGACGCTGTTAATTGTTGAGGTTTTTGATTTTGATATCGCAAATAAGCACCTTTTACTGCGTTTACATCTCTACTGTTCTTCTGTGACAGAGTGAAAAGTGCGTGATAGACGAATGATCCTGTCTGTCTGTCTGTACCAACCCATTACTGCCCACTGTTGGGCTCAGGTCTTCTCAGAAGAGAGATTAGGAATAGTCCACCACGCTTGCCCAGTGCGGATTGGGGTCTTCACATATCTTCAAAGGATTTTTAGAACCCTTTTCCGATATGCAGGTTTCCTCACGATGTTTTCCTTCACCGTTTTTAGCCAGTGCTGTTGTGAAAAATTGCACATAAATCTTTTTCATATTAAGATTTAGAGGTACAAGCCGGCCGGTTTTGAACCCGCGACCTCCCGTACGGAAGGCAAGCGCTTCAACCACTCGGCCACCACGACTATGTACGACGGTAACTACTTACGGTCAGATGGCCCGTCTGCCTACAACAAAAATAATTAAATAAATAAAATTCTTTTGGACAACCCTACCAATAAACATGACCTCGAACTTGCCAAGCAAATATGAGCTTTACTACTCAGCAATAAAATCGAAACGTTTTTTCTAATTAAGGGCGAGTCTCATTGTGAAGTTGAATGGATACAGTTCGGAAGTAACGTCATGTACACAGTTATATTAATTTAATTAACAAAAGAAAGTTGTTATTGTCACTTTGTATATGTTCAATTTTGTTTGTATGTCTGTTTGTGTATTACAGTTTACAGTTTACATTTGTGTTTTAAAACAGCGAGTCCCGTACTAAGCTGTAGCTTGTGCTACGGGGCTCCTTTACAATAACCAGGACGGACATGTCGATCTAGTAAAATGTAATAGGTAGTTCAAAAAGAAAAGAAAATGAAAATAAAATATACAACTTCTAACAAAAACAAAATAGACCTACTATAAATTTGAGGATTTTGTAAAAGGTGAGCAAATACAAATGAGAAAGTAGAATATGAATTGAGTGATGTGTATCAGTATGTGTTTGTGTGTTTGCGTGTTTGCGTGTGTGTGTGTTTACATATCATAAAACATAATTTGTTTTAAAGAATACTAAATACAAGCTTTTATGATCCTGAATATCATATAGCAGTAAAGTGCTAGCCAAGACAACGCGTCCTACAACACCTTCCGAATCCATCAGCACACTTCAACTCTCATGGGGATCCGGCAATTTCCTCCAACTAAAAAAAAGCACTCTACTGCTACATGATCTTAAAAGCTTATATATATGTAAAAGTTTTCTTTAAAATAAATTATTTACCATCTACCATAAAAATAATAATCAGTTCTGGAGTGGCGGCCACAAAGTAGGCGCAATGTTGGTAGACCCCTCACAAGATGGACCGACGATCTGGTCAAGATCGCGGTAGGTCACTGGATACAGATGGCGCAGGACCGGTCGATGTGGCGAGGTTTGGGGGAGGCCTATGTCCAGCAGTGGACGTCTATAGGCTGATGATGATGATAAAAATAAATGATTTGACTTTACAATACTTGAGTTACTAGAGAATCCAGAAACATATCTTGACAATCTTCTTCTTATATATAAAAATGATTTGATATGATTGCTGTTCGTTAGTCTCGCTAAAACTCGAGAACGACTGAATCGATTTGGCTAATTTTAGTCTTGAAATATTCGTAGAAGTCCAGGGAAGGTTTAGACGGTGAGAAAATTCACTTATGTGACGCAGACGAAGTTGCGTGGGCCAGCTAGTAAATCATAAAAACGTACGAAGATTACTCTATTGATATGTAGATAACTTTCACCAAAACATATTAAAGTAAAAGTTTGTAATTTCGATTTTTAATAGACACATATGCCCCTACCACATGTTACTTACGGTATAGATTGACGAACACTAGTCGATTATTGATATTTCAAATTCAATTTTAAAGAATTGCATCTTTGATGTGGCAATGGGCAGGACACATTGTGCGAAGAACGGATGGCCGATGGGGCCGAAAAGTTCTGGAGTGGCGACCATGAACCGGTGAGCGCAACGTGGGTAGACCTCGTACAAGATGGACCGACGATCTGGTCAAGATCTCGGGAGGTCACTGGATGCAGATAGCGCAGGACCGGTCGATGTGGCGAGGTTTGGGGGAGGCCTATGTCCAGCAGTGGACGTCTATAGGCTGATGATGATGATGATTGATATTTCTTCTACTTTACGTATTTAGGAACTCTTTACAAAACCAAATGTTATAAGTTACGCTTTTTAGTTGAGGTAAATCGCCAGATTCCCATATTCACGATGTTTTCCTTCACCGTTTTTAGTCAGTGGTGTTGTGAAAAATTGCACATAAATCTTTTTCACATTAAGCTTTAGAGGTATAACCCGGTTTTGAACCCTCGACCTCGTATACGGAAGGCAAGTGTACTACCCCACTTTTTACCGCGATTGTTTAAATTAAATTAGTAACTCGAAAGCTACTGTCGATCGAGAACTAGTGGTAGAAGATGACCATGAATTCCAAGATGATAAAGTTATTAGATTTAAGCTATTAAAGTCACATTTAAATTAAATGTTTTCGTTCATGTTATTTCCGTTAAATCCTAATAAAACCCATTAACAAAAAACTAAATTAAATGAAAAAAGAAACTGTTAACTACCAAGTCCAAAAATAATTAAACTAAATATTAAAATCGGTTCATTTAGTAAAAGTGACACTAAAACGAATGTAGATTTAAGGCTAAAATAACAGTAATAAGTAAAAATAGAGACAATATTACAAATAGAACAAGAGCATAAAACAAAGAAAAACAAGTTAATCAAATTTAACAAAAACAAATTAATTAAATGATTCTCAATACAGCAAAACAATACAGTACAATACAGTAATAGTCGTGGTGGCCGAGTGTTTGAAGCGCTTGCCTTCCGTACGGGAGGTCGCGGATTCAAAACCGGCCGGCTTGTACCTCTAAATCTTAATATGAAAAGTATTTATGTGCAATTTTTCACTACACCACTGGCTAAAAACGGTAAAGGAAAACATCGTGAGGAAACCTGCATATCGGAAAACGGTTCTAAAAATCCTTTGAAGATATGTGAAGTCCCCAATCCGCATTAGGCAAGCGTGGTGGACTTGCCTAATCCCTCTTCTGAGGAGACCTGAGCCCAACAGTGGGCAGTAATGGGTTGTTACAGTACAACAAAACAACATTAAACACATAATTAAAATACACATTAATACATTTTAAAATATTAAATCTTCTAAGCAGTTAACAAATTAGTTCCAACTACATCGTAATTGTATGACGATGCATATGTATAAACAAACTCCACATATGGCAGTAAGAGAAATTAGTACGACATAGTTTGAAGCTTTTCCTTTACAACTAGTAAGTCTAGTATTGAATATCTTTTCCATAAAGGTATTAAAAGGGTCACAATCTTACCATGATATCCACTGAACTGGGAACTGCGTCAAAATTGGATTGTTTACTTATGCCAGTCTGTGGCAGGAGCCAAAATTGAACACGACGCGACTTTAGTTTATTTTATTATTGTCTCATATTTTACAGAGTAATACAGCGTTGTTAAATATTTTTTTGTTTGTTGCTGTTAATTGTTGTTGTTTGTTAATAAAGAATTTAAAAAAAAAATAAGTTGAATTATTTTTTTTTTTATTAATTAGTTACCTAGTAAAACAAGGTAATTCCGAATGAACTCTAGATCAGCGCCCCAATTTCGGCCCAAATACGATGGGTCTATCTCATTTAGTACAGGAGTTCCTATGACCTTTCTACTCCATCATCAGATCAGCTCCGGTTCCGAATTGTTTCATTGTCACGCGATATACATCCATACAACTTTAGCTCAATCGAAAAGTTAATCAAATTCAGCTCGCAAGATTCCACCTGAACTTACATATTTACATCCAGTGCAAGCTAATATAAAGTTTTTAGAAAGATTTTGTTTAGAAATAGTATCCTTATTAATCTATGAGTTGTCTGGATCACGCTGAGGTAGAATGTTGAGAGAAAATTGACGTACTTGACACTGTAGTAGAGAAAGGCCGGTATAAATTGTCCTAGTTGTCATAGAGTAAGATGTAGAAGGGACTCTGTGTATTGTGTTTAGTTTAGTTGAAGGTTCAGAAAATTTAGAAAATACAATGTAAAACCATGTGGGAGTATAATTTGAAAACTCGTTTTTTGGTGCACATAAAAATAAATGTCCCTAATCGATACGTGTGGCGGCGACGCCGGCCAGCGCTGTTAGCAGTGCCGCAAGCTCGTACTAAGTTACACCGAGAATCGCCCCTCACGCGCACAATCCGAACCCTCAACATCGTTGCTGACAATATAGATATTTTCACTTGTACTCTGAATGAATTCACAAGAACGGCATTGTGGATCATAAGTTATACATAATGGTTTTTTAATTTTAATTTTTAATTTCTTATTGTTAAATTTTGTTGTAATTTAGTTCATATAATTTGTGATAAGAGATGCTACTGAATTAGGTAAAACCTGTAATGGTAGCATTTTAAGGAAATAAATAAATAAATAAACTCAGATACAGAAAACTGTGTTGACGCACAATGATGCACATTGCACACTATTTATTAAGTTTGTGTAAATTCTATCCATGTAATTGTGGAGTTTCAATAAACATTTTTGTAATGACAGAAAACCTTTCTTTCTTCCAGTGCACTATTAACAATAAAAATAGTTTATAAACTATATAACTATATTACAAGACTTTTCTTAAGCCCCATTCAAAGAGAAACATAACACGCTCCGAGAACATTCTTCTGTCTCCATGGCAACATATATTATTTATTAATGAAAACTTTTGAAATACAAGCTTTTAAGATCCTGTATATCATGTAGCAGTAGAGTGCTAGCTACTATAAGTAAAACGAACCCAAACACGGTCTATCTTGTTAAGCACAAGAGTATGACCTATGACCTTCCAAATTCCATCAGATCAGCGCCATTTTGTCATATTATTGTCATGCGATATACATCTACGTGCAAAATGTCAGCGCAATTGAAAACCGGGAAGATTGCCAAGTTTAGCTTGCAAGATTCCACCTGAACTTACATAGTTACATCCAGTGCAAGTTGTAAAGCGTGTAATAATAAGAGTCCCTTCTAACAAATAACAATTCTATGCCATTTACACTTCGTTTCTTGAACTTCACGTTTTATCAAGTGTTCCTGTCTGTGATTGGTTGTTGACACTCTTTTACATGTTTTCTGAAGCTTCAATCATCTCTTGATGATTGGTCCTTAAAGATACGACACCCTGGTTTCGAAGAGTGACTGACCTTAGGTTTTGACCGAATTTTATGAGGAAAATTGTTTGTTGGTATGGCGATTAGATACTGTATTGTAGCCACATATATTTTACTAGATGACCCTCGCAACTTCGTCTGCGTCACAAAGGGGTTCAAGCAGTACTCTTAATGCTGTTGCGATATTATTTGCGCGGCCCGGGAAGTTTTATACTCGTAATAACTTCTAAACGAAAAGTCCGATTGGAATAAAACAAAAATTAATTTACTTCTACATTAATACTCTTGATAACAAAATACTTTATTTGGATAAGGATTAATATAACAATACTAATTTAACGTTAAATTCATTCTTCGGACGATTTTTTTTTTTTTAACATAAAAGCAGTTGTTGTGACTAAACTATGATAGTTAGATATATGCTGTTGCGGACTTTTTTGTTTGTCTTCAAAAGACCTAAAAATCCGTAGTACATCATTTTGTTCTATTGTCAATAGTTTTTGCAGCGTACGCATAAATAGGTTTTCGATTATTCACTTGTTACATATTCGATATTTTTATACGGTTCCCTAATTTTTTTGAAAATAAAATATAGCCTATAACCTTCCTCGATAAATGGACATTCCAACAGTGAAATAATTTTTTAAATCGGACCAGTAGATCCTGAGATTAGCGCGTTCAAACAAACAAACAAACAAACTCTTCAGCTTTATAATATTAGTATAGATTGTATTATCTACTAATTAATCTGCGCAACTTCGTCTGTGTCACAAAGGATTCAACAAGACGAGAGGATCTAGAATTCAAGCTATTCTTAAAATATGCAGTTTTGTGCCCAAGATTGTACGGTTTCCGTGTTGACTGTTGACGTTTACTTTTTTGGTGAACTGATTTCGATGTTTCTTTTTTTGTTAAAAAGCAGATACCTTGAACGCAATTCCATATAGTTTTGGTGCTATTCTTGACGGAGACGGTCGTATTAATTTTTGTAAAAAAAACTTGCATAGTTAAAATGTATTATGTATGATACACGGTACTTTAAAAAATCTCTTAAAAATAAATGAATACTAAAATAGTACTATTAGCCCTAAAACAAGTTTATTACAATACATTTACGATGTTTTTAAAACGATATGTTTATTTTAGTTTTAATAGAACTCGTTTTAAAGTGAAGTTTCGAACTTTAGTGTTCTTTGAACAAATTAAACTAGAGTTAGAAAATGGTTTCTCTAAAAGTAAAACATTGGAAATTCAAAGTATTTTTTTATATCTTGCTGGTGTTTAGTTGCTTCCATTTTTTTATTTATTTCGATTCCACAATCCTCAAATTTATGAACAATCATCAAAATCGGTTGATTCAGAAAAAAAACCGGTGTGTGGTTGAAGGGCTTGCCTTCCGTACGGGAGGTCGCGGGTTCAAAACCGGCCGGCTTGTACCTCTAAATCTTAATATGAAAAAGATTTATGTGCATTTTTCACAACATCTGGCTAAAAACGGTGAAGGAAAACATTTTGAGGAAACCTGCATGTCGGAAAAGGGTTCTAAAAAAATATTTTGAAGATATTTGAAGTCCCCAATCCGTATTAGGCAAGAGTGGTGGACTATGCCTAACCCGGATGGAGGAGACCTGAGCTCAGCAATGAGCAGTAATGGGTTGTTACAGTACACGCAAGCTAAATCTTTGAAACATAGCTCAAACCCAGATCTTGGTACAAATTGAATGTGACGTTAACATCACTATTCATAAAGATAACCTTTCAAATTTTAAGTCGGTCCAAACATCTTAGTACTCAGCACGCTGCCTTTAGAGCTTAAAATTACAACTTAATAACGTTAGTAAACGTCTCGAAATACATAAAAGCTTATTGCATATAAAACGTGTGCAGTAAAATAGTATTGAAATGTTGTAAAACTTGCACTTATATCGTATAGCATAAAATAATATATTTAAACAAGAATCATTCAATATTGAATCTTAATTTTAACTGTTTAAGGACTGTTTTTGAGATGAATGAACAAGCTATTAAAGTCTAGTATTACAGGAGTCTATGACTGTAACTATTTACCATCAGGTGGGCCGTAAGCTTACCTAATCTATCTATATTTAAAATAAAAAATGTTAGTTTGTTTGAACGCGCTAATCTCAGGAACCGCTGGTCCGATTTGAAAAAATATTTCAGTGTTGGATAGTCCATTTATTGAGGAAGGTCATTAGCCTATACAGGGTGAATCTGTAGCCTTGGACAATCTGACGAGGGGTGAATGACCTGTCGAAATACAACTGTGCACCATTTTTTTTTTTTTTGGATCGGTTAAACTTTTTTTTCTGACATTGTATGGAAAACGTACGACTATCGTTGCGGACTTCCATACTATGATGAAAAAAAATTTTTATCCAATCTATACTAATATTATAAAGCTGCAGAGTTTGTTTGTTTGAACGCGCTAATCTCAGAAACTACCGGTCCGATTTCAAAAATTCTTTATGAAGGAGAAAAAATCGATTATGATAATAAAACGACCTTCAGGAGCAACTCATTCCCACTTTGTGCAGTATGAAGTTATTTAAGAAAAGTATAATTTCTTCTCTTCAGTCTTGTCAACACATATGTGTTATTATTTAATATTCAATGAGTATAACATTGTAATGCACGAGGTGAATGAACCAAAACCTGTTTTGGTGACAGGATCTCATACTCAAACAATCCTGTGACGTCGACTAGGAATGCGTTTCTAACGTAAACTGTATTACACAGCCGGATTAGTGGTTTAGCTTGCCGTGCTAGAGGTCGCAGGTTCGAACCGGCTGTAACTAATTTCCTTTCATGCAAAATATTTACAAAAACAGGATTTACTGTTCTCTCTACTTAATGATTATATAAATGACTGCACAAAATGGGAATGAGGTGCTCGTCCCGGGCAATTTCAATTGATACATTTGTAAAAACAAAAATATTGTAAAACAATATTAATAAGAAAAAATATATATATTAAATTAAATTAATTTTCTCAGGACGGAGGCGTAATTTTAGCGAACTGGTGGTAGAACTTTTGATTTTTGACATTCAAAATGTATGTGTGTCCACATCTAATTTGAAATAAATGATTTGACTTTGACTAAGTTATTTCGGTAACAATGCAGTTTAACTAGATCTCAAGCAATTTTTAAATTGCGTTTCAAATAGTGCGCGATATCAGCCCGTAGTGTCATGGCGTCGCGTTTGACGTCTCGTTTGGGTAAACAAACGCAAAAGTGTCATGGCGCAACCAATAGAGAACGTCAATTTCATATTGTATACCTAATCGTGGTTTCATCCGATGTTGTTAATAGTCAAAAAATGCTGTGATGTCGACTAGGAATGCTTTCCTAATGTAAACTATACAGGGTGTTAAAATCCGATGAAACAATACTTTCACAGCAAATAGTATACTTGATGTAATGGGTGATTTTTTTGAGGTTAGGATTTTCATGCATTAGTATTTGCTCAGATTTTTTGAGGTTATGATTTTCATGCATTATTATTTGCTCAGTATGCTTTGACATTTCATCATGAATAGACTTACTAACGAGCAACGCTTGCAAATCATTGAATTTTATTACCAAAATCAGTGTTCGGTTCGAAATGTGTTTCGCGCTTTACGCCCGATTTATGGTCTACATAATCGACCAAGTGAGCAAACAATTAATGCGATTGTGACCAAGTTTCGCACTCAGTTTACTTTATTGGACATTAAACCAACCACACGAATGCGTACAGTGCGTACAGAAGAGAATATTGCGTCTGTTTCTGAGAGTGTTGCTGAAGACCGTGAAATGTCTATTCGTCGCCGTTCGCAGCAATTGGGTTTGTGTTATTCGACCACATGGAAGATTTTACGCAAAGATCTTGGTGTAAAACCGTATAAAATACAGCTCCTGCAAGAACTGAAGCCGAACGATCTGCCACAACGTCGAATTTTCAGTGAATGGGCCCTAGAAAAGTTGGCAGAAAATCCGCTTTTTTATCGACAAATTTTGTTCAATGATGAGGCTCATTTCTGGTTGAATGGCTACATAAATAAGCAAAATTGCCGCATTTGGAGTGAAGAGCAACCAGAAGCCGTTCAAGAACTGCCCATGCATCCCGAAAAATGCACTGTTTGGTGTGGTTTGTACGCTGGTGGAATCATTGGACCGTATTTTTTCAAAGATGCTGTTGGACGCAACGTTACAGTGAATGGCGATCGCTATCGTTCGATGCTAACAAACTTTTTGTTGCCAAAAATGGAAGAACTGAACTTGGTTGACATGTGGTTTCAACAAGATGGCGCTACATGCCACACAGCTCGCGATTCTATGGCCATTTTGAGGGAAAACTTCGGAGAACAATTCATCTCAAGAAATGGACCGGTAAGTTGGCCACCAAGATCATGCGATTTGACGCCTTTAGACTATTTTTTGTGGGGCTACGTCAAGTCTAAAGTCTACAGAAATAAGCCAGTAACTATTCCAGCTTTGGAAGACAACATTTCCGAAGAAATCCGGGCTATTCCGGCCGAAATGCTCGAAAAAGTTGCCCAAAATTGGACTTTCCGAATGGACCACCTAAGACGCAGCCGCGGTCAACATTTAAATGAAATTATCTTCAAAAAGTAAATGTCATGTACCAATCTAACGTTTAAAATAAAGAACCGATGAGATTTTGCAAATTTTATGCGTTTTATTGTTTAAAAAAGTTCTCAAGCTCTTAAAAAATCACCCGTTAGAAGCCATCCACCAAATCTGGGTTTTCTAGGCATAATATATCATAAGTTATAACTAATCAAAACTATGTCTTAATTTGTGCAGGATCAACCCTACCGTACTGACCTACACCAACAGCTAAAGATTTAAGCCGGCTAGTCACTTCCTGTATAATAGAACATTGTAATAATACACGGGACAAAAATCACAGTCTAAACAGGATACATGCGCCTGTGTTCTTGAAAATAGATTTAGCACGCTAGATGTAGGTCAGGATAGGGTTGTCAAAAATAATACAAAATAATAATTTTTCAACTTTGTATGGGAAAATAAAGTAACTGTCTCCGTCTCAAAAGTATGTGTATATGATTTGAAATGTGATATAGATTAAGCCCTAAAAGTATTGTTTCACCGGGCACCAACACCCTGTATAACACAGTCGGATTAGTGGTTTAGCTTGCCGTGCGAGAGGTTGCGGGTTTGAACCGCACTAAAACCTCCAAATCCGGCTGAGTCCAGAAGTCAGCACGGGGTTATGCGGAACGGCGCGACGCATTATGCACTTGGCTTGGCTTAGTAACCGCCTATTATCATGAGGGATGTTTGCCCGTTAACCTGCTATTGCATTAATATAATGTGAAATAGACCACTTGTTTAACCTAGTACCTTAAATATTGGAAATAGGATGTATTGCTGACATGAAACATCTATCTCGTCATCAATATCCAAAATATTGACAATATAATTGCCTATGCAGTCATAAACGACACCCAAATATTTTGTTCCAGGTGTGTATTCTTAAACAATATCATTTTTATTGCCGTTAACATCTGCTGCAAGTAACAACCTAACTTTATTATCTAATATTGCTGAACATAAAAAATATTGACGTAATCACTATTAAAGTAAAAAAGGTATTTTTAAAGGTTTTAAAGATAAAGGAAGCAGTTAAATTATTATTCTGTTTTAGTATTTCGCATATTAGTTCGCCTTTGTGACGCAGAAGAAAGCCGGTCAACTAGTAAGGGGTGGGTCATATAAAGTTTGCATTTTCCAAAAGTTCGACTGTCATGTTGGCTGTGTGGCATGTTGCGCCATCCTGTTGAAACCAAATGTCGTCCATGTCATACTCTTCAACTTTTGGAAACAAAAATTCTTTGAGCATGGCACGGTAACGCTCGCTATTGACCGTAACGGCGGCTCCTTGCTCATTTTCCAATGAAGCCGCCGAACCAAAACCCATACCAAACCGTAACTCTTTGTGGGTGCATTGTCTTCTCAATGATGACGTGTGGATTTTCCGACCCCCAGATGTGACAATTTTGCTTATTGACATAGCCTCCGAGGTGAAATTGGGCTTCATCTGAAAAGACGATTTTTCGGTAAAAATGCTCATCTTCGGCCAAACGATCTTCTGCCCATTGGGCGAACCGAAAACGTCCCATTTCGTAAATGTCAAACCTTTAACTAAATTATGAACACAAATTGAATGACATTTGAGCTGTCATTCTCAAATAAACAGTAGTTCAAAATGCAAACGTTAGATTGCCCACCCATTATAAAACTATTATAAAGTTACAATCAGGCTTTTAAGATCCTGGATATCATGTAAAAGTGTGTTTTGTTTATATTTTGTTATGTGTTATTCTTAATATATATACTTTTTTTTGTATTGTAATATAGTGGCAGTACTTAGACTGCTAATCTGTATGTAGTTAATTCGTATAGTTTATTTAGTACACTTTACTACCTCTCTGTACGATGTCATATCTGTTTTTTTTTCATAGGTTGCTTACAGAAAACTCATTTTTGAGTTAAGCTCGCCTTTTGTGCTTATTTTTTAGTTTCTATAAGTAAATGTAATTTTCTTTACCTGGTGTACAATAAAGTATTAAATAAATAAATAAAAGTAGAGTGTTAGCGAAGACAAGTAAAACGAGATGAAACACGATGAGTCTATCTTGTTTTGGTACTGGAGTTCCTATAATCACCGACTTCATCGTCAGATCAGATCCATGCTACCAGATTACTGCATTGTCATTTGTCACTAAGTAGGTACAGGAGTTCCTATGACCAACGACTTCATTATCAGAACAGCGCCATTTTGTCAAATTATTGCATTGTCACGCGATATACATCTGCGTGCAAAATGTCAGCTCAATAAGAAATCGGGAGGTGTATCAAATTTAGCTTGCAAGATTCCACCCTGAGTTACATAGTTACATCCAGTGCAAGTTAATATAAAGCTTGTAATAATATTAGTAGTTACCCTTTTGTTTTATCCTTGGCTAAGATTTATTTAAAACATAACATAATCTAGTTATCGTGGAGGCGCCTTTTAACATTCTCAGTTTATCGTGGCTTAACTTACGGGTTGGCGTTGCTGTGATAAAGGAGCTTTTGATGACCTCCGACAACGGGGCCGCACTTGGGTTTGAGTGTGGGTGTCAAATAACCCCCAATTTTTATAGTCCTTTATTTTTCATTGTTGTGTTTTCTTTTTTTTTTACAATCGGGTGAACTGATTTGGATTTAGTTTTTGTTAAAAGTGCATTAGTCTTTTGTGTCCAGGAAAATTTATCCAAGATGGCGACTCACAGATTTTTCGCAATTCCTTCAAAACGGATATCAAATTAATGCTAGTCTATTTAAATGCCGATACTGTTAATAGTTTCAAAACCAAGGTGGCCAAAACTACAAAATGAGGAATTAGGTACAATATTTTACATAACTCCCTCAATTTGGAGGCTTTTAGAGGTTATTCAATTTTATATTTCGACTGTATTCAGTGCACTAACTATTCTCTTTCAAAACATCATATCTTTTATCAGTGTAAATTGGACCACACATCATATTCCTGAATACATACCTGTTCATCAGAGATAAAGCCCTCAGTCTAACCTTCCGACAAACCCGTGTCAATCATGGCGCCGGGATTAACAGATATAACATTTTAAACTTAGTAAATAACCTTTTAGGAGTCTATAGCATACTGTCTATCTGTCATAGAGACCTTTGAAAACCTGAGGTGATCTGTGGGTCTATCACAACTTTGTATCGTTATCGTAAATGAACTAAATTTTTTTGACATTTTGTTTACGATTACGATTTTCCTTAGAAAGAAACGTGGTTGTGCGCATGACCACTAATTGTCATAATTTTGAATAGTTTGTGTAAAGCTAAGTACACAATGGAATTTTTTTTTTATAAATGCAGAAAAAATATGAAAACATCAAGATAATCTTCTTTCGATCTGTGGAGACTGATAACAATACGTTTGTCACTAATTTGAAAATAAGTCGGAGACAATTTGGAAGAGTTCTGGAGTTTTTGCATGAAGACCACTTGCTATACATAATATCGTTACACAGAATGTGTTTAATGCATTTTTAGTCATTTAACGGTGATTGATTTAAATATTTCACAATGCGAAAAATTTTAGAATGTATTCTAAGCCTTTAAAGATTTCCATGGTAACAAAACCGAAAAAATAACAAGTTAAAATTGGTATTACAGACAATTTTAGGATATTAATTATGAATAATTCGTCACTTGTTTATCCGAGTTTATCGTTTATAAACGTCAAATGAAAAAGGTACCTTTCGGAGTATCTTAAATGATTTTTAAGTTTACAAAGTTGAAATAAAGAACGGATATCGTGCCTAAATATCTAATGTTATGAAAACTATGTAAACAAAAATTCACTATTGTAGCGAGAAAGTCAAAATTGTTACGTTTTTGTACTATCTTAGATTTTTATCACTTCGAAAATGTAATAGGTACAAACAAAATAAGAGTTCATTTCATTAGGTACTGGAAAGTTAAGTATTATAATAAGGAAAATAAAATAAACTACTATTCCGAAAAATAACATGTTAATGTTGCACTTGGTGGGTACTGGGAGGCAATGCTTTCTCAGGAACTCTTAGCATCGATATACCTCGCACGCTATGATATATCCTTCAAAGAAATTCAATAAGCTCTTTTATGGTAGGCGCCAGGCTGTTGATGGCAGCAAATCTCGCAAGTCACAGTAGTTGGTAGGACCGTTAAGAGTGTAGGAGAATACCGAACACAAAAAACGTGATACATGGATGTTATATAAAAATGATTACCTTTTTTTTTTTTTTTTTTTAGTTGGAGGAAATCACCGGATCCCCGCCCGCCCCGCGGGCGGGGTATGTGGGAGTTGAACCTCACTAAAACCTCCAACCGCTCACACTCAGCGTCCGAACCCCGGCTGAGGCCAGAACCCAGCACGGGGTTATGAGGGACGGCGCGACGCGTTACGCCCAAGGCACTCTTTCCCGTCGCGCCGCCCCCAAAAATGATTACCTTAACTTTGTTATTTCATAAATTAAAACAAATAAAGAACAAAAAGTCATAAATTTTTTAATTACATTTATAACGTAAAGCAACATGTATAGTTTTTCATCTTTACACTTAAAACGTTCAATTTGTAGTAAATACTATTATACGTTTTACTAGTATTCAGAGACTTCAAATTCGTTCCAACACTCACAGCATCTTGCTTTTAAAAGCTGCTAATTTTAATTTACAAACTACAAAGACCGCTAGGTACTCCAATTTTATTTCAACAAATGTATATTAGCTCCATGTAAATTGAATAAACTTTGATTGACAATACGTCAAATGAGCTAGAAAAACAGTTAAGTTAGGGTCAGGTCACGAGTAATTCCAGGTTCCGTACCCCGTCCCAAAACATCAAG
The DNA here is from genome assembly GCA_030269945.2 of Trilocha varians. Classification (NCBI taxonomy): domain Eukaryota; kingdom Metazoa; phylum Arthropoda; class Insecta; order Lepidoptera; family Bombycidae; genus Trilocha; species Trilocha varians. The sequence continues at coordinate 11,065,489 of AP028277.1, forward strand.
CCATCAATAAATTATACTTTAATTTGTCCGACAGACCTTTTTTTAAAAAGACCCCTCTAGTGATATTCCTTAAGTTCGATTGAAAAATCAATCGATTAATGCCAATTGCCAACACTGTTACAGAGACTGTAAGGTTTATTATTTTGAATATTTTAACTCTAAAAAATTGTTTTTATGCTTTGTTTTTCTTGGGATTCACTCGTGGTAATTTTTTCATTTGGTTTTATTTGAAACACAATTTTGTGAAAGCAATCAATTTAATTTTTTCTTCATACCTAGTATGGACTTTTAAGAGTCTATAGTAAATTGGCAAAATGATTCTATTTTTTATTTTTCTTTACGTTTTACTGAGTTTGGAATATATTGTGATATGCAATAGGCAGTTCAATATTATTCTCAAATATTACTAATTGCGATTTAGTCCTAAGTTCTTAAAACAATAAATTTTTAAACATTATTATTTTGATATACAAACAAACACTTTGATTTTGTTTAGGATATATATTGTTTTTTGTGACAAACGTCAATAAATGACATTGTGAAATAGAGATGTAACGAATAGTTATTTGACCGAAAACAAAAAATTCTGTGTTCCGAATTCCGAAACAGTGGCGTGCAGTTCAAATATGGTTTGCATAGGTTACCTTAAGAAGTTTGAATTTAATTATTGAAGTATTCGTTGTTATTTATTTTTGGTATCTTTCCAACTACATTTAGGTGATAATTTTAATATAAATTAACGTAAAGCTTTTGCGTATCTCTCTTTTATCGTCGAAATGTCATCTCTGTGACTTGTCTCAAAAAAAATCATTATTGTGAATAAAATATTAGTGTCTGTTTGTAAACTATATATTTTTTTAATTCAAATTTATTTCCATCCATTTCAAAATTACTTTCGTTTCTCTGTTTACTTCATCTCATTCACTTCAAGCAAAAAAATTGTTTTCCACCTAGAAAAAATAAGAGTTATCAAGTAATGTTTTTATAATTTAAATTTGGGAAATAATAATTTAGCTCTTTGCAAGATTGATAAAGTAGATAATTTTAGACCAATAAACAAAAACGACCGATCACAATTTTTTATAACTTTTTGTACAGGCATACCCATATGGTGCAACTTGTTTATCTTTACGTTTGAAGTTGTCAATTAGAAATTTACTAAAGCTGATGATACACTAGCGTACAAAAATAGATTTTTAACTAAAACAGACGGACGAGCTGACCGCCCACATGATGGTAAGTGGTCACTGTCGCTCATGAAACTCTACCCAATTAGGAATTAGGAACATAACAAGATACCATCAAATGTTGCCTCCAATGGATTATTCGATTATATTACAGATAATAGTATATCGGGTTTTTTTTATTCTATAATGAAAGTTATCAAAATAAGTGTGATACTCTGGATACATTTTGTGAAACTTATTATTAACTGCTAATAATAATAATAAACAGAATCTTCTTGAACCCGCGTTAATATCCGTTACGTTTTAAATATTTGTACAAATACAGACATAGGCAGCGAGAAACGACTTTACTTTGTAGTGTGTAGTGATAATGATGAGTTGGCTCGCATAACATCGTTTGCATGGGGAGGAAAGTATATATCACATAAAAAATAGCATACTTGACCATTGTTCAATAGCCATTGAAAGCTCCGGGATAATCCTTTCACCGAGTACTCATAGCTAACCGTCATAGAACTGACAAGAATGTTGTCAATAGATAGATGCTACATGTACATGTACTTACGCTACATGTATTTTTGACTCTCACCAATGGTGATACATGTTTGTATGATGTGACTGAGCCGCAATTGTCATTAATCTAAATACATAATTATTAAAAATCATTATGTGTCATAAAATGTGTATGATTCATACATTTTCAGGAACATTTTTTCATCTAATGTGTACTTCGCTTTACAATAAATGGTAAAATTATTAAAGTTTTTCCGTAATACCAATTTTATGAAAAATGACGTCATCTGATGTGAAAATAGACGATTACGATAAACGACGCGTCCTGTAATAGCCCCACTGTTTTTAGCACAAGAGATTTTATCACCACCTTCCGAATCCATAATCAGATCAGCGCCATTTTTCTTATTATTGTATTGTCTGACGAATTACATCTGCGTGCAAAATATCTCCTCTTCGGATGAGACCTGAGCTCAGCAGTGGGCAGTAATGGGTTGTTTATAGGTACAGGCAAAATGTCAATCGGAGACCGAATATTCTACCCGAACTTATACAGGGTGATTTCCTAGTGAGGGTAGCTGATGGTTACATACGACCAGTAAAAATATTATTACCAAAGAATATGGCTTAATGCCTTAGTAATAGCAACTTAAAAATATCCAAAATTCTTGCAAAATGATGGTTTTTCGACAGCTGATGGGTGTGGCGGAGATGTAGGGTGCGCAAGATCACTAGAGGTCATTAGTCAACACTCTTTAAGCCGAAATTGTTTATGTTTGAGGTAGTTTTGTCTAATTTAGATTAAATAAAAATATATATTTTGTAATTTTACCTATGTTTTGTAATATTCCGTATTAGGACAGAGTACTCATCACCCTCCTGCAATGTGTACCCCCTCTAAAAAATCACCCTGTATAGTTACATCCAGTGCAAGTTTATCAAACTCTTTAAATAATATAACAACATCGTTCAAATCTCATAAAGAATCTTGTCCTTGACTTGTAAGTAAATGGGACGGCCATTTGCGATAACCTAACGACCTACAAACCATAAAACAGTAAGTGACATATTATTATCTAATCGGGCTGGTACTAAATATTTTAAGTCGGGTAGTGGTTGAATTGCTCGCCTTCCGTACGGGTAGCGGGTTCGAATTGGCTTTGAACACTAATTTGAAATAATTTATTTTAAAAGAAAACTTTAAATACAAGATTTTAATTATTTTAATCCTGACTATCAGTAAGTCTTTAAGATTTAAAATAAAAAGAGGAGGATCCTTAAAGTTAGGTCGTAGGTAGCGACCCCTAATGTGACATTGCAGAGGTTCATGAGCGACGGTAACCACTTACGATCAGGTAGCCCGTTGGCTCGTCTGCCTACATGGCAATAAAAAAAAAGTTACATTATTCTTAAAGGTTATAAAATCGAAAGGTTTTTATGTTGTAAAAAGTCACATAAATCAACTCTTTAAGATGTTGTTACTACTTTTACGCAATAAATTTGTACATTTGGTGTTTTAACAAAAATATGCTCTTTTGTTTTAAAAATTAAAAAGATCCCAGTTGGGCCCTTCTAATTGTTTGAAGAAGAGTTGCAAATAAAAGGGAAAGTTTTGGAAAAGGTACTACATAAAAGTGTTTTCTGTAACACAATAAATTAAAAATTTAACACGCACATCAATTGTGAAATCTACTTCGTAAGAAAGCTCAAAACATATTAGCTAAAAGTACATGACTTACATTATTACTAAACGGGTTCTTACCACGATTATTTGCCGGTACCAAACGAACGAGAAAGAGTGTAGACAGATTTGTCTGCTCTTAAATGACCTACCCGCAATTCCTCAGTCTTCCCGTGATCATGGCGCTTGAAACAGTGCTGAAATATCGGGACCGCTCAATTAAAAATAATCGTGATAAGAACCCGTTTAGTAATAAATGTAAGTGATGTAGATAACCGCGAGTGTTTAAAGAAATTTATTAAAAGTACATGTTCCATCTTGAAAAAAAAAACAAAACATTTTTCATCCTAATCGATCCACATTAACTAGAGTTATAAGAGGACAAACAATATAATTTCCGAAGTGACTGCTTTCTAAAAAAAAAACCATTGAAATCGGTTGATATAAAGAAATACACTCAAAGCCGCAAATCGTGAAATCTTCTCCATTAAAAATTTTAAACACAGATCCAAAAATACCTACCATCGTCACCACTGACACCAGAATCATCCAAATCGGTCCAGCCAAAGTTGAGCACCTCATTTTGGGAAATCGGTCAGAATATCCGAAAAACTTTAAATTTTATTTGAAAACTAAACCAATTTATCAACCATGACATCCAAAACACCCAGTTAACATTAAAATACTTCTTTTCCCACAGAAACACCAATTTTAGACTTCCGTCTTGACCCTAGTTCACACAAAAATCATTCATTCAGAACTAAGATTTGACACCCCTGCTAAAAACCTTCATGGGATATTAGCCCTTATAGTTTTATAGTATTAGGATCCAAATCGCTTGCATGTTTCAAGAGAATACTCAGATATATGTGCATAGGAAAATGGTCTTTATTTTTTAAGGAATACTGTTCAAATTTCTATGTTGGTTGTTTGATTTGGAACACCTGCCAGCTAATTTTAGTTTCGGTCTGTGAGATATAGGTATTTTTATTAAAGAATAAGATATAATTTTCCTAGTTAGTTAAACAGGGGACGGAGCGACGGGAAAGCATGCCGATGGCGTAACGCGTCGCGCCGTCACTCCAAACCCCGTGCTGGGTTCTGGCCTCAGCCGGGGTTCGGACGCTGAGTGTGAGCGGTTGGAGGTTTTAGTGCGGTTCAACTCCCACATACCCCGACAAAAAAAAAAAAAAAAAAAAAGTTAGTTAAACAGTTAATATTCATGGTAAGTGGTGAGATTATGAGCGACGGTAACCACTTACTGTCAGGTTGCAGGAAAACTATTAGTTTTATTATGAACTTTAAGTAAAAAAAAAAGTAAATAGGTTTTTCATTTTATTTTAGTTTAGTAAATTTAATACAACATAGAGAAACTCACTTTAATAATGGTCAGTGTCATAAATAAAAACTCTTCAATCAAATGACTAGAGAAAGTAGTAAAAAACTAAAATTCATATAGCACTTAAATTCAACCTGCCCATCAGTTGCGTTGGTGGTGTAATGGTCAGCATAGTTGCCTTCCAAGCAGTTGATCCGGGTTCGATTCCCGGCCAACGCACACTTTTTGTGTTTTTTTTTTCTAATTTTTATAGTTCAAAACATTTTATTATATTTGTAATTTTTTTTTTAAATTATATTATAAAACAACTTTAATAAATTTTGCAGTTCATTCATTTCTTTCAAATGTGAACAAGCTCTCAAAACAATAATATATTGAAATTGTATTAAAATATAGGGTGGGCCAATATAACGTTTGCTTATTTAGCTCTAAATAACTACTGTTTATTTAAAGAGTGACAGCTCAAATGTCATTCAATTTGTCTTCATAATTTAGTTAAAGGTTTGACATTTACGAAATGGGACGTTTTCGGTCCGCCCAATGGGCAGAGGATCGTTTGGCCGAAGATGAGCATTTTACCGAAAAATCGTCTTTTCAGATGAAGCCCTATGTCAATAAGCAAAATTGAAACGTCACCATTGAGAAGCCAATGCACCCACAAAGAGTTACGGTTTGGTGTGGGTTTTGGTCCGGCGGCATCATTCGAAAATGAGCAAGGAGCCGCCGTTACGGTCAATGGCGAGCGTTACCGTGCCATGCTCAACGAATTTTTGTTTCCAAAAGTTGAAGAGTATGACATGGACGACATTTGGTTTCAACAGGATGGCGCAACATGCCACACAGCCAACATGACAGTCGAACTTTTGGAAAATGCAAACTTTATATGGCCCACCACTTATATTCCTTGAAAATGTAATAACCTCATAAAATAAATGATTTATCCTGTTCCTTGATCTTTTGCTAATAAATTTCTAAAATAACGTACAGCAACACTTAAATTTTTGCAAAACGAAAATTTAACTTCAAAGGGAACATGAATGTACCTATAATTAACTCCACCACAGAACACTTAATATACAGAAGTCAAACACTTTGAATACAATTACTGTAATAATATGTTTTTTGAAAGTCGTGGTGGCCGAGTGGTCGAAGCGCTTCCTTCCGAACGCAAGGTCGCAGGTTCAAATTCAGCCGGCTTGTACCTCTAAATCTAAATGTGGAAAAGATTTATATGCAATTTTTCACAACACCACTGGCTAAAAACGGTGAAGGAAAACATCGTGAGGAAACGTACATGTCGGAAAAGGATTCTAAAAATCCTTTGAAGAAATGTGAAGTCCCCAATCCGCATTGGGAAAAAAAATCGCTCAAATAGTTTTGGAGCCAGAACAATCAAAACACAATAAATTATATCCTCTCTCCAATTTTTTTTTTATTTACGTTTTTGCTTACAGGTCGTTAAGCTTATCTTTCCTCTTTATAATATTAGTATAGATTAATAGCTTATAGCTTCAAAATACATTAATAGCTCACTTCTGTATATCTATTTTAAACAATACAACCACGTGTATTGTGTCATAAAACACACATGTACATACAGTACACAATTTCATGGAAGTAATGAATGAAGTTGTACGAAGTGTTTGACAATGAATCGACGGGTTTCCCGAGATGATGATAAATAGGGATATTTAACTCAATTGAAGATCGGAATCAGCAATGACTCAGCGTAGATAGGACTCTCGCCTAGACTTTTTAGGGCATCAGATACTTTATTTATTAATTTTTTTATAAGCTTTATATTATATATTATTGACTAGCACTTGATGCAACTATTTAAATTCGGGTGGAATCTTGTGAGTTAAATTTGAAAAATTTCCCGGTTTCCGATTGAGCTGACATTTTGCACGCAGATGTATATTGCGTGTCAACTGACAATGCAATATTATGACAAAATGGCGCTGATATGATGATGGATTCGGAAGGTTAATGGTTATAGGAAATCTTATGCTAAACAAGATAGACCCGTCGTGTTTAGGCTCGTTTTACTTGTATTAACTAGCACTCTTTAGCTAAATGATATCCAGGATCATAAATGTTGTCTTTAAAATAAAATTACTATTGATACCACAAAATTATAGGACAAACCGTCTCGTATTATAGTCTCATATTTTACGGATATAATATTTTTTTGCCCAAAATGTAATACAGCGTAGTTTACCAACAAATAATTTAAATAAAAAGTAAGTATTAGGATTTAAAAAAAGTTGAATTCTAAATTTTGAGGAAAAAAACATTTTTAAAAGATAGTCAAATAGTAGGTACTAAAATGAATCTTGTGTCTGCATATAAATTAATATCATCATCATCATTATCAGCCTGTAGACGTCCACTGCTGGACATAGGCCTCCCCCAAGAATTTCCAATGCGACCGGTTGGTAGCGGCCTGCATCCAGCGTGTTCCTGCGATCTTAACAAGATCATCCGTCCACCTTGCAGCTGGTCGTCCCACACTGCGCTTGCCTTGACGCGGGCGCCACTCCAGAACCTTCGTGCTCCAATAAATTAATATGTGAAAGTAAAATTGTCTAGTCATTACAGTATAATATGTCATTGTATTGCAGTAAAAACAGTGACTAAATAATTAATTCAGGGCACGCTCCACACCATATCGCTATTCAAATCAAAAGATTACTTAAAACTGTAATGACAACATTGTTTTTAAGAAATTGACCGATATGTTGTAGGAACTGTCGGTTCCTACTCATCGGTTCAAAGAAACAATTCATTGTTGTACATTATGGTGGTAAAGTCGTATACAATGGGATTGTATATGGAATACTAATATGTAGAAACTACGGGTTAACTCAAACTAGGTCATCATAAGTCTCTTATTATTTTATAGATCCTTTGTAGCTCTGTACTGATCCTGAGCTCTTCTCATACAGTCACAGACACAGATCCGACCTACATCTAGCCGAGAGTTCTATACTACACTACTATAGACACAGCTCGTCGCGGTCAGTGCTTACAATAAAGATAATAATGTGTTATTTCGGCAGCCACACACGGTGATCTCAATTAAGTTTAATCGCGCTTAAATCGGCACTTTACACGGAAAATAATTTAAAATGTATCCATTAAAGTGATTGCTTGCCTGGGGCGATTTCGTTCTGGCTGTCACTCACCAATGTGTGGTCTTCATTTTCGACAATAAAGGTGTTTGCACATGAGAAAAGCTCAGACAATACATAAAATTTTATGTTCTTTAGTTAAAATTACTGTAGATACCAATCCATGGCAAGACAACGTTGAAGTTATCTGCGAATAGTGTGATGGCATAGTTGATTCCGTTTACTTAATTTAACTTTTATATCGACAATTTTTACTAGTTAAAACCGGTTATTATAAGATTGTTAAGAGACTCTTATTTTAATTTATTCCTAAAGATTATAATAGTATGCTGGTGATACTATTATCAGATTCATAATAATCTTAAATAATTCACTAAATGACTGGAACAAGTTACTGATAAATATACCTAAACTTAAAGTATAAAAATGAATTGTTCTTAAGATTCCTCAAAAGTAGATAGTGGATATTAACCGATTTGGATAATTTTAGTCTTAAATATTATACATTATACAGGGTGGATGTGTAACTTTGGACAATCTGACGTGGGGTGAATGACCTGTTGACATAAAACTTAGTATCAGTATTATTTTAGGAATTGGAAATAAAAAAAAATTCAACATAGTAGTCCGCAACGATAGTCGTACGTTTTCCATACAATATCAGAAAAAAAAGTTTAACCAATCCAAATAATAAAAATGATGCTAAGTTTTATTTCGACAGGTCATACACCCCACGTCAGATTGTCCAAAGTTACAGATCCACCCTGTATATATATTATACAGTACAATCCAAGGAAAATTCACGAGGACAATCTTATTTCCGTCTTATGTGACACAGACAAAGTTGCCCACTAGTATGTTACTAAATCCTCCTTACCACATGTGTGTCTAATTCTTTACACACTTTCACATATGTAAATAAGCAGTTTAGTGACGCCACATAAAAATCATGTAAATGTATATATTATTGTTTTAAAATTGTTTCTGAGCCATAATAAACATAATGTTTTATTGCTTTTAAGTGTCAGAAATGATTTAAACATTTCCATTTTGGTACGAGCGTGAATTAATTGTGTTTTTGTTGAGGTAGTTTCACTGGTATTAAAAGGTATAACTCTATAAGGCTTCCGAACACGCGCAATTTTATTGACAATCCTTCTGACAGAAGTAAAGATGAACTTTGAAGTAAAAAAGAGAACCTTAAACAAAAAAAATTCTGTAATAACTTATTTTAAAGAAAACTATAATGACAAGTTTTTAAGATCCTGAATATCATGTAACAGTAAAGTGCTAACTAAGACAATTAAAACGAGACCAAACACGATGAGTCTATCTTGTTTAGTACAGGAGTTCCTATGGCTATCTTCCGAATCCATGATCAGATCAACTCCATTGTATATTATTGCATTGTCACGTGATGTACATTTGCGTTCGTTGCAGCTCAATCGGAAACCGAAAAATTTGTCAATATCAACTATAAAGATTCCACCCGAACTTACATAGTTACAGTGCAAATTTATATAAAGTCTAACTAGTCCAGTCTCGAAATTGACTTGTAGACTAACTTTCCTGACAAGAGGTCCATGAGCAACGGTAACCACTCTTATGACGCAGTAAACATAATCTTCGAATATGCACCGTAATATCCAAATTTACTATATTTTTCTCATCTCAGACTATCCGACAGCATCTCAATTATATTGTTTACGTTTGATCCACGTTGGTCTAAGATATAAATAGTAATGAACAGATGTATTTATAATAATTATTATGTACCTGCGTACTTCTCTACGTTATACAGAAGGTCATTGAAATAAAACAAATAATATTTTTTACAAAAATGAAAACGACTGATCTACATTTCTTTAGAAATCAAAACAAGTTATAATCCGATCTTTTCAAACTTAAATGAATGTAATAATAAATTTCTTTTAATCGGGGTGACGGTTTCAAACTATCCTGTATGTGGAATCTAGTGTTAGACGAGAATAAAGCCAAAATATCTAGTTTTGAGACGGCAGCCGATACTGTCAGTGTGGTATGTCGAAATGTGAGTTAGAGTTCCAGTGGTACCGGCAAACGAACGAGAAAGAGGGTAGACAGATTTGTCTGCTCTTAAATGACCTACCCGCAGTTCCTCAGTCTTCCCGTGATCATAGCGCTTGAAACAGTGCCGAAATATCGGAATCGCTCAATTAAAAATAATCGTGGAAAGAACCCGTTAAGTAATAGTGTAAGTGAATGTAATAATGTCAGAAGTACTAACCTCTATTCAAAACAAAAAAAGAATCATCGGTTCTTCACATAGTTGACTATACACTAAGCTGACCCGATCAGATGGCCCGTTAGCTCGTCTGCCTACAAGGCTTCAAAAAAATTAGGTGTTATCGACCCCCCCAATGTCTGGCATGGTCCATGAGCAACGGTAACCACTTACCATCCATATGCTCGTTTAATCACAAAAAGAGATTTCTTTGTATTTATATCGTGGAAACCACTAAAAAACTATGAAGATGTTGTTATATACCGAAAATGTACGATTCCTGGTTTCTGTCTAGTTAATTTATTTCCAGTTAAATCTTGAGAGCGAACACTTCATTTATAGTACAACTGAGATTGTAGGTTACATTATTTTATACATTTTTTTTGTAAGAAAAGAATTATCCGACAGTAAGTGATTTTTTTTATTGCCTTGTTGGCAGACGAGCTCACGGGCCACCTGATCGTAAGCGTTTACCGTTGCTCATGGACTTCTGCAATGTCAGGGAAACTGCCCCGCTACCTACGGCCTACCTTAAGGACCTCCTTCAAGCCTCGTTTGAAGAAGGACAAATCATAGCGCTTAGGACACACCGATTACCGTTGGTCATGAGCCTCTACTAGGAACTTTAAACCTACTAAACTCTGTAACAACCCATTACTGCCCACTGCTGACAAATAGCACGCAGATGTATATCGCGTGACAATGCAATAATATGATAAAATGGCGCTGATCTGATAATGGATGGAGGTGGTCAGAGGAACTCCTGTACTAAATAAGATAGACTTGTCGTGTTTGGGCTCATTTTACTTGTCTTGGCTAGCACTCTACTGACACATGATATCCAGGATCTTTAAAGCTTGTATTTAAAGTTTTCTTTAAAATAAATTATTTTGTTACAAATACTTTTCCAATGCTTGTGTTTCCTCACGATGTTTTCCTTTATCATTTCCTTCACTAATAAAAAGAAACTGTAGTCGTATAAGTTTGAGTTAGTCGTGGATAGATGGCGCTGATTCGTTAATCTGTGTCGACTGAATCGCGCCATCGCCCGTGCTACAAGATAACTACAAAACGATTTTCAACGATATCAATTTTATACCAAAGTTAACTTTTTTATGATATTTTTGACGCTGCCTTCAGTTTTATTTTAATGGAGGCGGTATACAGGGTGTCCCGAAACTATGCGACATGAACAGGAAATACCTTAAATATTAGAGATAAGATTTTTGCTGAAACGAAACATCAGTTTATTTCTGATTTTTAGTAATTTACTGCATTCAGAGATTTTTTGTTTTGTCTGAAAATCGAGCTAACAAAATCGGAAAAAATCAACTCCCTGTATTTATATGATGCCAATCGAAAGAACAGTTAATTACGAGTAATTTTTGCTAACAAACATAGCGTCTTAAACAAAAGGAACAAGGTGAAAATCGTGATTCAAGATTTGAAATACCTTATTTTCCACCATTTATTTATTAAACTTTATGCACATGAATGGTACAATGGCGGACTGTGTTTGTCTAACTTAAACTTGTAATACTATTATTCTGGGAATTAAAAACACTATCCGGTGAAGTGTCTTATTTTTACAGAAAGCCCTAAAACAGAGTAATTTCAAAATGGTGAACTCTTAAAGCGCCCGGGGACACGAAGACCCCCATGGATGGGAATGTAATGTAATGTATGTAACTATGTAAGTTCGAGTGGAATCATGCAGCTAAATTTGACAAATAATAAAAATAAACTGTAGTCGTATAAGTTTGATTTAGTCGTGGATAGATGGCGCTGATTCGTTAATCTGAGTAGACTGAATCGTGCCATCGCCAGTGCTACAAGATAACTACAAAATAAATTTCAACAATGTCGGAAATAATAGCAATTCTAATTCCTTTCAACCGTATTTTTGACGCTGCCTTCTGTTTAATGGAGGTGGTATAATTTATTTATTTAACATTAATATTAACTTTAACATAACATTTGTTGGTTATATAATTATTTTAATAAGACTCAGTACTTTGAAAATATCGAATAATTGTAAAATTATACGGTGCATAGGGATGTTCCGATACCATCAAAGAAAGTATCGATACCTACTCATTTAGATAGTACTCAAATCTTTTTTCGATACTACTCAAATAAATACTCTTAAAGTATTGATTGGGGGAGACCTATGTCCAGCAGTGGACGTCTACAAGCTGAGAATGATGATGATGATGAAAGTATCGATACTTACTGATATCAATATTTTTGGCACTTTTTTTATAATTTTTAAACATATCTTAAACTAGCTGACCCGCGAAACTTCGTCTGCGTTACAAAGGTTCAAACAGTACTCGCAATGCCGTCGCGTTATTATTTGCGCGGCATATTCATTGCCTTTTATACTCGTGATAACTTCTAAACGAAAAGTCCGATTGGAATAAAACAAACAGTAATTTACTTCTACATTAATACTCTTGATAATATAATACTTAATTTGGATAAGGGTTAATATAACGATACTCATTCAATTCATTCAATTTTTTATTTTTATAAACATAAAAGCGGTTATTGTGACTAAACTATGATAGTTAGGTATATGCTGTCGCGGACTTTTTTGTTTGTCTTGTACATCATTTTGTTCTATTGTCAATAGTTTTTGAAGTTTGTTGTTTGTTTGTTTGCTGTTTAGGTACCTATTTAGGTTTTCGATATTTCACCTCGTCTTACAAATTCGATATTTTCATACGGATACCTAATTTTTTTCAAAATAAAATATAGTCTATAACCTTCCTCGATAAATGGACATTCCAACAGTAAAATAATTTTTGAAATCGGACCAGTAGTTTCTGAGATAAGCGCGTTCAAACAAACAAACTCTGCAGCTTTATAATATTAGTATAGATTATTTCACATGTACACTACATTCAGAGTCAGACTACAAAACACGAGCACGTGTATGAAGTGCCCGGACTAGTAAATATCAAACAATATATTACATTGACGTAATATGTATTGGAAATCGCCTTTCCGCACATCCATTTGTACACGAAAGATCTGTGATACTTTAAATCCGAAACAGAGAATGTATCGTTATAATATCGTAATATTTGCAACAAAATTATAAAGCATTTAAAAAGAGAGTATTACAAAAAGCAATTTAAAAAAAATCATGGCAATAGTAAACAAACTTGGAAATTAATAAAAGAAATCTGTAATTTTAAACAAGTGACTGAATATGACACCTCGAAAGAACTTCTAAATATTAGTAAAAACGACAAGGAATCATTAAATGAAATTAACCAGTATTTTACTTCTGTGGGCAGCACTTTAGCTAATAAAATTTTAACAAAATTAAACACAACTGATACTTACCTATCAAACTCTGCACTGTCACTAAATGGACCTTGCAATTCATTTTCATTGATCCCTACTAACACTCAGGAAATAAAGGGAATTATATTGAGCTTGAAAACTCTCAGTGCTCCAGGGTGGGACAATATTACTACATCTGTACTAAAAAAACACATGGAACTAATTGTTGAACCTATAACCTACCTATGTAATCTCAGTATGCAAAGTGGGGTGTTTCCGAAATGCTTTAAAAAATCAGTTGTAATACCAATCCATAAATCTGGTGACAAAAAAAAACTTAGTAATTATAGGCCTATTTCACTTTTATCTACACTATCTAAAATATTAGAAAAACTAATTAATAAACGCTTAATTACATATCTTGAAAAACAAAATTTATTAGCTGCAAATCAATATGGTTTCAGAACAAAACGCTCAACAAATGACGCCATCCTGCGATTCACGTCCCAATTAAATTCATTCTTGGACCAGGGTGAGAAATGTATAGGTATATTCCTAGATCTCCAAAAAGCGTTTGATACAGTATCGCTGCCTATTTTGATTGCACGGCTACAAAATATAGGAATCAGAGGTTTGGCCCTCTCGTGGTTCGAAGATTATCTTAAATGCAGACAACAAGTGGTTAAGATTAATGGTTGTTTAAGTGATACAAGTACATGTACATACGGTGTTCCTCAAGGTTCGACACTTGGGCCCACTCTTTTCCTCATTTATGTTAATGAATTGAGTAAACTTAACATTCAAGGGGCAGACCTATTTATGTTTGCAGATGATACTGCAATTTTGTTCCATGGAAAAACGTGGGATTGTGTTAAAACAACAACAGAGAAAGGCTTATCAAATATTATGGCGTGGTTAGAAAACAGCCTTCTGTCTCTAAATATTGAAAAAACAAAGTGTATTTGCTTTCGAATGACTGATGCATCCAAACCTCCCTCTAATCTTAAAATAAAGATACATACCTATCCTTGCAATAGATCAACTGAAGTGCACTGTGCCTGTTCTGAACTGACACAAGTTAGTAATGTTCGATATTTAGGTATTATTATTGACAACAAGCTTAATTGGAGATGTCATATTAATGCAATGTCAGCTAGACTGAGAGTACTTACACGCATTTTCAAAAATATACGTAAAGTAGTTAAATTCAAAATCTTAATTCAAACCTACAAATCTTTATGTGAAAGTATACTAACGTATTGTATTTGTGCTTGGGGGGGGCTGCTAAGTCTTATATTATTGAATTGGAAAGATCTCAACGCATTATAATTAAAGTTATGCTTGGAGTGTCCTACCTGCATCCCACAAAGGAAGTTTATAATGCTGCCAATGTCCTAAGTGTACGCAAGTTATACTGTTATGAAATAATCAGAAGGTATCACAGATTAGACCTACCTTATCTTCCCGTAACCACTAAAAGAATAAAAAGAATACCTGTACCTAAACGAAAACATGAATTTGCAAAAAAACATTATGATTTCTTGTCACCTGTAATTTATAACAAAATAGACAGTTGTTTAAACATTAGAAATTACAGTAATTATCAAATTAAGAAAGTGATTGTTGGTTGGTTGAATGGTTTTGATTATGAAAGCACTGAGAGGCTTTTAGACTATACTAATTAGTTATATTCTATAATTGTTAAGATGATAGTAGAATTGTTGAGGATTAGAGTAATTATTATTTTGTCTGTATTTTTCTTATATTTTTTCTCTAGTGTTATATAAAAAAAAAAAAAAAAAAATATTGTCACTTAGTAAATTATAAAGTGTACATTGTAACCTACTTAAAGGGAGAGCACTGGCTTTCATAGCACAGTAGTTTTACTACTAGTTTGAGAGCCTGGGTTTAACCTATATAGTTTGTTGTTATGTGTTCCTTAAATAAATAAATAAATAAATAATACAACTAGAAATCGTATTACTTATCAACCGATTTCCCAAAAGGCACGACTGCATTTTATTAGTAGTTTTTGTGAAAAAATTCTGCTTTGTAAACATATTACGTCGATAACCCATTCAAAGTTGGTACAATTGGTCATAAATTTAAAATAAATATTTGGCGCATCTGGAAAGCCCCGGCTTCTCTCGATCACAATACAAACGATTACACATATTCACTAGAACTTGTCTTATGACTAATTGAGATAATCAATAGAATCATTGAGCAAGGTCGTGATGATTTTAATGATGTGAGAGAATGATGAATTAAAAATTAGATGGATCCACGGTCATTGACGGTTCGTTTCAGGAAGATGAGTTTCTAGAGAAGCCCTTACTTTTTTTTATTGCTATGCAGTAGGCATGAACCGAATATTCGCTTATTTTTTGAATTTTTTCAATTTTTTTTTTTTTATTGCCATGTTGGCAGACGAGCCAACGGGCCACCTGATCGTAAGTGGTTACCGTGGCTCATGAACCTCTGCAATGTCAGGGGACATTGAGGGGTCGCTACCTACGACCTAACTTTATGGATTTAGAATCCTTTTCCAATATGTAGGTTTCCTCGCGATGTTTTCCTTCACCGTTTTTTAGCCACATCATTATCAGCCTATAGACTTCCACTGCTGGATATAGGCTTCCCCCAAACCTCGCCACAACATCCAGTGACTTCCCGCCATCTTGACTAGTCGGTCCATCTTGTGGGAGGTCTGCCTACGCTGCGTCTACTGGTTCGTGATCAGCACTCCAACCACAAAAATATTTAATTAAATCCTACAGAATATCAGTATATAATAATAAGTTTTATTATAGTAAGCAGTATTAGTAATAACATCTTCGCTAAGATCAGCGTAACTGAAGACGTAATGTATACCAGACTGGCTGATAAGAAAGTTACAGATAATGCTGTTATATAATAAATATAGTAGTCATTATACTACCTGTATTGTACTGTACTGTAACAACCCATTAGTGCCCACTGCTGAGCTCAGGTCTCCTCCGAAGAGGGGTTAGGTATAGTCCACCACGCTTGCCCAATGCGGATAGGGGACTTCACATATCTTCAAAGGTTTTTTTTTAGAACCCTTTTCTGATATGCAGGTTTCCTCACGATGTTTTCCTTCACCGTTTTTACATTTATTACTATGTATGTAAATACAACTAATATTTTTCAATGGATGTATTCATTTTTCAAGAATAGCACAAAAACTAGTAATCAGACCTTTATAAAATTTATAAGATATTACGTCTAAAGTATCTGCTTTCGAACAAAAAAGGAACTATTGAAATCGGTTCATCCTTGAAAGAAATATACACAAAGACAGACAGTTAATCCTGTCCGATAAAAAGTTTCATTTTATACATAGCTTTAATCTTGAAAAACATAAATATAAGGACGATCATAACCTTTCTTACAGATAAATAAATATCCAAATATGTCCACTCAAACTCAAAAAACATCACAGTGAACTTGATAAACTCAAAGATATTTTTAATACAGGATAAATCTTAACCCAAACTCTATTAACGCAGTAAACGTTTACTGCGGCAAGTAAAATCATAATTCTTCATCTGGTGCGGTGGCGGGCCAAAATGCGCCCCCAATGATATTTCCGCCAGTGCGTGGCAGGTCTTTCTAGACCCACCAGCACTAAGATTAATTGATAATTGCTATAAATTTGTGGAAACATAATGCATAATTTTTTTTTATATTGTTAGAATGACCTTGAATCCAACTTCCTTAAGTTTGATTCGCCCCGGGATCTGCCAAACAGGAAATGAGAAATAAAGCAGGAAAAGCGGCAGATCGATATCGACCTGAACCGCACTAGAAAGTATTTTTAGTAGTGATGGGACAGAGAAAAATAAGGGCATATCGAAAATAAAACAGAATTATCGTAAAAGAACTGCAAAATGTTTTTATTTACTCATGCCTGTCTTTGAAACATGTTACGCAAAGATGTTGGTTGCATTTCCTGCAATATTTTTTTATTTTCTTAACCTTTTTTTTTTTGCTTGGGTACTAGTACCCTGCACAATTTCTTCGTTTAGCGCTCATCTCAAGGATATGGTCATTGTCCTTATGTTTTACTTGATTTTCTGAAATGATTTTTTTTTCTTAAATTATCTCAAAAAAGAGGAACAATATTAATACTGTCAAAAAAATCAAAATCATTTATTAACGGCGTTAGTGACAAACTTCCCTTAAGTGTTGCTGTCTCTTTCTAACACAATAAGTGCGAGAGAGTGAGAAAACAAATCTGAAGTTGTTGACCAAGGTTTGACCAATGGAAATGGCAACATGGCGTGGAGGCTCTTTGTTCGCTTAGCATTTTAATCGCATTGTAGGAATATAATTATTCACTTAATAAACGTCTAAACAAGAATATAATGCAAAAAGGTAGTAAGTATGAAGCGTGGTTCCTGAGATGCAACCGAGTCACTGAACAACTTTCCCCAAAGAACATAGGTCGATATTAGAAAGAAAAAAATTGGCCGTGTAAAATAAATAGTGCCATAACATACCACAATAGAAGCAGTAGTGCAAAAAACGTCATACGTTGCTCGCAGAAAAATAGTGGAGTCAGCAAGCACGAAGGCCATGCAAAATAATGACAATAGTTACGAACGCAACGTCAGATCAATTATATGGCACAACACTAAATGGGCGCGCTCTGTGCGGTATCGGGTCACCAGCTGCCTGGTGGCGGGGGCGGGCCGAAAGAGGCCCGCTGCCGCACTCAGTGGATGTTTTTCACCGTAAGTGCGATGGTAGGTCGATAAAAGCCTACCGTTATGTTTTGAAGGGGAACACCTACAATTTTGACTACAATATGAAATATATATTTGTCTCTGTCAAATATTTACAAACGCCTGAGGTAATCGTTTCGCACAAGCGAGAGGGACATAGGTTTCTTCGTCCGCACCAACTGAAGTACCGCGGCAGGCCGATATCGGCCTGTTACGCAGCAAACGTGTTAAAAAAAAATAACATGAGAGGTGTCAAGGGACACCCGGATGGAACGAAGTTCCTTTCGATTAATTAGTCAGGGAATTGTAATAAAATTTTATTTTTTTAGGTTATAATAAATAACTAATTATTATAACTTAAATAAAATTTTTGGTTACAGCGCCATCTAGCATTAATCATATAAAACAAAATAAGGAATTGTTTTAAAAGATTTTTATCACAGCGCAATCTAGCGATAATCATCTAAAACAAAAAAAGTGTCGTGACAATTTTTTCGTAAGAATTTCCATCTAGCTTCCTTTCGATAACGCGCGATAAGGAACTTCGTTCCAATAACATTGATAACCTTCCTTTTAGGAAATCGGTTATAAATCACCATTTTGTAACCTTTCCTCAATTTTAAAACAAAAACATTTGTCTGAAACATACGCTAGCCAGACATGTGGACTCCGATCATTTCTGAGAAGAGTGTAAAAACCTGAAATCACGTCATAGTAGGCATATGTGCACATATTTACATGATGTGTTACGTGTGTTGTGTGAGATTAAGCATTTTCATAATTAATGTATTCTTAGAATAGTTTTGGGTTTTTCCCGGAGAGAAAAGAAGGAAATTATCAGAATGACCTTGCTGTTCTTTTTTTTGTCTATTTTGAGTTTAAGGCGACCGTTAAGAATTATAGTCGACGACGTAAATTTAACGTATAGAATGAAAACGACCAACTTCAATTTCTAACGGGAATCTTAAAACTATATGTAAGAATCTTTTATCTATATGGGTTTCCGTTCAAAGAAGCTTCATACTAAAACAAAGAATTATAAAAAAAATAAGAAAACTTGACGATGACACCTCAAGTTTTATTTGACAGGGACACCCGGATGGAACGAAGTTCCTTTCGATTAATTAGTGAGGGTATTGTAATAAAATTTTATTTTTTAAACTTAAATAAAATATTTTGATCACAGCGCCATCTAGCATTAATCATTTAAAACAAAATAAGGAATTGTTTTAAAAGATTTTAATCACAGCGCCATCTAGCGATAATCATCTAAAACAAAAAAGTGTCGTGACAACTTTTTCATAACGATATCGCGCGATAAGGAACTTCGTTCCAAAAACATTATTAACCATAGCTTAAATATAATTGAAATAAAAATGCTTGTATGATTTAAAAAAAAAATGGGATCCTACGACAACCTCACCTTTCACCTTTCATACCGAACAAGAATCATTCAAATCGGTCCACTAAACTAAAGCGAGGACAAATATAAAAAACCAGTCAACTTGATAACCCTTCTTTCACTAAGTCGGTCCAAGAAACCTCTATAATTTGAAGGGAAAGGGACAAACAATGTTGTAAAGATTGTCACTTCGTGTCCCACATTACAATTGAACGTTTAGTCATACGATGTTAAACATACTACATATGGACCGGGAAAGCTTTTAGTGGAACAAATTGATAGAATTGGAGTGTAGCGTACAAGTTATAAGAGATCTAAGGCATTCAATATCATGTACATATCATAAATATTTTGGTTTGGGATAGTTTTTTTGAATTTTTACCTAGCCTTTCCCATTGCTCTTTGAGTGACTCTGAGTTATCTAATACGACCCATCGTAAGCGACTCTAAATCTAAATGTGAAAAAGATTTATGTGCAATTTTTCACAACACCACTGGCTATAAACGGTGAAGGAAAACATCGTGAGGAAACCTGCATGTCGGAAAAGGGTTCTAAAAAATCCATCCTTTGAAGATATGTGAAGTCCCAATCCGCACTAGGCAAGCGTGGTGGACTATGCCTAATCCCTCTTCTGAGGAGACCTGAGCCCAACAGTAGGCAGTAATGGATTGGTACAGTACAGTACAGTAAGCGGCTGATCCATAGGTCAACATTGTATGGTATAAATCAGGGTTTCTTCTACAAATTAGACCACACATGAACTTATTTGTTTAGGCAGTTTCTCTCATGACAAATAGCCCCCGCAGAGAAATATGGATCCAAAAGTTTTTATACAATTATAAAAACGAATTTTGTTGTTTTACTAAGAAAGATAGTTACTGATTTATTTGTTTTAAGATAGTTTCGATGGAAGATAGTCACGTTCGGATTTTTTTGTTAATGACAAATTGATATTTTTAGTGTAAACAAATGTATGTGATTTTTGGAAGTATTTGGGAGTTTCTGTTATTTATAAAGTTTTTTTTTGGGTAACAATATGGTTCAATATTGCTGTTAGGTTCTGTTATAAGTATTATCTATACATATAATAAAATTAATGAATAAAAGTCTAAACTAGATGTTTTTTTTTCAATTTTTTACTTTTTATGTGATTTGGTGTAAACCTTTACCATGAGAAGATAATAATTTTTAGTTTTTTGTTACAAAAATGAAAACGACCGACGTCCATTTTTCAAGAATAGCACAAAAATTACCAGTCAGTTCTTTATCAAATTTATATGTGATTTTGTCCAAGCCTAACAGTTTCCCAACAAAAAAGAATCATCAAAATCGGTTGAAATCGCAAAGCAAACCATGATATTAAAAATATAACATTTTTAAACACAGATGCAAAAGTACGTGTTCGCTCTTTAAAAGTGGAACCCTATGACGAGTATCACCTTTCATTTGAAATAACAATCATCCAAATTGGTCCAGCCAAACCTTTTTTTTTATTGCCATGTAGCTAGACGAGCCAACGGCCCACCTGATAGGAAGTGGTTACCGTCGCTCATGAACCTCTGCAATGTCAGGGGACACTGAGGGGTCGCTACCTACGACCTAACTTAAAGGACCCACCTCAAGCCGCGTTTGAAGAAGGACAAGTCATAGCGCTCTGGGAATACCGAGGAGGGGAGCTCATTCCATAGCCGGATGGTGCGTGGCAAAAAAGTGTTCCTGAAACGAATCGTGGATGACCGCGGTGGTTCCATATAGTATCTAGGGATGAACGATGATGAAAATGGAGATGTTGGAATCATCTCAAATAATTCTAAAGTAATTCTAAACTAAAGTTACGAGGTAACAAAAATACAGATGAATTGATAACCTGCTCATTGAACAGGTCCAAAACACCCACAAAATCTCAAAATGATTACGCAACAACCTAGATTCGAACCCCAGTCGTGACCTTCCTGATGTTGCTCTGACAAGGGCCGTGTCAGCTCCGGTCTACTTCGCTCTCCGTTTGTTACCAGAGCGAGCTTGTTAATACGATGGATTGGATTTTGGCGAGAGTTCAGTGTGATTGATGTTGTGGATGCAAGATTTATCTCGGGATTTTTTAACAAACTTTCCAGAAAAGGACTGTAAATTGTATAGCTTTAGTTCATGGGTGTTCAAGATAATTTAAAAATCAATTAGTCAATTAACTTTCTTTCCAAAAATAATGTTTCCTTTGAGCAAAATTTTAATACTCTCCCTGGCTTTTCGAAATTCAACCCTATATAGAGAGATAGCAGTAAATAAAGGTATAAATTAAAAGTTTTTTTAATGAATATCACATGGAAATGATATCAATTGATTTTATCTGGGTTAATAATACACTAAAAAGTAAATAAACTAACTTCAAGATAAAATAACTTTGCGAATGCATTACTTTAAGATACCTAATCATTAATACTTTATGCATTGTAAACGGGTTCTTACCGCGATATTTAATTAATTGAGAGGTCACGATATTTCAACGTCGTGGTGGCCGAGTGATCGAAGCGCGTCCTTCCGAACGGGTAGTCGCGGGTTCAAATCCGGCTGGCTTGTACCTCTAAATCTAAATGTGAAAAAAGATCTATGTGCAATTTTTCACAACACCACTGGCTAAAAACAGTGAAGGAAAACATCGTGAGGAAACCTGCATGTCGGAAAAGGGTTCTAAAAATCCTGTGAAGTCCCCAATCCGCATTAGGCAAGCGTGGTGGACTATGCCTAACCCCTCTTCTGAGGAGACCTGAGCCCAACAGTGGGCAGTAATGGGTTGGTACAGTTGATATTTCAACGTTGTTGCAATCGTCATGATCACGAGAAGACTCGATATTGCGGGACCTAATCATTACATTCGTAATATTATTTTTATCTAACAAATTAAAAAAATTCAATTTGTTTTTCTTCCTATAGTCTTAAAATGGCTTAAACTAACCCCGACATCATTAAAATTTCATAAACTTTATCCCGAGATCTATTGTCAGCTAAATCGCTACACATACAACCCGAGGTCACTGCATGTATGTCATACGGACGGAAAACATGGCCGAATTGTACTGATATTTTGGATCAAAGCTATTACTCTCACTGCCAGACAAGGACGCTATTAACACTAATTTGAGTCACAGGGAAAATATTTAATCGAAGGTATGTGGGAGTTGAACCGGGTTAAAAAATTAAAATCGCCACTATGGCGTTATGTGGTGCGACATGACGCGTTACGCACTACGTCGTTTACCACCACAGTGCCTCCAGATAAACGAGCTTAGAATACTAAGTGATTAAGTGACTCATCGACATTAGTTCGCAGTCGTCTATTGTATATAGGCTTCTTCGCAACCTCACCACAATTACCGGTCGAGAGTCGCTTATAGGCCTAGTCTATTTAATTGGTTTTTGTCTTCTTAAACCTCATTGAATATTACAATAATGAAAACGATTGACTGCCATTTTTCAAGAATAGCACAAAAACTATCAGTCAGATCTATTTTTTATTTATACGAAATGTCCAAAGTATCGGTTTTCTAACAAGACCCATTCTAAAAATCAAAGTGGTTTAAGCTGTATTTTGACAGATTATTCATCCTACTTCAAAGAAAGAAAGAAAACTTCAACTGAGATAAAGTTACAAATCTACCTAACAATCAAATTGAATAGCTCCTCTTTTTAAAAGTCGATCAAGACCATCAAAAACACTTTGCCTAAATACAGATTAGTCTCAAAATAGACAGATTACTTGTCAATACAGATTAATCACAACACAAACTATAGACTAAAAACTTTTTACCAATCGCTCTCATTTGGACCGTAATAAGAGGATTTGTACTCGATGAAATAAAATACATTTTGTATGCATTTCACGGAAGATTAAAAAGATTGAATAGCGTCATAATTGGTGGGGTGACCACGCGTGGGCTGGCGAATGGATTGATCATTTGGGGAGCTGGGCTATTTGGAGTAGGGTGTATATGATTGTAAAAATTTAGGTAGCAGTATTTTTTTTGTTAAAACTACTCGTGAGCTACTTCAAATGTTTTTTTCAGGTTGCTTTTATCGACGTGTACCGATTTGGATGACTCTTTTTTCATATAAAAAGTGATCATCAAGGGTTTCACTTGTCGGGTCGTTAGCTCATTTGTCTGCAGTAAAATAAATATAGAATAATATGCTTAATATTTGAAAATAACCACTTATTATCGAGAAAGCTGAGGAAGACTTCATTTAAGAATAAGTAAAAAAATATTGTTTTAACACATTTACACTACCTGTCAGTTACCAACGAAAAAGGAAATTTCAAAATAGGTTCACTCAAAAATATGTAACATAAATTACCAACAATATTATTACCAAAAAGTTTATTTTTTTTACACATTGGACAGTTTTACAAAAACCTTAAAGTAAAAAATCATCATGACTCTATGGTCGCCCTACTCCAACCAAAACAAATGGAGAGACCCTTTACAAAATTAGCGTAGGGATGATCCAGACACCTGGCGCTCGCGTGCCCTACGACATACAGACACCCTTCGATACAAGTGTTTTTATAACATTGTTGAATACTAGTTGAGTTGAACAAATTAACGGCGAAGTAATTTTTAATTAATTTAATTTATTTATATCAGCCCAATAGAGGTGGGGAAGTGGTTGAAACGCTTGCCTTCCATACGAGAGGTTGCGGGTTCAATACTTGTTTGTACCTCTAAATCTTTATATAAAAAAAATTATGTGCATTTTTTCACAACACCACTGACTAAAAATGGTGAAGGAAAACATCGTGAGGAAACCTGCATATTGGAAAAGGGTTCTAAAATCCTTTGAAGTTATGTGAAGTCCCCAATCCGCATTAGGCAAGCGTGGTGGACTATGCCTAATCCCTCTTCTGGGG
This sequence comes from Trilocha varians, assembly GCA_030269945.2. Classification (NCBI taxonomy): domain Eukaryota; kingdom Metazoa; phylum Arthropoda; class Insecta; order Lepidoptera; family Bombycidae; genus Trilocha; species Trilocha varians. Next base: position 11,089,957 of record AP028277.1, read on the forward strand.
AGACGTGAGCCCAGCAGTGAGCAATAACCTAGGCTCCCCGACCCATGCTGGTTCTGACCCAGCGGTGTAACCCAAGGGATGGGAGGGATTATATTACTGTAGATTACCTTTTCTTTCATAAACAATTATCTGTAATCCAGTACTCAAATACATTACTCTATTTATTCTATTCTACTCTGTGAATCCGATTGTAAGCTACAGACTCACCTGTCAGATCCTTGGTCAGATCTCGAGCCGAAGCAATTGTCCACGCGAATGCTCTCATCTGTCTTACAAGCTCATTTGAAAGCTATAGCTTTGAATTGACATAGTGTAGGATACATGTAGTTAGGTCACTTTATTTTGCTAAAGATTTTAATATTAAGCAATTTGATTTCAAATTATATTTTTTACAATTACATAACAATAAAACTTGCTTACAACAAAAAAATAAAACTAACCTTAGAATGTACTAGACAAGACGTCCCAGAAAATAGTATCAAGCGGATGCCCAGAGATAGGGCTCAAAATCCATCGTATCAGAACCGAGAAAAAAAATCACTCGATTTACGAGTCTTTTTTGTCTACTGTTGGTGAACCTAAATAAATAAAAAATCGAAAGATAAATGTGTGTATGTGTGAACATTAACAATTTGATAGCAGTTTTTTTATAATGAACAAGTGGGCTCGTGCAATTTCGAATATTATTTCTTACCCTTTTCTAGACTGTTATTTATTTATACTGTGTAGGTCAGTAGACGTCGTTTTTCATACAACCGCACAACATAATCGGAATAAGCTTGCAATGTCTGACATCTTGGCGACGGACAGCAAAAAAACAATATTATAACTTATTTAATTTTAAATCGTGTTAAATTTGTTATGGTTGTAAACGCAATTATGGATGCCTTCGATTGAGATGATATTTTTCTTTTCATTTCTGATGTCTGTTGGAGTATTTTAATTTGTAACATGAGTTTACTTTTGTTAATAATTTCATGTACAGACTATTTATTATAATATACGACTTCTTTAATCGAATTATTCTTTATATCTCTACTTATATTATAAATGCGAAAGTAACTCTGTTTGTCTGTCTTTTTGTCTGCCTGTCTGTTACGCTTTCCCACTTAAACCTCTCAACCGATTTTGATGAAATTTGACACAGACAATCTTTAGACTCTGAGAAAGAACACAGGCTACCTTTTAATTGAAAGTGACGCAGACGAAGTTGCGCGGGCACGCTAGTACTGAATAAAATAACAATGTGTTTTTGCTATCTCTACTAGCAAAGTATTAATTCCTTTAATTCCATCTTGCAGTATCTGACGTACCATTTATATTTGTTACAAGATAAATACAAGCTAATGTGACTGTTATTTCGTTGTCTTTAGTGCTATAATTGTATGGCACATGTGTTTTCTTCATCCTTGTTAGAGAACTATATTAGTAAATTATTAGAAAGTATTAGTTATATACATAGCCCGAGAGCCGAAGCCAATTTTGGGTAGATATTTGAGACAATACTTTCATGCATTTTCAACGAGTTCTTTGCTCTTAAATCGACCCGCAGTATCCAGTCTTCTCGTGATCTTGACGTTTGCAACAACGTCGAAATATCGAGACAACTCAATTAATTAAATATCGTGGTAAGAACCAGTTGAAAATGCATGAAAGTATTATAGAAAACCGCGAGTGTCTGAATAAGTTTATTTGAGACAAGCTGAAAACTTGGTCCATAGTTATCCTGATATACAACAACTCGGAAATGCAGACCTGGCCGCTGAGGCTCAGGTTTAAACGGACCCCTGCATTTTAAAATGTTATATCAGGAGAACTATGGACCAAGTTTTCAGCTTGCCTCAAATACCTACCCAAAAACTGGCGCCAACTCTCATACTATTACCATCAGACGATACGTCATCTTTATGAATCTCCAAAAAATAAATAAAAAAAACTTGAGAGGTGTCAAGGGACACCCGGATGGAACAAAGTTTCTTTCGATTAATTAGTGAGGGAATTGTAATAAAATTTAGTTAGTTTAAAACGCCTGTCTCTCTCTTATATAATATAAGAGAGATATCTCTTATATAATATCTGTTTTAAAGTAACTAATTATTATAACTTATAAAAAAAAAATTTTGAACTTCGTTCCAATAAAAACAGTTACACTTTAAATACTATTTATTTTCCTTCAGAAGACGAAGAATCCGAGTATTCGCTGCTGTCTTCTCCCGTGGAGTTATACGCCCAACCCTGGACTTGGAAGTTGTAGAGATGCTGGAAGGTCAGCAGAGGGATACGAACCTGAAGAGAAGGCAATTTTTAATTGGGTAAACCGCAAACTCTCCCAGTGCTACGAAGGCAGTTTTTATAAGCTTTACATTAACTTGCACTGGATGCACCAACGTAAGTTCAGGTGGAATCTTGCGAATTAAATTTGACAAACTTCCCGGTAGCCGATTGAGCTGTCATTTTGCACGTAGATGTACATAATACATATAGGTATCACGTGACAATACAATGATATCGTCTAAGATATCGGAAGGACGACTCGTCGTGTTTGAGCTTATTATACTTGTCTTTGCTAGATCTTTACTATATGATTTCTAGTTAAAAGATAATACTTTTATAATAATAATATAGGTTACATTCTCACCTTAGAAGCTGGTGAATCTAACTCCCACACTTTAGGATGTCCCAGCCTATACGGCATACCCACTTTGATGCATATTATCATGGTGTCATACGCTGCGTCCAGCTGAGAACAAACATAATGATTTTATTCCTTGATATATGTGAGAACCTAAAGATACTTTACAATAGTGGTTACTATCACTAAAGGACCTTTACACCAGACCTTAAAGAGGTTACTACCAGATTGAACTCTTTTATATCTTACTAGCTGGCCCACGCAACTTCGTCTGCGTCACATAAGGAAATTTTCTCACCGTTTAAATCTTCCCTGGACTTTTACGAATATTTCAAGATTAAAATAAGCCAAATCGGTTCAGTCGTTCTCGAGTTTTAGCGAGACTTACGAACAGCAATTCATTTTTATATATAAGAGAAGAAGATACGTTTACCAACCAATTTATGCATATTTGTCGATGCGACAAGAAGTGTAATCGGCCCACACCATGACCAGACGTTAGGGCGACACGCAGTCTATTTGACACACACTGTTTAAACGCCAGCTATGGCCTTTACCCAGTGGGGGTTGTACAAGGCGACATGGTATCGACTCAACTAATATAAATTCAACAAGTTCAGATTTATTTAGACGGTAAGCTAGTTACTGCTAGTTAAAACTGACGCGTGGTGGGAGGCGCTACTCGCCCAAAAAAAAAACTTGAGAGGTATCAAGGGACACCCGGTTGGAACGAAGTTCCTTTCGATTAAAACATATCTTATTTTTTTTTTCTCCTATTTTTTTACGCGCGATTAGGAACGTGTTTTAAAAGATTTTGATCACAGTGCCATCTAGCGATAATCATCTAAAACAAAAAAGTGTCGTGACAACTTTTCGTAAGAATTTTTTCCCCCTTTCACAACGCGCGATAAGGAACTTCGTTCCAAATAGAGTAAAATGGATTGACTCGACTAAGTTATTAATTAACTTACTCGACTACATTTTTGAGGTTCATACACATTTAGCTACTAAATTATCCGTTACTCGACTAAAATACTAGCCTAATGAGAACTAGGCTTTAGTGTAGTAGTGAAACTGTCTATGCATGTCATACGAGTAACACGGATTGTATTTTATTTTCCTTCTTTTGTTTGTTGTTCTATCTGTTCTAAGCTGTCTCCTCTGATATCTTTCAATTAATTTAATAATATTTAAAACGTAACGGTCTCCTGCGATACAAGCCTAGCCTAGTGCAGGAACCACTGCTATATTTTTTCTGTACTGTGTATTTTGTTTGAAAATAAATTATTTTGTATTTTGTGTCTAAGATCTGACCAAACCGTTATAAAGACAAATACCAAAAAAAATCATACCTCCAAAGTGTAACTCATATATGTCTTAGTAGAAGGCTTCATCTGAAACACTTCGTGGTAGAACTTAAACATGTCATCAGCCGCCTCGCCTCTGTCGAAACATCTCAAACCACCCATCCACCAGTGACCACTCCAGGCGTGGCCGATCTTGTCGTATAGAGACGCACGGGGCATCACGAATCCTGTGGGGAAATACAATTTGAAATACCTTAATGGTATTAGTTGCGATGAGTGTGTATTGCTATCGGCTTCCCCTTCGATACGTGACAAGAGACAATTTTGATTTGATGTTCACTTCGTTGGTTCATTTTATTTTATTCAATAATACCACAACTCTTTCAGGGTAGCTTATAATAATTCAATGATAACTAAATGTACCTATTCTGTACTAATTTATATTTTCTATGTGGTGTTACAATAAAGAATTTTCTATCTATCTATCTATTCTGGTACGAATCTTATAAATCTTCTTCACTCAAAATTCAAACTTAATCGCAATCTTCAATTTTGAATGATGTCGTGCACAGTGTCTCAAAAATACAAGTTTTAAACGAACATTGTTAACTTCTCAATTTGGATGCCTTACTCGTGTAGGAGATTTCATCTTCCACTTCCAAGGCGAACCACTCAATTAACAGTAGGAAGATTACATAAAAAGAAAGTTACGTACCAAACGGATCGTCTTTAGAGAATGATCCTACTGCTTTCCCAGTGATAGCTGATGTTATCCAAGGCACATAGGGGTGCAGTAAGATATGTAGCGGAGGGGGAGGGGGTCGACGGGTCCGCAGAGGATCTGGGCATGGTGATCCACCTGAATATAAAATTAATATAATGTAAATCACATAACCCCTGTGCTGAATTCTGACCTAGGGTAAGGTTCAGACGCTGAGTACTGAGGTCTCAATGCGGTTCGACTTTCACTTTTCCGTTAGTATTACCTGTGCTGTATAAGTACATCTTGATTTTTAAACACATTTATTAATCCCGAGATCCCAGGATTACTCGTCTTCAATCCCGAAATCCCGGGATCTCAAAAATACCCCGAGATTGGATTCTCTACTCATAAGACACTCGAACTAACGATCCTTTACATCACGATATTTTACATCAACGTTTTTGGTATGTTGTCTATCAGGAAGGCTTACCTTGAGAAATAGCAACGAGAGACCAATGTCCAGTATGCTCGTGGACCAGGGTTGGAGCTCCTGAATGGAAACCACAGCCAGTCGTGCACGCTATGCGATCTTTGAATTTCATTGATGCGTTCTGTACACATTCGTTTTTCAGGTTTATACATTACTAACGAGTAGCGGGTAACTTCGTCTGCGTCATTTTCCATTAAAAGGTAACCTATGTTCATTCTCAGGGTCTAAAGATTGTCTTTGCCAAATTTCATCAAAATTGATTGAGAGGTTTAAAAAGGAACGGGTAACAGACAGACAGACAGAGTTACTTTCGTATTTATATTTTGTAGCATCTATTAATTTAGAATATATTTTTTTACTATACATTAGTTTTTAAATAATGGTAATGTAGGAAATCTAAATAAAATCAATTTATTAAATTTTGGTGACTATTTACCATCGGGTTGTCATACAGAAAACACAACTCTCTCGGAAGCAGCATGATCTTGGACACTACCTTGTCTTCTTCGATGAAATCTCTTGGAACATCTGTAGTGAAGAATATTAGATAGTTAGAAAGATAACTTTTTAAATACAAGCTTTCAAGATTCTGACTATTATGTAGAACTAGAGTCACAGCAAGTTAAACGAACCCAAACATCATGAGTCTATCTTGTTTCATACAGGAGTTCCTATGACTTACGACTCCATCATTAGATCAGCTCTGTGGTACTATATTAAATGTACAATCGAGATCTGCGTTGAGCATAGACACCAAACGAGGCTTGAAAGTTCGAGGTAGAAAAGTCCTTAGATAGCGTCCCTGCAGTGTCCCCTGATATTGGAGAGATTTATGATCAACAGTAACCGCCAATGATCTGGTGGCCCGTTAGCTTGTCCATCTACAAGGCAAGAAAAAACAAAGAGAAACCCACCGCTAGCGTAATCCACATGAAACAATTTCTCTTTCACTTGTTTCCCGGATCTGTCAACCACAAAGTCCTTGAAAGGCAAACAAGCAGGAAGCATGTAATCTAAAACAAGAAAATCAAACTGAAGTTATGATTAACTTCACATTTGTTCACGATTACGTGGATGTTCAGTTTGTGCGCTTATAGCAACTAGCGTGTCCGTCGGCTAAAGCAAAAATTTTGTGCAATTGCAATTGCAACGCTTTTGGCAGACCCTAATTCCTTGACATCTCTAAGTCTAAACAGCGACGTTAATCACTTTTTTTTGTAAGTGGAAATCACCTGAATTCCACTTACCCTGGAGTTGAGGTATTTCGAGCCACAATGAAATCTACCGCTCACACTTAGCGTCCGAATTCCAGCACGGTACCACCACTTATTCTCTAATAGACTAGCTCATAAATCTGTGTAAAAATGTGAATCCCCATACCAGATTTAACAGAAGTAATCATCTTCAACAGTGCTATACTGCTTCTCACTCCGAAGTGCTTATACTCAGGATGTAGAAGCACGTCAGCTATAGGCATGAGCAGGATAGCAGGCTCGCAGTCAGCACCGTCTGCGATCTGATCTATTGTCACATGGCATTCTCTTTCATCTCTCTCGTAATCGCCGAAAATCACGTTACCCCTGATAGAAAAGGGTTGACTTAGATAAGTATTTAAAATCTAAGGCTACAATAGTATTGACAATATTAAAAATAACTTTAAAATTTACTACGGAAAAGTGCTAAACCCTACAGTGGCAAGAGTTGATTTCGGTAATGAAGACAAAGACTGATTTGGAACTAGTAAATAGTAATAGAGTTGTAAAGTCAAATAGTTGTATTTATGATTTTTATTCAAGAAACAACAATACACAACTATCTAAAAAATGGCATGCTGACCAATATCGGGTATTTGCCCACCTCTCATTCCCAACACTGTAACTCCTATGTTATTAGAATCCACAGCAGCGACCACCACAATGACCGTAAGCAGGGGAGCCTATTATGAAGAAAATACAACAAAACTTACAAAGCGTAACCTTCAGGTATCTGAGCAGCATCTATTGCAGTGGATAAAGCGAACTGACGACTGATGAGCACCACTCTTGGAACCCTGAAGTAGTGAGGAGTTCCGTTCTTCACTGAAATCAATAATCGAGAATTTAATTGTCCCTCATAAATATCCTTATTCATGAGTGATGTTAATCTGTTTGGTTCCATTTCTGGTATCGAAAATATTGCGTTTTAAGATCTGTCCATATCTGTACTATACAAAATGGTGTTGCACTCCTAAACCATAAACCGGAACGTCTCTAGACCGATGATTTTGTTCTGCTTGTTGCTTCTTGGACGGGCCGTCACTATACTTTGCAAAAGGTCCGCCAACATAGGTCCTATTGATGCATTTAACTATTGCAGATCTCATCTACTGCGTGAACAAACGCTGAACACATTTTTTTTTAATTTGTCTTACAACACACACACAATACTGCTTGTTATATGCATACTAATGATCGAATGTGATCTTTCAATTCCAACTCACCATGAATGTACTGGAGTGCTCCTAACCATGTGAACTGCAGGTCAGCCAGTGTTCCTTCGTCTGGATCAAATGCTGGATCGTCATGGCAGTTGAAAAACTGACAGTGGCATAGTGTACCTTTAATGAAGAATACAGGATTTAAGATGAGAAAAAACCTTCGATAGAAGTAATTAAAAATATCGTTTGTCTTTTTTTTTTATTGCCATGTAGGCAGACGAGCCAACGGGCCACCTGATCGTAAGTGGTTACCGTCGCTCATGAACCTCTGCAATGTCAGGGGACATTGAGGGGTCGCTACCTACGACCTAACTTTAAGGACCCTCCTCAAGCCTCGTTTGAAGAAGGACAAGTCATAGCGCTCTGGGAATACCGAAATGAGAGTTGAGGAGTATATATGAAAAGCAGTATGTATAGCCACCTCTTTTCTATTATTGCTATCACCTCATTATATTCGTTGCGAGGTTAGATAACTTATCTTTCCCTCGTGTTCCTGGGCTTCACTGCTCAGAGTCATTACGATGGTCGCTACTGTGGATCCTGACAACTCAAGAGTTATGTCTATAATTTGTCCATTTATCCATAATCTTATTAAGTCTTAGTAAATAGTAGTCATTACAAGCTTTATATTAAGTTGCACTGGATGTAACTATATAAGTTCTGGTGGAATCTTACAAGCTCAATTTGACAAACTTCCCGGTGTCCACTTCAGCTAACATTTTGCACGCAGATGTATATCGCGTGATAATGCAATAATATGACAAAATGGCGCTGATCTGATGATGGATTCGAATGGTAATAGGAACTCTTGTGCTAAACAAGATAGACCCGTCGTGTTTAGGCTCGTTTAATTGTCAACTTATTCAGACACATGCGGTTTTCTATAATACTTTCATGCATTTTTCAACGGGTTCTTACCGCGATTACGTTTTACTTGTATTAGCTAGCACTCTACTATCCAGGATCTTAAAAGCTTGCATTAATAAAGTTTAACATAAATTATTTTTAGATTCACTCACAATTAGCCAGTATTATAATTAACACAATATTCCACATGTCACCGTCTTGTCGTCTAAATGTACTCTGTGAAGATTCCAAGATACTGTTTACTGTTTTTCAATCGTGGAATTTTGCGTATTTCATTTGCATCTGTTTGCATTTTCATTTGAAATGCGCTTCTTAAGTGCGATTTAGAGATGGTTTACCTATTTCAAGGTACTTGTGGTTGTTCTTGTAACTATTAAATGCCCACTACTGCCCACTGCTAGGCTCAGGTTCCACCAGAGGGATCAGGCATAGTTGACGTGACCCTAGTAGACTTAGATGAGGGAGGCGCGATGGGAAAGAATGCCCAGAGCGTAACGCGTCGCGTGGTCCCTCATAACCCCGTGCTGGGTTCTGGCCTCAGCCGGGGTTCGGACACAGAGTATGAGCGGTTGGAGGTTTTAGTGCGGTTCAACTCCCACATACACCGGTGATTTCCTCCAACTGAAAAAAAAGTAGACTTAGATAGTAGACTTCAAATATTTTCACTTTTATTCCTTCTTCAATTTGCATGGTTTCTCTAGGATATTTTCTTTCGCCGTTTTTAGCCAGCGGTGTTGTGATGAATTGTGCTTCATTAAAGCAAATTAAAATTAAAAGTGTTTTTAAGGTATCTAAAACAATGTGATTAATAAGTTGTGCTCATCAATTAAAAGTCATTTAAAATCAATACTATGTAGAAATAGGCTAGGAGGCTGAAAACCAGCGCTCGGTGTTGGTTGTTGTTAATCTTCATTTATCACCTAACATTTAGCTGAGTCTCGACTGGTTTGTGGTGGAAACTATATTTTATTTTTTATTTTTAACACGTGTTCGATTACTATGTATTTTGTTTTTATGTAATTTTTCTTAAATTTATTACAATGTATGTGTGTGTTTCCGCCATAAATAAGGCTATGTTTATGTCTATGTCTTATACAAAAAAGATCTTTTAAATCAATACTATAAAAGACATCAAAACGTTTAAGTATTGAAATTTATTCCAACGCCTTCAATAACCACGGCTATGAGTACTAAAACTTAATATAAATAACTGTTATAGGTGATAAACTATTTATTTTATGATAATATACTTATATGAAGCATAATCCTACACATTGTATGGATGCATTTCCTTTTAGATGCGTGTAGGAATCCGATTATTGGTCGAGCCATCGATCATTTATCACTAGATATACTACCGAACAAAACAGTACAAAATAGTGTTTCTAAACAACATTACCTTCTAATATGAAGTGTCTTAAAAAACGACTTAAAGAGTCTTCAGTTTGAATCTTAAGAAAGAAACAAAAATGTTTATTCATCACGAACACACAGGTGCTGCAATGCTCAATGATCTCAGCAGAGTTTCTTTGGAAGTAGGTCTAAAAATGAACATGGACAAGACGAAACTTATGTCAAATGTCCATGTCGTACCTTCTCCAATAACTATCGGAGACTCTGTGCTTGAAGTTGTTGACGAGTACGTATACCTGGGACAAACTGTCCGATTAGGTAAGTCCAACTTCGATGCAGAGATCAAGCGACGAATCCAACTCGGTTGGGCAGCGTTCGGGAAGCTTCGGAAAGTTTTCTCGTCCACAATACCACAGTGTCTCAAGACGAAAGTCTTTGACCAGTGTGTGTTGCCAGTGATGACCTACGGATCAGAGACTTGGCCGCTTACGATGGGTCTTATCAGACGACTCAGAGTCACTCAAAGAGCAATGGAAAGGGCTGTGCTGGGTATCTCTCTGCGTGATCAAATCAGAAATGAGGAGATCCGCAGAAGAACTAAAGTGACCGACATAGCCCAAAGAATTGCATCTTTGAAGTGGCAATGGGCAGGACACATTGTGCGAAGAACAGATGGCCGATGGGGCCGAAAAGTTCTGGAGTGGCGGCCACGAACCGGTAAGCGCAACGTTCGTAGACCCCCCACGAGATGGACCGACGATCTGGTCAAGATCGCGGGAGGTCACTGGATGCAGATGGCGCAGGACCGGTCGATGTGGCGAGGTTTGGGGAGGCCTATGTCCAGCAGTGGACGTCTATAGGCTGATGATGATGATGATGATGATGATGATGAATGAGAGTCAAATAGGAGAAGACTACGAAGAAAAATTATAACAAAATAAAAACGAGTGAAACCGAATACAGAGCTAGATTTAGTTGCACTGTTGAAACTTGTGCAATACACGTTTTCTTCAGCTGCCATAGATATACGAAAATTTAAGAAATAATACCTAAAAGACCTATAATTATATAATTAGTCAATTATTCCTACCCAATAATTATTCATTTAATATTATAAAACTGCAGTGTTTGTTTAAACGCGCAACTTTCAGGAACCACTAGTCCATCTAAATAATTCGCTCAGTGTTGGATAGTCCATTTATCAAGGCTATATTATACCCCTTTATGTTGCAGACGAAGTTGCATGGGTCGGCTATTAGTGTATAGTTTCAGACCAAAAAATCTAAAACGGATGTTATCAATGACCGTTTTATCAGAGTTGATACAATGTGGTATATTTCTATACTGTCTTTCAGTCATTCTTTCAACGGGCCACTTGATCATAAGTGATTACCTTCATTCATAGACCTGACCTCTTTTTTTCTCGTATCTCAATTTAACAAAACATACTTCATACTTAGTTCAACTGTACTGGTACTCATATAAAAAATATACCACATCCACGACTAAACATTCTTGGTATAAGACAGTAATTTCGATTCGAACAATCGGCAAATCATTACCATTGTCAGTGCAAATGGTATACAATCCAAACTGAATCGCAATGAGAGCAAATAGCCTACATCCTGCTAGACAGACTGCATTCGAATGCAACATTATATTCGACCTACATCTAGCCGGGAGTCCTATACTACACTACTATAGACACAGTCCTCTGCAGCTCTGTACTGATCCCGAGCTCTTCTCATACAGTCACAGACACAGATCCGACCTACATCTAGCCGAGAGTCCTATACTACACTACTATAGACACAGTCCTCTGCAGCTTTGTACTGATCCCGAGCTCTTCTCATACAGTCACAGACACAGATCCGACCTACATCTAGCCGAGAGTCCTATACTACACTACTATAGACACAGTCCTCTGCAGCTCTGTACTGATCCCGAGCTCTTCTCATACAGTCACAGACACAGATCCGACCTACATCTAGCCGAGAGTCCTATACTACACTACTATAGACACAGTCCTCTGCAGCTCTATCCTGATCCCGAGCTCTTCTCATACAGTCACAGACACAGATCCGACCTACATCTAGCCGAGAGTCCTATACTACACTACTATAGACACAGTCCTCTGCAGCTCTGTACTGATCCCGAGCTCTTCTCATACAGTCACAGACACAGATCCGACCTACATCTAGCCGAGAGTCCTATACTACACTACTATAGACACAGTCCTCTGCAGCTCTGTACTGATCCCGAGCTCTTCTCATACAGTCACAAACACAGATCCGACCTACATCTAGCCGAGAGTCCTATACTACACTACTATAGACACAGTCCTCTGCAGCTCTGTACTGATCCCGAGCTCTTCTCATACAGTCACAGACACAGATCTGACCTACATCTAGCCGAGAGTCCTATACTACACTACTATAGACACAGTCCTCTGCAGCTCTGTACTGATCCCGAGCTCTTCTCATACAGTCACAGACACAGATCCGACCTACATCTAGCCGAGAGTTCTATAGTCATATTCTAATATATGAGATATAAATCAAATTATGATCATAGCACGATCATTATCTGTGTATCACACATACGGGTATTTAAATAAAAATTCAGTTCAAACATTTTTTAAGTTGCGTTAAACAATTTTTCCTTAATTTCGAATATATTACATTATCAGTATAAATAGCAAATGGTTTTAATATTTTCGTATTGTGTTGTACTTTAGACTGGTGAAAATGAAGAAGTATTTAGTAATAATTTTTATTTGTATTTTTAAATTTGTTGTCGGTAAGTTTTTGTTGTTTGTCCTCGCGTAGCTTTAGATTGGGTGGACTGATTAGGATGATACCTGTTGATAGGAAAGGTAATGGTAATATTTTGGAGCTATTTTTAAAAATATTGCTGTGTATAAGAACTTCTGTACTGAACACTTTTCTGTACTGATTTCGATAATTATTTTTTGTTAGAAAGCAGTTACATTGGACGTAAAGTAGTAGATTTTTGTACTTGACATTTAAAGCCAAAAACGGCTTTTAAGTTTTCAATTGAATTCATAAATCTTGGCATCGTTTTCGAACCTTATCTTTTCCTTATCAGAATTTTATCTTAGAAACAATATAAAATTTGTGAAAAATTCTGATAATAAAATAACGCATAGGCTGCCTTGCCTTTTATTTATGGAACGTAAAGAATAGTAAAAAAAAAAAAATACCGAAACAAAGTTACAAAAAGATCTGTCAGAAGTGGGATTCGAACCCACGCCCACAGAAGTGGACTGCGACCTGAACGCAGCGCCTTAGACCGCTCGGCCATCCTGACACATCAGACTTGTCCCAAATTATGAATCACTATCAACCACGTACTATAATTAGCTCAATTTATAAAGTGCAATGAACTATGAATACTTTTCCTCATATTATGAACACGTATTTGTTGCTATGTTATGATTGTGTGTGCTGACCGCCCACGTAACAGTAAATGGTTACCATCGCTCCTTCATTAAAAAGGAGGGTTAAAAGAGCATTTCAGATCAAGAAGAATATAGTTAATGGTTTACAAAATCACACCAAAAACTTCTTAAAATAATAGAGTTTCGTTACATTATAAACCTTCCTCTGGAATCATCTATCTATTAAGAAATCCCTTCAAAATCCATATTTTTGTGCCGAAACACATGTAACATTATGTTTTTACATCTATACTAGCTTTAAGACCATTGCATATATTATGCTGAGATCCAAAAATTTTCAAAGGACGTGCTTTCATCTAAAGTATAAACAATTTTCAGAGCGGGTAAAATAACTAGCGGTTGTGGATACTTTGCCACTTCTCATTTCCAGTGAAACTATAGCCGTTATTTAAACTTATTTAACCCTTTCAGGACAATAAGATGGCTGAGACTAAATATGCGTATACTACACAAAAGGGGTGTGCGAACAATTCGAACTCACGAATAATTCGTTCCGAATCGAATACGAATATTCGATTCGGAACGTTAAATATTTCCCATGAGCGTGAAAGGGTTAAATATGCTTTCGGTGGTAAAATTGACTTAAAATAATAACATTTACCTTCTCTTCTCCACAGTGACTCCAGAACTCTTCTCATCATCAGACAAGCGTGATGACTGGGAGCGTATTGTTGGAGGTACCAAAGCAGCTAACGGGTCCTATCCTTACCAAGTTTCTTTAAGACTTTACGGAGTATGGCACTTCTGTGGTGCTTCCTTGGTTACTCCGAGAGTGATATTAACTGCTGCTCATTGTGTTGACAGGTAAGATGCATATTAACCGACTACTGAAAAGGAGGAGGTACTATATTAGTCAGTTTTTTGTTTGTTTGTGTATAGCTTTGGTTTGGCTGGGTCGATTTGCATGATTCTGGTGTCAGATGAGAGGTGATAATTGTCGTGGCATCCCTTTTTTTAATATCGTACAAATACTTTTTTGAATCAATAAAAATACAATCCTTGTTCTTTTAAAAAAATAAATTTAAATATTTTCAGAAAATTTATTGAAAATGATTGATTGATGTTAGATTTGTATATTGCTATAACTTTTATATCAGGCGCTTAAATTTTTTAACACTTAATAGCCAGAGTTTGAGTAACTTAAAAGTCTTTGTCGACCACTGACGATAAAGAATATATATGTGAGTAACGCGTCGTACCGTTTCGCATCACCTCAGATTAAAGTAATAAATGAAAATAATCTAATTTTAGATTAAAACCTCAATACTTCAAAGCAGTAGTTGGCACCAATCAGCTCAGGTCAGGAGGTACAACCTACGACATTAGAAAAGTGGTCATGCATGAAGAATACGATGATTATGTCATTAAGAATGATATAGCTATCGTGTTCACTGAAGAGGAGATAGAATTCGGGAGTACAGTGGATGCTATTGAGCTGAATGATGAGCCGGTGGAGAAAGGAGAGGATTTGGTGTTGACGGGATGGGGTACTACTTCTGTAAGTTTTTTATAAACTATACTACTAGCTACTAGCCGACCTTCGTAATTTCATTTGCGTCACAAGGAAGGTACAGACAGCATTTGCGATGTAAATGCACAACTTTTCTTATCTTATATCAGTGTTTCTCTGCTAGGTATATTATGCATGTATTGTACACGTGTTTTCGTTAATACATAGTGCCAAACAAGCACTGCCGACAATTTATGGATTTCAGCACTGTATTTCAATGAACCAATTTCGATGATTCGTTCGTGGTACGTTACGCTTATTCTAAGTGAAATAATAAATTAGATAAAATCTTATCTTCTCAATAGATCTTTCTTATATTCGTATGTATTTGTGGGTAAATACTCTGTATTATTGTAGTATTTATGTAATTATGCATAGGTTTATTGTGTAGTATAGTATTGTATGTATAGAAATTTTATTTATTATATTATATATATTTTTATAGTAAATCTAATTGAGCACCTACCTTAGTTTTCTCCACACCACCTTTGGTTGACTGGTAGAGAATGCCTTAGGCATTAAGTCCGCCATTGCACCATTTATGTGCATAAAATTTAAAAAATAAAACAAAAACTTGAGCTATTGTAAAACCATAATTTCCACCTTTTTACAATTAGGTTAAACGTGTTCTCTTTTTTCAGTACCCTGGTCGTCTCCCCAATGATTTGATGGAGTTGGAACTGAAAGCTATAACATATGAGGAATGTAAAGAAGCTCACGAGAGTGTGAACGCTGTTTTTGAGACGCAGATCTGCGCTTTAACCAAAGCCGGAGAAGGGGCTTGTCATGTAAGAGTTAAATTAAAAGCTTCCATGCATTATTAACGGGTTCTTACCACAATATTTAATTAATCGTCATGATCACGAGAAGATTGGACAACAACGGATGTTGCAACAACATTGAAATATCGAGACCACTCAATTAATATCGTGGTAAGAACCCGTTGATAATGCATGTAAGTAATGTAAGAAACCGCGAGTGTTTGAATAAATGTATTGAAAGCTTTATATTAACTTGCACTGGATGAAACTTCCAAGATTCCGATCGAGCTGACATTTTTGCACACTGACATAATGTAAGAGTATGACAAAATGGCGCTGACCTGATGACAGACAGGAACTCTTATGCCAAACAAGATAGATTCATAACTTTTTGTTTTTTTTTTTTAGCTAGCACTATTTCTACCTGATATCCAGCTTCTTTAAAGCTTGTATTTAAAAAGTTGTCTTTAAAATTTGTTATTTGCAGGGTGATTCTGGAGGACCATTGGTCAGAGAAGGTAGACAAGTTGGAGTAGTGTCCTGGGGTATACCTTGTGCTAGAGGAAAACCTGATGTCTATACTAAGGTTAGTATTACCTTCAGGGTATCAATAATTCCTCAAGACTGGCAGACGAGTAGTAGAGTAGTCTGATTGTAAATGGTAACCGTGAGCTTCTATTAACATTCGTTTGGCTATGGAAAGAGCAGCTCTCCTCGGTGTCCATAAAGGCTGACTTGGAGAGTCTTTAAGCGTAAGTCGTAAGTAGTGGGTTTGCAGTGTCCCCTGACATTGCAGAGGTCCATACATCAAAATAAAAAAGAGGACATATTCATAATTTCAGACATTCAGAACAAACATATCGATTTTAGTATACAATTAACGCAAATTTAAACGAATTTTTTGTACAATGAAATGTGACAAATGACACTCAATTTTATCCCAAGTGCGCGTGTTAAATATATGTACATTGCGTTGAGGCGCTGTTACATGACAAAAAAACATTTAATTTTACATTTTTCAGGTTGAAGCATTCATGAGATGGATTGAGAAAACACTATACGATGATGATGAAGATCATTTAAAATACATAAATCGTAGAAAAACCAACCGACATAGGAGTTTGGGATAATTCGATTTGTCAACAAACACTTTTTTATACTTACCTACTTGAGAACATTATTAAAATAAAAAAATATGACTTTGAAAATATTAAAATAACTTCCATTATTTTTGTTTTATTTATCTACTAGCCTACCTGCGCAACTTCGTCTGCGTCACAAAATGGAGAGTTCAGAGAGCCTTTGCGATGTTAGCGCAAAAAAATGTGCTTATTTACGAATCACAGCAAAAACTTTAAAATTATCAGTGTTTCTCAACTATATCATGCATGTATTGTACACATCAGTACGACAGCGTAAAGCGACTTTGTTTTATACCTACCGTGTAGTGAAGTCGCTTATTCTATTTATTTGAAGTATCGTATTTATTATTTTAAACTTAAAGGAATACAAAACAAGAAAATAATTAGGAAAATTATCAAAAACTCTCTTTATTTCAAAACCACATGCTTTATACTAATATCACAGGAATCAGTCAATGTGAACACGAAAATGGATAACATTAAACAAGAAAAAACCATTTCATAAAAAAGTAAAAACAAAAAAATGTGTCCGTTCAAAAATACAAAAAAGTAAAAACGGTGATTTCTTGCTGAACCTCATCCAACTGATTACAAAATATTTTTAAAACTACAAACCTATTACAAATTTCGAAATAAAAATGATAAGTAAATTGAAATATTGTCGAGAAACGGATAGCTACAGAACATTACAATCAGACAAACTTACTTATACTTCACAGGAATAAAAATATTTGTATAGAATAATATATTTTTTTTACTTTTAACTATTGTACTATTAGGCATTAAAATCCACGAATACAAATACCCATACATTTTGCAAAAACTTATAAATAAATAGTAATTATTTATAATAAATTTCTTTAAACACTCGCGGTTATCTACATCACTTAAACTATTACTAAACGGGTTCTTACCACGATTATTTTTATTTGAGAGGTCCCGATATTTCAGCACTGTTTCAAGCGCCATGATCACGGGAAGACTGAAGAACTGATGGTATGTCGAAATGTGAGTTCGAGTTCTAGTGGTACCGGTAAACGAACGAGAAAGAGGGTATACAGATTTGTCTGCTCTTAAATGACCTACCCGCAGTTCTTCAGTCTTCCCGTGATCATGGCGCTTGAAACAGTGCTGAAATATCGGGACCTCTCAAATAAAAATAATCGTGGTAAGAACCCGTTTAGTAATAGTTTAAGTAATTATTTATACCTACCTTCATTTACTTACCGGAATAATCGCAATTGCAATAACATACAAGCTGAATCAAATAATCAAAATCCAAATATAATTAATTACAAAAAGATTTCTTATTATTATTCCAAAACAATTATTAATTGAACACATTAGCCTACAAACTAATATACCTAATATAAATAATAATTAAATCACACAAAAATATAGTAGGTAACTTAAAATAATTACTTGGTATAAAATAATACAAATGCAATAGGCATGACTAAAATTTTAAATAGTGCGCGAAAACAGCCCATAGTGTCATGGCGTCGCGTTTGACGTCACGCTTAGGTAAACAATCAGTAGAACTGTCATCGGGCAACCAGAAAATAAAGTAAAAACATTGTTTACCTAATCGTGACATCATCCAGTGTGATTGGCGTTTCAGCTAAAATGGCTGATTGCAATATTTTAATTTCATAAAAATTATTAATGTCAATGTTGTAATTCCATTTAATATGCAGTTTTCTATAATATTAGATTTACAATTATTCAGTACTGTCGTCATGCCTATTACAGCCGTATTATAATTAAGTTTTGTAAATATTCTTTTATTACTACTTATTATCATGATCATAACAAAGTTTATTTCTTATTAATTATACTTAGCCTATCGTATACATGAAATATTTATTTGGCGAAACTTGTTAGGAAAGTACCGCTTTGCTTGTTTATTAAAAATTCTATTTACTTACTAATTTTAAATGTTAGTGATATTTCATTCAATTTGGTTATTACAATCATAACTTTAACATTTATTCAAACTACCACTAAAACGAATTCATTCAATTTTATATAACACAACAAAAGCAATTTTAATGCTAATTGACAATATTATTATAAGAATAAGACTCTTAACATACTAACTTAGTTATTCCGAATAAATAATCAATTATTCCAGCTTACATATATTCTAATTAAATATTTTTTCTCATCCCTAAATTGCTATTGTAGGACATTCGTTTTGCATTTTGATTTAACAACTAGAGTTGGGAAAACTTTTATTCCACCCGAATAATGGATTATTTATTTCGAATTAAAACTTACATCATTTCTAATATATAAATAGACACAACGAATATAAGAATTCTCAGTCTGATCCAAACATAATCTATGAAATCTAAAACATTTTCATTGAAAAGGTAGTCATAGAAATTTGAGTACAGACCACTTTCAGAGTCCTTCTCGAAGTTTCTCCCAAAGATACCAACACTGATAAATGATGATTCGCTTATTTCAATTTTAGAGAGTTTTTTATCAGTTATTTTAGCTTCGAAATCGAAGTTTTCAGTGTTGATGGCTTCCGTTGAAGTAATCATCGGATATTGCACTGATTTTGTCGAGAAGTTCCCATTAATATTGATGTGTTCGAAGGTTACGTTGCTTTCAACACTGTAATAATTGATTTATTGATTATGAATTTGAGACGTTTATTGACCTTTTAAGTTGTTAAGAATACACTTATCTCTTCGTTATTTCTTTTAATTGAGATTTGAGATGAAAAATTGGTAATTATGGGCGATATACCTACTAGTGGTCATCGTCTCACAAAGCTGAAGTGGTTTTTGACAACATCTTATAAATTGGTTTGCCGGGTGACACTTCAAGAAACTGCGTTACGCTCCGCTCACGTTATGCGCTCACAATGAGAGCGAATGAGAGGCACGCGTGCCTTTCACTTTTTATGTCTGTCTCTCTCGATCTTAGGCGGGCTAACCATGCCCGAGTCTTTGTCACGTAAAACTTTCGCCCGTATACAGACTTTACAGGCAACCAATTTTTTTTGATTTTGGTGACCATTTAATCATCGATTGCTATTCAATAGTATGTTGGTAGCTAAACAATATCTTCTAAGTATATCAAATTGACTTTTTAGATGCGTTTGAAACACACACATAAAATTCTTTAACTATTTTATTGTTTTGAGTACCTATCTATCATTCTCAAATACTTAATTTTCATTTTAATGTAAATACAGCAATTTTTATTATTCTTGTTAGAAATCTTAAAAAAATTGTACAAAAATACAGATTTAGACAAAAAGAAACTTACTTGAATGAACACGCATCCGTATTAGAGTAAGAGCAAGCAAAAATAGCGCAGTTTTGGACTCCTATACTCTGATGCTGGAACTCTCTTACTCCATCAAAAGCAACCAACATGTAGTTTAGGTTAGGTTTAGAGACTGAAATTAAAAAATATAAATTAAAGATAAACTAAAACAGATTACTCTATCTTGTTTATTGGTTCAAAATACTTATATTGTACTGCCACGCGATATAAAAAAATAGCCTAATCGAGAAGTTAGTCAAAATACAGCAACATTTCTATCGCAATTACGTAGGTACGAAGTTACACTCTAAGACGTGGTGGGGTAGTGGTCGAAGCGCTTCCTTCAGAACGGGACGTCGCGGGTTCAAATCCGGCCAGCTTGTCCCTCTAAATCTGAATGTGAAAAAGATTTATGTGCAATTTTTCACAACACCGCTGGCTAAAAACGGTGAAGGAAAACATCGTGAGGAAACCTTTGAACATATGTGAAGTCCCCAATCCGCACTGGGCAAGCGTGGTGAACTATGCCTAATCCCTCATCTGAAGAGACCTGAGCCCAACAATGGGCAGTAATGGGTTGCTACAGTACAGTACAGTACAGTAGTTACACTCAGTGCAAGATAAATAAAAACTTTTACACGACAAATTATGGCATTTTACACGATTAAATATTGAAAAAATAATCATGGTAAACAGAGGTAACAAAAGGCAATAGATGTATCTTAGAACTAAAGTAAGTACCTGTCTTAGTTTTCAGTTTGAAGTCACAGCAGAATTGTCCATTGCACACAGTTTCATGAAGACCTTTTGACGCTACCTCCATATCCAATGGTTTGACGGAGTAAAGGCTCAGGTCTTCAGATTGGATTATATCTGAAGGAAGGAATATTGGTGGATAGTCGGTTTCTGTAAACAAAAAATCAATTTAGATCACTTATTTTTATTATTGAGCGATTTCGATATTTCTATTGGTGTTGCCATGATCACGGTATGACTGAGTACATAGGGGGGATGCACAGCGGCGACCATCGTAATGACTGAGCAGTGAAGCCCAGGAACCCGAGGGAAAGCTAACTTGTCTTGGGCCCCGCAACGAATTTAATCAGAAGATAATAGAAGCAGTAGGAAAACATGAGTTTCGACATCCCTTCTCGCAAAGCGGGAGACAATAAAATAACACTGAAAAGGCATGACTGAGTACTACAGGTAGGTTGATGTTTAAGAGTAGACCGGCAACTCTATTTATTAGTCGTTTACCAAAATATCAAATTACAATTCAATCTAAAACCGGAAAGTTGGTCAAACTCAATTCACAAGATTCCGGCCGAACATACATACAGTACAAGTTAAATAAAGTAAACTTTTATTAACGGAAAAAAATCCTTTTGTGACGCAGACGAAATATAGGGAATGATAAATGTAGAATTCCTTACCAGGTCCATCCTTTTTGAGTTCGACAACGGACATCTTAGATACATCTTTCACACTGAAGCCTGAAGAGTAGATACCGGCTGGAGAAATCACGTTGGCTCTTTTGACATAAGCCCATGACTGTGTCAATTGAGGACCTGAAGTAGAAGAAATGATAGGTATAATGGTATCTATACAAAAATAGGTATACCTACCTACATTTACTGGACGGTTGAATCAATGAGTTGTACTGTACCAACCCATTACTGCCCACTGCTGGGCTCAGGTCTCCTCAGAAGAGGGATTAGGCTTAGTCCACCACGCTTGCCCAGTACGGGTTTGGGACTTCACATATCTTCAAAGGATTTTTAGAATCCTTTTCCAACATGCAGGTTTCCTCACGATGTTTTTCTTCACCGTTTTAGCCAGTGGTGTTGTGAAAAATTGCACATAAATATTTTTCACATTTAGATTTAGCTACCTAAGTATGCTCGAACAACTTAAATGTGCTGTTAAACCTGTCAGGTATAACAGCACATTACCGCAGCGTGTTTGGCCAGTCTAAAACTTACTAGGTACTACTAGGTTACCTACAGAAACACGGTTAAAACAGCCGAAATTTATGTAACTTATTTAGAAAAAGATTTAAGAGTGCAATCTATCACAACACGACTAAAAAGGTTAAAAGAACATCATGAGGAAACCTGCATATTGGAAAAGGCTTCAAAAACCCTTCGAAGATATCTGAAGTACTTTACACCCATTATGTAAGCTTTGTGAACTATGACTGATCCCTCTACTGATAAGACCGGATCTCAGCAGTGGACAGTAATGGGATGTTACAGTACATAATATAATTATAAGAATCATACCAGATAAGAAGGGTATCTGTGCTCCGGAACCACCAACAACCAGGAAATTCTTCAATCCTTCAAACGATCCAGGGTTTTGGAGTACCAAATCCTCTCCCATCATCAATCCGAATGTGACTCCAAACTCTGTCTTGAAGGTCACTTCGTGGTCTATCGAAGTGCAGTTGTTGAGATTTTTTACTGGTTTCTTGTAGCTATATCAGGGAGAAATCATGTCTTAGTATGATAAACTGGAGTGGTGAAGACAAGCGCGGTGTAGGACCAGATACAAGGTAGACGGTTGAGCTTGTAAAGTTAGGAGAAACACGCTGGATGCAGGCCGCTACTAACAGCTTTAGAAATTGTTGGGGGAGGCCTATGTCCAGCAGTAAACGTCTTGTGCTGAGAAAATCAAGATCCAGATGGTTCTAGATCATTCTTGAATCTTCTTATTTGACTTGAATGGTAATTGTGGAAATAATTACTTAGAATTTATTTAATTAGATAGTTAATTACATTGCAGAGAACCATGAACGATAGTGACCACGTATGATGCCCGTTGACTCGTCTGCCTTCACGACATCCTTTACCTACGACCTACAGTTAAGGACTTTCTTCAAGCCTTAAAACACCAAAGAGAGAAGCAAAGAGAATAGCCTATATTTTTACAAAATTATAGAAACTTATTCAACTTACACAGCCGACATTTTGCCTTCTCTGTCAAACACAATATTACTCTTCACCACTTCGTTTTTGTGATTGCAAAGAATCTTCTCGAACAAATTCGCAGCAACGTAAACACCGGCTTGTTTTGCCGCATTTGATAGATTCTTGATGGTCTGCAAGAAATAAATGTGTTACAGTACGCAGAGAGGCAGAAAAGCTCTTGAGTGGTGGCTACGAACCGGTAGGACACAAGATGGATCGACGACCTGGTCAGGATCGAGGGAAGTCTGGATGCAGACCAGCCGTTATTACGAGGTTTGAGGGAATCCAATGTAATGTCCAGTAGACGGATGGTCTATGGACTGATGATGATGACTAGTAACGGTTGTTAAATTCTTCTTTACAGTATTTATAGCAGGCGGAGTAAATTTTCTAGAAAGGGATCCACGAGCGACCACAAACAGACTCGTAGGCTCATCTGCCTGTAATAATTAAGAAGAGTAGAAACTACATACCTCTTCGTAATTGTCAGTCAATCCAACCTTCTCCTGGCTTGGCAGTACAAGAATATCAACGTCCTGAAAATAATAAAATGTCAGCTCAATCGGCAACCGGGAAGTTTGTCAAATTAAGTCGCAAGATTCTACTCGAACTTACATAGTTACATACAGTGTCATACAAACTATAGTGCAAGTTAATATAAAGCTTGTAATAATACGAGTATAATGGAAACTTTCCTTTGGAATGATGATGAAATTTGAATACTAGTATTGCATTCAACGATTATTACTTCAATTTATCTGCAAATACTGTTTTTAACTAATCATATTATTATATTGTAAATAATAATTGTTTTCCTGCATGCAATATTACGTCTTATTTATGTTATTGTTTGAATAAAGAACTATTATTATAATATATTGTATGTAAGATGACCTTATTTGTACGATTATGTATCTTAGAAAAGTATTATGTTTCTTTATTGTTGTTTTATACATGTTTGTTTCGAACATACAAAAATTTTGACCACAGATAAAAAACGTACTTAAAATTTATGAGCTTTTTTAGTTATTGTCTTACAAGACAAGTGAACGGATCGCCTGATCGTAAGTGTATACCGTCGCTCGTGTACCTCTGCAATGTCAGGGGACACCTCTCGGTGAATTCTCTTGAATTCTACCTACAACCTTCTTTAAATGAGGCTTGAAAGAAGTCTTTGAAGGTAGGCCGTAGGTAAGCAGTGTCCCCTGACAATGCAGAGGTCCATGAGCGACGGTAACCGCTTACGATCAGGTGGGCCGTTAGATTGTCTGCTTGCGTGGCAAAAAAATACCTATATACTTTCTTCAAGCCCCTGAATACTAAATCACATGATACGATTTTAACAAAGACACACAAAGTAAAATTTACAAATATGTAGGTACTCACCGATTTACCAGCTTCCAAAATAAGAGGTATGTAGCTATTCAAGTCTTCATTGTGAATAGATTTGATTGTTGCAGCTTTGTATGACTCCTGAAAATAGATGAATTGAGGCTTAGAAATGATCATTCCACTGCTGGGCTCAGGTCTTCTTTTTTTTTTTTTTTTTTTTTTTTTTTTTTTTTTTCTAATCCCCCGTAGTGCATGATGTTACAGGGACATTTTTTAACAATTTTTATTTTACGTCTATTAACGTTCTATTGGCTTTACTTATTCTGGTATTTAATCTGGTCTTACGTTGATTTTCATCTTCTACGGTCTATTTATAATATCCATTTATATCAATATCATTCTATTTATTTTAACTATAATATCCATTTATATCAGTATCATTCTATTTATTTTAACTATAATATCCATTTATATCAATATCATTCTATTTATTTTTACTATAATATCCATTTATATCATTATCATTCTATTTGTTTTAACTATAATATCCATTTATATCAGTATCATTCTATTTGTTTCTACTTGTTACTATCTTAACAATTTTTAGGCTAAATTTCATAAACTTCTCTCGTGTTTCTTTATTTCCGACCAAGGTTGCTATGTTTTCAATTTTTATTTCTATTCCCAGGTCTTGTTCCAGTTCAAACCTCTGTCGCATAAACATCGGGCACTCCGTTATTATATGCGGTATGGTTTCGGGAATGACTTCGTCACAGGGGCAGGCCGGGCTGTCTTTTCGCTTGAACCTGGCAAGGTACTCCGAAAAGCCTCCGTGTCCTGTGAACAGCTGCGTCATTGCTCCTGTCGGCTTCAATTTCGAAACGGTCGTTTTTGCTGTTTGTGCGTCTGGAAAGAAGAGCTTTGTTATGCTTGCCGTTGTTCCTCCCTGGTATCTTAAGTTCCATTCGCGGACGGATTCTTCACGAATCCGTCCTTTGACGAATGCGATTGGGCATTTGTCATACTTCGGCTTTTCCTTCTTGCCTGCTGCTTCCTTGGCGAGTTGGTCTGCTCTCTCGTTCCCCTCTGTACCTTCATGTGCTTTTATCCAATATATATTTAGTATTTTGTTTTGGAGTTTTATTTTCGTGATGTTATTTTTTATGTTTATGGCCAGAGGGTGGGTTGTTATTTTACTTTTTATTATATCTAGGGCTGACCTTGAGTCGCTGAAGAGCCCGAAGGATTCCTCACGCGATCCCAGGACCTCTTCAGTTGCCCCTTGAATGGCAAGAAGTTCGGCTTGAAATATGCTACAGCAGGGCAGCAGCTTCATCTTCTTCATCTTTACCTCATTTCCGTCTCTCCATTTGGTAAAAGCCGCTCCCACTAGGTTTTCTCTTTTGCTGCCGTCTGTATATAATTGGACACGGTTGGCACGGACCGCCTCTTTTAGGTGTTCTTCGGTCTTTATGATGTCGTATGCTGTTTCTGATCTTTCTGCTGGATGTCCCAGCTCAGCTATTGGAGCCCTATACTCTATCTCCCAATCTTTCATTATTTCCGTTGGGTTTCCTCTCTTTATCCTATATAAAGCAGCCACTTCCCGTACCCTAACATCCAGCGGTAATATTCCCGTTAGCAGCAGTCCGGCATTAAGGGACACAGTGCGGTGTGCTCTGCACATTTTTTGCACGAAGCCTCGTTGTACCCTATTTAAAAGTTTGCGTGCCGAGATCTTGTGTGTTGCTGATGCCCACGCGCTGGATGCGTAGAGTATAATGGGCTCCACCACCGCGGTGTATATCACTCGGATTACATCGGGGTGGAGCCCCCAACTAACTCTTGCTGCTCTTGCCAACTGATTATAGAGTCTTGCCGCCTTTCCTGTGACACTTTTGAGATGGCTGTTAAAAGTCAGTCTGTCGTCAATGATCAGTCCCAGCATTTTTATTTCTCGAGTCATTTTAATCTCCATGTCGCCCATGCGTAGACTTGGTTTATTGTATTTCAGCTTCCTTGTCATCGTCATAGCCTGTGTCTTCTGTGGAGCAAAAGTCAGTTTATTGAGTTTTCCCCATGTGTGGATATACTCCAGGGTATCGTTCGTTTTCTCCTGGATTTCCGCCATCTCGTGGCCGTCGAAAAGAAGGACCACGTCATCTGCGAATGCCTGGACGTAGACCCCTCTCTCCTCCAACCCCTTCAACAGCGGGTCCAGGAGCAAATTCCATAGAATCGGTCCCGCCACCGATCCCTGGACACAGCCCTTTTCGGTGTTCCTGCTGTGCTCTTTTCCCGCGTATGTCACTGTGACTCTCCTTCCGTCCAGGTAGTCCTCCATCAATCGACATATGTTGATTGGGCATCCGATTTCAGCCAGCCTGATCGTTATGGCTGGCCACCACGCAGAGTCGAAGGCCCCCTCTATGTCCAGAGAGACCATCACTATAAGCTTTTTTTTCCCTGAGCTTTTTGTGAATTCTGTCAATCAGGTCACAGAGGGAGTCCTCCGTACTCCTTTGCGGTATGAACCCATACTGTTTCTGGCTCAATTTCGGGAGTATATGCCATTTTAGTCGATTGGTGACCATCTTCTCGACTATTTTCCCCATGACCGGGAGCAGGCCTATCGGTCTATAAGACTTGGGTGTAGTGTAGTCGGTTTTGTTTGGCTTAGGTAATACTATGACCGCCGCCCTCTTCCAGGTCACGGGGAAGCACCCGATAGTCAGGCACCTGTTTGCGATCTCCAAGAACAGTCCAGGGTCATTCCCTATTGCTCTTGAGCAGATGTCTGCTGTGAGACCATCTGGCCCCGGGGCTTTTTTGGGATTGAAGGATTCCATCGAGAGTTTTAGCTCATAAATTGTAAATGGGGGATCATGAGCTCTATCATGCTCCACCTCATTTACTTCTTTGGCACGATGTCTGATGTCTCGGTGGTATTGCCCTTCTCCTTCTCTCGAGTCCTCCGGGTAGAAGGTCTCAGCGAGCAGGCGTGCAGATTCCTCCCGGCTCAGGTATTCTCCATTCTGCTTTAGGAGTGGTTGTTCATTTTTTCTGCTTGTTTGTCGAATAACCCTGTATATTCCATCCCAGACACTTTCGCGGTTCTGTTTTCCACAAAATTCTTTCCAGCTTGTTATTTTCGCTGTCCTTATTGCTTCCTCATATTTGCCCTTTTCTTCGAGATATTCCGCTATGACCTTTCTCTTGCGAACTGGAGCTGCCCAACGTATTCTTCGCTTCATCCTGGCGACTCTTTCCCTCATTTCATCCAGCACTTTACTCCACCATGCGAAGGTCTTTGTCTTCCTTTCCTTAAACTTAGGGATTATTTTGTTTGCTGCTTTGGTAATTATATTGTTATATTTATTTATTATCTGTTCTAATTGTTCTTTGGTTTCGGTTTTTTGTATTTCTTCAATATTTAATTTATCTTCCTTTTTGTATTTTTCCATTTCCTTGTGAAACTTGTCCCATTCTACGTTTCTGGTATTGTATTTTCTAGTTGTTATTTTTCGCAATTCTTGTCTGTTTTTTCCCTGTCTTATTTGAAACATAATCCTTGCATGGTCCGAGCTGGTGTCTTCCTCCACCCTCCAGTCCTCAAGTACGCCCAAGAGATCACCAGAGCAAAGCGTTACATCAATGTGGCTAGTATACTGCTTCCCTCCTCGAATTGTATTAAATGTTGGTATATTGCCGGTGTTTACTACATGCATCTGCATATCGGTGATGAACTGTGAGGCCATTTTCCCTCTATTATTTTCATAGTTTCCACCCCACCATATGCTTCGGGCGTTTATGTCACCAGCCATAATGATGTTAGCATTGTTTTTTGTTTTAATGTTTGCTAGTTGTTCCATATAGGGTGCCAGCGGTTTGTCTGGTTCAAGGTAAAATGATACCAGGTTTAGCCATCCAGTGCTTGTTCGGACTTTTAAGACTGCAATATTAGCGGTGGTATATTCCGGACACGGGCATGTCTCCGAGATTCGTTCAGCTGTTATGATAACGGCTTTGATGGTGGCTATATCACTATGTTGCTCTGTGTATTGGTATACAGAAACCCCACTGTACAGTTTTACTCTCTTTGTGTTTCCCGTGTATGGTTCCTGTACGAGTGCGATGTCATATTTTCCCTCTGTTAGATCCTTAATAACCTCCTCAGTAGCCAGTTGCTTCCTTTGTGTATTAATTTGTGCTAGTTTCAGGTTATTCGGTTCATTGTTATAAGTTCTGAGGGTGCCCTTAGCAGTACGCTACTGTCGATCTTGCTAGCGCGTCCCACTTCTTCCTGACTGGGCACTCCTCCGAGAAAGCATTGTGATTTATCTTAGTCATTTTGGCTCGGCAACAGTTTATACATTTTGCGTCGGTGTTTTCCATCAACTTAGGGCACCGCGCCCTGAGATGAGCCTCGCCGCAGTGGCTGCACGCATCTACTTCATCCTGACAGTGCTTTCGACCGTGCCCATAGCCCAGACAGCGCGAGCACTGCATGAGTGGAGACTGGTCTTCGACTCTCACTCTTTGGATGTCTATGTGCACCGATTTTGCGTCTGTAAGACGTTGCCATATCTGCGGCGAGACCCTCAGCACGCAGTGCGCCGTTAGCGGATTCCTCGCTCTGCGCCTAAAACGAACCTCCATCCTTTCGTCCTGCCCTGCAATTCCCTCCAGTAGTTGACGGTTCTGGTTTTTCAGTGCGTTCAGGATATCTTCGTCAGAATTACAGTTCAGGACTCCGAATAGGATTACCAGAGGATCCTTGTTTTTGACCTCTTCCACTCTTAAGGTGTTTCCGCTCTGTCTAATTCTTTCTGTGACCTTCTTCATTTCAGCCTGATCTCTACAACCTACTATCACCTTTCTGTCGCGAGCTTTCCTTACTTTATCCACTCGGATTCCTTCTTCCCTTGCCTTCACTGTATCTTTGATTTTTTCTATCACCTGGTCTCCCGTGTCCATTTCGTTTGTAGAGGTGACTACCACAGCATGCATTGTTTCATTCTCTGATCTTGTTTTCACCTTCTCTCTAGCGGCCACGGTGGCGTACGTTGCCCTTTCCACTTTTTGTGTATGGTGTTCTAGGGTCTGTCCGTGTGCTTCCAGGCCTCCCTTGTGTTCTCGAAGCTGCTCTTGGAGTTGCTTCATTTGCTGTCTACTTTCGGCAAGGTGTTTTCCGTGCTCTTCGAGCATCCTCTGGAGCTCTTTTTGTTCCTTGCGACATTCTGGAAGCACAGGTTGTTGTATTGGTGTTGAGGTATGTGTGGGCTTCGGTTCACCACTATCTTTACTCATGTTCGTCTTCCTATCGTTTTCAGAGTCTCTAACCAGTATATAAAGGCGCTCCACGGCTTGTTTTACAGCGTCCTTTATTTCGTTTTTTATATTTCTAGAGTTGTTGAGGTTTAGCAGTGCCTTTGCCCTGCATCCTCTGGCTTCGGCAGTCCTGTCCAGCATTTTTGTCGGGCTCACGGTTTCACCTTGTGTCAATGTCCCTGTAATAAGCCTTTTGTCAACTGGCGCTGTCGCCTCCTTTGTCTTGGCTTGCGAGGTTGTCGCGGGATTTGTAACAGGGTCTGGGGTTTTCCTTCCGGATTCCCATCCCTCGATGCTCTCGCGTACCCTTTTTTGGCTCGCGCCTGCTCCCTTTTCGTCTCCAAGGGAGACTGTCTTGTTAGCGTCCTTCTTTGTCGGGGTTCTTCCGACTGAGTACATTTCGGGGGATTATCGTCGATGTATATAATAAATTTGAATCCTTATGATTAAGTTTTGGGTGTATATGGCCCGTGTCTTATAACTAACTTTTGGGGTGTATAGAGCCCTGTCCTATTATATGTCAGTTCTGATGTTTTAATAATCGTTTTCTTATTTGTTCCAGGTATTGCGAGTGTAGTACTGAATTGCGTCCGTCACTGATCGGTAAGTTTCTCGCTAAGTGTACTTGTGTATGTGTGTATATGTGTGTGTATGTACGTATAAATGCGTGTGTGTGTGCGTGTGTGAGTGTATGTGTGTGTGTGTGGTTGGTTGTGTGTGCACCCTTAATTATGCAAGCGCGGTTTGTCTAATAAATAATATATTAAATAAAATAAAATTTTTTGATCTCTTGACTTTGGGAATTTTTTGTGGCCGCTACACTGATATCCCGGAGCGGAAACCACAATGAAACTATCGCCTGTGAGCAGGACTACAAAATATATTTTTTCGGAAAAATCGAAAAATCTCACTTTTCGAAATCCACCTAAGCGATGTATGACAAATGGGCGGGTGTGGTGGGCTAAAGTTTTTGGTTTTCCTCGATTATCTCGGGAACCGCTGGTCGGATTCGGCCGGGACCGGTGTCTTTCGACAGGTGCGATCCAGCCGCTCCTTTGGAATCGAGAAAAACGAGGATGCTAAAGGAAAAAAGTTTCCCGGGAAGCGGGTTTGTGTATTCACAGCTGTTGTGAATGAATCAAAAATGTAGGAAAAAGTTTAATATTATATCGAAATATGTTTTATTATTAATTTTGTTTTATGTTTCAGGTGCAGAGGGCTCGGCGTGATTTAAAAAGACTGTATGGTGCGAAAAGAAGACTAACAAAATCGGTTAAAACCGATTCTGGAGTAAAATATCAAATGTACGTAAGTTAATTTAATGTTTTTGATGGAAAATACGGAAAATACTACGGAAAATGAAAATCTCTTCCGACTATATGTCACAGTAAAATTATTTGTAAATATATACCAAATTTGGCAAACCAAAGTCAAGGAACACTCGCTCAGGTCTTCTTAGTAGAGGGATCAGGCACTAAGGAACAATTTTACAAGCTTTATAATATTAACTTGGCATTGGATGTAACTGTGTAAGTTCGGGTGAAATCTTGCAAGCTAAATTTGACAAATGTTCCGGTTTTCTATTGAGCAGACATTTTGCACGCAGATCTATATCGCGTGACAACGCAATAATATGATATCTTGGAGCTGATCTGATGATGGAGTAAGAAGGTAGCCACAATCGTGTTTGGGCTTGTTTTACTTGCCCTAATGCTCTACCTCGATATCCAGGATCTTGAAATAAATGCATGCAAACAATGACTTTATTACATAAAGAGCTTAAGAAAATGATGAATGAACACATCCCCTCGGATGATGGGGGCTCATGTTAGAATGAGACAAAAATACAAACATTACCAAGAGGGAAAGGGATAGCAAGATGACGTGTAAAAGAGATGCACTTATGCAATGTATGTGTGTAGAAAAGAGATATAAAATCACGCATTGAACGCGTGATGGGAGTTATTGTCGAACGGTTTTGTCATTGCAGTCGTCATTGCGATAACGATTGCTGAATGGAAATGTTTCGTCGTTAATGGCTGTTTGTTGATTATTTTTAGAGTTTATATTACCAATAAATTAACTACTAGCGGGCCCGCGCAACTTCGTCTGCGTCACTTTCAAATAAAAGGTAGCCTATGTTCTTTCTGTGAGTCTAAAGATTATCTGTGCCAAATTTCATCAAGATCTCGCAAAGAGACTTCCCTTCTCGCAAAGCGGGAGACAATTAAATAAAATTGAAAAAGCTTTATTCCAGAATTGAGAAAAGCACCACAGAATGAGATTTTTAACATCGTGTTTGGTAACAAGACAGCGGGTCGACGCTCCGATTTCGGATGGCCAATGCATCTGATCCCGATTTTATTATTAGACCAAGTTGCATTTTAATAAAAGTACATAAATTACGCTTGTTTTGATATTTTACATTTGGGACATCTTGGAGATTGTCCTTAAAACATGCTTTTGACAACCGACTTGAAAAAAGGTGTTACTTCATTTGAGATCCTTACTGTATCACACAAGTTATAACACAAGTAGGTATAACACAAGTAGGTTTTTTTCCAGTTGGAGGAAATCACCGGATCCTCACCCGCCCTGCGGTATGTGGGAGTTGAATCGCACTAAAACCTCCAACCGCTCCGAACCTCCGAACCTCGGCTGAGGCCAGAACCCAGCACGGGGTTATGAGGGACGGCGCGACGCCTTACACTCTCGGCACTCTTTCCTGTCACGCCGCCCTCGACATAAATAGGTAATATTATAAAATGGTTTCGTTGTTAAGCGACTTCCAAAAAGAAAAGTTCTTTAGTTTGACTATGTTTTTTTTTATTTTTACGACCGATTCGATAAAATCAAACCAATAGTTTTTATGCGATTATTGGAAACGGAAATAAATGATTTGTTTTAAATATTCCTGCTTATTTTTTTTATTGCCTCGTAGGTAGACGAGTTAACGGCCCACCTGATCGTAGGCGGTTATTGTTAGAAAGATGTACCCGGGAGTCGGTACAAAGTTTTTTACAAATAAATAAGTCAAAGGTCCATGATGGTAAGTGGTAACCGCTGTCTAGCCTCTGCAATGGCAGGACACTGTTCTCTCCTTTGGCTCTGTGTTTTTCAGTAAATGATACGTGTTTTTTTTTATTCCAGACCTTATCTTAGGTCCATGAGCGATGGTAAACCACTTCCTATTAGGTGGGCTGTGTCTAGTGTTGGTGTTTACATTCAATTCATTACGTATTTCTTATTTATTTGTAAATTTAAATAAATATTGGAAAGGTTTTATAAACATGACAAGAAAACAATTTAATTTGATAATTAACAAAAAGTTTTTAATCAAAATGCCAGTTTAGTGGGTAAATAAAAAAAAAAAAAAAAAAAAAATTAACGATCGAAAAACAAGTTAAAAATACTGATATAAACTTGATCTTAGTTAAATAAAATGACACCAAAAGCAACATAAGAAAAAAAAAAAGAATTATTAAAATCGGTCTACGAAAATATTGTCTGCAAGTAAAAAAAACCGCTTTGTCACTTAAAATAATTTAAAAAAAAAAAAAAAAAAATACCTTTTCAGAGATCACCGCACTGATACAAAGCAGAAGTAAATATATTATTTTCATTTTTATTTCTGTTTCACACACGTCCAACTCACTTGACTGACTACACGCGAATGAGACATTTGTGATTGTAATGTTAGTAAATAGTATGGGCGAACGTTGGGCCAATAGTTGGGCATATGATTAAGGATATGACACATTTGATAGGAAAATTAAATCATAGTGAAGTTACTTACTCTTCTGACTTTGGTGGTTTTGAGTCTCCAAATAGTGACACAGCCAGCGTTTCCATATTTTTAAGGTACCTATTCAATTTATTACTAGTAACTTAAATACAGTAAGTTTTATTAATTAATTTTTAAATGTATTTTTTTAGCAGTAACTATTGGAACTCATATCCAAAATTAAAGAGATTCTCTATGCCGCCCACATGAGGAATCTGACCATTCAGTTGGTTTGGGTCCCTAGTCATGTGGGCATTACTGGTAATGAGATCGTAGACAAACTCGCGAAAGAAGCGGCAACGAGTGGTGATTCAGAATTCTTTTGTAACGTCAGTTGTGATTTAGTCACTTTTTCTAATGTAGTTTTATTTGAGGACTGGACGAGAGAATGGGAGACCTTCAAATACATCCTCCTATCAACAGGAAACCGTGGTTTTACAAATTCAAAAATCTTGATAAAAAATCCACTAGTATACTAATTAGAATGCGTTTTGGCCATGTTTGTTCTCCCGCTCATTTATTCAAGTTGAGAATTTTACAATCCCCAATGTGCCCATGTGGCTCAGAGATAGGGTCACTTGACCACATATTTTTTAATTGTCCTTTGAACAATAAGTGTGAACCTTTATATTCCCTACTTATGAATGCTGAGATTCCCTTCCCTACTAATATGGGGTATTTACTAACTTTTCCAACAACAAAAGTAATATACATTCTTGCTAACTTTATTAACTCTAATAATCTAAAATTGTAATTATAATATATTTAACATAATTATACTAGGTCTAACTATATTGACTCATTCACAAATCGTGTAAATATTCAATACTATTGCCCAATCGAATAACTGTGATCCCTTCAAACCTGACATTGGCAATGTTGTACCAAAAAGGAGACAACAGCCAAAAAATTAAAAAAAAAAAAAAAAAAAAAAAAAAAAAAAAAACTATTGGAACAAAGTTCCTTTTCGCGCGTTATCGAAAGGGGGCTAGACGGAAATTTTTTTACGAAAAGTTGTGACGACACTTTTTTTGTTTTAGATGATTATCGCTAGATGGCGCTGTGATCAAAATCTTTTAAAACATGTTCCTTATCGCCGTTACGTTAAGAAAAAAAATTATAAGATATCTTTTAATCGAAAGGAACTTCGTTCTAATCGGGTGTCCCATGACACCTCTCAAGTTTTTTCTTTATCACATTTCAAGTCAACTATCATTATTATATTTTAAGTCAAATAGGCTGCAGTCACTCGCGAAAATTCGCTTATGTATAGGAAATCAAATTACAATGTGCAAAAAAAAGCAGTATTCTTATTACACGAGCCCACGAGTCACCTAATCTTAAGCGCTTAACGTCCCTCATAGACCTTTGTAATGTCTGGGGACATTGAAGGACTGCTACCTACGAACTACCTTGTAAGGACCCAAGGTAGGATTTGAGATGATTTCCATGTAAGAAAAAGAGTCAAAGCTAACGATATCATTCACACTTTGTTATCCTATTTGCTACCATTGCTTTTCTTTATTGCCCTGATCGTAAGTGGCTACCATCGCTCTGCAATGTCAGGGGACACTGAGGGGTCGCTACCTACGACCTAACTTTAAGGACCCTCCTGAAGCCTCGTTTGAAGAAGGACAAGTCATAGCGCTCTGCCTTAAAGAACATCAGCTGTTATATAATATTTTCCTCCACACATCATAGTGTGACTACTCCTTAAGATATATAAGCTCACGCGTTGATCACGCGAGATGTAAAAATGCAACGAAGGGTCGACGTGACCTACGCCATGTTTGATGCATTACATGACAAATGTTTGGACCAATATTGGGACTCCTTGAATATTTATTTCTTTTGTTAGAATAGTATTAATACTGAGGATTAGATCTCTTTCTCGGAACACGTGAAAAATGAATACTAGCCTATTAAAATCTAAAATCTCCGTATACCTATTTTTTTACGAAAATGAACTTCCATTTTCAAGAATAACATAAAAACTATTATTTAGTATTTTTTATGGGTATGCGCCCAAAGTATCTGCTTTACAACAAAATATATGAATCGAAATCGGTTCATTTAAAATAGATATACGCGAACACGGACAGCAGATCGTGAAGTCTTGTTCCCAAAAAGCTATGTAGCTTTAAACAAAGCTCCAAAAGTACTATTCAGATCTTGAATAAAACATAATAGAACTCCAAAACGACCATCACCTTTCATCTGACACATTCACATCATCATTCAAATCGGTCCATTAATTTAGTCAATGGGGAATTCAAATTGATTTGGTATATAGTTTGGTGTGAATAGACTAGTGCAGTTCTTCACAACACCACTGGCTAAAAACGGTGAAGGAAAACATCGTGAGGAAACCGGTATGTCAGAAAAGGAATCTAAAAATCCTTTGAAGATATGTGAAGTCCCCAATCCGCATTGGGCAAGCGTGGTGGACTATGCCTAATCCCTCTTCTGAGGAGACCTGAGCCCAACAGTGGGCAGTAATGGGTTGGTACAGTACAGTACAGACTAGTGGCGTGGGAAAATATTAATCACTGAAACAGATAATTATAATTAATCAGGAATTATTGCAGTAATTACAACAAGATATAACCTACATTATTGTATCACGCGTCGATCACGACACAGCTGATAGGTTATTGCCATTTCTATAAATAAAAATAATCGAATAATTCTAAACTTTTCGTTTTGTTCCCTTGATGGAAACCGATGGGGTTTTTGACGTGTCTGTGGTCTATTTCCACGGTGACGCGATTTTTTTAAAATTTCATGATAGATAAATAAGCCTAACGTCCATATGATCGGGGCCGGCGCGACAGGCCCCATAAATACCCCGACTCAGAACCGCTAAACGGACTAAATTTTTAAAAGAATTATATGACATTATTAACGAAAAGCATAATAAATCAAATTGGAAAATATTGGCAAACCACAGTCACTGGCAAGGACAAAGACAAATGGAAAAGACTGGAGGAGGCCTTCACCCGAAGAGGGGTCCATATCCTACCGAAACTAACCCTTACTAACACTT
Source organism: Trilocha varians (assembly GCA_030269945.2). Taxonomy (NCBI): domain Eukaryota; kingdom Metazoa; phylum Arthropoda; class Insecta; order Lepidoptera; family Bombycidae; genus Trilocha; species Trilocha varians. The sequence continues at coordinate 11,126,426 of AP028277.1, forward strand.
AAACATTAAGCAACTTAATCAATAAGGAAAACAATATATATTAACAAAAACTTACTAACCAACTTTTGAAATGTAAATAAGGATAAGGAAATAAAGGCATTTTTATTTTTTATTTATTTACGAAAAAAAACGTTTCAACAAAAAGTCATGTCATTTTGTTGGGGCTTTCTGCCTTTAATTTAATATTTGGCATTAGCTCTCGGGCTATTACAAAAACATACGCAGAATGCATGTTATGAAATATTTATGTACGAATTGTTATCTTATTATAACCTTGAACTTACAAAGCATTGACTGTATTTCGTCTGATAAACGTTTACCGAGATATTTACTGTGTTTTTTATATTATCCACTCAACTGGGATCGGCAACCAAATTGGTTTGTTTACTTTTGCCAAGTCTGTGGCAGGAGCCAAAATTGAGCACTGTTCTAAAACTTTTTTTAATCATTTCATATTTTACGGAGATGATATATTTTCACTGAATATGCAATACAGTCGTTTAGTAATAATGATTTACAAAAATATAAGGTTTACTTAAAAATCAAAATTAAAAATTATTGGAAAAAAATGTTTTTAAAAAGGGGCTCAAACACGGTATTCATTCCGAACGAAGTCCCCAGTTTCGCTATCTAGCGAATAGGTAGTGACGTTCCTATTCGCTAGATAGCTTTATTTAAGGCACTACACTACACTAGAGATGTAACAGATATACATGAACAATCGCATGCTTTGGAATATTCGCATTCTTTAAATATTACACGAATTTATTTGAGCCAAAAAAAATAATAAATTCTACATACACTGGCTTATTATTTATAACTAGGTAGGTATATACTGGCGCGACGGGAAAGAGTTCCGAGAGCGTAACGCGTCGTCGTCCCTCGAAACCCCGTGCTGGGTTCTGGCCTCAGCCGGGGTTCGGACGCTGAATGTGAGCGGTGGAGGTTTTTAGTGAGGTTCAACTCCCACATATCCTACCCGCGGGGCGAAAAAAAAAAGAAAGGTATAAGTATACTGCATAAGTAGGTGATGAATAATGGGTAATAATAACGTTTTTTTTATTGCCACGCAGGCAGCCGAGCTAACGGCCCACCAGATCGTAAGCGGTTACCGTCGCTCATGGACCTCTGCATTGCCAGAAGACATTGAGGTCAAGTCATACCGCTAGGGAAACACCGAAGAGGGTCCAATGCATTATATTAGTGGACGGTTAGAACATTTCTTTACCTTTCAAAAATAAAATAAAAAATCCAAACAAATTTTCCAAATGTATACAAGTGATTAGGTCTAGTCTCATTGACATAAAAACTACCTTTATCAATAAAGCTTATTATAAATAGTATTTTGTTCTACTTATGCTCATCACGATTTCACATAGTGGTAAATGCATGATCGACACATGTAATGATAATATATCCGAGTACAACATACGTCATGATTTATTGAGATTCGACGTTTCTATCAATATGCAATCAAGTCAAGATAAATGCATGTCTGTCTGTATTTTTTACAAGCTTTATATTAACTTGCACTGGATGTACCTAACTATGTGATTTCGGGTGGAATCATGCAAGCTAAATTTGACAAACTTCTACAATTGAGCTGACATTTTGCACGCAGATGGATGATATGACAAAATGGCGCTGATCCGATGATGGGTTCGGAAGGTGGTCATAGGAAGTCTTATGCTAAACAAGATAGACCTGTCGTTTTTAGGCTTGTTTTATTTGTAATTGTTGTTGTGCTAGCACTCTACTGCTACATGGTATCCAGAATCTTGATAGCGAGTATTTAAAAAGATTTCTTTAAAATCAATTATTTAATAGACAGATTGTTTCACTATAAAACTTTTTTGTCAGAACCTTTCGAAAGTGAAATAGCCAAAGACATTCAACATCTTGTATATTTGGAAATAGCTGATGGAACCCCTAAATAAAACAAACATAGAAAGAAAATAATTTTATTAAACACACATAACATACTTAAAACACAAGATAAATAGCAAAATATAATTAACATAGATTGTGTGTCCAAAAGGAATCTGCCTCAGGATACTGCTGCGATTAATACAGCGCTGGTTTTCAATCATATTATGTGCATTGCGCATTTAATTATAAAAATCTATTGAGAGCTGTGACATTCGTTTTAACTATTATTTAGTTGACCCTCACAACTTCGTCTGCGTCAGATAAGATGGAATAAATAAGAGTGTTCTCTTAAATTTTCTCATCGTATAAAACTGGAATATTCTCACCATATAAAGCGAAACAATGTTAAAAGTGAACAACTCTCAATAATTAGGGATATGAAAAAAAGTAACTGATTCTCAGACCTACTGAATCTTCTTCTTGTATATAAAAATGAATTGCTGTTCGTTAGTCTCGCTAAAACTCCAGAACGACTGAACCGATTTGGCTTATTTTAATCTTTAAATATTCGTAGAAGTACAGGGAAGGTTTAAACGGTGAGAAAATTTCCTTATGTGACGCAGACGAAGTTGCGCGGGTCAGCTAGTAAGCTTATAAAATGTCATGAAAATCTGATTCTTCTTTTGTTATGACGTTACATGAGTGTGTATGTGGGATATGTGATAGTATGCGATATAATAATATGTAAATAAACCATACAAAACATGTTTGTTATGGAAATAGCTACGCATTTGCCCTCGCAGATAATCTATAATGATGTAATATTTCCTTTCCATGTTATTTTAATATCGAACTTCGATTTTGTCAAAGCATGACACTTAGATAGATACACTTATTTGTCAAATATTTCCCTTCCTTTTTTGCTCTTTATTCAATGCTTTATAAAAAGTGTTACAGTTATCGGATTTTGTTCAAATATGCGCCGTTATCGATAGATTAGCCAAGAGGTAGACTGCCTAATTCCTCTTCTGAGGAGACCTGAGCCTAGCAGTGGGCAGTAATGGGTTGTTGTTAGTTCAAACGAGGCTTGAAGAAAGTCCCAATGGGTAGGCCGTATGTAGCATCCCCGCAATGTCTTCAGGCAATGCAGAGGACCATGAGCGACGGTAACCGCTTACGATCAAGTGGGCTGATACCTCGTCTACCTACGAGACAATAAAAAAAGTTACAGGTCTAGCGCGTTCGCCTGTACCTAACCGCTGTTCGCGCGTATCTGTAAATTATAACAATCAGTAATTATTTTTTGTTGTTTTATACTTTTTGTTAACCCTTTTTTGATGGACTTCCCAAAAGAGTAGTATTTTCCATGTTTGCCTTATTACTTTGGTATCGGTGGACCGAGTTCAATGATTTTTGTCATTTAAAAAGAGTAATATAGTCAACGTGAGGTGCCTGCTAATTCATAAAACTTTATTTGTATCCTGTATTGATGACATAAACCCTAAAAGACATCACTTAGGAGCGGTCTGTTTGCTATCCCTGTAATTATTGATATTTATAAAACTGATATCATCATCAGCTTATAGACGTCCACTGCTGAACATAGGTCTCCCGCAAACCTCGCCACAACGGCCGGCCCTGCGCTATCTGCATCCAGCGACCTCCCGCGATCCTGCCCAGGTCGTCGGTCCATCTTGAAATTTACCTATGCTTCGTGGCCGCCACTTCAGAACTTTTCGGCCCCATTGGCCATCAGTTCTTCGCACAATGTGTCCTGCCCATTGCCACTTCAGACTTCATCTTTATAAATTGAATATTAACGCAATAAACAAACGCGATAAACAAAAGTATTTAAATATTTGATAATACAATAATCTTGATTACGAAATGCATTATCTTGTAAGATAACCTTGCAGTGTTATTCAACTAAAATGCATTTATAGAACAAATTGTCAGATAAGATTTCTAGAAAAATACAAAAGAAAGGTGTATCTCTAAATCTTGAATATGGCAAGATATATAAACGATCCTACGGTCAGCCGGATGGTAAGTGGTTACCGTCGCTCATGAGTCTCTGCAATGCCAGAATATTGGGGAGCCATTACTCAACATCTCACTATAAATTTCCTTAATTAAGAACGTATTTTAATTAACTAAATCTTAATTAGTAACAATTTATTTGGACCTAGACAGTGCGAAGGTGTGATAGTAAAGAATGCGTAACGCGACGTGCCGCCCTGCATAACACCGTGGTGGGTTTTGGCCTCATCCGGGATTCAGAATCTAACCCAACCTGTAGACAGATGAAGTTCGACGATTTTCTCTAAGACAAAAAAAAAAATTAGTCATAACTGACTAAAAATGGTTAAATAATAAAACGCAGGTCTAAAATAACATTTTATTTAAAATCACAAATTAAAACATAAACTAAATATTTTATCTACATTAATACCAGTAACTTTTGGCGGGAACTCTGTCTTCTTTAATTCCCATTTCCTCCATGATATCCATTTCGAAAGTCCTCAGTTTCGGCGCGAACGTTACCTGTGTCAATGCATGTTTTTTTAAAACATTCTTTAATAAAATATTTTTTATAGTAATATTTATAGTACTTTTTTTATAATAGCTTGATGTGCAGTTTTATCCGAATTTAATGAAATTTGGCGAAAATAAAAAGTTACTTGAAATGATGGAATTTTTGAACAAAAACTTGAAAACTGAGGGAGACGATTTAATTTATATTCCCAAGAAAAAGTCAAAATGAAGCTCGACTTAAATAATAATGTCTAAAATGGACAATATTACAAATCTATTGTCAATAATTCAAAATATAGACCATAATAATACATAATATGTATAACACGCGGTAGCGTGTTAAGCCAAGTTCAAGAAAACGAACTTGCTACCGCAGCATATGTACACATGCTATTTGGATTACACGAACTATTTGGAGCGACTTTTGACCCCCTCATAAATCAAAAACTATTTCACATAAACATATCAAATTTGCTTAATAACACTACTGACTGAGTCCTGACCACTGATGGCTTAGGTCGTAGGCCTCGTCTTAAGGGGCTCTCTGTTTTTTATATTGTATTTGAAAATTGTATTTAATTTTATTTCTTAGTAATTTTTTTAAAAATATAATTAAAAAAATAAGTGCAAATAAATGAATATAGAAACACTACTGAAAATAATTTTACAATATTGAATGTGATAATACATACCTTAGTGACGTCACTAGCTTTTGTATCCTTATCAACATTTTCAATATACAATTCTTTACTCTTATAGTCAATCGTTTCTTCAACTGATTTAGGCAGAGGTATGATGCGACTACTAGCCAGAGATACTCGCACCTGAAATTATTAAAAAGTGTTCTACACATTGCTGGAGTTTTAAATGGTAACCACTTACCATTCGGTGGGCTATTATATCTATGGTGCATTAATGATTATGTATTAACTATTTTTATTTTTCATCTTTTGTATAATTCTTTACTGCAAATAAAGTATGTATCTCTTATTCAAACACTCGCGGTGTTCTATAATGCTTTCATGCATTTTCAACAGGTTCTTACCACAATATTAATTAATTGAGTTGTCTCGATATTTCAACTTTGTTGCAAACATCATGATCACGAGAAGACTGGATACTGCGGGTCGATTTAAGAGCAAACAAATCTGTCTACCCTCTTTCTTGTTCGCTTTTGGGTAGTACCACTGAGTTCCAGTTGCATGCATGAAAGTATAACTATATTTTTTTGACTCAAATGATTTTGCAGTCAGTTTGTCATAAATCCACGAACCCAGCAGTGGGAAACGTACTACTAACCTTATCACCTTCTTCAGTGTATCTCCACTCCACATCAGTTGCCTTCAAGCTTTCCGGATCCACTAGTTTCACATCACCCGTCACTAGTAACGGTGCTTCCGATTGTATTGTCACTCCGGGGAATTTTTTGTCTTTGCCTACCTGTAAATGACGATATGGTTTAAGCTAAATGCAATAAAGAATCCGAAAGTGAGCAAGGAGGTTAAATACGAGGCTTAAGAAAAGTCCTGTATCGGTAGGCGATAGATAACAGCCCCTCATTGCCCTGGCATTGTAGAGATTCATGAGCGACGGTGACTGCTAACCATCAGGTGGGCTGTAGGCTCGTTTATCTATCACGCAATAAAAAAAAAGTACCTTTAAATAACAAAAACATATTTAAATTCAAGTTCAAGGTCCAAGTCATTTAGTGTTGACAAAAATAATTTAAAACAAAGATGTTAGTAACATAGTATCTCAAGGTAAAACAAAATTTTAAGCAGTCTTATGATGCTTGATAACTTATAACAGACCCAAAGTATTTAGAGTATTTAGACCACTCAAATAAAATTGTAGTAAGAACGTAATTATTTTATAATAATATTGGTTAATATAATTAGTTATGTAATGTAAAAACTCCCTAATACATTTTACCTAAGGGGTTGTCCATTAATCACGTGATCTTTTTTTAGCATTTTTTAACCCCCCCTCTCCCATCGGTGATACGTAGTGAGGTTTAAGACCACCCCCCCTCCCCCTTCTCAACATCACGTGTATTTTTAGTACCTACAACGAATCTTAAAATTTTCTGAATATTATCTTAATTTAAATACAGGTATAAACTATAATCTTATTTTATTCTGAAATTAAGGACCATAATAAAAATGTCTACACCAGGTTGCAAGTTTTTTTTTATTGCCATAACAATAATAATAAATGAAGAGTGTAATCATAGGAAAAACATGTATTGTACTAGTACATGAATAACAACTGGATAAGCATCATGCAGGTTTGACGAAAAAATAAATACACGTGATATCTTACTACACCCCCCCTCCCCCTTGTGTTATTTTCGTGATTTTTATCAAACCCCTCCCCCCCCCTTTCAAGCCTCACGTGATTAATGGACAACCCCTAAGGAAATAATTGTTCTTAAAGAATAGAGTTTTTTGTAGGTTATGAAAATTACAATTTTACTCACAACTCTCAGATGGGTGTTGAGACCTTCAACAATGACCCAGTTCCGTTCCTGTATAACTTGGGACACAATACCTTGTTTTCCCTTGTCTTTACCAACCATTATCTCGACACGATCACCCCTGAAAAGAGATTAACGAAATTTATATGAGTTCACTTTTTGCGCTGGTATTTTGAACACTACTTTGAAGCAATGCATCTGGTTTTAACGCAGAAGAATTTCTAAAGGTCATGTATGTAATTTGATGTAAAAATCTTTAAAATAAACTTACTTGAAAAAGGTCCAGTCGCGAATGGGTTCAACAAACACTTTTTTGCGTAGCGTTCCAGGTTCATTTTGCTGTCGGAATTGACCGCTCCAGGGTCTGTTTGTTGTGAAGCGGTACTTCTTACGGGCTACCTGAGCTTTATTATATTGAGGATAACCAGCCGGAGTCTTCCAATACACCTAGAAATTATACACAAAAAGTATTAGAGGTTATGTTATTAAAAGTAATGATTTTAGCCATTCTCACGATGTTAAAGGTATACAAACCTGTTCATAGCTTCGTTTAACGTATGATTCTGGAAAATTTGAGTATTTTATAGTCAAATCACCGACTTTTTTCGCTAAATAACCGTATATTCGCATCTTGTGTTTTGTTTCGTAATTTTTATTTTTAATTTAGTTGACACATTACATCTATTGTCAACTGAGATTTTTTGACAGGTGACATCAATGACAGTACAATTTTGTTTTTTTTTTTTCGTTGTGAACCTTTTGACATTGATTCCATACAATTTTTAGATTGACTTAAAGCTGACATATATTTTCAGTATTAATTCAAACAAGGTAAATTGAATATGTTATATAAGTCACAAGTTACTATTTATTGCTAGTTAAACTATAATTTCAAACTATCATAGATTAAGACTAGACAATCAAATAGAGCAATTTAAATTATTCTGCTTGTAAAGGAATAAATACCATAGAGGAATTGCAAAACTTTTCGAAAGTAAAATTTAATGGCTCCAGATTCCGAAAACTACATTTTTACTCAATTGCCGATTAAAACCAAATTGACATTGATTTTTTATTATTTTCAGTCCAAGATATTGAAGAATGTTATATTAGGTGAATATTTGTGAGGAAAGATAATCTTTACTGTTTTTCGAAGTTTCATGTGTCGGTTTAAAAAAATACTAATTTGTGGGCTATTGAATATTATGATTAATAAAATCTCGATGCTTTCTCAATATTTCTGATACGGATTGCAGTGATATCTTTATTAAAATATGTCTTCCAAAGTTTAATGACACTCATAGACAATTGACGTAAATCAGATGTTCGATGTAGAGTTGTAGGTGGCAGCACAGCGTCACGTGAATTTTCATGGCGTTGAAGGGCTAGTCCCGAATTGTCTTGTGGTTTCGCCAAAATTATTTGCTGTTTCGAATAATTAGTTATAAACAGCATTAATTTTTAAATTCTAGGTGAGTACCGTGATGTGTTGTTGCAGTTGTCGTGAACGTTACGTGTTCAAGTGCGTTCTGCGCGGGTCTAAAAGGTGTCAATGTTGATAATGACGGGTTTGCTTGGGGTGGTTGTGGGGAGATTTTGGGTTGTTTCCAACACGGCGCCGGGATGTCTAGCCGCCGTTCGGGCGCCAACACTCCGTGTCATGTATTGATTCCCTGCAACGCTTGGGCGCGGCGCAGTTTCTACCTGAAAACACTGTTCCTTCGACCGTCTTCCGACACAGTGGTCCACGATCGTAGAAAATCGATTATTACGACAATGAACAGCCTTCTTCGGCTACTAGAAATGCCTTAACGCTAATAAAAGTGCGTGATCATACAACAGTTTTCTGTTTATCCCGGTGAAAAGTAGTTTTAATTAATATTGACTTGATGATAATTTTGATGGTGTTTCAGTGACCATGTCGGAATATTGGGTGATCAGTGCCCCTGGCGACAAGACCTGTCAGCAAACTTGGGACACTCTTAACAATGCCACCAAGTCGGGCAGTCTCAGTGTCAACTATAAATTCCCAATTCCTGACCTCAAGGTAAGAGAAAAACAACAAAGAGGATTTTGAAAAAAGTTTTATTACTTTTGTTTTAATCAAGCACATAAATTATGATTATTATTAATTTTATGTAAATAATCAATATTATCTAAATAAATGTTTTAATTCTTATCTAATTAATGTTAGAGTTCTGTAGTTATTATTAATATTCTGTTAATTTATTTGAATAAAATGAAATAAATTTATTTCATGAATATTGTGTGAAAGTATACTTTTGTTTTAAATTTCATTAAATGAAATAAAACTCAAATGTATAATTATCTCCAGAGTAATCTTTCACACGAAGATCCTTGATCCCTTGTTCTATTGACTTGAAATAATTAATTTTGGGTATAATAGAAATACCAGAAAATAGGTCACCAATTATTTAAAATATAAGACAATTATCTTGACTACTTTAGTGTGATAGTGATAGTGTCAAGCGGGCCATTTTCCGCAAATCGACGTCACAGTTGCGCCTATTTTGCGTGTGGGTGATTAAATTTTAAATCAAATTAAATCAGGATGTACTCCAGCCCAGCTCCTCCAGGAAGCCAGCCAGCTTCTTAGGTCTGGCGACCGCCTCAGAGAGCAACCTCGGTGAGCCAAGGTGTAATGCCCGGTAGTGTGCGACTCCTGTGCACTTCAGCAGCACATGAGCAGCTGTTTCTTCCTCCTCCATGCAGGCTCTGCATAGCGGACTGTCAGTTATACCTAGGATGAAAAGGTGTTTGTTAAACGGCCCATGTCCCGTTATAGCTCCTACTACTGCTTTTAGGTCTTTCTTCTTCAGGCGTAGTAGTTGTTTTGTCAGTTTTGGATTAATGTCAGGGACTGCAAGTTTTGCCTGACGGCATTCTGGTAACTGTGACCATAACCATTGGTGTTTTTTATGTGCAAATAGTCTCAGTTGTGAGTTTATGGTTACAAATGGAAGTGGTATAATAGGTTCTGGTCCGATAGCCCTGGTTTCCGAACCGCGCCGGGCCAGAGCATCGGCAGAATCATTGCCTCGTGATCCGCTATGTCCTTTAATCCACCTTAAGGTAACGTAATTATCAGTACATACCTCACTGAGGACCTCGTGACATTCATGGATGATACCTGATGTGTGTATGTTGCTCTCCAGGGCTAGCAAAGTCGCTTGACTGTCAGAGAATATTGTGATGTTGCAGCCTATGATGTTTCTGTCCTTGATGGCTATTGCTGCTGCCAAGATACCCATAGTTTCCGCCTGGAATACTGTATTGAGGGCTCCTAGCGGTTTATGGATATGTATGTTTAAGTCTTCAGAGAAAACTCCGTAACCGGTTCCTGTCTTAGTTTTAGAGCCATCGGTGTATATTTCTAGGGGTGTGTCATTACTAACACCGTAGTCGATGTCCCCAGATAATTGTATTTTGTACTTTTTGTCAAAGATAAATTGCTTTGGTATTTTATCTGTAACTGCTAAAAGTGTGGGAATTTCCTTGTATATTTCCTGGAGATTTCTCAGGTGAGGTGTATCAAGTCGTTTTGTTAAGAGATTTTGGTTCTTTAGTCTTAAGGCGGCTCTAGTTGCTTCCATCTGGATATGAAGCGGCAGAGGGTCCATGTTTAATAGCACTTCAAGTGCCGCGGTTGGTGTGGTTTTCATGCAGCCTGTTATGGCTACACATGCTAGTCTTTGAACTTGTTGTAGTTTGGATACCGCAGTAGTGAGTTCGGTGCGCGGCCACCATACAAGTGATCCATAGCTAATGATTGGTCTTATAACACTATTGTACAGCCATTGTATAATATTGGGCGTGAGACCCCATGTCTTGCCCAGCATTTTCTTACATTGCCAGAACGCTATTGTCGATTTCTTGATTGTGTTATCCAGGTGTTTGTTCCAGTTCAGTTTACTGTCAAGGGTTATTCCCAAGTATTTGACCTCATTTACCGGTTTTAGTTCTGTACCGGCTAATCTTGGTAGGTTGTATTTTCCCAGAATTCGTTTTTGCGTAAACATTATGATCTCGGTTTTTTGAGGATTGACCGACAGCTCATGTTTATCGCACCACATTTTGACGATTCTTAGGGCTGCTTCAGCTAAGTCCATCACTGTGGAAGCTTGTTTTCCTGTGATTAATATCACCAGGTCGTCGGCGTAACCAACTGTTCTAAAGTGGTGCTTGTTCAGAAGGGTGATGAGACCATTTACTACCATATTCCAGAGGAGTGGGGAAAGTACTCCACCCTGCGGACAGCCTTTGATTACTAGGGCCTTCTGGTCATCACCCTCTATGTTTATTACTCTGCTGCTTAGCATGCATACTATCCAATTTATTAGCATCTTGCTAACTTTGTGGTGTGTGAGGGCATTATATATGCTTGTGTATTTTGTTTTGTCAAAGGCTCCTTCAATATCTATAAATACGCCTAAACATATGTTTTTGTTTTGAATAGCACTTTCGATTTCGGTGACAACGTTGTGAAGAGCCGATTCTGTAGATTTTCCAGAGCTGTAAGCATGTTGGTTCTGGTGTAGCGGTATGTGTTGTAATGAATTCTGTCTTATATTTCTGTCAATGATTCTTTCCATTGTTTTTAGAAGGAATGAGGTAAGGCTAATTGGTCTGAAAGACTTCGGATTAGTGTAGTCAGCCTTACCTGGTTTGGGTATAAAGGTAATATTTACCTCTGTCCAGCTCTGGGGGATGTAACCGTAGGTTAAGCATGCCTGTGCAATTAGAGTGAGCTTGGTCGTTATCCGTTTTGCTCCCCACTGAAGTAGCGCAGGGAAGATTTCGTCTGGTCCCGCACTCTTAAATGGTTGGAAGCTTTTAATCGCCCAAGTCACTTTTGCTATATCAATAATGGTTTTAGCCTCCTCCCAGGACGGCCTTGTGTTTTCGTTATTGCATGTCTGTTCTACTTTGTTTTTATCAACAAAGGAGCAGCCAGGGAAGTGTGTCCCTATGAGTGTCTTTATTGTTTCTACTTTGGAATCTGTGAAAGTGGAGTCACTTTTCCTTATAGAGCCCAACTGTTTATTTCCATCGTTTGATAGTATTTTCCTTACTCTGTTGGCATCATGGCAGTTCCCGATGTTGCTACAGAATTTTTTCCAGGAGTTGCTTTTTCTGAATCTGAGGCACTTTTTGTATTCCTTTTTAGTGTCTCTGTAATCATCCCAGTCCTCTTCCGACCTGGTGTTCATAGCTCTATTGAACTTTTTCCTGACCTTGTGTCTGATCTTTTCAAGTTCTCGGTTCCACCATGGTTGTGATGGGATCGAGCCTGTATGTATTTTGGATATGGGGCAAGACTCTTTATAACATGAAATGATGTAGTTCGTGAATCTTGTTACCTGTTTTTCAATTTGGCACGGGCCTTGTAGATCTAATTCAGTTAGCTGATAATCTAAGTTCCTTAGTGTTTGTATATATTTCTGTGCATTAGTACAGCGTGGTTTCCTGATTTCCTTAACTGTTGGAAGTGTTGCTCGGATGTCAAAACGTATCCATCTATGATCTGAGCACGATGGCTCTTTTGACACGTACCAGTTGTTTACACAAGTTTCTATGTTGGAAGTTACAAGAGTTATATCAATTATTGTTTGGCTACGTTTATTTACGAATGTCGGTTCGTTACCTATGTTTTTAATTGTCAAATTTGTAGTAAATAAGAAATTAACTAAAGAGTTACCTCTGTTATTGCTTGTTTCCATGCCCCACAGTGGATGGTGGGCATTGCAGTCTGCGGCAATGATTAGTTCGAATTTTTTCCTCTCGCAGTGTCGTATAATTGCCAAGAGTTCGTCAGATGGTATATCTTCCTCCTCAGGCATGTAGATTGAGGCTAGGACCACATTATGGGTTATGTCGTCTGTTAGTGGTAGCTGTATTAGTATTGCACTTATATCCCTAGAACAAAATTCGGTTAGTGCATGGAATTCTATGTTGTTAGTAGTGTATATACAGGCCCTAGGATGTTCGTGGTCTGTAGTTACTGTTAGCTTACCTTTTTGTCGTGACAATCCGTATATTCGTTTTGATCTGATCCACGGCTCCTGAATCAGAGCGATGATTGTCTGGTTGGACTCCATCCATTTGCATAGCTGAGCCGTCGCCGTTTCGCTATGGTGGAGGTTTATTTGAAGGCATTTGATGTTATTGGGCATGCCCATCAGTGTGGGATGCCGCCTCCTCTTCATCTAGGTGAAGCTGTAGGAGCTTCCCCTGCCATTCAGCGTCGCTTCCGAGTTCCGCCTCCGACCCGAGTACGAAGCTGTCTGAGTCAGAATCCGGATCCGGCGCTGTTTCCACTGCTCGTAGTGTGTGTGTCCCGTCCTGTTCCTCTGTGTCTGATGCACTGGTTTCTGCAGCTTTGGTTGCAGCTGTAGAGGGCTCCACTGTTGCTGAGGTCTTCGACTGACTCTGGGTGGTAGAGCCATCAGCAGCCGTCGTGTCCGGTGGCGTGCTGACAAATCTCCCTTTACCAGCGTCAAACTTCACATAGACGGAGCCCAAGAGGTATCCTAATCTCCTACCTCTTTTGAGGAGTGTCGGGATTATCTCCTCTGGGATGCCTACTATAGCGAAGGCTGCAGTTTCCTGGACTAGGAATTGGTGTAATACCCATCGGTCGACGCGGGCCCACACGTTTTGGCGCCTCAGGACTCTCCCCACTTTTTTCATACTGGTTTCAACCCGTAAGGGTTGGCCAGTAGCTCCAGGTGTGCCAGGGAGTAGGATCCCGCATCTAACCATCTTCGGTATGTCCTTGATCTCTCTTACTGTTGCCTTCTCGCCATTTGGCAGTGTCACTCTCTGGACTGCCTTCTTCAGCCATTCCTTCGTGTATTTGTCCTCGCACCAGAGTCGCAAGGATCCATCCATGTAGGCTGGTTTTCCCACGAAAACTGGGTACGGGTCTGTGTCGCCGCCTGTGGTACTGCTGTCGAACATGAAGTCCGTGAGCTGTGACTGGATCAGGTTAGCATTCTCCCCGCTTATGTGGTACGAGTCAAGCGACGTAATGGCCACCATTAGGTCTGACTGCACCACACCAGCGTAGGATTGCTGCTCCTCTGTTTTGTCTTTTGCCTCGACATTGGTTTTCACCCTTTTGGCGTCTCCTCGCGGTGTCGTCGTTTCTTTCGGGCGTGGTCTTTTTGGGTTTGTGTCTCCCTGTCGTTCGCTATCCGACGTAGCGATAGGTTTTGCCTTGGGGCTATTCCGTGCTGTCGAGACATGGGCCGCTCCTGCTTCCGCCGCTTCCATGCGTCGCTCACGTCTAGCCAAGGTTATCCTCCGTCTTCTGGAGAGTCTGTTGGGCCCCGGAGCGAGTGTCGCAGCGCGCCCAGTCAGGGCACCGGACCCTCTGTTCCCGTGGTCCCGTGTGCTCCACCCGGTCGCACGTACGTCATCCACCCAGAGTCCTCGAGACATTCCACGGCGGTGTCTACCACTGACTCGGTCGCTGTCGGTGCACAGGTGCTAGCACGACTACAACCCGGAGTAGGGGATGTTTCCTTGAGGGTAGTGACAGTGGGAAGGGTAGCCGCGCTAGGCGGTTGCGCACTCTCCCCCGACGGTCTTCTTCCTTTGGGTGAACTCGGCTTGTCTCTGGATCTGGATTTTATGTGTTCCGTCGACTTGCCAGGTGTTTTGGCTTGAATGGTCGCGGAATCATCTACAACCATTGGTTGAGTTTTAGCTCCGGTCGCTGGTTGCCCTACAACCTTGAGCTTGGGTTTGCCCTCGCCTTTGGATAAATCCGCAGGTTGGGGCTTTGCGTTGGCCTTGGTCGGTTTCCCTTCCAGGGCTTCCGCGGGTTTTTTATTTTTCTTTACTTGACCTTTATCCATATTTAATGAGTTTATTTACTTCATCACCCTGGCTTCCCACCCTCCATGGAGCCCGCACCTTTGGGAGCGCTGCACTGCAGCGCTAGGATTACCAGGGTGATATAGGAGGGCGAGGATGAGTCGGTAGTGCGACATCGGGAGCTCGTGTCCTGAGGCCACAGCCGCTTGGTCGGGCGACTGCGTGATTCCCCAGGAACTTACCCCGTCAGCATGACCCCTTCCCATACCCCACCCCCCTCGCCTATGGCCATTTCCTCCAAGCCGGCTAATCTCAGAGGCAGCCGTGTCGCGTGAAATAGGGACCGAAGAGGGCGTGTTGCCCGACGACCGTTTAAACCACCTACGATCGCCGGGCTCAACCCCCCAGGACTCCGTCTTCCTCGCTTACGGCCTTCACCGCGGAGGTCCACCGCAGGGGCCTAATAGTCCAACGCACTGGCCCAAGTAGCGTTGGAGCTGAGTGATTCTTTGCCGCGACCAGCGGGGCACTCACAGCAGATTATTCCCCCCTGTCGTTTATGACAATCTGCCCGTACCCAGTCAGTCGCGTTGCCCGGAGTGTGCCCGGGCGGGTTTCAGCTGCTCGGGAAGATCGCCCCCAAGCTAAGTAAATACGTAAATTAACAAGTAACACTTGTCATGCAATCCTCCGGAGCAGCATTCACCCGTCCTTCGGGGAGGCGACCACTATACACCCTAAACTTGACTTGACTACTTTAATTCTTACAACTTTCCACATAAATTATCACTAAGCCACAACTCAAAATTGTAATTCTACTAATATACTAGATGTCAATGTTTTAAAGAAATTCAAATGAGTGCGCAACAGTTTTTAGATTCAACAATTATCTTAATAAGTATAGATTTTTATACACTTCCTTGTCCAGTACTTAACGTAAAACTGGTGTTTTCCAGGTGGGAACTTTGGATCAGTTGGTGGGATTGTCGGACGACCTCGGCAAGCTCGATACATTCGTCGAAGGTGTTACCAGGAAGGTAGCACAGTACCTCGGAGAGGTATGTATTTATACCCAGAATACTTATAGCCTAAGAAATAACTAGATTGTTTTTAGTCTTAGTGAACGCAATGATTCTGAAGCACTCTTTTTTTGAACAGAACATTGAACCATTTTGGATATGGTTGTATTCTTAAAAAGACATGCAACTAAATTACCAAGGTGTGAAATGGTGAAAAATATCATAAAGAAACCTGCATGTTTGAAAGAGAAGAATTTAATATTAAAACCCATGTAAAATGTGTGAACTTGTAATAAGTTTTTTTTTGTATAGTGAAGAAATAATTGCAACATCTTCATTTACACAAACTTGTTTATAACTAAAAAACTAAACCCTTAAATGTATGATTTTTTGTATGACTTCCCAATAAATTGAAATAAATGGGAACAGTTCCATAGATTATGAGAAAAATAAAGAAATAAATCATAGTAATAAAAATATTATTTTATTTCGAAAAATATTGTTGACGTATTTTATATTTTTCAGAAAAAAAAAACGAATTTGTAGTATCCACGGTACACAGCCTAATAACTGCTAGGCGCCATACTAATGAAATACCAAGTTTTAACTGTCAAAAACTGTTAAAAAATTAACTGTCAAAAGTTAGTTTTTGCGTTCAGATATCAAATGTGTAAATATCAAATTTATTTAAAAGGTAAAAAAAATACAACTTCGCACACAGCATATTGAGCCATGCGCTATTTAATCGTACAATGTAGATCTACATCATTATGCATTTAAGGGTTAAATCTATGAATAATATTTCAACAATTTTCAACTGGTCCCAAATTAAGTTAAATCTGCAGTTTAGTTTATTTATTTTTATTACACAACATGAGTGAACTAATAATATACAGGGTGATTTCCTAGTGAGGGTACATATTGAAGGTCATGGTAGCTGATGGTTATATACAACCAGTAAAAATATTATTACCAAAGAATATGGCTTAATGCCTTATAATCGCAACTTAAAAATATCTAGAATTCTTGCAAAGTTGATGGTTTTTCGACAGCTGATGGGTGTGGCGGAGATGTGGGGTGCGCGAGATCACTAGAGGTCGTTAGTCAACACTCTCTAATCCGAAATTGTTTATGTTTGAGGTAGTTTTGTCGAATTTAGATAAAAAAAAAATGTCATTTTACCTATTTTTTGTAATATTCCGTATTAGAACAGAGTACTCATCACCCTCCTGCAATATTTACCTTCTCTAACAAATCACCCTGTATTCATTGTATAAATAGAACTTGTAATTATTAACATTGAACACTAGTTTTGTTGATTGAGATATCAATGATATTTTCTTTCATCAGGTACTTGAGGACCAACGTGATAAGCTTCACGAAAATCTGATGGCGAACAACAGTAAGACATTCTTATTATTAACTAAATAATGATAAATATATGACACTGAACATTTATAAGTACATCGTAATTTAAAAAATATTGGATACATTTGTTTGGTGTCATTTAAATAATGAGAAAATATTTAAAACAATAGAAAAATAGGTTGCATGGTGGAGATTGATTCTAGAAAATTCTATGGCATGTTTGGGAATTTTAGGTTGCCATTACATAAAAAAAACATGGCTACATGATGTTGCCAGCATGAATAACTAATTTTATTTTTTAAAGATATAGCAAAGGGTTTATAGAGGTGAAAAAGCACATAGTAGTGCGAGAGTTTAGCATGCGTCGCTGAAGTTCAGTGATTTATTATTTTATTTTTTATTTTACTCCGAAAATTTTATTTTTTTATTTTCGTTTCGACCTAACTCCTATTTTGCATGTTTTCTTTTTAATTTCTTTTTTCTACACGCTGCCGGTTTCATTTTCAAAATGGCACCAGTCAGTGTGTTATTTATTTTACGTTTGTGTATTTCTTATATTAATTTGCAATTTTATATAAAACTGCACAATAATAATATTGTTCTTTTAATTCTGGACATACTCACACATTCACACATCTCATCTCAATATTCACTAATTATGAAACACTAATAAAATTGTACAATAAAATTATGAACATAGATAATTAAAACTGTCGACGAAATTTTTTACTAAAAAGTTTTTCAATTCATAAATTCGGCCAGTGTTTATTTCAAAATGTACGGTACAAAGAAAAGTGCCGTAACTGAAATATTTGAAATTTCGTCGACGGAACAAAGCTACGAATGTTAAGTGAACAGTGTTTTAGAATTTTTAAATCTTTGAGGTTCATTATCGTGACTATATGAAACCTCTTTAATTAATATTTGTACATAATTGGAATGTATATTAGTGTTCTATGTTTAGGTAATGTCGTAGTATTTTATGTTTGGAACATGAATTGGCACTAATACTAGGAAGTTATGTTTTTAAATGTGATTGGCGAAACGACGTATATAAACAAAAACAAATCGAAATTTTATCAAAATTTTGGTAAGTCGAATTTTTTCAAAATTATAAATGGCAAGAACAAAAAGAATGGAAAAGTGTAAATAAGCTACATACAATGCACAATACATACAGACACAAGCTTGAACTGTTAAAAATATATTTTGCTTTTTTAATTTTGTTTCTTTCTTCGATAATAGTTTCGGCACGTGTTTAAAAATTTTGTTGTTTTTTATCCAATAGATGAATGAGAATGTTAGTTTTTCGGATTGCATTTCAGTGTCTGAGAAATGGAAAAAAGTTTGCGGCAGTAAGTAAAAGTAGTTTATTCAAAAACAAGCTTGTAATGTATGTGCGATTTCCATTTAGTGTTACGCTTCAAATATTTATACATTTTATGTGTATAAAAGATAATGTATGCGGAAAATTATGCTGAGATTTTCACTCAGTAACTTATTTAGGTGTTTACCTGCAAGTGACGTCACGGGAATAGTATCTTTTTTCGATGTTTTCAATATTTATCTATGATTTTTGTAAATGATGTAACTGATAAGGTCATCTCGAAAGTGGTATTGATAATGGTTCGATATTGATGTTATGACGATTTAGTTTTCGAGTTTTGTGTAAGAAAAAACGGTCAAGCGCTTTTACTAGTTTAAGTTTATAATTTACTGGAAGTCAATTGTATAATCTTCGCACGAGTCTAATTATAAGATGTAATGTTATCATTGTGATAGATAATAGCAATCACTGCCTCACAAGACATTCATAGCTTAGCTATATCAAGCTTAAACGTCTTATTGCTTTGCGCTTGTTAAAAACGGAAATTATTATTATTTAGTTTATTTTTTTCTATTTTTAATTATTATTTTTTTTAGTTTCGCTCCTTTCCTATACTAATGTCCCTTAATTTTATTTTGCCCTAACTGAGACGCGAGTCGTTGATCGATAAAAAACAAAACAGCGGCTGATTATTTGACGGAACGGGAATAGCTTTACGGCCATTAAATCGGGATATAAATGAGATGTGTTACGGGATCGGTGATTGGCGAATGCGGGATTCAGGCATGGATGCGTACGGGGATCCTGGCGGGGGTGAGCCGCCTCCGACGCCGACCTCCCCCGTCTGCGACTCGGCATACTCTGAGCACCACGGGTGTTGGCCGTGCGAACACCGCGACCATTCCGAATGCGCGTCGCACCCCTCGCAGTCCCAGCCCTCGAGCGGTCGAAGCTCGCCGCGGTGGGACGATGACGACGACGAAGACAGGCCTCATCACATCCTCTCACAAGGTCTAGGCTACCTCCCTCCCCCACGTTCTTATATCAGCAGAACTTGAGACTTCAAATTCAATACAAAATCTCAATTCCATTATATTTAGAACTAGCTGACCCAAAGCTTCGTCTGCGTCACAAAAGAAAACAATATATCCTATACTTTTCCTCAATAAATGAACTTTCCAAAATTGAAAGCATTTTTGAAATCGGCCTAGTATTTTTGGTGCCTATTCGAGACAAACAAACAATCAAACCTTCCCTCTTTATTAGTATAGATGTATTGATTTGTAAAGACTCAAATTCTGCTCGATCGTAATCCCTGTAGTGTCTATTTCATTAGGATTTAATTATGTCACACGTACAGCGCTACCTGCCTTCCTGTCTGTTTGTATCTATTTGTTGATTTTAGCTATATTATCGGCAGTGATTGCATATTATTTATTTCTATTTTTGTTAATGCAGTTGGCGTTGGCCGTCGTTGTATAGCGCCAGCCTGAATAACCGTTGAAATTGATGTGTATCTCTTTAGGATGACGCTCTACGATACTTTTATTTCTAAAGAAAAATACACAGTAATGTCGCTTAAAAATCAATGTAATAATGGTTACGTTCGCATACTCGTATGTAGCTTATTACACACGTTTTCTGTTTTTTTAAGCTTTTTCGATATTCTTTAATATTTTCGCTTCGTTTTTTTTTTAATGTTTGTTTTTGTGATTTTTTGAGTTACGTGTTTCGCTGTTTCACGTCCGGATGCGTTTGTTATTAGTTATTGTTGTGAAGTATTAATAGCGCTTCCTTTATGAAAGACCTTGATACAATTTGTGGCAAGTTTATAAATTTACTTGTAGCAATCGAATGAAGCGTCTTTTTAAGGAACGATATAAAAATTATTTAAAAATATAAATAAATTATCTTAGTATTCATAAATCATTAAATCATATAAGCTTAACAATACATACAAACATGCAGTTCGTTTGAAACCAATAATTATAATTATACAAACATATACTATAAATATTTTCTTTCGAAGCTATCAAAATCATTTTCGAACTCTAATATGGATTAGTGTACCTACTTATTGTAAAATGATTCTTAATCAATTTTAATCCACGAGGAATAATTTTTAATTTAAACTTGTGCAGTAGATTGTTTTCATAGTAGTCAGTGACATTAACAACATTTTTGCTCACTAACAAATTCACTAACCACGACGCAAAATATTACGCAAACTTAATGTTCAGGAAATTTAAGATAACACTCAAAATATTGGTTAAATTCTGGTTTCAAGTTGGGTAATCGTAGGTATTTTAGAAATGGCCGATTTTACCAATTTATTTTGACTGTATCCCAATCTGTTAGTCTCGCCATTTTCTCTCACAAAAAACACTGACGTAATAATTCCAAGTTAACGAAACGAAGAGAAAATAAATTACTATTTATTCAATGTAAATATCTTGAGAATTCGCAGATGATTTTAAAAAATCGTTTGTAAACACAAAATGCTTACGTTACCTAAATTTTCGTAAATGTTTTCCATTTAGTAGACTATAAAATAAATTTCGTTTGCATTGAGCGAAACGACTGTTTTTATGACGTAAATTGTAGGTAAAAAAAACTGGTAAAAATTGAAAATGAATATTTCAAATCGTTACTATTGAATTACGTATCGTGTCTGTTCGCCTTTAGACGGATATTTAAACTATTTCGCGTTTTATACTACTTTCTAAATCTTTACACCCACGTAAACTGCATGTTAACATAGTAGCATACATAGGAATTTAAATCAGGATATATAGAAACCAAACCTGCCAAAAATACGTTTAATTCTCACACTGTACAACTAATTTTATGACGAAGGAACTGTATGTAACCGAAAAAATTGTGTATGCAGTGTTTATTTGATTCTGTGGACTGCACGCTACTAAACATAGTGTACCAGTTTGTAACGCCTTTTCATAGATGATATTCTGTTGTCATTTTAGATTTAAATGAAATTATGTTCGGAAGCAGTTTTATATAAAATATGTAATTTTAATGGAAAAAATTAACATGAATTAATTCATATTCTGTGTATGATATACAAATGAACATCAGTTCGATTAGACTTTGACTACATCACTAAGAAAAGTAATATTTTGAATTTCCAACGAATTATAGACATAAACAAGAATTATTAGCGTGCCCGCGCAACTTCGTCTGCGTCACGTTCATTTAAAAGGTAGCTTGTGTGCAAAAAAGCAATACCAAGGCCAATTTTGCTCATCACTAGTTCTTTCTCAGGGTCTAAAGATTTCTGTGCAAAATTTCATCAAAATCGGTTGCGAGATTTAAGCGGGAAAGCGTAAGACAGACAGTTACTTTCGCAATTTATAATATTAGAAGGGATAAGAGTTATAAGTTAAGTTTTTAGTATCAAACTTGTATTTGGATATTTTCGGGAATCAAGAAAAAAGATCAATGAAGAATGAGAACCATAGACAATTAAATAACAGAACCAATCGTACCACTTGATTATTTAAAATGGGTTCGCCCATTTTTATTTCGCATGATTGCACGAAAACTGCATGATATGTATGTTCATGTGCTGAATGTTGTATAACGCATGATTTAGCTAGATTTTATTTATCGCTTTTGTATATTTTTGTTTTGTGCACTAGATTTTTGAAATTTTTAGGTTATGCCCTTTTACTATTTGAGTACTTTCCCCTGAGACAAAAGAAAGACTGAGATGGCCGCACTCATTTGTCTTAAATTATTTTGTTGAACTTGATATTATAAAATGTAGACACAGAACATGTAACTTTCAAGTCGATTTCGAAGTAGGAAAAAATACTTTTTTAAAAATAGTATTATTCTGAGTGCGGCTTTTCATTTACCGAGGAAGCATTAGTTTAATAGAAAAAAAAAACATTTTTTTTTAATTCCTTGATTTAAAAAATGTGCAGGTCTCATTTTGATAGATACTATTTTGTGTGTCACTAAAAATCTGTTCGATTTTGTTGATTTTTTTGGATTCTTTACTTAGTTATGAGTTAGATGTATGGTTCATAGTTGTTTATTATTGAAGTATATTAGAATTATTTAGTACTTACCTGATCTAGATGTTTAACATAAAATATTGATATAGAATGTTGAAGTATACATACAGGGTGGATCTGTAACTTTGGACAATCTGACGTGGGGTGTGAATGACTTGTTGAAATAAAACTTAGAACCACTGGTATTTTAGGAATTGGATAAAAAAAAAAATTCATCATAGTATGGAAGTCTACAACGATAGTCGTACGTTTTCCATACAATGTCAGAAAACATAGTTTAACCGATCCAAAAAATAAAAATGGTGCTATGTTGTATTTCGACAGGTCATTCACCACACGTCAGATTGTCCAAAGTTATAGATCCACCCTGTATAGCCTTTTATTTTAAATTTTAGAGTAATTCATTAGTACTTATTTTCAATAACAAATACACATTCTTATAACATTCACAGATACAAAAAACAACTATGAAACACTTAATTCCAAATTTGATAAACGAAATCTAACGGTTTTATACTGCAAGTTCGGCATACGATGTTATTTTGATAAGTGTATGTGTTTCCTCAGGCGACCTGCCCACATACTTGACTCGTTTCCAGTGGGACATGGCCAAGTATCCTATCAAGCAGAGCTTGCGTAACATCGCTGATATTATAAGCAAACAGGTGAGTTGGTGATGGGGTAGTGGTTAAAGCGCTTTCTTTCTTGGACGTTGTGGTTGCAAAACCGGCTTGTTGTAGGTACCTCTAAATGTTAATTTGAAAAAGATTTACGTGCAATTTTTCACAAAATAACTGGAACGGTGACGGAAACATTGTGATGAAACCTGCATATCGGAAAGGGATTAAAAAAATCTTTTAAAGATTTGTGAAGTCCCCAATGCGCATTGTGGTCGCTTGGTAGCCTATACATAACCCCTAGTCGGAGGAGACCTGAGACCAGCAGTGGGCAGTAATGAGTTGTTACAGTACAGTTTAACTCAGAAAGTGAATGAACGAATGAGGAACTATCATGCTCTGTTGGTTCTTCGGTGTTTTCTGAGCGCTATGATTTCTTCTTCATTAATGAACGATTCGTCGAATGAACAATAGGTCATGTCCGCTAATTCTAGACATCAATAATAATAATTGGACTGAGCTTTAAAATTTCAATCAATTATATTTTTGGGGCTAATTTGTTTGGATTTTAAGTAACAATTTTTTCGTATATTTTGTATTAGAATTCTAGAACATATTAATCATCATCATCATCATCATCAGCCCACACTCGTCCACTGCTGGCCTCTTCCAAAATACGCCACTGAGCTCGATCTTCTGTTCGTCTCATCCAGTTGTTACCGGTCACCTTTCTTAGGTCATCGTTCCATCTAGCAGGGAGGCGCCCAATTCTTAGCACCCCCCGCCCTGCCGTTATTTAATCGCTACCATGAACAAGGATAGCAGGGCTGCCGGGAACTAGGGGCCTTTGTTTCTTTGTCGTTATAATTTTGGGAGGTTTTGCCCGTAATCTCCACGCTGCCGCGCTGGGTAGGCGTGTTGGAGATCTCAAAGACACAGGGTGTCGCACCACTGACACTGCTGCCTGTCAGTGGCCAGATAATTTGATTTACTGTGTCATGTTTAGGCTGAGCTATACCGCTTTCAGTCGGTAGCCAGAGCCCCGTTTGTTAATTGGCAGGATGACCGCGGGCAGGTGGGGTTGGCATAGGGGAGAAAGTTGTTGAGTATCCCCTCACATCCCTATCTCTCACATATTAATACTTCCTTCTTAAATATGTAACTTCAAAAATACACCCTGTATATGTTTTTTTTTTTTTTTTTTATTGCCATGTAGGCAGACGAGCCAACGGCCCACCTGATAGTAAGTGGTTACCGTCGCTCATGAACCTCTGCAATGTCAGGGGACACTGAGGGGTCGCTACCTACGACCTAACTTTAAGGACCCTCCTCAAGCCTCGTTTGAAGAAGGACAAGTCTCACTATTAACTTATTTCATCGTAGGTTGGACAGATCGACGCCGATTTGAAGGTCAAGTCATCGGCTTACAACGCGCTCAAGGGAAACTTACACAACTTGGAGAAGAAGCAAACGTAAGTATGCAGATTTATTTAATTGATGAAGTTTCTATAAAAATAGTATCAAACTAAAATAGAAGCTTTTAAGATCCTGGATATCATGTAGCGGTAGAGTGCTAGCTAATACATGTACAATGAGCCTAAACACGACGGGTCTATCTTATTTAGTACAGTTCCTTTCACTTCCGACTCCATCATCAGATCATCGCCATTTTGTCTTATTATTGCATTGTCACGCGATATACATTAGCGTGCAAAATGTCATTAAATTTGTCAAATTTAGCTTGCAAGATTCCACCCGAACTTGCATAGTTACCAGTTATCCAGAGAAGCTTTTAATAAATAATATTTTTCAGTGGAAGTCTCTTGACCCGTAACTTGGCTGACCTCGTGAAAAAGGAGCACTTCATCTTGGACAGCGAATACTTGACTACGCTCCTTGTCATCGTACCCAAGTAAGTCGATTAGAAATAAAAAAACTTGAGAGGTGTCAAGGGACACCCGAATAGAACGAAGTTCCTTTCGATTAAAAGATATCTTATAATTTTTTTTCCTAACGTAACGGCGATCAGGAACGTGTTTTAAAATATTTTGATCACAGCGTCATCTAGCGATAATCATCTAAAACAAAAAAGTGTCGTGACAACTTTTTCGTAAGAATTTTTCCGTCTAGCCCCCTTTCACAACGCGCGATAAGGAACTTCGTTCCAAAAATACCATCATGTTTTAAAAAGTTCTAAGTGTTTTCTACACATAGCTAAGAAAAGTAAATAAAATCCAAAAGTTACAGATCGATCCTGTATATGACTGTAAGTTTTCCATGTATAAATAAATAAATAATTAAATAATCTCTTAGGTCGATGTTCAACGACTGGAACGCTAACTACGAGAAGATCACGGACATGATCGTGCCGCGCTCCACGCAGCTCATACACCAGGACAACGACTTCGGACTCTACACCGTCACTCTCTTCAAGAAGGTACGTACGAGGACATAATGCACTTCGGTTTTTAGAAATAGCAGCACCTCCCACTCCCGTATGACAGCGACGATCATCGTAATGACTTTGAGCAGTGAAGCCCAGGAACACGATAACTTGTTTTTTATTTATTTATTTTATTTAATACTTTATTGTACACCAGGTAAAGAAAATTACAGTGACTTATAGTAATTAAAAAATAAGCACAAAAGGCGAGCCTAACTCAAAAATGAGTATGAGCTATTTATTTATTTATTATTTAGCTTAATACAATTTTTCAACTTAAGTTTAACCGCTGGGCCTGAACTAGGCTGTAGGGCCTGTGTTTCAGCTCACAGCGCTCCTCGTCCGTAGGTTACAGTTATAATTGTTCTAAGCCAACAAACAGAAGTAAAACAAAAACATCAAAAACAAACTAAAATTATGAAAAAAAGTGTATTATGTAACCCTTGTGTGTATAATGTATGAGTGTATGTAGGGGTGTGTGTGCTAGGGGTGTTTGTCTAACCCCGCAACGAATATAATGAGGTGATAGAAGGAGTAGGAAAAACATGAGTTTCGACTTCCCTTCTCGCAAAAGCGGGAGACAATAAAATAATATTGAAAAAGAGCGCTGTCTGCCGCACACTGACATTTGTGACATTTGTCTCAATCATGGTACATTAGCGGGCGAAGATCAGTGGCGTGCACACATATTTATGTCCTATATTCAATTAACTTTTACGCTAATTTTGTTCCAAATAATAGTAATGAAAAGTGTATTTTGATGAAATATACAACGTTTAATCGTTTTTGTTACAAATTTTTAAACAAATTTGAAATGATAGGGTATGCAGTGCGTATTTGCTTGTATGAACTGCACGCCGCTGGCGAAGATAAACTTCAAACAATCGCGTATTCAAGTTCTTAAAAAGCTTTCCATATATAAATAGTAAATTTATGTTAATTAATGTCGAACTTACTCAGTTTAACCACGTAACTGGGAACTGCTCAGCATTAGCGTTTACATAGTACTGTCATCTATGGACTATGGACATTTGACACCCATAGACAACTGGTTAAGTGAGACTTGGCTATTTCACAGTTAATTGTCTGTAGTTTCCAAATGTAATTTAACCAACGGAGAATGTAATTTTATAAAATTGACAACAGAAATGTCGCCTAGTTGAAAATAACTCTATAGCTCCCATTGGTAATTTTATAGCTTAAAGAAAATACCATTTGAGTTTAAAAGATTTACTCAAATGTAACTCGCTGATTCTAGTTTTTCAAACAAACTAGTTTTTCGGGAGCCAAATAAATAATAAAAAAAAATAGTTACCCCTTTTAAAAAAGGAAGCCGTTAAGAATCTTGTTATACGAAACCTTTGCCACTATATTTTATTATTGCTTCCAGGTAGCGGACGAATTCAAGTTGCACGCTCGCGAACGTAAGTTCGTTGTTCGCGACTTCGCCTACAACGAGGCCGACCTGCTCGCCGGCAAGAACGAGATCACTAAACTTGTTACCGACAAGAAGAAGCAATTTGTAAGCAGTTTCTTTACAACAAATCGCAGCCCCGGTGGGACACTGTCACTTATGCAAAAATGTAGTTTTTCATTGACAGGAGAAGCATTTCATTGACACCTCAGAATACAATGATACACATCATAATATATAGATCTGATGAAAAGCTTATACTACAACGTCAACTTTTAACTTTACCATTGGATAAATATTAATCACTTTATTGTGTAAAAAATATACTAAGTATTACCATTATTTAATTCTTCCAAACCCCTCAGAAGTGATGTAGTGGTTCTAACGAAAAATCATAACTGTAGTTATGTCACAATGAGTTAAAAAGAAAACAAGAACATATTGTTTACTAAGTTTGCTATACTGTTATCGCACCAAGTAAAGGGGGGCTTTAGGATCATTTTTAGATATTTAACTCATTTTTGCATTTTTTGCGAAAGTGACAGTGTCGCACCGGAGGTGCGACATACTAATATAACATGAAAAATACAAAGCATAACATTTTATTATTTAGCAGTAGAGCTAGCAAGTAATACAAGAAAAAGGGAACTCAAACACAACGGGTTTCATTTCATTATCAGATCAGCGCCATTTTGTCATATTATTGCATTGTCACGCGATATACATCTGCGTGCAAAATGTCTGCTCAATTGCAAGATTCCACCCAAACTTACATAGTTACATCCAGTGCAAGTTAATATAATGCTTGTAAAATAATTCAAAATAATTATGTTTATAAATGTGTATGTTATACGACCTCGTCTTTCATCCTCGTATTTAGCTACACGATATCCAGGATCTTAAAAGCTTGTATTTAAAAAGTTTGATCTCAATGTATTTATGTACATTGAAAACATAATAGTTTAGTGCCTGTTTGAGTGGTTAATGTATGTTGTATGTTGGTGCAGGGTCCGCTGGTGCGATGGCTGAAGGTGAACTTCTCCGAGTGTTTCTGCGCCTGGATACACGTCAAGGCGCTACGTGTCTTCGTCGAGTCGGTGCTGAGGTAAATAACTACAATATAGAGTAACTATGCAACTTCGTCTGCGTCACAGAGGGATACAACAGCCTATAGCCTTCCTCGATAAATGGACTTTCTATCACTGAAATAATTTTTCAAATCGGACCAGTAGTTTCTTAAATTAGCGCGTTCAAACAAACAAACTCTTCAGCTTTATAATATTAGTATAGATGTAGACTATCCATGATAATAATATAGCGATGAACGGCGGATGTTGTAATGAACTCGCTTCATGTCGGCTTCCTTCTGAATCTAGTTAATGAAATATTTTGAAAATGACTAACTTCCATTTTTGAAGCATAGCACAAAACTATCAGTCAGAGTTTTATCACAAAAAAATGCTCTAAATGTATGCTTTCATATGGAAAAGAAATACATGCAACAACGCATAGCAAATCGTGATTTTATTTCGTTCAAAATAAACATTTTTAAACAGATCCAAAAGTACTAGTTTTATCTTTTAAAAAAATAAGACTCCAGTTTTACCATCACTTTTCACCTGACACCATTTATCCAAATCGGTCCACCCAAACCAAACCAAAGGGAGAAACATAAAAAAATACAGACAAATTGAGTAATTTGTCTGTATTTCATGTGTAAACAAATAAATAAATAAATAAAAAAAAATCTCTTTTGAAGTTGATCAAAATTAAATAAGAACTGCCTTTCGTTCTCAGGCATTTTTATTGCCATGTAGGCAGACGAGCTAACGGGCCACATGATCGCAAGCGGTTACCGTTGCTCATGGACCTCTGCAATGTCAGCGGACACTGCCCCGCTACTTAACCACTCAACTGGGATCGGCAACCAAATTGGTTTGTTTACTTTTGCCAAGTCTGTGGCAGGAGCCAAAATTGAGCACAGTTCTAAAACATGTTTTGTTTACATTTTTTAATCGTCTCATATTTTACGGAGATACTATATTTTTGCTGACAATACAATACAGCGTCGTTTAGTAATAAAGATTTACAAAAATATAAGGTTTAATTAAAAATCAAAATTAACAAATATCGGAAAAAAATGTTTTTAAAAAGGGGCTCAAACACCGTATTGATTCCGAACGAAGTCCCCAGTTTCGCCATCTAGCGAATAGTGACGTTCCCAGTTGAGTGGCTACGGTTTACCCTTGAGGACTCTCTGCAAGCCTCATACACGATATAAACTAGGTCACCGTAAATGATTTGAATTTGAAATTTGTAATATGTCTGTTTTCAGATACGGTCTGCCGGTGAACTTCCAGGCGGTGGTGATGGTGCCGGCGCGCAAGAGCATGAAGAAACTACGCGACGTGCTCAACCAGCTCTACGCGCACCTCGACCACTCCGCGCACACGCACTCCAACAACGCGCCCGACGTATGCACACACACTTATATTAATCTTTAACTAGTTGACAGACGAATATAACATATCACTAACACTGTTACTAAACGGGCTAGAGGATGGACAGATTTGTCTTAAATGACCTACCCGCAATTCCTCAGTCTTCCCGTGATAATGGCGCTTGAAACAGTGCTGAAATATCGGGACCGCTCATTTCAAAATAATCGTGGTAAGAACCCGTTTCGTAATAGTGTTAGTGATGTAGATAACCGCGAGTGTTTAACCTTTTCACGCTCATGGGAAATATTTTTCCCTTCTACAAAAATCGTTATTGACTATTATTGAGTCGATATTTTTTTAATGAATGTCTAACGTTGTGTTAAAATGTTTCCCATGAAATTAATAGGAAAATTAAATTTGTACACCCTACTATGTTTTTATAGTGATATCTCTTACTTTACAGAATAACTTAAATATTGTGTAGTATTCGCATATTTAGTCTCAGCCATCTTATTGTCCTGAAAGGGTTAAAGGAATATGATAAAGCTTATTAGCCTTCCTCGATGAATGGACTATCCAACAGTGAAAGAATTTTTCAAATTGGACCCGTGGTTCTTGAGATTAGCGCATTCAAACAAACTCTTCAGTTTCCGCGCACTATCGACAGTTCATTCAACCCACCTCCACCTGACGTGGTAACAAAGTAACAGACCCTAATCATGTTTCGACACAAACTTTTGCTCGGGCCACCTAATATAATAATTTTAATGAATTTATCCAACTTTCAATTAATTATCTTTGTTACAGAGCGTCGAGTTAGCCGGTTTAGGTTTCGGACAATCTGAATACTTCCCGTACGTTTTCTACAAGATAAACATCGATATGATTGAAAAGCAAACTGCATAAATAGAGTGAATTCGTCTTTTAAGCTAGGTAAGTATCTTCTATAGTAGTCTAGCGTTTACAGGCTTGGCAAGTGTCGACAAGCGAGCGCAAGTGCACACCTAGAAACTGGCAATGTGGCGTTTGTTGGCGGAAATTGTATAATGATTCAAATTATTGAATAGTGTTGTATGAGAAATAATTGTTTGATGATGGACTGTGTACGACTACATAGCAAAATAAAGTAGTTACACAAACGACATATTTTTTATCATAAAAATTCTTGACTGGTTTTTTTCTTCAAAAAGGCTTAAAAAGCGTTATGTATTGTAGGCTGTATAATAACGTTCTCGTGGTGCCCAGACACTTACCATCAGTGGACCGTATGTTCATTTACCTATAACAACAAAAAAATAACCGCAATAGTGATGGAATAGAGCATTCACAAACGTGTAAATAGCATTCAAGCGTATGTGAAGACTTGTGAACGCTTGTCAAGAGTCTGCATACGTGTAAAGCAAACGGTTTTCGGTAAATAAAATGAATGTTTAGTTTATGTAAAGTTAATTAATATTATTCTACTTTTCAGGTAATGTTACCATCACCAACCGGCTTTGTAAAATGATCGATGTTATCATAGAATCGATCGGAGCAATGATCGCCATTACTGTACAATTAAGTCGTTTAGCACAGAACCTTATTGCCTTGTTTGTAAAAAAGTTTTCTATGTACAGGTTTTATTGTAGTTTTTATTTTGACAATGTTTAAAAAAAAAGTAAATCATGTATCTAAATGCAGGTGTCGTTGGTGTATGTGGAGAAATGTATTTATGTATAATTTATTTGCACTGGAAGAGTGCGCGTCCGGATGTGACGTCACCAAAATAGATTCTAGAATAAAACACTTCCAGTGGTTTTGTTACTGTAATTGTCGCATTTTGAAACATCGGACAGCTAAATTAAATGAGATTTTCAAGTTGACGTCATTTTCCAAAATGGCGGCTCTGTGTTGCCAGGAACTAAAAGTGATGTTGCCATATTAACGTCATGAATTTTTTTCTTGTTATTTTTTGTTGAAATGCGACGATAAATACTGTTATAAGCTTAAAAGCTTTATTTTAATTGATGAAAACGCAACATTTTCAGTATTAAATGTACGACAGTTGCAAATGTAGAATTATGTATTATAAAGAAAATGTTCAATATAAATAAATATATATTGCAGAATGCTAAATGTAAATAATAACATTCCTCATATAATTCGCGTAGTACATAAAGAAAATAAATATTATTCGAGTTACTGTTTGTTGGTGTTTTAATTTATACTACCTGACCCGCACAAATTTGTCTATCACAAGGGAAACAATATATCCTATAGCCTTCCTTTATGCACTTTCCAAAACTGAAAGAACTTTTGAAGTCGGATAATCTGAATAAACAAACAATGAAACCTTTTTCTTCTTTATAATATTAGTGTAGATGTAATATTTATAAACTGCCTTTGGAATATTCAGATTAGAATGAATCAAACCTTCAGGATTATTGGAACGAAGTTCCTTATCGCGCGTTGTGATAGGGGGCTAGACGGAAATGACACCTCTCAAGTTTTTCATAAAATAAACTTAGAAAAACCAGCAATGTACAGGGTACAATTATTGAATACCCCAGGAAATAGATGATTCCAGCATTAATACCATGGAATGGAAACATTTCTTCATTTCCGAAGATAAATACAACTGCATTCATGATTTTAGAAGAAACATATCTCAGTCTAGATTCTAATCTGCTAAAATTTAAAATTTATATCAAAACTTCTGCTTATCTAGTATAAACTAGTATAAATTTGTACTTTAAATATTATATTATCAGAACTTACATAATAATCAAATAAATTTCGCTTAAAACTTATACTACACATAAAAAGATGTAGGTTGAGCTTAAGAAGTTTTAGAAAAAAAAACAATTTCACATTTAAATATAATATTTAATTTTATATTTCTTTAGATTGTGATCAAAGTTTGAGACAGACATGTGGGTTGATATTACATTTAAAATATAATATAGATAGACAAATGAAATTAGAAAAAAATTGTTTCTAGCTTACAGAATTAATATTTTTGTAAAAGTTATTATAATTAAGATGCCATCTGAGGTGAAGATTTGAAGTATAATCAGTTCCTTACATTATTTACATGTCAAGGTAATAATCATAGAATTATTACATCTGGAATCAACTTCATGAACAACAGAATGAAGCCAATTTAAAGTGCACCGATTGCGCGTAACTACACGGTGTTTTGAATCAACATCAGAAATAACAAAGTGAAATTTTAAAGAAGTTATGTGTATGTAATGTTTTATTAGTGTGTTAAACGAATTGAGCGTCATCGGTACACTAACGTCAGAATATCATATAGTTACGCGCGATCAGTGCACTTTCAATTGGCTTCATTCTGTTGTTCATGATGTTGATTCCAGATGTAATAATTCTATGGTAATAATTAAAGGAACAGTGTCTGTTATTCTTGATAAACTAATGACAGCAAATCAAAATTTAAATTTTATAGATCCAAAGGATGCAAGTTTGTACAAAAACGAATCTTATTAAAATGGTTTAAATATTAACAATAATAAAATTATGTTGATTATAATTTAAACATTTTACTAGTTTCTTTTAGAGTAAGAGTCATCACAAAATTTTCCTGTTGATAAATGAGTCACACAAGTAAAACTGCAGAGTTAAACTTTAAGTTTTATTTAAAAGTAAATATACAGCCTTATCTTTAATTTGTAGTATAAAAACTAATCTTCCCACTCATCATTTTCGTTATTATCATCGTTTTCAAGCATTTTCGATAGCGTTGAATTTTCTCCGTCGTTCATTCGATTTAACAATGAAGTTAATAATTTCTTATTAATGTGGTCTGTTTGGGTTGTTTCACGTGGTGGGAGCTCTGGAACAGGTTCTTCTGGTCTTTCGGGTTCGTTCACTTTGTTTTCAGGTGCTGGCATTGTAGATTATTTACACAAGAAAATAAAATTGAATATAAAGTTCCCAGTAGTTTTTGTTTACAAATTGAACAATATTAGTGGTGTGGACTTCTTGAAATCGAATATTTTATCGATTCGTTCTATATCGTTAAGTTAAAAGCGATACTTGCTTTTACGTGCATTTCTATTGTTTTACTGAACTGTGGAGTAAATACTTCGTTTAATTTCGTACAAAATCGAGTTCAAGATATTTCGTTAAAAGTACTTAAAAGTATAATGGTCGATAAATTTCCTTAAAAGTATAATGGTCGATAAATTTCATAATATTTTCTATCATTATTGCTTTTTTTTCAGGCGTTTCACTTATGTTTTTCAGTTAAATAAATATAATATATAGAATAAAATACAAATTATGGTAGTTCTATTCAAATGAAAGTTTGTATGTTTTTATTTCTTTCATTTTATCTTTACGGATTTGCTTAATAATGAAATTCGATGTTTCGTGTTCAAGTGCAACTTGGGAGTTTTTAAAATTGGTATCGACACGATCGTTTGGTTCACTATCGATTTTTAGATGATTGACCATCTCTAGTTGAATAAGGCAAAAAATTGACAGCTGATATTTTTGACATTTGGTAAATACAGTTTTCGAAAAATTGCAGGCAATGGCTTACAATTATACTATTTTAAGCCTTCGAAGTTTAATTTTTAGTACAGTTAATTTTCACTTTCTATATTTTCGAAAAACAGAAATTACGCAAAAAAAATTACCATTTATAATCATAACTTATAATAAACGTTTTTTAGGTTTTAATTTTTTTCATGATTTCATAGGCTTTATGAATATACAACTTTTGGTCCAAAGTAAATTAAAACAAGTGCAGTTGTCATAGACAATATATTTTTTTTTCTTGACATCCGAAAAAAATTATCGGCCAGCGACATTTTCTCGTCGACTGTGTAAATTTTGCCGATTAACACCCTAAAAAGTTAGTAAATTCATCAAATATTCATTAAAATTACGACATTTCATCTCTACTTGCTCATCGAAGTTACTATTGTGATTTTGTAGCCGTGCTGTTTTCAATGTCGCTAGTCTCTCTCTTACATAACTGGACATAACCTTTCTGCGATCATCTGTTTGAACTTGGATCACAGAATTTTGTGTTTTCAGAGCCGTAAAAATGCTGGGACGTTTCGGACCGGGTGTCGGCACCCAGGTGGTGGCCGTGGTGTACCACCAGCAAAACAGGAACATGGCCACTTTAAAAGCCATTTCTATCCGTCTGAAGTCGGTAAAGAACATCCAGAAAATCACCCAGTCCATGAAGATGGTGTCAGCTGCCAAGTAAGTAAAGAGCTCTTTAATGTAAACTCATTAGACTCTAACACTGGCAGCAATAAACATTGAAGAAAATATTCAAAATTGGAACATGTCAATAAGAATTTTTATTCAGTTTATCAGATTTTAACATTATATTGGTTTATTACTGAAACTGAATTTAATTAAAGTTTACTTATAAATTATAATATTTCTAAATTTTAATAATTTACCTCACAACTATTAACAAATTTCCAGCCAGTTTTGAATTAAAATTTCAGCTAAACAATCTTCTATTATTTACTTAAAGAATTAAAAAAATGGCTATTATGAAGCTGATGAAATTAACAAAAGATGTACTTAAGTCAATACAAAGCCATTTCCTTGATAAAAACTCACTTAAAGTCATAAGTATTTTAATGATATTTTTAATTACAGGTACACTCGCGCTGAACGTGATTTGAAAGCTGCTCGTCCCTATGGCGAGGGTGCCGTACAATTTTACGAAAGGGCTGAGGTGAGTTCTATCAATTAAAACTGTATAATGAATAGTCTTGAGTTATCACTCCTGGAAATGAAATGGAAAGATAAAAAATATGCTTAATTATGTGAAAAAAAAAACAAAATAGTTGTTTGATATGAACTGAAATTTTAATTATAATTGAAAAAAAATTATATAGCAGCTTGGAGAAAAGCTGCAAAGAATTATTTAAAGATATTTAGGTATACTATAGTGCGGATCACTGATCATTATTGTTTTATCAGTAATTCATTTTCATTTAAAATTTCACTTTGCCTCAACGCGAGTGACATCCATTATTAAGATTACTTGACTTAAATTATTTTTATTTCAGGTCACCCCTCCTGAAGATGACCCTAAGCAACTTCTTGTTGCTATGACCTCTGACAGAGGTTAGTTAATATTAATCTACACAAATAATTTAAAAACAGATTGTAAACCTAACAGATTTTCTCAAAATGTCTTAATCCTTTATTTGATGAATATAATAAGATGATCTTATAAAGCTCAAAATGCAACACTACTTGTTAAACTCGATAAACATTCATTAAAACATCAACTTACAGTTTGAACCTGCAGGGCTAAATATTAAATTGAAACAGCAAAATTTCTATGAGTGCATTGTGATCAAAAAGTTACCACCTACCAATACCAAATAAAAATCTGTTCGGCCAGCATATAGAAAGAAAAGAAAGAAAATACATTTATTCAGGCCAAAAATTTATGCATAAAATATTCAATTGTGAAAATTCAACAGTTTCCATAATATAAAAAGATAACAAAAGTAAAAGAAATAAATAACTCTATTATGGACTATTGTCACATTTCATATCAACAACAAAAAGTCATTAATTAATTTATTAAATTTCCTAGGTCTATGCGGTGCTGTCCACACCGGAGTATCCAAAGTGATCCGTAACCGCCTCAGCGAGCCCGGAGCGGAGAACATCAAGGTGATCTGCGTTGGAGACAAGTCTCGCGGTATCCTGCAGAGATTGTACGGGAAGCACATCATTAGTGTGGCTAATGAGGTAAGACAATTCATATTTAGTATTATCATAATTGTCACTATTTGGGAAAACAACACACATATAACATTGTAAAATGGCTTGCTGAGTCTCATCTGTGTTACAAATAGAGGCATAGTTTCATAATATAGATATTCTCAAGTTTTTTAATATTCAGTTTGATAAGATTTTATTGCATGTAGAAAGACTTATAAGAGCTAAAACAAAGGTCTCTTTGCCCATTCAAATGACCCTAAACACCTATGATATACATCCTCAAGATAATTTGCGGAGAGATTTCAATTATTCATGGGTAAGGGTGTTCCTATCCTCAGTCTAAAACTTCGACTTTTGGGCTTTATGTTTAATTCAACACATGCAATTGCGACATTCCCTATACCGAATCAAAATTGTGTAGAATGTCTATTACTTCTTCTTTTTTTGGTTATGGACCCATCCCCGTGGATGATTCGCCAATGACAAGTGAGAAGTATACCTACACAAGTTTTTTTTTACCAGAATTAGCCTGAATAAAATTCAGTTTCCAGATCTTAAAAAACGGATGTAAAAATTGGATATTACTTGAGTTGACTACTAATAATATTAATTCTTAGATCGGTCGTCTCCCCCCCACATTCCTGGACGCGAGTCAGCTGGCCACCGCCATCTTGTCATCTGGATACGAGTTCGGTTCTGGCAAGATTATCTACAACAAGTTCAAGTCTGTAGTGTCCTACGCGCAGTCCGACCTGCCTTTGTACAGCAAGAAATCTGTTGAGGTAATGTATAACTTTTTATTCAGTCCTATTTATTGCTTTTTATTTAGTATTTGTAATTAATAACCTCATTGTTAGGGTCGAATGAGAAAATATTTATAGTAGGTCAATAGTGACGTCATTCTCTTTGACTGCATGCATTTTTCAAAATGCTAAATGCTGATAATTTTCGTAATTTTATACTATTGACTTTTATATCATACCTATCTGTTTATATTAATGTTATTCTGGGTTTAAAAATTACTTAATTTAATTTGAATTTGCTAAAACTTAATAATTTCAAAAACTCAGACTACAACTAAAATGGTACAAATCACAAATCCTTTTCAAAAAACTCCTTATTAATAAATCAATGAAACACACACATTCCATATTCAACATTTTATTAAAAACAAAAATATCTACAATTTCAGAGCGCCTCAAAACTGGCGACATACGATTCTCTCGACAGCGACGTTCTCCAATCATACACCGAGTTCTCACTCACTTCACTTCTGTTCTACGCACTCAAGGAAGGCGCTTGCTCTGAACAATCTTCCAGGATGTCAGCCATGGACAACGCTTCCAAGAACGCCGGAGAAATGATTGATAAACTGACCCTGACCTTCAACAGAACTCGCCAAGCCGTTATTACCAGAGAACTTATCGAAATTATCTCTGGTGCTGCTGCTTTGGATTAATTGCAGTGCATTTCCTTTACCAATGGCAGTTCAAAATTCTCTATGGTTTTTTTATGCTGTATTATGTCAATTTTTTTAATCAAATTCTCAGGCCGTTGTCTATTGGTAATTAATAATCATGTTTAATATCCATTATTTATGCTCATTAGCTGTATAATTGATACCGACATTGTCGAGCAGATGTTCCTTCAACTCACGCGACTCTGAACTGGCTTTACCATCTGTTGGGACGTCTGCTTGTCTCTGGATGTATGTATGGAACCTCACATGTAATGCAGTGGTATAGAATAAAGTGTGTTGGTTAGAATTATTGTTTTATTTACTCGCTAAATAAATAAATTTCATTTCATTTCTCTCAAATTTTAGAATTTTAAAACAACCCATTGATTAGATTTTAAGCTTAACAATAACTAAAGAATATAAATTTGGCTATTTTATATAGTACATCCAGGAAGAGTTAACATTTTTTTATTCAATAAATTAATGAGTTCACCCAAAAGTAATTGGGTGATGAAAGTGAAGAAAAAATAATTGATCTTTATGACTTTTTAAGGTCTAATTTATTTCTTAAACCTTAACTTATGTTCTAAATAAATTTAAAAATAAAACCCAAAAATCATTACTCCATGTAATTTTTATTGTCGTAAATAGTTCAAATAACTCATAATTAAATAACAGTCTTAACTTTAAAACTAATTAGACTAAAAGTAATTAAAATATAACATAATCAAGC
This sequence comes from Trilocha varians, assembly GCA_030269945.2. NCBI lineage: Eukaryota > Metazoa > Arthropoda > Insecta > Lepidoptera > Bombycidae > Trilocha > Trilocha varians. The sequence goes on from AP028277.1 coordinate 11,164,723, forward strand.
GACAATATGTGATGAGTAAAACAAGATATCCCTGAAGTCTCAACAATGTGACATTAGTTAATGTCATAGTTAAATTATTCTGTCAAATAGCAGTGGGAAGCGAAAGCGGGGCGAACCGTTTAATCCACTCGTATGTGTCGCCAAATGTCATTGATAGATGGCTTAGATCAACGCCAAATTTGGTTCGTTTCTAGTTGAGTGGATAAATTAGGAATCGTAGGATTCTAGTACTGACTAGTGAATCATCGAGTTCGTCTCAGAATTTAGCGTCTCTTTCGCTACGCTTTGCCTAAAGCAGATTCGGTATTTGATATTTATTCCAGCAGGACAATTTATAAACTGATTCATGCACTCGCGGTCTTCAAATATTGAGACCACTCAATTAAATATCGTGGTAAGAACCCGTTTATAATGCAGGAGAGAAGAAAATTTATTACAAAACAGAATGAAAAATATGATCAGTCTCAAATTCGACTTGGATACATTTAGTAGATTCGAACGAAATTCGAACACTTTTCAAAATGGCTCCGGGTTTTGATCAAGGTGGCGACGTGTCGAAGACTATAGTAATTTTATTAGCCTAATTATGTTTAAATTATATGCTATATTATACTAGTGAATTTACATAGGATTAAAGAGAAGTGTAAACTTCATGTTTTATACTCCTGAAGTTAATTTGAACTATCCTAAAATAGCCTAAAGTTAATTTTCAAAAACACCTATAATATATATTTACATACTAAAACCATTACTATTCCAACTTGGATCAGAGCCGATACATTGTTAATTTGAGTATTTTTTTTAAATGCTCCTCGAAAAATCGCATTAATGTAATTTCTTCTGGTCATTTTGTTTATCAATTAATTGGAACGAAGTTCCTTATTGCGCGTTATCGAAAGGGGGCTAGACGGAAATTCCTATGAAAAAGTTATCACACTTTTTGTTTTAGATGATTATCGCTAGATGGCGCTGTGTTTAAAATCTTTTAAAACAATTCCTTATTTTGTTTTATATGATTAATGCTAGATGGCGCTGTGATCAAAATATTTTATTTAAGTTATATTATAACTTAAAAATACAATTACCCCACTAATTAATCGAAAGGAACTTCGTTCCATCCGGGTGTCCCTTGACACCTCTCAAGTTCTTTTATTTTCATATTTTTGACTTTTCATAATATCATCCATCATATATCAATCATATCATATCATAATATCAATAGTTAACATGAAAGTAAAGTCAACGAATTTTATTAGTAAATCTCGTAGCTTATTCGGCACTTAATTTTGGAACGCTTTTGATAAACAATTTAAAAAAAATATGAAATAAAACTTGGATAGATTTCGGGTCACACTATTTTTGCTGTTTTTATAAATAAATACACAAAACTACTGTATCTAAGAAGTCCCGGTTTAAAAAAAAAATTGGTTGAATACATAGTCAATATTAAAATATGAAACATGTCCAGTTTATATATTAAACATGATTTATATACATAGAGCCGCCGCCCGCGGTGTAATTTGAGTCCAATTTGTGAATTTCACCTGAAACAAAACAAAAATATTTATTCTTCGTTCCTTATCGCGCGTTGTGTCGGGAGCTAGACGAAAAAAAATCTTACGAAAAGTTGTCACGACACTTTTTTTGTTTTAGATGATTATCGCTAGATGGCGCTGTGATCAAAATCCTTTGAAACATGTTCCTTATCGCGCTTTACGAAAGGAAATATTTTTTATGAGATATCTTTTAATCGAAAGGAACTTCGTTCTATTCGGGTGTCCCATGACACCTCTCAAGTTTTTTTTCTAACGTGACGCAGACGAAATTGCGTAGATCTAAACGTGTGTACTTGTCTGTTTCAAGTCAGATCATTTATTTCAAATTTGATGTGGACATATTAAAAGACAAAATAAACAGCACAAGGTTTTAAGATCCTGAATATCATGTAGCAGTAGAGTGCTGGCTAATACAAGTAAAACAAGCTCAAACACGACGGGTCTATCTTGTCTAGTCCAGGAGTTCCTATTACGTTCCAAATCCATCATCAGATCAGCGCCATTTTGTCATATTATTGCATTGTCACGCGATGTACATCTACGTGCGAAACATCAGCTCAATCGGAAACCGGGAAATTTGTCAAATTTAGCTTGCGCCCACCCGAACTTACATAATTACATCCAGTGCAAGTTAATATAAAGCTTGTAACTCACGTTATTCACTCGTGCACAGCAGGTAGTCTCCCCGGGGGAGTTCTCCAGACAGCGGAGGAGGTTCTCTTGAGGCGGGCGCGGTCGATGTTGGGGAATATCTCGCGCAGGTCGGGGCTGTGCACGCGGACCGAGAACAGCTTGTCTACGTGGACTTGAGATACTTGCGTTTGGACGTACAGCTGGAGTTTACGAGACTGGAAAGAGATTTTATGTATATTAATATTGTTAGTGTGGCAGACTAATAGCGTGCGAGATCCTGAATCGCGCTATCGATGTTTGCAATTTTCAGTGACATAAATACTGCATCTAAAATCTACTATTGTGAGCACACTTCATGAATTTAAAAAAATGCAGCATCAAAATTTGTACTGTAGTTGTAAATATTTTTAAATGAACGTGTCAAGCGACATCAAATTCCAAATCTAATATGGCTGCAAAATTAAGATTTTTTTAAGCTAAAAATATACTATTGCGAATATGTCTAATATTGACAGTTTATAAATTTGTAATATTATTCAAATATATAAAACAAGCAAGCAACTTTGCAATGTTCAGTAGTGGTCAACAATGGTAAACAATGGACGCTAATGGTCACAGTACCTTGCTAGTGCTCCAATCGGGGACAGGTCTGGCGATGGAAGGCTCGTCCTCATCAGAGTTGAGGTACTGGAACCCATCTTGCATGTAGACCGGTTCCATCACATGGTGACTTGGGGTACCGAGGTGTTTTAGTGGTGTGTGATCTGGTGAGGAATGTAAGATTAAAGATGATATATATTGGCATTTTATTTTTTTATTAAACTTTATGCATATAAAAGGTACATTGAATAATGAAAATTACTTTTGCCTTTAAATTATAATCAATTTTGGGAATGAGTTTTCATAATTGTATTCGAAGTGTTAATTATTGTAAATGTTATTGTTCGAAAGTTGGAGAAATAACTTTTTTATTTACATTGGAAATGTAAATTTAAAGGCTAGATTTGTACAAATACTAACTCTTTTCTTCCAAGCGATGTTTCATCTTTTGTTTCTCGAGATATTCTTTTTGTCGTTTTTCAATTTCTTTGGCCATCATTGCTGCTTCTTTTTCCATTCTGTAAATGCAAAATAAATGGTCAATGTGTAATCTTCTTGAAGCCAAAGTGGGATGAAATTTCAAAATACATTTTGGGGACACTTTTATTTTTGGAATCGATAAACTTTTTTAAATTTCGAATAGTCCGAAATGATAGTCATATGAAAAGCGCAATATAATATCTAACTTGAAAACGTTAACCAATTCCAGAAAAACTATTTTGGATCTGTTGTATTTTAACGGGACATTCACCTATATCAACTTGTAAAAGGTTACATACCCCGTTTACCTATTCTCATATAATAAAGCTTCAGAGTTTTTATGTTTGAACAAACTTTCGAAGAATCTTTCAGCGTTTAATAGCCCATTTATCGAAGACAGGCTACATTTTATTAAATAAAACTACATACGCGGCTGCCTCCTCTAGTTGTTTCTTCCTAGCGGCCTCTGCCCTGCGTTGTTCATCGGCCAGTCTCTGCAGACGAGCCTGTTCCTCTGCCTTGCGTCTCTCTTCCGTTTCCGCTACTTTACGGGCTAGCTCTTGTTTTTTCTAGAATAATATTAAAATATATTAAGTAGGATAAACATGAAATTTTGTTGTTTTATATCAATCCATTGCTGAGCTCAGGTCTCTTTGGAAGAAGAATTAAGCATAATGTGGATTGTGGACTTCACATATCTTCGAAGGATTTTTCAACAAGCAGTTTTCTTTACGATGTTTTCTTACGCCGATCTGATGATGGAACTTTTATGCTAAACAAAATAGACCCGTCGTGTTTGGGCTCGTTTTACTTGTATTAGCTAGCACTCTACTGCTACATGATATCCAGGATCCTAAAAACTTGTATTTAAAAAGATTTTTTACCCTCTCCAGTTCTTTGATCCTCTCCTTCCTGTCCCTGTCTGCGTGCGCCTGGCGGTGCGCGCGCTCCCGTGCGGCGTCGAGTGCGGCGCGCGCCCGCGTCTGTTCGGCCGCATTGCGCGCCGCAGCTGCAGCCGCCATCTTCTCTTCGCGTTTACTGTACACAACGATATTAGTCTAGACAACAACTTGAAAAACGTGTTAAACAGACATAAAGCTCCTAAAAATATGTACGGAGTCACGTCTAGAAAAATGTTTTTTTAAAGGTTTTATTAAGCACATTAAAAATTGCGATTGTAATATACAAAATAATAAAAAAAAATGGTTCCGGTTTACCGTTTAATTAATAAAGTCTAAAATAATAATATTAAAGGAATTTTGAATAGAATCCTGAAAGAGGAAGAAATTTCCAATTAAAAAACTTAACTCCCGGATCCCACTCATTAAGAATCGCATTAAGAATCCCGGGATTCTATCTATTCAAATGAGCTTATAGTGCATATTTTAGGAGCTTTATGTCTATTTAACGTTTTTCCAGTTGTTGACTAGACGTCATTATGTCAATAGCTGACGGGTATAACAAGAACAGTGCAAGGGATGGTTCAAACAGTATTTGTGATGTATATTGGAACGAAGTTCCTTATCGCGCGTTATCGAAAGGGGGCTAGACGGAAAAAAATCTTACGAAAAGTTGTCACGACACTTTTTTGTTTTAGATGATTATCGTTAGATGGCGCTGTGATCAAAATCTTTTAAAACACGTTCCTTATCGCGCGTAAAAAAAAAATAGGAAAAAAAAATATAAGATATCTTTTAATCGAAAGGAACTTCGATCCATTCGGGTGTCCCTTGACACCTCTCAAGTTTTTTTTTTTTATGAAATTGCAGTGATTACAAGTAAACTGCAATAAGCCCGCAATAGTGAATCTTAGACGCCATAGCCTAAATAGAAGGCGGGTTGTGCGAGTTAGCGTTCAGAAACATGTTTTATGGATGTTCAAAATGTCGATTTTTGGACATTCGCGAACAAAACGTTTTTTTTTCTATTAAAGGGCCACCGGATCGTAAGCGAAAGTATTGGAAATACGAATACTGAACTTTTCAAATAAAAATTTCAAGGTTATTTCTTGAAAAGATTGCTGCATCTTCCTATTCATTTTAATGTATAGGTATTAAAAAACATTCGGGAGAAGACCTGAGTCCAACAGTGGGCAATAATGGATTATTACAGTTAACAAATATTCACATAATTTTTAGAAAGAAGCCCCAACATTAAAAAATAAAGCCCCTAAAGTCCTAAAAGAATGCCGTAGTGCGTAACGCGTCGTGCCATCCCACATCCCGTGCTGGGTTTTGGCCTCAGCCAGGGTTCGGACGTTGAATGTGAGCCGTTGAACGCCCACATAACCCACCCATGGGGCGAATTTCTTACAACTAAAAAAAACTATAATCCATAACTAACCGTTTCTGCATCTCCCGTTTAGCCTCCAGTATAGCCTCCTTCTTCTTCCTCGCGTCTTCCTTCTCACTCCGGAGACTCTCCTCTGCGGCTTCCCTCGCTTTGTTGATGGCACTTATTTTAGACGCAGAAGCCGATATTAACTTGGTGGGAATGTTGGCTCGGGGCTTGCATTCCGAACTTGGTATCTGTTGGATAAATAATGTATTTAAGGACACAAATACTAAAACGACTCTCGGCACTCTTTCCCGTCGCACCGTCTCCTCGCGAATGTTTAGTAAAATTATGAAGAAGAAATTAAGGAGTACGGTTAGTAGGTAGTAATTTTTTATTTAATTGGTAGTAATTTCCAACAATGATATTTCTTAAATTCCTATTCATATCATTAGTACATACTTGCGGTGGTTTTCCATTGAAGATCATATTGTTCATTTTCTGTAGTGTATCAGCCGATAGAGCTGCCTTTACTATTTTATCAGGAGGTGTTTGACTTTCAGGCTGTTCCTCCTGTTAAATAAAACAAAAAATGCGATTAAAAATATTTTTTTTATAGGCTTATTTTTGGTCATACAAGTTAATATTAATAATAGGAATGATTTTTTTTGTAGGAATCAGCTTGAAAACAGTCAATCGTGATTCTAAGCGAATGAAGTTTCAGTAAAGATGGTGGACTTCAAAAAACTTTTATGTAATAGTTATATTAGGACAATTAATAACAATATTTTTCCTTTTTATAATTTGATTCTTTGTTTGTCGTATAATAAAAGTGCAAGTTTAAATTGTCGAAAAACACCATAACAAATGACGTCACAACTGTGTAAACATGAAATTTCATTCTTGTTTTTGAAACATACTTACTTTTTTGGCCATAGCTCTCGTTTTAGTTCTGGTAACTCTCGAAGCTAATTCTTCAAATTGTTGTACTTTTTCCTTTACTGCTGATCTGTGTTTGACAAATATAATTGTAATATTATTATTGTATACAGTGGAGTTTTTTTAATGATTATTTCTTCGTAATGTTTCATTTAATACGCAATTTGTTTCATTTATAATTTTTTTAAATAACATTTTGGGCAAAGAGACGATAATAAAATGAAAATTAGTTTTAGAGCTGTGCTCAATTTAGGCTCTAGCCGCATACTTGTAAACAAACCAATTTTGACAATTTTGAATTGCGTGCGGTTTCATTGTTTATATCTTTCTAGTTTCTTACAATTATTTAAGTTGTCACAAATATGAATTCTTTATGTGACACAGATGAAGTACTTACTTGGGTTGTGTCACAGGTAGGTCCTGTTTGGTGGGAGTGGTGGGCTCCTGGACATCACTGTCGTCAGTCAATAGCGAGTTGTCTTCAGTTATATTTGCGGCTTTCGTTCCTGAAATAAACATTCTGTTAATTACTTTAGAGATCATTTTTTCGTGAAAGAGGGCAGCATACGATTAGTCTAATGGTATGTTATATTATATTAACTTGTATTAAGATTAAAATATTTATATGATAAAATATTTTTTGAAAATAGTAATAAAAGCCACTCGAGAAGGCAGTTGTTACTTAATTTGTTTGAATGATTTTATTACATTTATCAAACTTTTAGTATGTAACCATTTTTTTATGTTATAAATAAATGGGTTCTTGGGATTAGTGTGTTTAAACAAACAAACACTTCAGCTATACAGGGTGGATCTGTAACTTTGGACAATCTGACGTGGGGTGAATGACCTGTCGAAATACAACATAGCACCTTTTTTATTTTTTGGATCGGTTAAACTTTTTTTTCTGACATTGTATGGAAAACGTACGACTATCGTTACGGACTTCCATACTATGATGAAATTTTTTTTTATCTAATTCCTAAAATAAAAGTAGTTCTATGTTTTATTTCAACAAGTTATTCACCCCACGTCAGATTGTCCGAAGTTAGAGATCCACCCTGTATAATATTAGAATAGATTGATGTTATAGAGTTCAGAATTTTCAGAATACATTACTTCTAAAAAATATTTAATGAATACCTTTATCTATAACAACTGTAGCATCCATTATGGGATTCTGTTTTTCAGCCGGCAAAGTTTCAGAATCGAATTGCTCCAAAACCACTGTTTCATTCATATGTGCCTAAAAATACATAGATGGTTTAAATGATAATTTAATATTTTATGATTTTAATAGGGATTTAAAAAACATTCATACTATTTAATTAGAATAATTTATTTAAAATAAATCTTCTCTTATATTAATGATTTAAATCAAAATTGTCTAAAAATTACACCCTGTATATACTTACAATATCTTTGGGGGTGATAGGTGCATGATTATAAACTCCATTTGGTAATACCACCGTCTTATCCATCTCTTTACAATTCTCTAAAATCACTTTAGTCTCATCTAAAGCATGTGACGTCACTTCCTGGCCGCCATTTTGTGTTTCAGCGCCATTTTGTATTTCAGTGCCATCTTGTATGTCTATCTGACTGTCTTGAGTGTTGTTGATAATTATAGTTTTTTCTGTAGTATTGATTTTTTTAGGTTTTTCTTTGGTTATTAAGATTGGTGATGATTCTTGTGGCTGCGATATTCTTTCTTCTTTTGGTGAAATTAATTGTATTTCTTCTGTTTGATGTTCATTTTTCTCACTGAGATAAAATAACACAATTCCTTAATCAATAAACGATATGTCAAGATTTTCTTGTTTTTTTATTATATTAGCAGTATGTATGTTGAATAAATTATTTTTCTAATACTTACGCATCTTTTTGTAGTTTTCTCGTGCGTTTTGGACGTGGTTTTTCAGCAGGTGAACCTATAATTATAATTAGATACTTAAAATGATCAAAAACATAATAAAATACTCAGTTACTGTGAATCGGTTGTAGTTAAGAAAGAGTTCTTAAATATGTCTAAATCTAAATAAATTTCTGTACAAACCTATGCCATTTTCTTGAATATTTTCTTTCTCCGTTTCAACTTGCACTGCTTCTGAAGCTTTCTGAAATTATAATCGGAACATCAATATAGGAAACCTGCATATTAAAGAAAGCTTAAAAATGATAAAAATTTTGGAACGAAGTTCCTTATCGCGCGTTATCGAAAGGGGGCTAGACGGAAATTCTCATGAAAAAGTTGTCACGACACTTTTTTGTTTTAGATGATTATCGCTAGATGGCGCTGTGATTAAAATCTTTTAAAACAATTCCTTATTTTGTTTTATTTTATTAAGTTATAATAATTAGTTAGTTTAAAATTATGATAACTTAAAAAAAATTATTACAATTCCCCCACTAATTAATCGAAAGGAACTTCGTTCTTGTGTGTGACCCTTGACCCCTCTAATTTATTTTTTATATTTGTATATAAATATTTGTATTTATCAAATTAAATAATAATAGTATACCTTTTTGGCCCTTGTTCGTTTAGGTCTAACATCTGATTGAGTTTCTTCATTCTCTTGTGTAGTGTCTTTCTCGACTTCTGATACTTTCTATGAAACAAAAAATATCCCTTTAATATAAGAAAAAATATACAAGAATTAGAACCCTTTTCCAATATACAGGTTTCCTCACGATGTTTTCCTTCACTTCGATTATGCGTTTTTAAAAAATTATATTAGGTCTTAGAATCTAGTACTTATCTTATAATACATATCTTTAAGTTACACCCTGTATAGAGTGGAATTGCTAACACCCTGTATATAAATAATTGTCATATTTACCTTTTTAGCTCTTGTTCGTTTCGGTCTAGCGTCGGTCGAAACTTCGTCCGCGTCAATATTTTTAGTTGCTCTAGAACTGGCACGAGTTGAACGGGCAGCTGAAAATATAATAATTTTCACTATTGATATCTTTTACTTAAAAAAACATATTGGATTAACAGTTTTCAATTTGTACATGTTAATTTTTTTATTTAGTTATTCCTATTATGTATAAGTTTGTGAGTCGTTTAATAAAAATATTGTACTTCTTTCTTCGTAATGTAAAAACTGAAATAATTAAAATGTTATCATCATCAATAATCATCATCATTCTCAGCCACAACGATACCATACAATTAATGATTTAAACTTTAAAACCTTTTTTAAATAAAGATTTTTTTCACATTGATAACCTAAGACTTCTTTTTATTACCATGTAGGCAGACCAGCCAACGGACCACCTGATCGTAAGTGGTTACCGTCGCTCATGGACCTCTACAATGTCAGACAAGTTTCTGACCCACCTAATACTTACATGGTATCGGTGGTGGGGGCATAGCTTCGGCTTGCTTCTTGGTTCTGGTGGTCCGTCGCTTACTGCCCTCATCAGAACTACTGCCATCATCACGAGACCTGTCTTTTTGTACTGCTTTACGAGGCCCTGGTAATTAATGATAAGGATTGGATTATATAGTGTTGACATAATAAAATACAGGGTGTTGTTTCTTATTTTGATATTATTTTCAAACGAATCTTTGAATGTAGTATTATTTTATATTAAAAGTATAATGATGTTTCCTTTCAATTTCATGATACTGAAGATTATGATATTATTACAATGAATCAGAATTCTATTTGCCATGCAGCTTTGAATTTTGAAACAAATGAAATAATAAAGGAAACTTGTGAAAATAAACTTAATTTCATGTTCAAGTAAGGTTATACAGGTGGATTGTGGTGGTACTTGGACCATCTGACGTGAGGTGAATGACCTGTTGAAATACAACTTTTTTTTTTCAGTTGTAGGAAATCACCGGATCCCCTCCAACCGCTCACACTCAGCATCCGAACCCCGGCTGAAGCCAGAACCCAGCACGGGGTTAATAAAAGTGGTTCTAGGTTTTATTTCAATAGGTCATTCACCCCACGTTAGATTGTCCAAAGTTACAGATCCACCCTGTATGTATTGCATAAATGTAAATGAATATCTTCTTTGGCATATTTTTTTTTCAAATTCAAAAATTTTTAATATTACATAACAAAATATGCAAAGAGTTAACTTAGTAAACATAAATATATTACTTGGCACTGGAGCTGTGGGAGGCGGCATCGCAATATCATCCTTCTCTTGTTTTATTTCAGTGTCCGAGGGAATGGATTCAATCTCCATAGACTCAGACGGCAGGGATATCTTTTCTTGTTTAACTGAAATGAAGAAACATGAGAATATTTATGAAGTTCCTATAAAATATTTCATACATTAACACAAATATATTTATGAAATAAAAAATAGAAGTTTGCAAAAAATGCATTTAATTGTCAATAGAAATAAACATTGATAAATAATATTTTAGTATAATAGTTTTTCTTCAATACAATAAATAACAAAAAACACTTGTGCAATTTAATTTAATTTAGTTTACTTACTCTGTACATTAAGTAGTGGTTGATTTTCTTTATTTTCCTCTTTACGTTTACTCTGTTTGTCATTTTTACTCAATGACTTCTCTCTGCGTAGCTTTTGAGTTAAATTCACGTTTACCTAAACAAATATTGATTATTTATTAAAATTCATTCATACAAAATAAAACTAAAATAATCCTCAGAACAAAAAACTATAAAAAATGTAAATATCATTGTAACAAACACATTTGTTACAAAGAAAAATGTAACACTGAATAAAATTTTGGTTAAGTGACTTGATGTTAATTTTAGATGGTTTTTTTTTTTAATTTTGACAGTTTGTAGTTAGTGTAATTTTTAGTCACAAAACTCCATCTCACGCGATGCATTTCACATGAGACCGAAATGTTTGGCACAACAAAAAAAAAAAAAAAATTAATACCAAACTTCGAAATTATTATCAATTCCTGTTCCAAAGTATTCAACAAAATAATTTCATAGTTTACCTGTTTACTGATAATACTTTGTGCTCTAACAGAAGCGTTCCGTTTCAACCGTTTGTCCTGTTCCGGACTGACCATACCGTCAACCTCATTCTTATTACGTTTCTTAGATCCTCTCTGTGAACTATCAGAGTTACTTTCGATAGAACTTCTACTTGTTGTGTCTGAAGACTTGTTTGCTTCTGGTTGTTTTTGCGGTTCATCTGTAGTAAAGGTTAATGTTAAAGTATTGTTAGACTGTTAGGATTAGCTTTAAAATACTGGCTGTTGTGGGTTTTGTAGAATATAGATTGTGCTGATGTTTTTTTATCTCAATATAAATAATCTATGTCTATAAACCAGAATGGTTTACACTAACAAATGAAATGTTGCAAAATTAGAAATAAGTTTAAGAGGAAGCAATGTTAGAAAAACAATTTTAGTTATTAATTCTATTACTATTTTGATGATTTTTAATGTTCTCATTTAAGAATGAAATTCTTTATTTCTGTATCTAAACGATATATCAGCATGAATATAACGAAAACTTATAATCTAAGAGCATTTTAGGTGCAGCAAACAGACTGGCTCAGTATAATGCTGTCAAGTGAGGCTTCACATTAAGATAGCTACACTTTTTTTTACTGCAAAACGTGTAGGCTAAGCAACAGGTCAAATAAGCAGCTGGTCTAAATCATATAGCCTGTCATAGAGGGCCTCTGTTATAGGAACAGCTGGTAAATTAGTGGACAAGTTATGTACAATAATTAAAAGCTTACCATCATCTTCATTAATGCTCTGCAGTATTGTGAGCTGGTTTTTATCTTTGGTAGATTTTTCGCGCGCCTTGTTGCGTCCCTTTTGAAACTCATCCTCAAATTTATCCAAACATTCGAACGCCGCCTATAAACACAGATTTCTTTATAATTACACAATTTATTCAGCACTATTTAGAACTTTATACACATATCACGATCACAGCACTTCACTTTTGAAAATAAAACTAAATTTTATGTCGAAAACAGTGCAAAACACACGCGACAAATTTACTATCAGAAATTTACCTTCAAGTCATTATTGAAGTTTTTAGTAAAAGCTTTTGATATTTCAGATATTTTAGGCAGTAATTCATTAAAAATTGACATAGTTGTTGAATTAAAACAACAATTTATTAAACTTTCACAGATAAAACGCCATCAAATAAATCGAACGAAAACCGTTTGAAAATTGAAAAACGATCAGTGCTGCCAGAATAATAAAAAATATTTTTCGTTCTGAAACATGACACTTACTGGATTTTTAAAGCTGCAATTGGTTCATTATGGAAGACCCAATTTAAAAAACCTTGTTGAATATTCAAACGTGTGTGTGTACCTTAACAAAGAGTCAGTTTTGTTTTTTCGCGTGCCCGGGCCGATGCTTATTGTTTTAACAAGCATTCACAAAGTTTAATAAAATACTTAGATGCTATTTTAACGATGTAAAACACTTACTTAATAATCTTATTACTACAAGCTTGTAAATGTGAGGTAAACTGTTAAACAACTGAATCGGCGACAGGCATCCTCAAGATTTAAATAAGCCCTAGCTATTATTATTTTGAGTTTTTGGATGCTTGTTATGGTTTACCAAGCGTGCAAATGGGATATAAAACCATCTAGCCTAACGTTCAGCCAGCAAAAAGTTAACAGTAACTGTCATGATAGATTACTTATTAAGAATATTAAGTTATTTTTAATCTGAACCTTTGTCGTATTTATAATAATAATTACAAATAAACTGATAGTCATGATGATGAAGATTTTTTTTTTATTTAAGATAGATTTATCGGTGTACATTCATTCGTGCGAATAGTTTTTACTCTTTAATATTTTCATGAAATTTTCTTACTTTTAATGTAATTATCATATTTTTACATTATATTTAAAAGAAAAATACTTTTCATAATTATTATTAACGTAAGGGATTAAGAATAAGAAATAATATGTCATTGTAGGTTAATGCTGCTTTGTCTCCTGAATTCATTCAGTTAGCAAAGGGGCGTTCAGTCTCCGTTGCCTATATTTTAGATACAGGGTTATACAGAGCGCTAGAATAAACTTCACAGTTTTATTTAGTCTTTAGATCAAATCTATTATACCGTAATTTTAAAACTCATAAATATTCTTATCTTTATTTCATTAAGTTGGAATTTACATAATTGATAATTATGTTTAATTTAAGAATAAAAAAAATATATTTAAAAATTCGTTACTGTAGGTTCAATAAATTTTTAAGAAAACGATATTAACACCTTATAGCACTACTTATAGACAAACGTTTTCGTTCCCGTTTCGATTGATTATGTTTTATAGCGCATGTAATCTTACTATTAATAAATTAATTTCATTTCACATTGTGGGTTACGTGGTCACTCCACTTAATTTGACAACAAAAGCCAATTCACAAACGTCAATTTTGTTCCCAGTTAAGTGTATAATCATAGCACATCTAGTAACTTCTTGTTTCATTGTAGCGTCAGTTTTGGCTTCGTTCCACAGCTCGATAGTCCGCGACACAGTGACGCCTGTCTTACAACGCTGCAAACTGTCAACTTTAGGGTGGTCGATGCTGCACTATAGTTACTGATTTATATCAATTTATTTGTAGTAATAAAGTTAATATAATTTTTTATTCAATCGCGTAAAATTAAGGGTTTTATGTCCTTGACGAATATGTGTGTGTGGTAGATATGATAGCTCATATACGAATAAACCGATTTTAATTTAGTTTTTTGAACATATTTGACTGATAAATTAGTAGAACGTTTTAAAAACTTGCTGCATGACAGTTTTATTTTTACCACGTCCATAATATGGGTACTGAATGAAAAGGCTAGTAGGTACAACATGCACAAGGTATAATAAATTTCACTTATTGGCTGGACTGTCGGGTAGTCTTAAATTTTTAATTTTTGTAACATTGCAGTGGTTCATAAGTGACCATAATCTCTTTAACATGAATTTTACATAGTCAGAGAACAGAACAAAATGAATACAAGAAGAAGGATATCTATTTTTAACATTATCAATTCATTACTGCCCAGTGCCCACTACTAGGCTTAAGTCTCCGTAGAACGTAATTCTCGTCGCTATTTACAATTTAAGATTTAGTATTATATAACTTATGAATCCGAATAATAAAAAGAAGGAACAAAAATGTGACATAAACCATTGTCACAGAATTCTTTATGGGAATAATTCTCAAATAATAATAATAATAAAGTGCTATGACTTGAAATCTCGATAGTTTCTTTAACCATCCTTGGTACAACAACTTGGTAGGACAACTCAATTAATTAAATATCGTGGTAAGAAAACCGCGGGTGTCTGAATAAGTTCATTTCTATTATTCCATAGGGTGAAATTGAAAGAAGTTCTTAAAGGTAAGCCGTAGGTAGCGGCCCCGCAGTGTCCCCTGACAGTGCAGATATCCATGAGCAACGTTAACCGCTTACGACCAGGTGGCCCGTTAGCTCGTCTACAAGGCAAAAAGGTGTGACCTTTTCACTAAGTTTTATTAATATTGAGTATAATTTATATCTTACACCTACACAGGTAACCTTTTCAACTCTAAAACAATTAAATACAAAAAAAGGCTCGCAATTAATGAAATTGAGTGTTCGATAGCGAAGCTTTTTACGGAGCTTCGTTTTAAAGGGGTTTAAACAACCCTTCATCCCTCAAGGGTTGTTTTTTCTACCGTTTCTCGTGTTATTTTTCTTAAGAAAGCTTTTTTTGTGGAGTAATGGATACGGTATCGCGATCACTTAGCGAGATGTCTTATTGGCACCTTTTTAAGTGTTGTTCTAAATTGTATCGATAATTTTGTTTAAGAGATAATTATTTAGCGATTTTTTGTTGGTTACTTTGGAATTTAGTTGGAGGTAAAAGGAGAAAGAAAGATACGCTTTAAGTTATTTATGTTTAGGTAATGCCGTTTGACAACAAAAAGTTGTTTTTTAAATAATATATAATAATATAAGCCTTTATTCAGACTAAGTAGATACAAAGATTTAAATGAGTGACTGTGATGAGTCGTTGACACCGACAATTTCGTCTGTTTGCGCAGCTTTGGCAAAGGCCTCCTCCATCTCTTTCCACTCTGCTCGGTTTAGCGCTCTCCTAGTTCATGTCTTTCCTGCTATTGCCTTTATATCGTCTTCCCATCTTCGAAACTGTCTGCCTGGTTTTCTCTTTCTATTTCTAGGATACCAAAACACTAGGTTTTTGTTGCATTTTTCGAAGCCTCTTATTGTATGACCTGTCCATTGCCACTTATTTTTTCGAATTCTGGTTGTTACGTTTTCTGTTGTAGCGTTTTTTTTAAAATAATACACATTAATTGAAGGAAAAATTACCTTTAAGGATTTTTTAAGTATTCTGTTAAGAAACGGTACATAAGAAACAAGAAAAGTGTTATAAAAAGTGTTATAAAAAGTGTTATATATTTTTTTCTTTTTATCGTAATGCACAAAGTCGAAAGCTTAGTGGTCATTGATAAAGAAAAAAAGAAAGAAAGAAAAAAGCATTTATTCAACACGTACATAGAGGACTTTCATATTGTTATAACATTTAAACAGTATAATACCTATCTAAACAAAGACTAAAAAGTAAAAAAATAAGATAAAACAAGATAGAAGCTTGTCCTCAGTGGCGTGCGAATAGGTTTCAGCTCAGCAAAAGCTTATGGTCTCAAAGAAGACCAAAAGCTCTGATTTTCAGCTGAAACCTAACAAATTAACAGATGAGATTACTAATAAGCCATTGTTGATTCTGGTATCGACTTAAACATGTAGGTATGTACCTAACGTAATGTATCAGTTGTATTTAATATACCAACTGGTAGTGTCCCTCTTCGGAGGAGACCTGAGTCTAGCAGTGGGCATTAATGGGTTGGTATAGTACAGTACTGGTATGCAACTTAAAACCGTTGATTTCGGTAAATTCAGTATGAATACATATTGTTATAATGTATCTTGTATTTGCCCACCTCTCACTCCCACCACTGTAACTCCTGTGTAGCCAAGATCCACAGCGGCGACCATCGTAATGACTCTGAGCAGTGAAGCCCAGGAAAACCCAAGGGAAAGCTAACTTGTCTTGGGCCCCGCAACGAATTTAATCAGAAGATGATAGGAGGAGTAGGAAAAACATGAGTTTCGACTTCCCTTCTCGCAAAGCGGGAGACAATAAAATAACACTGAAAGATGCATTACGCCAGAATTGAGAAAAGCACCACGGACATTTAATTTTTATAAAATTTATTAGACCTATGTGGTATAATGTATCTTATTGAACGTTAAGACTATTCTAATACCTTTTATTACCATACGTATTATTGTTCCTTAACCCCACTATCATGAAATATAAACACTACTGATTTAGAATTAGGTGCCAATACTGAAAGAAATCCTAGTTCTTTATCCAATTCATTCATACTCTAATCAGCTACATAGTTTTACCGATAGCCCAAGAATCGATGACATAGGTATAAAATCGGGTCGGGTTATTACTCGTTAGTTTCACAAATTCGTTTCCTTTTATTTCTGTTATTACATATCTCCCTATTAGTAAAAAGTCATTGTCAGTAGTGCTGTACTGTACTGTACCAACCCATTACTGCCCACTGTTGGGCTCAGGTCTCCTCAGAGAGGGAGTAGTGCACGATATGTAAAATATGTGCACGATTGTACTATATTGACGAAACGCACAAACTGACGACTCATGTAAAAATGACGAATTATGAAAACTGACGAGTAAGGAAACTAGCCAATTAACGAAAAACATAACACTGACTTATAATGGAAACTGATGAGTCAACGAAACTGACGAATTTGTGAAACTGACGAGTAATAACCAGACCCATAAAATCTATACTAATATTATAATGTTCAAGAGTTTGTTTGTTTGAACGCGCTAATCACAGGAACCATTGGTCCGATTTGAAAAATTCTTTCAGTATTACAAAGCTCATTTATCGAGGAAGGCTATAGGATATATTGTTTCCCTTTGTGACGCAGAAGAAGTTGCGCGGGCCCTCTAGTATAAAATATATCGATACATGAGCACATCACTATCGGATCCGTGTTGATAAATAATATATAGGTCGCGGCACCTGCTGATTCTCACGTCCGGCTGCAGACTTCGATCGATGCACCAAATATAGCCGCATATAGCTCAACACTCGCTCGGTATATAACATCTACTCGTATAGAAGCATTTTCATGAATGAAGTTTAAAGTCCAATTATATTGAAGGCTAGCTAACCGTTACATAAATAAAATAAAAAAAACTTGAGAGGTGTCAAGGGACACCCGGATGGAACGAAGTTCCTTTCGATTACCTAATTAGTGAGGGAATTGTAATAAAATTTTATTTTTTATCACAGCACACAAAATAATTTGATCACAGCGCCATCTAGCGATAATCATCGAAAACAAAAAAAGTGTCGTGACAACTTTTTCATAAGAATTTCCGTCTAGCCCCCTTTCGATAACGTGCGATAAGGAACTTCGTTCCAATAATATAATATTAGTCTACGATCAAATGCAAATAAATGTACTTAATGTGTTGACTATAAGAAAAATATTTCTAGTCATTGTCACATGTTATTTAATAAATTATCTATTTTTCTTTTTACTCCGTACTATTCGGATTTTGAACAGATTCAGTGTTCCCGTAGAGTTATAGGAAGTTCCTCTTCTGTAGTGTGTGATGGGTAATGGTCTCCGAATGGGGGCGGCGCGACGGGAAAGTGTGCCGAGAGCGTAATGCGTCGCGTCGTCCCTCAAAACCCCGTGCTGGGTTCTGGCCTCAGCCGGGGTTCGGACGTTAAGTGTGAGCGGTTGGAGGTTTTAGTGCGGTTCAACTCCCACATACCCCGGCGGGGATCCGGTGATTTCCTCCAACTGAAAAAAAAAAAAAATGGTCTCCCAATGCCCTGGTAAAATGAAAACAAGACAAGACAAGAAACAACGTAAGTATACTTCTGGGCCGTATGCTCAAACTTAAACTAAAAAAACTTGACCATTACTTAATTTAGCCATGAATATTTTCAAGACAGTTAAACGAGCGTACATCCCATCTGATGGTAAACGGTTACCGTCACTCATGTCCTACAATGTCTGGAAACACTGACCAGTATCATTTATATTGGAAATATAATAGCAATGAGCTACATGCAAATGATGCAAAACAAACATTATGAAACGATTCAGACTTAACCTATTTGTATTTATAGAATTTAATTAATTAGTGTTGATTAGTTGCACGTTGTAACTCTCAGCGGATATTTAGCTATCCTAGTTTTATACTAGATATGTAGGTATATTATTTAGGTGTAGGTATATTATAGTCAATTTCAGTTATTTCATTACTGTTCAGGCTGTAATTGTAATTTACGTTCATCGTTGTCATGACCAAGGGAAATACGGAATCATTTTATAAGTTTTTACATATGGAGATTATGTTTTATACTTCGGGTCTCTTTGCATCTTATACCGGTTGGTCCACGGGGAGTGCTCCGAGGAATTATTTGAGATGATTCCAACATCTCCTTTTATCATCGTACCACTCGGCGTCGAGGTGGAGTTCATCCCTACTATATGGAACCACCACGGTCATCCACGGTTCGTTTCAGGAACACGTTTTTGCCACGCACCATCCGACTATGGGATGAGCTCCCCTCCTCGGTATTCCCTGAGCGCTATGACTTATCCTTCTTCAACGGAAGCTTGAGAAGGGTCCTTAAAGTTAGGTCGTAGGTAGCGACCCCTATCAGGTGTGCCGTTGGCTCGTCTGCCTGCATGGCAATAAAAAAAAATATATTATTGTATGATATATAAATGAGTAGTGCGATGATGGAGATGAAGGAATCCATATTTGTCCAGGTTCCAGTCGATCCGTAAGCTTGGGTTCCTCAACAATCCGAACAGCCCTTTTCTGGAGGGAGTCAAATGGAAGCAGCAGAGATGTAAAGTCGTGATGGGGTAGTGGTTGCAGCGCTTGCCTTACGGGAGGTTGCAGGTTTGAAACTGGTCTCATACCCCTAAAACTTAATTTGAAAAAAAAAGTGCAATCACAACAACTAAGAAAAGTGAAGGAAAACATCGTGAGGAAACCTGCGTATTGGATAAACAATTCTAAAAACCCTTCGAAGATATGGGCAGTTTTCAATCCGCATTGGGCAATCATGGTGGACTATGTCTCCACTAAGGTCACTCCAGCAGCGGTCAGTAATTGTTTATTACAGATAGAGAATCATACTGATAATCTTGTAAAGAGACTGACTGAAAATATTTTCAGCTTGTTGAAACTGAAATGTTTGTATTAGACTTTTCGGGAACTATCTCAGCTAACCAAAATTTTTCCATTATTTCCCTGATTTCATTAATCTCAGTTTCATGCCATAGGATCCAACAAAGAAAAGAGTTATTGTTTGTTAAACTTCATTCATTGAAACAATGAAAAATTTATAAAATTATAAAACATGACTCTCCTATATGGCTAGAACAGAAGTGAGAAAAAAGTGAAGAATTGAATTTAACATAGAATAACGAAGAAAATTATAAGAAGACTAGCTGCCCCGCGCAACTTCGTCTGCGTCGCATAGGAACTTTTCTCGGAAATTTTCTAAAAGTACTCATCAGGATCAGGACGCTTCATTAGAGCATAAACACGATGAGGTTATTTTGCTTATGGACGAACTTCTCATAGCCACCTTCCAGCTCCATTATCAGACCTTCACATTCATTCTCTACGCAAAGTACTCATCAGGACGCTTCATTAGAGCCCAAACACGATGAGGTTATCTTGTTTTTTGATGGAGTTCCTGTGGCCACCTTCCAGCCCCATCATCAGACCTTGATCTAAGATATCCTTTCTCTCAAGTTGGATCGAACTGCACATGGTGTGCAAATTTTATTATAATCGGTTAAGTGGTTTAGGAGTCTATTGAGGACAAACATTGTGACACGAGATTTATATATATTAAGATTTAAAAATTAATAAAATAGTTTTCATGCAAATACAAAAAAAGTTTATGTTCTGAACACTGATAACAAATTAATTTAATTTCGGATTGTGTACCCGTCACTGTTAATTGTGACGTAACAAAAGCTGATTACGTCACAATTATGACCGAATTAACAAATTAATTAATATAGCCTCGAGTTGTAGGGTAATCATGACATTATCAACTATAAATTAATGATAATTACATGATTATGTCAACTTTTCTTTAAAAGGAAATTTTTAATTACAGTTATTGGAATAAGGGCTTGTTAACATTCTTAAGTTACTTGTATATTCGTTGATTTAAAGAGTAAAGTAGCTGACGAATGAACTTCGTTTGCGTCACGTAAGGATTTGTTTCTTACTTCAAACGAGGCTTGAAGAAAGTCCTTAACGGTAGACCGTAGGTAGCGGCCCCGCAGTATTCCCTGACTGCAGAGGTCCATGAGCGATGGTAACCGCTTACGATCAGGTGGCCCGTTAGTTCGTCTGCCTACAAGGCAGTAATAAAAGAGAAAAAAATCTAAGCTGTTTCTCTACTATATTATGCTTTTGTTAAATCATATTAACCTACAAAGAAGTCACTGGATGCAAATAGACCGGTTGTTGTAGCGAAGTTTGGGGGAGGCCTATGTCCAGCAGTGGACGTCTATAGGCTGATGATGACAATAACTAAGTTCTCTATATTCCTTACACTATTGCTAAACGGGTTCTTACCACGATTATTTTTAATTGAGCGATCCCGATATTCAAGCGCCATGTTCACGGAAAGACTTCCCGTGATCATGGCGCTTGAATATCGCAGTAAGTAATCGTGGTAAGAACCCGTTCAGTAATAGTGTAAGTGATGTAGATAACCGCGAGTGTTTAAAGAAATTTATTCTCTGTATTTCCTCGATATAATTATAATAAACGCTACAACGTGACATCAAATAATAAGGACTTCATCCATGATTATTTCCTAAGATCCACAATGAGGAATTTCAAAGTTATTTTAATCAATATTGAATGAATATCAGTCATGTCTGCCGTGTCGGGATTAAGCAGGCGTGTGAATAAAGACGATGTAAGTACCCTCTAGTAAATATATCAGGAGTTTTAACTAACGTTCTAACATTTGCATTTTGAACTACTGTTTATTTAGAGAATGACAGCTCAAATGCCATTAAATTTGACTTCATAATTTAGTTAAAGGTTCGACATTTACGAAATGGGACGTTTTCGGTTCGCCCAATGGGCAGAAGATCGTTTGGCCGAAGATGAGCATTTTTACCGAAAAATCGTCTTTTCAGATGAAGCCCATTTTCACCTCGGAGGCTATTCAATAAGCATCTGGGGGTCGGAAAATCCACACGTCACCATTGAGAAACCAATGCACCCACAAAGAGTTACGGTTTGGTGTGGGTTTTGGTCCGGCGGCATCATTCGAAAATGAGCAAGGAGCCGCCGTTACGGTCAATGGCGAGCGTTACTGTGCCATGCTCAACGAATTTTTGTTTCCAAAAGTTGAAGAGTATGACATGGACGACATTTGGTTTCAACAGGATGGCGTAACATGCC
Source organism: Trilocha varians (assembly GCA_030269945.2). Classification (NCBI taxonomy): domain Eukaryota; kingdom Metazoa; phylum Arthropoda; class Insecta; order Lepidoptera; family Bombycidae; genus Trilocha; species Trilocha varians. The sequence goes on from AP028277.1 coordinate 11,186,742, forward strand.
ACACAGCCAATATGACAGTCGAACTTTTGGAAAATGCAAACTTTATAAGGCCCACCCCTTACTTCCTACAAGCTTTATATTAACTTGCACTGGATGTAAGTTTGGGTGGAGTCTAGTAAGCTAAATTTGACAAACTTCCCGGTTACCGATTGAGCTGACATTTTGCACGCAGATGTATATCGCGTGACAATGCAATAATATGACAGAATGACGCTGATCTGATGATGGGTTCGGAAGGTGGGCAGATGAACTCTTGTGCTAAACAACATAGACCCGTCGTGTTTAAGCTCGTTTTACTTGTATTAGCTAGCACTCTACTGCTACATGATATTCCGAATCTTAAAAGCTTGTATTTAAAAAGTTTTTACGAAGTTGCGAGGATCAGCTAGTATTAAATAATCTGTGGTTTCTTCATGTTGTCTCCTGTTATATATCCTCTAAGGTAAGTACTTAAAAAGACGAATTTAACGCTCACACGGGGTTTCACACTTTCCCCGTCGATGTAAGAGGATTAATATGAACTTCCTGTATCAATACATGTATTATCTACGTCGAGGGAACTTTGTCATGTTTGTATGTTGGTTTTAAAGTATTTTAAGGTATTTCTTGGTTAATTTTAATTGTAATATACGGTCCAATAGATGGTGAGAGGTTACTGTCAAAACCTTTGCAATGTATTGAAGCGCCGGGTGGCTGCGACATGTCTCTCTTTAAACGAGGTTTAAGAAAAGTCCTGTATGGGTAGGTGATAGATAACGTCCCCTCTTTGCCCTGGCATTGCAGAAACTCATGAGCAACGGTAACCGCTTACCATCAGGTGGGCCGTAGGCTCGTGTATCTGTTACGGAATAAAAAAAAAATAGTATGGAATAAAAACATTAGAAATTAGGGTAAATGAACCACGTTACTGTACTATAGTTTTACTATTAAATAAAATGGTATGAAACCACAACCAAACCCACGATCCCAGGTGGGTTTAAATCCCACGATAAAATATGATTAACATAATCAAAGTCTCGTATGTTTACTGAAACCAATTTTAATAGATTTAATAAGATTATTGAAGATTCAGAGTTATTTAATTTCATTTTGTTGCGTCAGACTTGTAAGTGATTGATTTTTTGACCGACTTCCAAAAAGATAACTTCCAATTTTATGATGTAGTTGTAGGTGATGTTGCTGAGCCTCATATGAAAATCTTCAATGAAGCAGTTTATTTTATTACTACCCACCGCTAAGCTTTTTTTTTTTTTTCAGTTGGAGGAAATCACCTGGGTATGTGGGAGTTGAACCGCACTAAAACCTCCAACCGCTCACACTCAGCGTCCGAACCCCGGCTGAGGCCAGAACCCAGCACGGGGTTTGGAGGGACGGCGCGACGCGTTACGCACTCGGCACTCTTTCTCGTCGCTCCGTCCCCGCAACCGCTGGGCTTAGGTCTTATTAGTAGAGGGATCAGTCATAGACCACCACATTTGCTCACCATCCACCACATTTGTGGATTGGGAACATCGCTTAACTTCAAAGGGTTTTAAATTGTAAGTTTTCTTATTTCATTATATCCGTATGTACCTATATATCCGGCCGGCTTGTACATCTAAATCCTAAAATGAAAAAGATTTATTTGCAATTTTTCACAACACCACTGGCTAAAAACGGTGAAGGAAAACATCGTGAGGAAACCTGCATATCGGAAAAGGGTTCTAAAAATCCTTTCAAGATATGTGAAGTCCCCAATCCGCATTGGGCAAGCGTGGTGGACTATGCCTAACCCCTCTTCGGAGGAGACCTGAGCTCAGCAGTGGGCAGTAATGGGTTGTTACAGTATAGTACAGTACAGTATATATCCAGTAAAGGCAACACGACCAGTACCTAAATTATTCTTAAAATTCGTATAACCAACCAGCTATAAACACCAAAAACCCATCACCATTTAAAAAACAAAAATCGACGAAAACTTTTTACCTCGGACTCTATTATTAAATATTAAATTGAATCCCTTCTCGAAGTATATAAAAGTAGTGCATTATACACATTATAATCTTGTCTCGTGTTGACGTCACAACGTAAAGCCTAGTCTCTCAATTTTTCCCCCTGCCTTAATTCCCGAAGCCTTTAACGGTAGCGTCTGCAGAACAAGAAATAAAACTTTAAAATGTTACAGAAATAATTTGTTTGTTTGTTTGTTTGAACGCGATAATCTCAGGAACCACTGGTCCGATTTGAACAATTCTTTCAGTTTTGGATAGTTCAGTTATCGAGAAACACTATAGGATATATTGTTTCCCTTTTTGACGCTGACGAAATTGCGCGAGTCAACTAGTACAAAGGAGGTTTTAAATACAAGCAAGTTTTTAAGATCTTGGAATCATGTAAAAGTTAGCCGAGACAAGTAAAACAAACCCAAACACGATGAGACTACTTTTTTAGTCTTTTCAACTACATCATCAGATCAGTTCCATTATCCACCATATTATTGCATTTTCACGTGTTATTCATTTGCGTGCAAAATGTCAATGTTAAAAGAATATTTAGTGACCGATTTTATCAACTTTATTTCGATGTAGCAGAATACAGCACGCAAAACCACTTTTCCTTGAAAATTTCTAATTAAAAACTTCTATTTTAAACACATACTCTCAGAATATCGTAGCATGCAGAAAACACTCTGCTCTACTGAAGTTGTGTTTGAGTTACTGATATTTAAAGTTCTAGTATGTATTTTCTTCAGCATATTTTGTGTGCTAGGTATACTAAGAAATTGTGATATTTAAACTACCTCTTGTTTTTCTTTAGTCTTTTTCTGTGTTTACTACTCTTTTGGTTTTATTACGACTTATTTCTGACGACATTATCGGGCGAGACCTTTTATTAAAATAGTTACATACAGTATCAAATTGTAGTAAAAAAACTTGAGACGTCATGGGACACCCGAATAGAACAAAGTTCCTTTCGATTAAAACATATCTTATATTTTTTTTTCCTAACGTAACGCTCGATAAAGAACGTATTTTAAAAGATTTTAATCACAGCGCCATCTAGCGATAATCATCTAAAACAAATAAGGAACGTGTTTTAAAAGATTTTGATCACAGCGCCATCTAGCGATAATCATCTAAAACAAAAAAGTGTCGTGATAACTTTTCGTAAGATTTTTTTCCGTCTAGCGATAAGGAACTTCGTTCCAATAAAATGAATTATGTATATTAAAAACACAAATCTTTCAATGTCATTGTATCAGAACGTCAGAATCTTCGTCAGAACGAAGACACTTTAATTACAAGCTTTGCTGACTAATACAAGTAAAACGAGCCCAAATAAGAGGTGTCTACCTTATTTACCATAAAAGTTCCTAGACCACATTCCGAATCCATCATCAGATCAGCGTCTTTTGTCATATTGTTATTATTGTATTGTCACGCGATATATATCTGCGTGCAAAATGTCAGCTCAATTGGAAACCTTGCAGTTCGTAATAAACATATTCTTATGTTTGTTTTTCTGTTGTCGGTACTCGAAGTGGGCACGGATTAAACGGGATAACTTTAATTGTTTGGAAGCGGGACCGCGGGATCAGAACGACGAAAAAAAACATAAAATAACTCTGCTTTTTAGATAACTTCGTGTGTTCATTATCACTCCGAATATGAGGCACATACATTCTTTTTATCATTTCATTTCATTGTTGTTCTTTTTATCCGACTTCCAAATCGAGGAGGTACTCAATTCGTTTGTTCCTTCATAACATTAGTTTGGGTGGACCGATTTGAATGATTCTAGTGTCAGATGAAAGGTCGTCATGGGGTCCCATTTTTTTGATCGAACAAGTGCTTTTGGATCTGTGTTTTAAAATGTGAGTTTTTAACGGACAAATTTAAATGGAAGTCATTAGTTTTCATTTTTGTAATAAAAATATTATTCATTGTCTACTTACTTTAATTTTGTCTGCGCCTCAAACATAGGCAGTTTTCCTAATTTTTATAGCGTCGGTTTTATTACACCTTGGGTTACATTATTGGACTTTTAGTACGGAGTCCTTTTTTTTTGTTTTAGATGGAGGAAATCGTCGGATCCCCGTATGTGGTACTTGAACCTCACTAAAACCTCCAACCGCTCACACTCAGCGTCCGAACCCCGGCTAAGGCCAGAACCCAGAACGGGGTTATGCGGGATGGCGCGACGCGTTACGCACTTTCCCGTCGCGAAGTATGGAGCCCTAATTTTTTCACAATAAAATATAGCCTATAGTCTACTTCGGTAAATGAATATAATTTAACTTTTCAAATAAGACCAGCAGTATTTGAGATTAGCTCGTGCAAACTAACAAACTCTTCAACTTTATATCACTACACTACCTATAAAGTATAATACAAAGTCGCTTTCTTTGTCCCTATATCCCTATGTATGCTACTATCTTATTTTTGGAACGAAGTTCCTTATCGCGCGTTGTGAAACGGGGCTAGACGGAAAAAATTCTTACGAAAAGTTGTCACGACACTTTTTTGCTTTAGATCATTATCGCTAGATGGCGCTGTGATCAAAATCTTTTAAAACACGTTCCTTATCGCGCGTTACGGTAGGAAAAAAAATATAAGATATCTTTTAATCCAAAGGAACTTCGTTCCATCCGGGTGTCCCTTGACACTTCTCAAGCTTTTTTGCTATCTTTAAAACTACGCAACGGATTTTGATGTCTTTTTTTAATAGATTGATTCAAGAGAAAGGTTTAGGTATAATACATGCATGAGAGGGTAGAAAAACTCTGAGAAACTCTGACAATTTTAACGGTTTTTGATGTGATGTAGTAAATAAGTACTTGTTCTGCACTTAATGAATTTTCCATTCGTGACGTTGATGAAGTTGCGCAGGTTATCTACCTAATTATACATCGGTTTAGTATTTTAGGTATTATAGCAGTCAGGAGTCGTGGTGGGGTAGTGGTTGAAACGCTTGCCTTCCGTACGAGAGTACGCGGGTTCAAAACCGACCGGCTTGTACCTCTAAATCTTAAAATGAAAGATTTATGTGCAATTTTTCACAACACCACTGGCTAAAAACGGTGAAGAAAAACATCGTGAGGAAACCTGTATGTCGGAGAAGGGTTCTAAAAATCCTTTGAAGATATGTGAAGTCCCCAATCCGCATTAGGCAAGCGTGGTGGACTATGCCTAACCCCTCTTCGGAGGAGACCTGAGCTCAGCAGTGGGCAGTAATGGGTTGTTACAGTACAGTACAGCAGTCAGGAAAACATATTTTCTCATTGATTATATTTGATTTGAATTTATAGTATTACTTTGTAATATAAATTTGAACGAAACAAAGTTTATTTTAACTAACAGAAGCTTATAAACTTAAACAAGGAAAGTAAAGGTTTGACTTTATAAAGCGTTAGAGTTTGATATTGTTTCAATTTCATTCCTGTTAAGTAGAACATAAAAAAGTTGTAATATTTTCATCTGTTGAAATATACCATAGTGGGCTATTGGAAACAAAATGAATGTCACATTCTTACACAAGCTATTTTATTTTATGAATGTATTTTTTTGGTTATTAAAAGGAGAGTGCTCCGAGTGCTCCGAGGAATTATTTGAGATGATTCCAACATCTCCCTTTTATCATCGTACCACTCGGCGTCGAGGTGGAGTTCATCCCTACTATATGGAACCACCGCGGTCATCCACGGTTCGTTTCAAGAACACTTTTTTGCCACGCACCATCCGGCTATGGAATGAGCTCCCCTCCTCGGTATTCCCTGAGCGCTATGACTTGTCCTTCTTCAAACGAGGCTTGAGGAGGGTCCTTAAAGTTAGGTCGTAGGTAGCGACCCCTCAGTGTCCCCTGACATTGCAGAGGTTCATGAGCGACGGTAACCACTTCCCATCAGGTGGGCCGTTGGCTCGTCTGCCTACATGGCAATAAAAAAAAAAAAAAAAAAAAGGTAAGTATATGTATAATTTATATGTTTATTATTATTCTTCTAAATTACTACACTACACACGTATTATTTATTTATTCCTCTTATATTTAATTGTATGATTCAATCTTAAAAACTCTATCTACTGTTAAGATGTAATAGGACAGACACAACACATCCCCTCTTCGGTATTCCCAAAACGCTATGACTTGTCCTTCTTCAAACGAGGCTTAAGGAAGACAGTTACAGTGTCCCCTGACATTGCAGAGGTCCATGAGCGACTCTAACCACTTACGATCAGGTGGCCCGTTGACTGCCTACATGGCAATACAAATATTCAATGCGTGAAACACAATAACTAACTTAAACTACAAAGCTTTTGAATGAAAAATGAATATTATTGTTCACCAAAAAATATACCGTAACTTACAAAAAACAGTTAAATAGAGGACATTTTTGTACCGGTTAAATATAACTAATAAATACTTCCAATTTGATAATAACTGAACTCATTCAAATAAGTTATCAAGAGAACATTGATACGAGCTCTGGGCTTTGTATGTGAACTCATACATATGTAAAAGTAATCATATGTTTAGTTCAATTTTAAACTAAAATGTTTGGGACGATTTTAATTTTGCGTTTGGTGTAATTTATAAGCGAATTAAGTACTTTTTTTCATGAATTTATGAAATAACCAGCTGGTCCACACAACTTCGTCTGCGTCACATAAAAACAATTTCTCACCGTTTAAATCTTCCCTGGACTTCTACGAATTTTTCAAGATTAAAATAAGCCAAATCGGTTCATTCGTTCTCGAGTTTTAGCGAGATTAACGAACAGCAATTTATTTTTATAAATAAGAAGATTTTACCTTGTTTGTGACAGATAATCGTCTCCATTTTACCATCACCCACACGACGCGGGACTAAAGTTCATCACCTTTACTTGGAACCGCTGCGCTCTTCCAAAGTCCGGTTCAAGAGATTCTTTTTACCCCGTACCTTTCCGATTTGGAATGAACTCCCGTGCACGGTGTTCCCGGAGTGTTATGACATGTCCTTCAAACGAGGTTTAAGAAAAGTCCTGAATAGGTGATAGATAACGGTCCCTCATTGCCTGGCATTGCAGAGGTTCATGAGCGACGGTGAGCGCTTACCATTAGAAGGGCCGTAAGCTAATTTATCTGTCTAACATTAAAAAACGAGCCTACATTTTTTTAAATTATTAAATAGGACTTGGTAGTATACCCAAAACGCGGTTATCTCATACCATAGACTAATAAACCAGAGACAAGGAACGGTCGGACGGACATCTAGAAAAAAAAATCGATCCAATTTCATTACTGTAGTTTTATGATCACGTCCTGTATATACAGGGTGGGTTTATTATTCCTTTAATTACTTCACTGATATATTTTATGTATTAAATTTTATGGTTATGTAGATGTAAGTTAAGTTGTTCTATGAAAGGTCTTAACTCGCTTTGAAAATGAATAGAAATGAGCAAAAAAGTAATTTGGGTATTTTTTTTTTTAATGGGAGGTAATCGCAGGAGCGTTTGATAGCACTAACGCTCACAGCGTCCGAATCCTGTCTGAGGCCAGATGCTAGATGAGTTATACTGAGCGGTTCGACGCGTTACGCACTACAGCATTCTTTACCAACCAACTGGGGCCTAGTGAGCTTAAAGCTTAGTGTATTTTCCATTTAATAGTTTTAGGGTTTTTTTTTATTTTAAGCAAGATTTTAATAATATTTAATCATTTTATTTTTATTGTAGTTACTTCAAAAGTTCACAAATCTAAAACTAAACTGCAAAAACAGTATTTCATATTCTGAAGACTAGCAGTATTACTCAATTTACTACTCAACTCTCTGTTTATTTGAACCCAACAGTGGGCAGTAATGGGTAACACTACTTAGTGACGTCACTAAGACATTATCGTAAACTGTATCACCCTGTATACGCAGGACATTTTAAAGCTGGTTATAAAGTTTATAGGTCCAGTGGTATTGATAGTCTTTGAATAACCGTCCTTATAGTTGGCCGTGTTGGGCTAACTGTTGGAGCTAATTATACGTACCACGTACTAGTTTTAACCAACTTCAGAAAGAAGATTTTTCAATTCGACTATACAAATGCGTTTTCATGTTTGTTCACGGATTACTTCGTCATTTATAAACCAATTTTGATGATTCTTTTTTTGCACGCGATGAAAAAAGTTTTTGGGTATTTTATATCTACATTATTGAAGTTTTATGTACGGATCTCTATTTTTTTCCAAAATAAAATCTAGCTTATGTTACTCGTGGTGTAGCTTTTGAAACGTGAATGATTTTTTAAAAACGATATGGTAGTTTCTGATATTATAATCAAACAAAGTTTTTCTCTTTATAGTTAGTGTAGGTTTACGAGCATTTTATATACTTACCTCGTGGAAGTACGCAGAATCTCTTTAACGTCAGAGAAACTAAGAAGCAGCTATTATACATACACACATAAAATTCTTGACACTTAGAGGACTAATCACCGAATAAACAGATCCGTGAATGACGTATGGATGAAGAAATCTTATTTAAAAATAAAAAAAACTTGAGAGGTACAAGGGATACCCGGACGGAACGAAGTTCCTTTTGATTAATTAGTGAGGGAATTGTAATAAAAATTTATTTTTTAAGTTATAATAATTAGTTAGTTCAAAACGTCTGTCTCTCTTTCTATTCTGTTTCAGAAAGAGAGAGAGAAGAAATATTTTGATCACGCTTCATCTAGCATTAATCGTATAAAACAAAATAAGGAATTGTTTTAAAAGATTTTATTCACAGCGCCATCTAGCGATAATCATCTAAAACAAAAAAAGTGTCGTGACATACGTGTTGTTCATAAGAATTTCCGTCTAGCCCTCTTTCGATAACGCGCAATAAGGAACTTCGTTCCAACAAAAATCACCCAAGTTAACAAACACAAAAAAAATGCTGACGAATTGAGTACCTCTTTCTGGTCAAAAAATCGATCAAAAATCCTTAAGTTTAGCACCCTCCAAACAATATTATACATTACTCTATCCTGGTGGTCTCAACCAACATTGGATCAAACAATAATCACCAAACCAAATGTTTTATAGCCATGTAATCTCTATTACGGATAGCCCTTAATTTTAGAGGCTTGTTGATCTCTACGTCGAATTTTAAAGCGCTTTATGAAATCATACGCTTGATGTTTAATACTTGTAATTTTGTAAAGCGCTTTATAGCTTATTATTAAAGGGTTTGCAATATCGTATCTTTGGTGTTTTTTAAACCGCTTGAAAATTAGTTGTCTAAATTCGACTATTGAGATGTAAATATGCTTTTAATGTTTGTTCGCGGATATAGTTGTAAAGAAGATATTTCAAAAGTGATCTCATGAGAAAATCTAGGTTTGATGATGGCAGATCTGAGAAATCGAGGGAAACTTGAAAAAGTACATGGACACAACAGCTTTGATTTTGGGTGCGTATCATTATATTTTTAAATAGAGTTTATGAAATATTTTTGTTAAAGAAAAATTCCAGCTTATATGCGTTATTTTAAAAATATACTTTGTTTGAAAGAAAGAAAGAAAGAACAAAAGAAATAAAGTAGTACAATAACTTAAAATTTCTAAAATACGTTCTATAGAAGCACATTTTTAAAGCATTTAAAATGTAAACATTCAAAAACAAGAACATAACATGTAAAAGATCTTTTTCAGCACAATAACAGCGACTGAGAGTTAAGAAAAATTAGATCGACGAGAATATCCCTAAGTGTAGACGAAAAGCTCAAGAAAAAGTCCTCAACATTTTTCTTTCTTATTTGTGGGCCACGAAGCTAGCTGTTTCGCAAAAAAGGACGAAAAAATGGGTATTAAAAGTTTGATGTGTCTGCTATGGCATCGTAGGCATGGCAATTTTTAATTGCGTTTCCACCTTGGCCGGCCAACGTCCAACGCACGTAAAAACAAATGACGGGAATGTCCGACCAACGATTTTTGTATGGGATTGGCCGACATTGGGCCAGTTTTTAAGTTTCTCCAAAATACGCCTTGTGCGTTGGGCCAATGCATTGTTTCTCTCATTGGCTGTCATTTTCGCGAATTTGGCTTTAGGACTGGTTTGTTTTGGTTCAAAGGTTAATAGGAAGTATTCTTAGCTATGTTTAATGAAAATATTTCCAAGATGGCCGCATTTACAAAATGGTGGATTGCATATCAAAACTCCATACGGGTAAAATAAATGACTTAATGCGTTGACAGTTGGGTTTTTCAATTGTTTTCAATAACAGAAGCGAGAACTATGATTGGATAGTAAACAAAATCGAACATTTAACCTGTACAGTAGAGATGTAAGATTACTTTAAAATATGTATTTATTTTTCATTTTAGGAACATCAACAGTATGACATATTTAACAATCATTCATTAACAATTCACAACTTAATTTCTAATATGTATACCTATTAAAGATGTTCACAGCATTCAATATAATTAATTATTTAATGTGCTCCAAAATAGCATTAATTAAAATAAACATTACAAAAAAAACATTAAAATTCAATAAAAGTAACAAATATTACAAACAACAATTCAATCATCACCTATAACTGTTTCATTCACCTAAAAATATTGTCAGCGTTGCTCAATACAAAACAATTTCACAGAGCTAACACTAATCAGAAGACAATATAGACAAATAAAGTATTTCGTTTCATTAAATTCTTTTACACCAAAGTACGCATTGCCTCTTTTATTCCATTTCTTGTACTCAAAAAAAGTTTTTAAGCTAATGTCCCTTCTGTTTCGTGGCCCGCTCCAAAGGGTATGTATTATTGTTGAATACGAATTGGCTTATATATCAAAATTGTGATGATATCGCCCCAACTTCGCCCCGGCCCGACAGTTTTACTCTTGGGATATCGTATTTACTGAAACAGCGATCATTTTGATTTTATTTGAATTCTTATAAGTTTGGATTTTAATTCTTTATAGTTTCCACCACCAGTCGTCGGCGCTATGACTTGTCCTTCTTGAAGAGGGTTCTTCAGGGTAGGCCGTAGGTAGCGGCCTCGCAGTGTCCAGAGGTCCAAGAGCAACGGTAACCGCTTATCATCAGGTGATCCTACCTGCTCTTTACTTTGTAGGATTTGTCTTGAAAATCGTTTGAAGAAGGACATGTCATAGCGCTCGAGAAATACTGAGCAGGGTAGTTTATTCTTTAGCCAGAAATGTTATTGAATTTACTACGCCCCGATACTATTATCAAGTGGATCGCTAACTCATCATCAGCCTATAGACGTCCACTACTGGATATAGGCCTCCCCCAAACCTTGCTGACTCGTCTTGCAATTAAATAATATTTTTATTATAAAAACTAGCTGCCCCGCGCAACTTCGTCTGCGCCAATCTCAATTAAATGTCAACTATTCGATTTTTTTCTCACTGTAAATACCATCCTTGAACTTCATCGAGAATTAAAAAAAAACAACAATTTCTAAAATTATTATAGCCTAAGTTACTCCTTATAACATAAACTATCAGTCATTGAAAGTCAGCCCGTCCGAATCGGTCTAGCCATTCCAGAGATTAGCCAGACAGACAGTGGCCACCTTCCAGCTCCATCATCAGACCTTGACATTCATCCTCTACGCAAAGATCTCATCAGGACGCTTCATTAAAGCCTGAACACGATGAGGTTATCTTGCTTAATGATGGAGTTCCCATAGCCACCTACCAGCTCCATCATCAGACCTTGACATCCATGCTCTACGCAAAGAACTCATCAAGACGCTTCACTAGAGCCTAAACACGATGAGGTTATCTTTCTTAATGACGGAGTTCCCATAGCCACCTTCCAGCTCCATCATCAGACCTTGACATTCATCCTCTATGCAAAGAACTCATCAAAACGCTTCATTAGAGCCTAAACACGATGAGGTTATCTTGCTTAGTGACGGAGTTCCCATAGCCACCTTCCAGCTCCATCATCAGACCTTGACATTCATCCTCTACGCAAAGATCTCATCAGGACGCTTCATTAAAGCCTGAACACGATGAGGTTATCTTGCTTAATGATGGAGTTCCCATAGCCACCTTCCAGCTCCATCATCAGACCTTGACATTCATCCTCTATGCAAAGAACTCATCAAGACGCTTCATTAGAGCCTAAACACGATGAGGTTATCTTTCTTAATGACGGAGTTCCCATAGCCACCTTCCAGCTCCATCATCAGACCTTGACATTCATCCTCTACACAAAGATCTCATCAGGACGCTTCAGTAGAGCCTAAACATGATTGGCTGGGTCGATTTGGATGGGACTTTCAATGGCCGAGCTTATGTAATAAAGACTAACTTTTTTTTTTTCAGTTGTAGGAAATCACCGGATAGTGATAGCGCCATCTAGCGATAATCATCTAAAACAAAAAAAGTGTCGTGACAACTTTTTCATAAGAATTTCCGTCTAGCCCCCTTTCGATAACGCGCCATAAGGAACTTCGTTCCAAAAATACAGACGAAGTGAGTACCTCCTCCGTTTTGGAAGTCGGTCAAAAAAAACATAAGACCTAGAATACCTACCACAATAGTCTATCTCCATAAAACAAAGATAGTAACGGCACAATTAATTTCAATCCACGATATCAATTCTCCACGTTATTTTCGTGAGGAACCCGTTTCTAAGGAACCGTAGATTAATGGTTCCTAGCGCTGGTTAAACGAATGGTTTCGGCTATTCATTCCTAGGTATTCTTAGGAATAACACTTCGAAGCGCCATTTTGTTATTGTAGGATATTTTTAACTGATTTCAAAAAAAGAGGTTGCTCATTTCGACCTTAAATGCTTTTTATGTTTATTCGTGAAAGTTTGAACATGAGTTCCTATGATCACTTTGCGGGGGTGTCGCGATGGGAAAGTGTGCCGCAGTGCGTAACGCGTCGCGCCACCCCGCATAACCCTGTGCTGGGTTCTGGCCTCAGCCGGGGTTCGGACGCTGAGTGTGAGCGGTTGGAGGTTATAGTGAGGTTCAACTCCCACATACCCCAACCCTCCTTTCATTCCATTCCTCCAACTAAAACAAAAAATGTTATTGCAGAAAATGATCACCTTCCAAATACATCATCAGATCAGCGCCATCTTGTCATATTATTGCAGTGTCACGCGATAGGTATACATCTACGTGCAAAATGGCAGCTTAATCGGAAACCGGGAAGTTGGTCAAGATTGCATCCGAACTTACATAGCGCAAGTTAATATAAAGCTTGTAAAAAAAACTGAAACGAAGTTCCTTTCGATTAAAAGATATCTTATATCTTTTTTCTAATTTTT